>OX596373.1:1214857-1822285 GCA_951394395.1 Colostygia pectinataria | reverse complement strand
CTGGAAACTCAAGACCGACCGGTTTCGACCCATTCCCTTCCAGAGCTTACTACAATGCACCGTCTAACAGACAGCTGTATTTGCAATCTGTACCGTCTGTGCCGTCAGCGCCTCAGAACTTCCTTACTGATACAGGCTTTGGGCATAGCATAAGATTCGGTCTTCAGCAGCCCTCCTTCCCACTTAGCCAAGGGTTTATTTCTCCTCAGTTCAACTACGACAACATCCCGCAAATGAAGCAAAGACCACAGGCAATCCCACCCACTCCTGTTAAGTTCGAAAACTTTGCAAAGCCTCAACAACAGCCTGTTGCTCCAGTAAAGTCTTTCAACCAACTTCCTGTACTGAAACCGTTCAGCAACCAAGCGAAGAAGCAAGAAGCACCGAGATTTGTAGATGGATACAGAGCAGACAACTCTTCAAATGACTATTTCAATCAGAAGAAGAAGCCGCAGTCACTGCAGAAGATCAAGTTCGAAAACTTTGAGAAACCAAAGCCGGAACAGCATAGCAGTCCTAAACTAGAAAGAGAGGAAGTTCAGCTACTCTACGTGCCCTTAGAATCTCTAAACAGAGGACAGTTCAACTTTAGAAGTCCAATCACTAGCTCTCAAGTTATGAACTTTGATTTGAACTCTCAAAGTGCTCAAAGACCAATCCCACAGCCGGTAGACAACTTCTCCAGTCAAAACTACTTCACCGAATTCAACACACAGTTGAAAGATATTGACCAAGTACCGAAGTTCTCGACTATATCAAGCCCGTTCCCTACTGCTCCTCCAACTACCCCGAAGCCAAAAAAACTGAAGCCTCACCAGCCTCCTTTAGCCATCTTCTTAACGGAGGAAACTAGCCGAAATAGCCAGGTCAAAGTTGGTGATGTTTTAAACTCTCTCAAGCATGCCAGTTCCGTTCCTGTGTTAGACTCCGTTAATCCTCTGAACGCTCCCAAGGTCTTTATCGGGCCATCTTCTCTACAACCCTTAGACAGATATGTTAAATTCGAGCTTCCTTATCTTTCTAACATTGAGAACTCTGATAAAAAACTGCGTCAGTTACCTTTCTTTGTTGCTCCACTAAGCTATAACACTCCACAAGGCTTTGCCAAAATTCCATTTCCATCTCCACATGTTGGCTCTGTGGTCATCAACTCACAGATCAGAGAAACCACAACTCAGAGACCTTCGACAGAAAACGTGCAGCCTAACTACTATACTGGTGTGTACAGGCAGGACCAGAAGCCTGTGACCCATAAGCCTACTGTCAGCTTTTACAGCACAGCAGCACCGACACCAAAGGTCAATAACGTTCAACCAAATTACCAATCTAATTATTACTCTTTCGAGCCGCAATCAGTATCTACATTCAAGCCTGTAAAAGAGCCTGAAGTTACTCCAATCAAAACTGGAAACTATTTCCTGAGCAACGAAGGAACTCAGTATGATTTTGCACCACAGAACAGCTATCCGCTTCCTAAACCGATCCAACATTACGTAGCGCCTAGAAAAGAAACCACTACCACTCAAAGTACTACAGTCACAACAACAACTAAACTGCCATCGACGTATCCGAGTCAACTGCTAGAAACTCATAACCCGTATTCAATAAACCAAGCCTTCCACTTCAGTACTCCACTGGACTACCACACATATTTTGAGGAGTTCAAAGAACCAGCAGCCACCTCTGGAGCTATTGAAAACCCTACTCCTGTACCGCCCAAGCCTAGTACTACTACAGCTAAAGTGGAAGAAGTTGTAAGCGAAAAGATTTATCAACAACAAACTCCTCCAAGTTACGTGCAAAGCTACAGCCCTGGAATTCATTATGAGTCTGAAGTTCAAAACTCTAGATACCCCACTTATAACGTAAACGAATACAATACTAAACCAGAATCAGCTGAATCTTACAACCCTGTTGGTACTGGCAATATTGCAGAAGTCAGTCCTCCTCAATACACAGAAACTCAAAACACACAAGAACCAGTGGTAAATGAAAATGTAACCGAAGACAAAATACCAACTGTTTATGAAGGTGAGAAACAGAAATATGAATACAACCAATATGAAACTAGCTACAATGAAGAAAGCCAAACATTGTCGACTTCAACAACAACTACAACTAGACGACCAATCAGGACAAGAACTCGTACGCGATACACTACAACCCCACGACCAGATTCAAGTGAATACAGCACAAGAGCTGTGACTCGCAGACCTTTGAGAGAAAGGAAACCTTTACCAACTAGAAGGTACGAACCTAATAAGATTGCTACAGAAAAGCCAACAAGAAAACCTATCGACTATGGTAGCGGAGAAAGCTCTACCAAATCATCAAGAACCAGAACTAGAGGGCGTATCACATACAAACCTAATGAAAGTGATGAGCAAGAAAAGAGAAAGAACCATGGCAAAAAAGATCAAGATTTGGCCTATCAACGTGATGTCTTACATCAAAATTACCCAGTAACTATACAAGAGAGAATGAGTACTGTTGACATTGAAGCCATAACTGAACCCAGTCCCAAAATATCTTCAACTAAAATAGTGGAATATGCAACTGAAAGTCTAGATACTGAAAACGCGTATACTAATGAGAAAGTACAATCTGTTAGTCCGTTCAGCTCTGAATCAGATTCTAAAGAAGATATTCCTGTTTTTCCCTCAAGATCTACTGTAGCTCAAACTGAAACATCCTATATAGCCAGACTGCCAACTCGAAGTGAAGAATTTTACCAATCGAAGAGCAGTGTAGCCCCTCCAGAATCTTTTGAAGAAACTGCTACAGTCAAGAAAGAAGATTTTTATGCCAAACAAACAACTGCTCAAAAAGAACCTGTTTACGCCACTGAATCTATAACTCTGAGTGAACAAAATGGCCCCAGTTATTCTGTCAATAGTGAATATTCTCAAGATGAAACTACTACTACACTTGAAGCTGAAACCACTACGGTAACGAGCGTAGAAGAGGAGGAAGAAAATGTTGTTCAGACAACACCTTCTTATAACAGGGTCAGAGTAAGGCCAGGAGTAATCAGACAGTACCATCAAGCTTCCTCAGAATCTCCAAAAGTCAAAATCGATAGACGTAGACCAGTCACATACAGACCCGCTTTTGATAAACGTCGAACCACTATGCGTATTGATGAAATCGAAGCTGATTTAAAAACCAAACAAGTTCATGGACGACATGAAGTTGAATATAAGCATCCTGTGTACAAGCCGGAGCCAACAACTGAAGCAACATCAACTCAAGAAGCAGCGACGAAGCGTGGCCAGTTCCGTAGAAGAAGACCGAGTTATACTTACACAACTTCTACGACCGAATCTGATAAAGCTGTTACAAGTAAAAACAAGTATGAAGTAAAAAACAGGATCAGAGGAAGGCGGCCTACTACGGAAAAACCCACTGAAAAGCCTGAAGTACAAACTGAAAGCTCTACGTCTGTCAGACCTTTGCACACTAGATACAGTCATAGACCAAGACTGTCTGAGAGATACAACAAAAAACCTGAGCCTGAGGCTGAAGACCAAGAATCTAACTACTCCTTTAACAGACCAAAATACGTGGAACCCGAAACAGATATTTGGTCTGATAAAATTTCCACAGATTCCTTCAAACCATATAATCCTAACAACATAGTCGATGAGGAAAAATTCGCAACAACAGAACGCAGATCAGACAGAGGTGACCTTGATATAATAACAGCCAGAAATGAATTTGAAGATGTACTTATCTCTGTCACCCCAGCGACGAACAACAGAAACAATAAAAAGATTCCTGACATTCCACCTACGCTGGAAGCTTTGGTTGAGCAGAGTAAAGTCTCAAAAAGTGATGCTGGTGATAACATGTCCACATTTGAAAGCATGCTCGAAGAAGTTATGAAAAGCCTGGAAGAACAAGATGAAAACGAGTACACGAGCAATGTGATGAAGCACAAAGGCGGAGAGATTGGAGAGATTCCTCCTGAAAGAATTATCACTTCAGGAGATACTTACGCAAAAACGACACCGATTCAACAGGAAGCCACGACGGTTGAGCCAACGACGAATGACGCAACTCAGTCAAATGAGGTAAGATTTTTACAAAAAATTCGGATCAATAACAACTTCATAATATTTAAAAAAAGTCTAATCATGTGATAAATAAAATGTATGAAAAAGTTCACTTGTTAAGCAAAACCTAACACAAATTTTTATTTACAGGAAGAAACGAGCTCGAATCATCGTCGAGGGTTCTGGAAGAAGGTCAAAGTCCGTCCCGTTTCCACAGAAGCAATAGAAGTAGCTGAATCGCAATATTACCATAGTACAGTCAACAGATTCGGACAACCACTGCGACAATCCCACGAAAAAGTAAACTTTGAAAAACCTAGAATAGGCGTGACTACTTATAAGCCTACATTCCAGTTCGTCAAAGATATATTCAGTAGTGAAGATGAAGAAAAGTCGAATGTAGAATCTATGGACATTGCAAAAGTAACAGCTAAAACTGAGAAAGAAGAAAAGTCGACAATAGCAGACGAAAAAACAGAGAAGTACACCAGTCCTGGTGAAATGGATCTTGGAACTGGCTCCCCCGATCCTACTATAGATGATCTGTTCAATACCTCTACAGAATCAACTACAGTTAAAGAAGAAGACAGTAACAAAGCTGATAGTTTCAGTTTTATGAACTATCTATTTGGTGTTACTTCTGAAGATGATCAAGAGAGTGAACCAACTAAGAACGAGACAAAAACTACTTCAGAGGAAATTGAAATCACGACAGAAGTCAAACCAAAAATGATCACTACTGAAAGCAGTTACATACCTGAAGAAATTACCGAAACCAGTGAAGTAACAGATAATTTAGAAAGACTTGAAACGAGAAAAGTTACAGAAACGCCTAAAGTAGAGATTAATAAAGCTACAGAAACAGCTAAACTCGAACAAACGACTAAATCAGTGTTTATGAACGTCAATGCTATGAGTACATCGATGTCAACAGAGGTGTCTCACGAAACTGAGATCTGCTTCAGAGGGAAATGTATTAAAACTAGCAAAGATATTCTATGATTGCTAAAGACTGTGTTCAAATAGTGGAAGTGATAAGGACAGACAGAGATGTCTTGGATAATACCGTAATTACTTAATTCCAGTGACGGTGGTAGACTTGTCGAGAAGCGATTGAATACGCTTTCCCTAAATCTAAACAGCCAAAATATTGGTTCAACCAAGTAGGACTAAAATTACAAACAATCAACTCTACCACAAAAAAGGTGTTTAGTTGAAAGATTATAATATAGGAAAGGAATATTTTTGCTCCTTATAATTTGTTTTATTACTTTTTTTATAAATAACCAGATTTATTTCACTAAATCAAACTAATCATGTTGAAACTTAGGGCATCTGAAACGGAATGACATTTATTAGACACAGAAGACTATTAGTGTTAATAATAAAATGTAGAGTCGAGTATGTCACGCCATCTATTGCCGTCACTGGTCTAAATATAATATTTTGTAATCAAATTGGTGAAATCTTGTAAATAGTTCAGAGACTCTTTACTTGATTCCACCTGAGTTTTTTTAGCCTTAATGAATAGAATATTAATTTTGGATTGTGGCCACAACCGAAATTAGTAAACGTACCTAGCTAGATAGGTTAAATCACTAGTTTTGATATAAGTAAACTTTAACATTTTTCTTTGTAAGTGTAAATATTACGACTGAAAATATTCTAAACAGTTAAGTATTTAGTTTGATATGTTTTAGGTATCTCCCATTTAGTAGGTACCTACGTAAGTATCTATTTATTTCTTGTATGCTTTTTATTAATTTTTAAGGCGTTTTCTACCCCACCCTAGTTATGCCACTTGTTATTATAGTGGCTAATATGATGCCTGTAAAATATTTATCTACTGATTTTATAACTTGAATAAAAAAATATTAAGTTAGTCTTGTTTGATTTCACTAACCAACACACAAATAAGGTACAGTGGCAGAAAAACGCACACTTTTCCTTTTTCAGACCACTTTTACTTTTTGGTTAGTAGCGACACCTAGCGCTGAGTAGCACAACTAATAACACATTAAAATTGTATCACGCCACAGATGGTGTACCAAACGCAAAGACACTATTAACAGTCTTCTTCTTTTTCTTCTTTTAGGGACTCTGTGGCTTTTATGCCACAATTTTATTAAAAATATCAATTTTTTTTAATTTTATGCCAGTGTCAAGTGTATTCATTTGATTGTCGCTTTGCAACATAAACAAACGTTTGGAAAGAAATTATACTTTTCGAAAGTCTTTGACTAAATAAGACCTTTTCGATTCGAGATTTAAAAAATGAAAGTAGTTCTGATTGCTTTGACAGATGGCGCTAGCTGCCCTACTGCCATACTGTGAAAGGTTATCAAAACAAGAAAAAAGTTGGAAACAATGTCTTTGTTTCGTCTCGTGTCAAGCGATTTTTTTTCTTTTCGTTTATATTTGATTTCCACTCCAGTACGACCAAAGATAATGTACTACGTAGCACGTATTATGACTTTGTCACCAGCCAGAGGTATGACAGACAGTGACAGCAGGAGCAACCAATGTTGAATTCCTTACACATTCACCATAGCTCGCCAAACGTAGTGCTTACATTCTCTTGGGCTCGCCAGTTGAGCTACCACCGCCATCTAAATAGACAGCTTTTTTTTTTAATAATTTGAGACGAAAACATCTCATTACCAACCAACATTACCCCTCCATTTCGTAACAAGTTAAATTGGATAAACTGCAAATTTACGCAAATAACTTAAAATAACACGAGAAAAATTATTAAAATGGGAGGACCAATGTCGTTTTGACAAGATAGCCAAAGACAACCACAATAATAACAGTCAATTTAATATTTCTTCTCTGTCATGTCAATGTCAGGCTTAAAATAGACGTTGATTGATTCAATGTCAAACCATCCAATCAAACCGACGCCACAAATTAAAAGAAGAAGAAGAAGAATCAAAAAATCAATAATTTTTCGGTCGGGTCGTGTCGTCCATATATTTTCCAAGAAGATTGTTGCATGCGTTTCTTCAATTACTACCAAAGCCAAGATCCGTGTATTTTCCATCAATCAAAAGCAAAGGCAATCAGTTCTTCACCCAACATGGATATCGAAACTAAAATCAAGCAGGACATGCGGAAACTCGGCTGCGATTCGCACCACAAAATAGCTCTCGCCTTTCATCTCTATCTCTACTTAGTGGACGAGAAACTAATGTTCGATACAGAATATTGCTACAATAAGGATATAGAGACGCTGTACGTGGTGGCTAGACCGACTAAGCACGCTATCTTGAACATCTATGTGCCTCTACCGTCTTCTAATGACCTCAAGTAAGAAAGAACTTTTGATAACTCAATACCTTTGATTATAATATAAATCTTTGCTTAATACTTAATATCAGAACTCTATAATTGTTTTGACTTGACTGACTTTCGTATCCGAAGGCCGGCAGTTCTAGTTCTAATCAATATTAAACCTTTTTTAAATAATTCTTATTTTGAAGAAAAAAAAACTTTTATTATAATTATTTATCGTCCATTTATAATTCCAGCCTGGATTTTGTCACTGAAGTCCAAGAAAACCTATGCACCGTCGAAACAGGTCCAGTGGTACACCTAGCATTCATTGATGAAGATCTATCCACCGTCATCTACACCTTCAAGAAGGATATGGACAGAAAGCAAGCTGCAATCGAAGCAAAACGTCACTTAGTGGCCCGAGATCGCAGGAGCTTTATCAACAATGAGCTCTATAATAAACGCGGTGAGATTTTGGACAATGCGATGAATGGAGGCCCGGTGGATAACTAAGGAAATGCCAATAATTGGAAGAATAAGTGCCAATTTCATGATCTTCAAATAAGTGTCAATCAGACCATGTATTTCCTGATTAGCGATTAGATTTAACTGAAACAGTCTAGCTCTGTTTCATGCTTTGGACTGACTAGCCAGCGAATAGCCCATTTGACACTTATTCAAAGATTGGGAAATAGCCACTTGGTTTTTTAAAGTCTATTTTAATCTTTCTACGCCTAAATGTGCATCCAAACCGCCTGGATGCACAGGTTATCAACATAAACTACCAAAGAGACAATGCAGACAACACATGGAATTGGATGAAACATGATAATAAATAAGAGGGAGAAAATCTGGAACAAATCTACGACAAGCCAAACTGCCTACAAAACCTGCAGTGTGTTTATCTGCAATCAGTCTGAAGACTGATTGCAGATAAACACACTGCAGGTTGCACACAGAAGAGAAAAAAACACATTCTTCAAGTTAACAAGCTTGTAAGTCACACCAATCTGCTTGCAATGGCAATTAGTCAAAACAAAACAAGTGTTGAAAACATACATTCCAATGCAGAGGTCAATGCAGATCTTATTCCCCTCAGAATTAGAAGCATTTCGAAATGAATGACTTTCGAAAAGAATGGCTAATTGGCAATCAGCCTAATTATTAACACTTACTCAATATTTGTAAAATAGGCCTAAAATAATTCTTATAACAGGCACATAAAACTTTAAATAACAAGCACATAATACTTTTCAAGATTATTTTATGTAACATTAAGGTCTCTGTCTGTTAAAAAAAAGTATTCATGTCTTAATTTATTTTTTATTATTACAAGCCAGTGATGTAGCCAGGGCATTTAATTTATTTTACTGTGTAAAAGAAGTATTTAATAGTAGAGTTGGATTTTGTTTTATACAACTTATGTGGCAACCAAGCGTACAGCAGTAATTGTAAGTGGTCACCATAGCTTTTGGACGCTTGCAAAACAAGCTATATCAAGATTCTAGTCAAAAAATAATGTATACCAATTAAAATAAGGTGTGTCGCTGTACTGGCTGTACTGGTGGTGAAATGTGACGAGTTATTTAACTCGAAACCTAGCTTTAATTTATCAATTTGTTTTTTCTAAATATCATTATAAAATTACTTTTATTTCTAGGATGTCATAAATGTTTTAAATTGTAACATTTTAGAGGTACGTGTTTATCAATAATTTTAGATTAGTTATTGGGGTTTTTTGCACCCATGCCGGTACATGTTGGGAACAATATCATCGACGTTGTTGACCTGACCACTATGTCTATTTAGGACAGGTGATTCAGCTAGGTAGGTCCAACTTCGATAAAGAGGTCAGCCTACGAATCCAACTCGGATGGGCTGTGTTCGGGAAGTAACGGCATATTTTCTCGTCACAGATACCGCAGAGCCTCAAGACGAAAGTCTATAATCAGTGCGTGTTGCCAGTGATGACTTATGGCACTGAAACGTGGTCGCTAACTATAGCCATATATATATATCTCTTTCAAAAGCTCAAAGTCGCTTAACGAGCTATGGAAAGAGCTATGCTGGGAGTTTTCACGCGATCGAATCCGCAATGAGGAAATCCGTAGAAGAACCAAGGTCACCGACATAGCTCTTAGAATTAGTAAGTTTAAGTGGCAATGGGCAGGCCATATAGCTCGCAGAACCGATAACCGTTGGTGAATAAAGGTTCTCGAGTGGCGACCACGAACTGGAAAACGAAGTGTAGGACGGCCCCCTCACTCGATGGACCGATGACATTATAGCGGTCGCAGGAAGTCGGTGGATGGTGAAGGCCCAAAATCGGTCGTCATGGCGCTCTTTGGGGGAGGCCTATGTCCAGCAGTGGACGTCTATCGGCTGATATGATGATGATGATGATATTGGGGATTTCTGTGTATAGTTCGCACAGCGGATCTAGGCTTCCGTGAAGTTAGCCGTTTGTGATGCGCAAAGATAATTCAGTTTGAAAAAACTCCATTGCGCATCGAAACGGATAATTTCACGACGACGGCCGAGATCCGTTGTCCGCCAAAAATTGCTACATTTAAATCGATGACAAACGCAGTGGAGGGGCGTGCAGTTTAGATTGGATTAGGTTTATCTATCCACCACATAATTATTTTTCGCTACCTATGTACCCCAAAATCTCATGCATTCCAGTTTTGGCATTGTAACTACTTTATATCAGTAAGTTTAGCTATGTGTTTATTATACTTATTAAAATATTAATTTATGTTGGTACCTAAAAATTGTGTTTTATTTAGAAACTAGCAGTGCATCCCAGCTTCGCACGGGTGCAATAAAACCGCACCCGTGCGAAGCCGGGGCGGGTTGCTAGTAAGAAATATAGCCTACGTTACTCAGGGATAATGTAACATTCCAATGGTGAAAGAGTTTTTGAAAGCGGACCTTATTCGTAACAAACAAAAATACAAATCTTCTTTCTTCATAATATTAATATTTATAAATTATGGTATTCTGATTCATCATTATCATGTTTTTTAAGCATAAATGGCCGCATGACTATTATTTAGTAAGTACTTACATACAACTTACATTACAACAACGTACATTTTTTTGTCGAATGATATTCCAAATAACCAGAGTAATAAACATACAAGCAAAGCTTGTTTTATTTATGGACATGGCTAGGCATAGCTAGGCCATGACAGAGGCCTTTGGGCGGCCTAAAAACTCACCAGAATTGGCCACTGACTCATACGAACTTACTTTAATATTTTGCATAGACAATAGTGCCGATTCTACTGTAACATCTACTTAACTAAAATTAAATAGGTACCCGAAACAAATATATTTGTAGATCGTACAATCTTATCCCAGGGCGGGAATCGAACTCGCAACCTCGACCATCGCAGGTGGACCTTCGCCTGCCGGGTCACTTGTGAAATCGTAATACTTTGGAATTTGTTCTACATAAAGGTTGAATTCGACCAACTTTTGGAATAATTAGATATTCGCGGAATAAGAAATGTCAAATAGGTACCTACAAGTAACCTGTCGGAAATGTTACTCGCGAATAACTACGATTTACTCTACGAATAGTGTATAGATATTCGAGTTTGTTCGAATCTAACCTAATACAATGTAAATAAATAAAAATAGGTAGCAGTGGTAGGTACTGTAGGTAAATACTTATTCTAATTTTGTTATAAATATCAAAGACCTGTAATGAAATTTTCCCGCTGTGATAACCAGACTCTTAAGAGACTGGGAGGAACAAGGAAATCCACATGCACCCTACACACATACCCTCACACACACTTACACACCCTCACACAGACCCTTTCTCACACACCACACACATACCTACACTAACAGGGTCTCCTGTTGCCCAGACTCATATGAGATTGGTTTCTTCAGGAGACTATCACATGCTCACATACCTACTCATTTCACACATTCTTTCGTATAATATAGCGCATATTTTCTTGCAATTCGTAAACATACCTACTATAATTACATTTTTACCTACCTTAATGATTTATATTAGATATTAGATATAAGAACATATTTTATTTTATCTTTGTTCTACTTTACTTTTAACATTGGCATGTACATAAGATGTTCTGCTTTTACCAGTCCTGCCGAGCTGGTGTCTTTAAATTTTGAGATGTCAGTGATAATTTGTGTACCTACCTATCTACCTATTTATAATTTCTAATTATAATTTTGTTATAAAAAAGATTTTGATATGGAAGAGCAAGACCTTCTAATACAGGTATTTCTTACTTAAAAGAAGGTCTTCACAATGTTTAGATAATTGTAAATCCGTTAGAGAAATAAACATTTTTTTATTTTTTTTAAGAAATAAGTAGGTAGGTACTTATTCAAATCTATGACAAACCATGTTATACACCTACCATGGTAGATAGGTACTTATTTCATTTACTCTGAGCCAAAGAAATTGAGACTTCCTATTTATGGTAGTTAGGGTACTTATGACAATGGAGACTATATAAAACAGCGTTACGAAGACTTGTGGGTTTTGTTGGCCCTTCTATTCACTTCTATTCTTTGGTTTGGCGTGCTTTGGCACGGCGCAGTACTACAGTGTGGGTGGTAGTACGATAGATATTAACGTCTTTGGAGTTTGGCTGTGCTTGCTTTGGCTTGGCCATGGTAGAATATTGTACCATGGGGTTTAGTGTTGCCACATCTGTCTTTCGATTTTTAATTTTGTATCCTTCAACTTTTGGGAAGCATTCCTAAAAACATTTTTCGTATAAAAAAAACCTAGTGTAGGTTTGATTTCGCGACCTTTTGGGTAATCATCCACCGAAGCGGAACCGAGCCAAGTCAATAGAATCCTATGTACCTCTTACCTTATTAACATTCTATTCAAATACAAATTTAGGTAAATAATTATGTAAACCGAACTCAAGTGTTGCAACGCTCTAACAGGGCACATGTACATACCTACTAACGTATTGTATGACCTAAAAATACTAACTACTCAATGTAATGAATGAACATGAAGCTATAAATAAATAAAATAAATGAAAAAATATCAAATCACGTACCAATTTAGATAGATAGATAGAAAATACTTTATTGAACACCACATAATAACAAATTTGACAAGAACAATCTTAATTACTAACAGGTATTACAATGGGCGGCCTTATCGCTAAATAGCGATCTCTACCAGACAACCTTTGGATGGATAGGATTGAATGGTAGTTAACAAGGGTTTTTAGCGATGTTTATATTTATTAAAAAACAATATTCTAAAATAATGCAAAACACATACTTATATATCAAAAATACTTATTATGCTAGACCTATTTCAAATACCAAATTTAGGTTACTTTTTAAACACAGGATTAATACTAGTTTTTCGACGATAGATGGCATTATGGCTACTCTACTAACTAAAAATAATATTGTTAAGTTTATACGAATTTTTTATCTTACCTTTATGTAGCTACGTGGAGAGTACCCATTTATTACAGTACCTAGGTACTAAATAATACTAGTAAGCTAATGTAAATTCAGTGTGTTAACCTTAATTATTTATAAATAGAAAACCAGGTTAATTATTTGATAAGAGTAAAAAAAGTCATTTATTCAAACCAACATTCAGAAGTTATACTAATAGGAATAAGGTCATCAACGTTCGCTGAAGCACAAGAGCCCTGGTAGTCTAGTGGTAGTGACCCCGCCTTCCGATCCTTAGGTCGTGGGTTTGAATCTGGTCGTGCACCAATGGATTTTTCTATGCGAAAAATGTATGTGAGCAATGCCAGTGCTCTCATACGGTGAAGGAAAACATCATGAGAAAACCGGCATGTCCAAGATATAAAATTCGAAAGACATGTGCCATCCACCAATCCGCATTGGGTCCGCGTAGTGGATTATGACCCAATCACTCTCGTTTGAATCTAGGCCAGTGTCCTAGCAGTGGGAACATTAAAAGGCTGTCATGCCTTCCTCATGATGATGATGATGAGACGTCCACTGCATGACAGGCCTCTCCATAAGTTGCCAAAACGACCAATCTTGAGCCTTTACCATCCACCAACTTCTTAGGACCGATAGATTGTAGGTATTGTTCGCGTGTCAAAAGTGCAGCGGCCACTTCCTTCCGGCCCGGCTGGCCTCATGCTGTGCCTCATGACAATCGCGATCAAATGTCCTGCGCCTACTTGATTGGTAAGTGGTGTGCAAATATTGGAAACAACAGGTGAACCAATAATTGATTGTACACAAACTATCTTTTGGCTCCTACTAATTTGATTAAAATTATGCGTAAAATCTGTTCCTTGAATAATTTATGATTAACTAATAACTTACAACCTTATACAGAACCTTACACACGGAGAAAACTTTGTAAACTCTACCGCTTCCGTGGATTGTATTGTCCGAGACATTAATAATATAATCGATACGAATATTATGTAAATCGATTTTTTATATTTTAAGTTTTTCAAATGTATCTGGCAACACCACTAGTTCGCTCTCTGCTCCTGTCTCCGTCGTGGTGTAAGGTCGCCTTGATAATTTATGCTGAATAAAATTGGATTATTACTGAAAATAAAACAAGGAGTTTTCTCTACCACAACCACTGAACTCCACATGGTCCTTCGAGCGAAGAAACTAATAAATTCCAGCTGCCAGCCGAAATTCAAGACCGACGCTAACCTCTTGCGTACGCGGGGGAGCCTTGGACGCCATTTTATCGCGTCCAACAACTGAGCAGAGCAAGCGACTCAAGAGCTGCTAATGAGCAATCGCCTAGGAGAACTGTCTTCGGGCCCACTCAAGGTAGCTTTTCAAGCACGTTGTTTATCGTGTCATCTTTCTACGCCACAAGAAGTCAAGAAAATACTTCTGTGAGCAGTCTAGATCAAGAAATATCGTCCTTCCGTTCAAGCATCAATCAGCAAGCAATTATAGATCGGTATCCTGTTCCGCAGTAATGGCAACATTCTAATCAAACTCCTGCGCTGACTGAAGACGCCATCTTTTTCGTTTTTGCAAACCAGCGTGTACCGGTAAAAATTGTAAAACGTAATTTAAATAAGAACTCTTGATTGTTATTGTAATATCAGTTTGTAAAGTAAAAATAAGGCAATGGAGGGTGTAAAAGAAATATCTGCCCTAGTAAAATCTAGAGGTTATGCAAAGGCATCCATTTCTAGGGTAAAATCGTTCATAGATCAAATAGAGGCTGGAAACGAAGATCTCTCCACAATAAACGTCAGGCGAGAGCGCCTTATCGCGGCGTTTGACGATTATAGCAAGTTTTGCCTCAAAATAAAAATTCTCGATGAGGACGATCCAGAAGACCCAGGTATTTACGAAGATCTATACGTATCGCTGCTATCAAAAATGAACGACTTAATTTGTCCAGGCCCTAAAAACAGCGATAAGTCCGCATTACACAGCTATGCAACCTCTAGCATAAAATTGCCAACCATTGTAATCCCCACCTTCAGTGGCAAATATTCAGAATTCCCCGAGTTCTATAACATGTTTAAATCTGTGATAGGTTCAGCAGACAAGCCACCAATACAAAAGCTTTATTACTTAAAAACTCTCCTTACAGGTGAAGCTTTAGCACTGATTACCAATCTGCCACTAACCGATGCCAGCTATGATGAGGCGGTGAAACTTTTAAAGGAACGGTATGAAAACAAATTTCAAATCATCAATGAGCACATAAACTTGCTCATTGATCAAAATAGCATAACAAAATCTGCACCACCAGCTCTACGAGCATTCGTTTCAACTTGTAAACAGCACCTGGCAGCCCTCAAAAACTTAGGCGAGCCGGTCACCCAATGGGACAGCCTGCTATTGTGCTTGCTTTCTAAAAAACTTGACTTACTTTCTAGCCGAGCCTTCCACCTTGAACGTGACCAAACGGTAAAACCTTCAATGACTGAGTTCATTGCGTTCCTAGAAAGACGAGCTCTTGCACTGGAGAACACCGACAGTGTGTCTGCTGGCAAGTCACAGACACAGGGATATGCAGCCAACGTTGTTTCAAACACTGCTGCGTCCCAGGAGCCAAGCTGTATAAACTGTAAGTTGAAACATAAATTATTTAACTGCCCTACCTTTAAGCTTGCACCAATTGAGAAAAGATTGCAATTTGTAACACAGCACAAGCTATGTACAATCTGTCTCACAATCCATACAAAAAAGTGCCGCTTTCATTTTAAATGCATGGTGTGCAAACAGCCTCACAACACCTTACTACATAAGGATGAGGCTACAGGTTCTCCCATCACACCACTACCAACTGTGACACTGATGTCTGGTGCGACTAATGGCAATGTTTTGCTGCCAACGGCTTGGGTCAGGCTTTACTCTAACACAGGAACAGCAATAAACTGTAAAGCTTTGCTTGATAGTGGCTCACAGGCTTGCTTCGCCACAGCAAAGCTAATCAGCCACCTAGGTGGCACCCCAAGTTGCACTAACAGCAACATTATAGGTATAGCTAATGCTGAACAAAAAATAACTCACTCGATCAATGTTGAAATTCATTCACAAGTGTACCCCTTCAAAGTTAATGTCAATTGTCATGTGGTACCTCAAATAACAACTAAATTACCACAGCAAATGTTTGACATTTCACACATTCAGCTACCAGGGATTGATCAGCTTGCTGACCCAAACTTTAACAAGCCCGGTGATGTGCATCTGCTTTTAGGCGCTGATGTTTTCTTCCAGGCCCTACTGCCGCAACCTGCTGCTGCTGAGGGGAGTGCAGGTGATGCTGATGCTGCTGCTGCTGCTGCTGCTGCTTCCAGCCACCCAGACCAGCTGAGACTGCTGCACACTTCCTTCGGGTACATCATCGCGGGGCAGACAGCAGCCTCATCAGCCTCAAACAAGGTGGTTTCACTCTTTTGTAATACTTGTGAATCAGACATTAGTGAGTCCTTATCAAAGTTCTGGAAGGCCGACCAAGTAGATGAAATATACCCAGAGAAATTGCCTGAGGTTGAGTATACTGAAAATCATTTCAAAGACAATGTTGTGCTTAGCGATAATAAGTTCCAGGTGACAATGCCTCTTAAAGTCCCTTTGGCTGACATCTACCACGAATTGGGGGATTCTTTTCACTTGGCCTTAAGCCGCTTTTTGAATCTTGAAAAAAGATTTGCTAAAAATCCTAAACTCTTTGTAGATTACAAAAAATTCATTGACCAGTATGTCTCACTTGGTCATGCCAAATACATAGACATTAATCAGTATGATTTATTAAAAGACCCTGTCTACTTTCTTCCCCATCACCCTGTGATCAAAGAAGACAATAAAACAACCAAGTTAAGAGTGGTTTTTGACGGGTCTGCAAAAACAAAAAAGAAAATATCACTCAATGATATGATGATGAATGGTCCGGTTGTCCAAAACGATTTATTTGATGTATTGATTGCATTCAGACTTGACAAATACTTCTTCATTTCTGACATAAAAATGATGTTCAGATTCATTACACTTGATCCTCTTCAAAAATCGCTTCAGAATATTCTGTGGAGAGACCAGGTAAATGAGGACATTAAGTGCATTCAATTACAAACAGTAACCTATGGGCTAAAAACATCATCTTACCTTGCCACACGATGTCTCACTGAACTGGCTCACCAGTTCAAATCCCAGTTCCCTTCTGCAGCATCCATTCTAAAGAACAACACGTATGTCGATGACATTTTAGCTACAGATCAAAGTGAGGAAAATCTGGTCAATTTACAAAAAGACTTAGTTCAGCTACTATCTCTGGGTGGATTTCAACTGCACAAATGGTCGTCCAACAGTGACAAGGTACTGCACAATATTCCCAAAGACAAACAATACTTTGGTGAGGTAGACTTAAATAAAGATGAGCTCTCTGTCAAAACTCTAGGAGTAAACTTTGACATGCAGACTGATACATTCAAGCTATCCACATCACAACCATGCTTGGGCACACAACATACCAAGAGACAAATCTTGAGTTACATCAGTAAGTTCTTTGATCCTTTAGGGTTAATGGGGCCAATATTTGTTCAAGCGAAACTGATCATGCAATCTCTGTGGGCTGAGAACATAGGTTGGGATGACACCCCACCAGATCATATTATGGTCAAGTGGATAGAGTTGGCAAAAAGCTTAACTGAGATGGCGCCACTGCATATCCCACGCTGCGTCAGATCTTCCAATGAAGGTACCATCCAGCTAATAGGTTTTGCGGACGCATCACTTACTGCACACGGTTGCTGCTTGTACCTAAGAGTAACAAACTCCAAGGAAGAGGTATGTATGAACTTAATATGCTCCAAGTCAAGAATCAATTCACACAAGAATAAGCTTACTGTACCCAAGCTTGAGCTCAATGCCGCCTTACTGCTTGCCCGACTGGCACACAAGGTACGTGAAACACTGCTCACCAAGGAACTAAGCCCACAAACACATTTGTTTGTAGACTCTCAAATAGTACTAGCTTGGCTCAACACAGACATTGCAAAGCTGAACACCTATGCTGCCAACAGGGTCAGGGTAATAAATGAATTATCTTTACAAAATTGCTATACTTGGGCATATGTAGACACAAATGACAACCCTGCAGACTGTATTAGCAGAGGTCTGTTACCTCACGAATTAAAAGAGCACAATTTGTGGTGGCATGGGCCATCTCTACTGCAAAACGGAAGGGTAAACATACATAAGGCTTACGAGCCCCCTGCAACACCCCCTCAGTTATTGAGTGGTGATGTTTTAGTGCCGGTAGTTTGTGCTGCAGCAATTGATGACAGAAGCTGCATCTTGAGCTCAATGGTAGAAAAGTTCTCTACCATAACTAAAATGACAAGAGTATTATCATATGTACTTAGATACCTCAACAATTTAAAGCCAAATTCGGTCAAGCGTAAAGAAAACTTCCTGTCTGTAAGCGAGCTAGATAGTGCGCTAGCACAATTAATATTGTTTGAACAAGAAAAATTCTTCAGCAAAGAAATTAAATGTATTCGTGCTAATGAACAATACAATGGCAATCTTAAGTCTTTACATCCATTTATTGGACAAAACAACTTGTTACATGTAGGAGGCAGACTTCATCATGCCTCACTACCGTTTTCCAAAAGGCATCCAATCATTTTGCCCAAGGACTCAGTTATCACAGAGTTAATTATTAAACGAGAACATAACAGACTTTTACATGCAGGACAAAAACTAGTTTTAAGTAGCATCAACCAAAAATATTGGATAACAGATGGCTTAAGATGTGTCAAAAAATTAATACATAAATGTGTAATTTGCTTCAGGTTGAAGGCTAAGGCCACGAGTCAATTGATGGGGTCATTGCCTGCCGACAGAGTCAACGCGTGCCGCCCCTTCGAGAAGGTTGGGATTGACTTTGCTGGGCCAATTTCCGTGAAGCAAAGTCGCATAAGAAAACCCGTCATAGGAAAAGGTTACATTCTTGTAATAGTTTGTTTTGTCACCAAGGCTATCCACCTCGAGCTCGCGTCAGATTTAACGACAGACACCTTTCTAGCATGTTTCAAAAGATTCATTGCTAGACGAAATTTGCCCAGTGCTGTCTACTGCGACAACGCGTCGACTTTTAAGGGGGCAAAGGCCCGATTAGGTGACCTATATCGACTATATGGCGGTGACAAGGAACATCAAATACAGGTGCAGACATTTGCAGCCGAAAAAGGCATACATTTTCACTTTATACCTAGTTATAGCCCTGTATTTGGTGGACTTTGGGAAAGGTCAGTAAAAAGTGTAAAACACCACCTCAAACGTGTAATGGGAGGAGCGTTACTGACGTATGAGCAAATTAACACGATACTTACCGAAATAGAAGCAGTTCTAAACTCACGTCCTATAAGCGCAATGTCTTCCGATCCTACTGATCTTTCTGTCTTAACGCCCGGACATTTTTTGACCGGTGCTCCAATGAACTCATACCCTGAAAAAGATGTCAGTGACACTCCTAACAATAGGCTTAAGTTTTGGTCTATATGTACTAATATGAAACAAGTATTTTGGAAACACTGGAAAGATGATTATCTTACTACACTGCAAAATCGCCCAAAGTGGCACAATGTCTTGCCAAACATTGCTGTTGGTACCCTAGTTATACTAAGGGAGCAAAATATACCTCCTTTGGAATGGCCTATGGCTCGGGTAACTAAGGTTTTTCCAGGGACTACAGATGGCATAGTGAGAGCCATTGAGGTAATGACGTCCAATGGACATTCTCATCGCAGGTCCATTACAAAAGTATGTGTCTTACCCATAGAAAATAATTAGTACCTAATTATGTCCTCATTGCCTTATTTCATTTAAGTAGGCGTCACAGCATGTAAGTTAAAGAAGCATAATTTAATTTGTAACCTAATTGTATAGGTATAATTAGAGAATAAGCGTTTTGTTATTTTAATTAGCGAGTAAGCAATAAGTTGTTTTAGCTCTTCAAGCCCCCAGCATGTCCGAGACATTAATAATATAATCGATACGAATATTATGTAAATCGATTTTTTATATTTTAAGTTTTTCAAATGTATCTGGCAACACCACTAGTTCGCTCTCTGCTCCTGTCTCCGTCGTGGTGTAAGGTCGCCTTGATAATTTATGCTGAATAAAATTGGATTATTACTGAAAATAAAACAAGGAGTTTTCTCTACCACAACCACTGAACTCCACAGTATTGATAATAATAATAACGGATAATCCACACAGCACCATCTAGCTAGATATTTTTAATTATATTAGAAAATACCCAGAACACCCGGAACAAATATTTGCAGATCGTACAAAAATTTGTCCCTGGGCGGGTTCCTATTTTACAGTGTCTTCATCTTTATTAGGTACCTACGCTTTATGTAGGTACTCAAGTAAGTACCTACCTTAACATTTTATTATAAAAGAGCGTGTTAATTTAAACCGAGTCGACTTTCTTCGTATTGCTGCCTCTTGGTAAGTACCTAGACCTACTTATTTTTTTAATGATCTTTAACTAGAGGTATTCTGTTAACTAATATTTTGTCTTTTTCTGACTGTTTGTTTTCTTGGTAATTAAAAATGAAGGTAATTACAGTTAGCACCATAAATTTAGTAAAATTAATATACTTAATTCGAAAAGTAAAATAATTATAAACTAGTTACGTTTGATAACACCAAAAAAAACACAGAATACGGGTGACAAAATTTTATTATGTTACTTACATCAATCAAATATAGCGTAGGTAAAAAGGTACTTAGGTACTAAGTTTTGTAACAAAATTTTTTTTTTGTGCTCTTTTTCATTAACGCGGGACAGCTGGACATTGGTTGCATAATCATGGTTTAATATTATAAATGCGAAAGTCTGTGTGTGTGAATGTTTGCTACCACGTAATGAGTAGTAAAGTTCCTTGTGATAGAGCTCATCCGGAAGGACTACCACTATCCTATTTCTGCCGCCAAGCAGTAATGCTCGCATTGATGTGTTCCGGTTTAAAGGGTATGGTTTTCGGTGAAAATACAGGCAAATGAGTCTTTCCATCTTACGTCTCAGGGTGGTAACACGCTAGTGATATCTCTGATGTTGCAAGCCTAAAAGGCTACGGTAACCGCTTACCATCAAGTGGGCCGTAAGCTTGGTTGCCACTTTAATGGTATAAAAATAAAATAAAAACGTATCTCCGTGACGACTTTACCGATTGTGATGAAATTTGAAATGTAGATGGCTTAAGTTCTGGAATAACACATAGACTACTTTTTACCCTAGAAAAATGTACCTACTGTTTCTGTGGGATAGCATAAAACTGCAAAAACGTGGGTGAAGCAGCGCGGGTCTGCTTGTAGGTACTAATTCTCAGGTAGGTATCAAATACTCGTGACGCTGACAGGATTATAGGTATGTATTGGTTGGCTCGTCTCTTGGCTCTTCTCTGCTTCGTTCGATTATTAGGTACTCTATGGTTCGGTGGATTAACGCTTATAAAACAAACAGCTCTAAATAATGTCAGACTCAAATTATAAATAGCGGGGAAGCATGCGATTTTTAACTAACGTCTATTCATGCAGACAAAAGCGATAATAATAATACGTCGTGACAGTTTTCAGGACTTACTTTTTGGATTATTTTGTAAGAATATGTATAATAATATACTTCTTACCTATGGGTATACTTCTTGCTAAATATCTACCAATATGATGGTAGGTACAGTTCAGTTGGCAACACACATATTTTCAGTTTGGGATCGTTCGTTTCAAAGGTGTGTTTTGTCGTGCTCTACTAGCGCGAAAAAAACTTTTATTTGCATCTTTCCCGGAAATCCCGGATGATAAAATATTGAGGATATGGAGCGAGTGAAGTGGCACTAATGTCTAACACTAATTTTCTGTGTTTGTGTTATGTACAGCTACATAAAATCTAGTTTTTAATTTGTTCAGTTTCAGTGTACAGTACAGTGTATTCGCGCAATTTTTGAATTGATCGCATTTTGTAAAGTTTGTGAGTGACGAAAACCGTGGTGAGTCTGTGTTTTGTTTTGGTTGGTCGGTGATCTGAAATTCTAGAGGAAAGAAGGAAAAGCACAGGCTACCTATCCACGGAGTTCTGAGTAAGGTAAGTTTTGTTTGTTAGCTCTAAGGTCAGGCAGGCCGGTCTATTGATCTCTCTCAGTCTACAACATCCAAATATAGTTATTTATGTTAGTGCTCTTTGCATTGCTATGCACCTTAGCATGTGATAAGTTTAAACTTTGTAGCTTAGACTGCCTTCTGGCTGAGTCCTGTTCCATTAAATTCCGTAAAAAAAAGGTTGAAATTAATAGAAAGACGTAGGTAGGTAGGTACCTTACCTACTTATCTAGCTCAGGAATGCCTGGAATGTATAATTCGCACAGCGGATCTAGGCTTCCGTGAAGTTAGCCGTTTGTGATGCGCAAAGACAATTTAGTTTGAAAAAACTCCATTGCGCATCGAAACGGCTAATATCACGACGGCCGAGATCCGTTGTGATAACTGCCTGTACCCTGTACCTACGGGTATACGTATACCCTATCATTAAGTACTAGGTACCTATTTTATTTTTAAGTCTAAAGCAAAACAGTCAACAAGAAAAAACAAATATCTGAAAAAATAATTTTACACGACTCGATCGGTTTACTCAGCTTGCGCCATCTAGCGTCGAGTAGAAAAATAACCCACGAGAGCATTGTATATTAATCGTAGTTACCTGCTAATTCTGGGAGATGTCACCTTTTAGATATTTTATGAAGAGAAATGTTCAAAGGTTTTTTTTTTTTTCAATTAAACTATACTTTCCCTTTGCTGGGCAAAGGTCTCCCTCAAAACAAACCTGTTTCTTGAAAAAATCGGATTAAGTTGTGTCACGTTGTGTTATTATTTTCAAAGTTTCCTGGCAAGTCTGTTATCTATACTAATATTTTAGGAAAGATTTGTATTTTTGTTTGTTACGAATAAACTCAAAAACTACTGGTCCGATTTCTAAAATTATTTCACCATTAGAATGCTACACTATCTCTGAGTAACATAGGCTATATTTATTAATAGCGACCCGCCCCGGCTTCGCACGGGTGCTGTTTTATTGCACCCGCGCGAAGCTGGGACGGACTGCTAGTTTTCAACTAAATACAAAGAGATTTTATCTATTGTGATTTGCGATTTATTGTTGTTATTATGGAAGATGACTTTGGATCTCGAGGTAACTCGATTAAACTAAGCTAACTAACTGAACAAATCTCTAAACTATTAGTATCACAATTTCGCATCTTGTTACATCGTCAGGATGGCCGAGCGGTCTAAGGCGCCAGACTCAAGGTATACCTTGCCTACCCTGTAGGTCTATGAGCTGTTCTGGTCCTCTCTGAGGGCGTGGGTTCGAATCCCACTTCTGACAAACTCTTTTGTTGTTTTGTACTTTTTTGGTTGGTTTTTATTTATATTTTCCTATACACACGCCGGCAAAATTAGGGGAACAAAGGTAAAAACTTGAATTTTTCATTTTTTTTATATTTGGGTTAGTTTGTTTTTTTTTAATTAAAATTATGGATATGAGGTACACAAAAAACAGGGTTTCACATTGAAATTTCTTTAATTCAAGTAAATTTGATAAAAAATACAAAAAAACAGATTTAATAAATTATGCCTATCAAATTGAATGCAGTTTTCAAAGTCAACAAATACAAAAAAAAACTAATAGCGCGTATGGCTTCCACGGGCTCTCATGAGAGCCTGAATGCGTTTTCCTATGCTTCCAATGATGCCATCAATCATTTCTTGAGGCATATTCTCCCACTCTTCGACTAAGGCCAATTTGAGCTCGTCGACGTTCCTGGGAGCTGGGTTCCTTTGATGTACCCTTCCTCCGAGGTTGTCCCAAACATGTTCTATCGGGTTCATGTCTGGAGAACGTGCTGGCCAGTTCATTTGGGTAATGGCAACCTCATTAAGGTAATCCCGCACCACGCGCGCGGTGTGGGGCCGAGCGTTATCGTGCATAAACACAAAATCATCGCCAATAAATGGGGCAAATGGCATAACATGGGGCTCTAAGATCTCTGAGATGTATCGCAGTGCAGTCAGGGATCCGTTTTCGATGACGACAAGCTCTGTACGGGCTCCCAAAGATATGCCGCCCCACACCATAACGGAGCCTCCACCATAAGCCACTGTTTCGGTGAAACTCGTTGGATTGTAGCGTTCTCCTCGATACCGCCACATCTTCTGGCTCCCATCAACGGATTTTACACAAAAACGGCTTTCCAAAACCAAAAAAAACCAGTTGAACAAAAAACGAGGTTTCTTGCCTGTTCCCTTAAGTTTGCCGGTGTGTGTATAATATATACGTACATAGTTTTTTGCATTATGAAAAATAAGTACCTAGTGCTTAACTGTAAAAATAACATATTTTGTTCCAAAAAAGATTTCCCGTACCGGGAATCGAACCCGAGCCTCCTGGGTGAAAGCCAGGTATCCTAGCCACTAGACCATACGGGAGATACGTAGTACTTTGAAATTATGTAATACAAAAACACCTGTAACCCTATAACCCAACTCTGGACTGGGTCAGTTTTGTAGCATTTAGAGATTTAAAAATAAAAGACATAATTTTTCTTTCTAATTGTACGTGCATGAAGCACAGAGCATGAAGCCAATGGACCGCCAAGTGGCATAATAGGTTGACATAGCGGTCAAACTTATATTCATCTTAATTTTGTGTGTAGGTCTGTCTGTAGCAACATAGCTTCTGTTTTTTATTTGAAAGCCGGTTTTCTAGCCATATGGCTATATTCATAGACATAACAAAATCAGTTCAGCCGTTCGTTTTTTGAATTTTAATTTAAAGGTTATTCTAAATACTTGTTAAATAAGTACCTACGGAACAAGGTAATCAAAACCTAGGTGTAGCCTAAGACATTAATTATGTACCTAAATCGACCATACGTATGGGTTCAAGGTAACCTCTGACCAAGGACTATAAACCTATGGTCTTAGAATAACAACACGTAGAATGATAGTTTCATTCAAAATTATTTCCAAGAGTGTGTTCACAAAACAATGGATGTTTGCGTGAGCGGTTTATGTATTATACGTGATTAATGATTATATACGTGGTGTTACAGCAGCCTTTCACCACACAATACACCATTTTGAAATTATAATTGTGTGAGACGTGCGCACGATGACTTCACATTGATGAATGGCATTACACATTGAGTAAGTGAGACTAACAAGTCTCACTAAAAATGATCACAATTTGCGTTCGCGTACTTCGTTTTTCTGTGTTGTTATTCTAAGCATAAGGTAGTCACAAGAGACTCTGTCACTTAGTGACTTTTTATTTATTATTTTAGTTTTTTTTTATGGTACCAGAACATTTTTTATACCTACAATAAAATACGAAACTTAGCCAAATTTACTAGAAGTTAAGAAATAAGAAGTCTTGTGGTTGACTCATTCTTTCGAGAACAGGTAGCATCAAGGAATTTGGGTAAATACTCTATGACAGGGAGCGATTTGTTTTCATAAACCGAAAAAATCTTCCTTTGCGTAAATGAGAAGTTTTTTTTTAACATAGTAGGTATTGGGTTTTTGCTTTTCAAAACAAAAAGAGAAACGCCCCCGGGTGGGCTTGAACCACCAACCTTTCGGTTAACAGCCGAACGCGCTAACCAATTGCGCCACGGAGGCGATGGAAGGGCCGGTGAAAATACGGTACTGTCTTCCATCATATTTATTAATCTAATCTTTGACGTCATAACAGAACAAATTATTATCAGTTAGTACTAATAGTCCGTGCGTAACGAGCGTAACAAAACTGAAACGTCTTTTCTCAAAAAAATGAAGAACTAACTAACAGACAAACGAAGACATTGGTCCTTCGTATACCTTTTCTGTCCCTTCGTGCTGGATGTTTCCATAACCGACATGAACATAATTCTGAAATTTCGTGCCGGGTTGCAGTTAGGTATTTAATTATTTATTCATGTAAATTAACATTACAGAATTCCAAATCGTTAATCTAGCTACCTATTTAAATATTTACAGTTCAAAATAAAAGTCCTTATAAATAAAATATGAAAAACAAACAGAACTATTTCTAATAAAATAAAATAATGATTAATGGTAAATAACAAAAAAATTAAATTTAAAAATAAAAAAATTATAACAACATACTTTTAAACAATAAGATAACAATAATAAAATGACATATTATGCAATTTAACAGACAAATAAATTATACATAAGTATCTAAAGTTTGGTGTAAGTTGTAGCAAGTTGTTTGTTACCACGAATCACAGTAATTCTGAAATTGCTCCCGACGACCAACGTTTGTGGCCATGAAATAAAAGTGACAAATAGACATTTTTGTGACATGTTGTGTTTGAGTTTGATAATCAATAACCCGGATGGCAATCATCAATATTTACTTCATGAATAAACAATACACATTTTGACCCGGATAACGAAACATCCGGCTGGAAGGACCAATCAGGAAAGTGTAATTAAGAAAGAAATAAAGTAATCTTTATTTGACACGACACAACACGTATTGTACAAAAGATAAAGAAAAATAATGGCGAAATACAGGTTTTTTTTTTATACAACTTAAGTGGCAACCAAGCGTACGGCGTACAAGATAGTAAGCGGTTACCGCAGCCTATGGACGCTTGCAATACCAGAGGTATCCCTCGCGGGTTGCCACCTTGAGGCTAAGATCGAAAGCTTCAGGTGCCAGTAATTTCACCGGAAACCATACCCTTCACACCGGAACACAGCAATGCGAGCATTACTGCTTGGCGGCAGAAATAGGTATGGTGGTAGTCCTTCCCCGGAGCTCTATCACAGAGAACTCTACTACTCTATTATATTATATTATATTATATTATTAACATAAAGGACTGATAATTATTAAAATAATGATGTTATTATCAGTTTTAGTTATTATTTAGATAAGACATAAAAATTGAACCGCTCGCTACCACTGCATGCAAAACACTGACAGAGTTTAAAATATTAAAACACCTATTTTAATATTTTAATCAAATGCTCGCCAACGTCCATACCACGTTGAAAACACCGGTTCTCGTCCGATCACCGAAGTTAAGCAACGTCGGGCGCGGTCAGTACTTGGATGGGTGACCGCCTGGGAACACCGCGTGATGTTGGCTTTTTGCGTCTATGGTATTTTTTATTATATGCAGCGCCATCTAACTTTTGTTAGGTGACGCGAACGAGGCCATTACAATACACATTACGACTTTGAAACTTGTTTACCGGCTCTTGTCACAGATGGAGCTTATTTAAGTTTTATTACTTACACGTTACACATTTTTCTTTACACGTTTACTAAAATTCGTGCTCGTTTATTATTCTTTGTTCTCTTTGTGTACCTACTACATATTGGCAAATTTTATTTTTTCTAATTATGAATGGTATGGTATTTCGTCGATTGACGAGAGGAATAAGAATATTTTTATTGTAAAACTGTTATAAATGTAAGATGGTAAAATTAAAAATACAAAAATAGTGCAACAGTTTGCCCTTGCATGCCCATGGATTGGGTAGACGACAAACATACTAAAAGTGGATCGAGGGTTACTCTAAGCGTAATGATAATAGTGGTATAGTATTATGCCAGCTATTATCGGAGTTCAACTTATGCCAGTGGCAACTAATCGCAGAGCATTTACAGGCCTAAGCTGAACCACGGAAACATTCACTTCCCTTTTGTCCGCAAGAGTAGACCCTCGATAGATATACAGTGCTACCGTATCGCTAACGGAATCACATTCTATGTCTTTTTATTTATTTGTTGCCTTCTGTGTGCCGTTTGCAAATATTGCAATGAATTTTAATTTTTATAACTACTTTTACGCTATTTATAAGCAAAACTTTCGAGTGATTAGTCAGTGGGGATATAGCTCAGTGGTAGAGCATTCGACTGCAGATCGAGAGGTCCCCGGTTCAAACCCGGGTGTCCCCTGGTTCTCTTTTTGTTCTTTTTCGTGTGAGCGGGTTTAATTCTTTCCGATTTCTTCAGTACTTTTTTGTCCAAAGAATTATATTATTCATTTCAATGTCAATCGGTCAGGTCAGTACTGTATTTATTTGCAATATGTAAGATTGACGGGCTTACAAAAAATAAAATCTTTAAATAATATTGCATTCCTAGATCTGTGAGGGCTTACAAAAATAATAAAATCTTTTAATAATATTGCCTTCCTAGATCTGTGAAGGTAAAATTTTACTATTGAAAAAAGGCCAAAAGATTCGCAGCCGGTAGGATTCGAACCTACGCTCCCAGAGGGAATCTGATTTCGAGTCAGACGCCTTAACCACTCGGCCACGACTGCTGCGAAGAGATGTCTGAAATTTAAAGTATGTTTCTACATAAAGTAGAGCACACCTACTCTCAAGACGTCATCGTTTAGATCACTAGCTGCACTGCTGTTGCCTGCGACTTCGTTCGAGTGGAACACAGGAACCGTACATTTTTCCGGGATAAAAGTAACCTTTATGTGATTCCAGGATATAATCTACCAAATTATTATACCTAATCTGTTCAGTCGTTTTCGTCAACATACATACATCTTATTTTCTCCCTATAAACGAGTAATATTAGTAAGATAGTAAGATTAGCTGGGCCTATTTATAATTCGTGAATAAATAATGATTAGGTATTTAACTTTTCATAACATAATTGATTTAACCATCTTCAACAGGAGAATATACAAAAAATGTTTTTAAATATTACTTTATTTGGGTTGTTATACATTTGCCACAAAGTAAATTCGTCACATTTTTGTAAACTCCATACATTGAAAGTAAATTCGTCACTTGGTTACCTTGAGCAGGTATACTTACTGACCTTCCTATATATTATACTTGTTTGATGATACTACTGACTTCATAATAAAAACTGGACTTTCGTCAACTCACACCAAAAATTTAACAAGTGGTGTGAATTGACGAAACACAAATATTTTTCGTTCTTGAATTCGTACCATTTTTAGTTTAGTTACGCAAGTAACTAGGTATGTTTTTATGAGTCAGTGGCCAACTCTGGTGACGGAGTTAATAGGACGCGCGAAGGCCTCCGTCATGGCCTTTATTACTTTTCTTCCATTATATTTTATTTTTGTACAAAAAAAGTTAAACGTCTAGCAATTACTACTTACCTGATTAAAACTATAATTTACAGTCTACTGAATCAATGTTATAGAAATCGTATCAGACAACGGATGCACAACCGGTTATAGAGAGAAACACCACTGCTTTAACGGTTGGTTAAATTAAAAAGACAGCGCTAAAATGGTTATCAAATAATTTGAAAGCAATCTGGACCATTAAGGGTGGATTCGACCAACATATGGAATAAATTCACGGGAATAAGAAATGTCATATACAAGTAAACTGTCTGTGTATTTACTCTGAGAGTAGTGCTTAATCGAGTTTGGTCGAATCCAACCTAAGTTCCCATTGTGTAAAGTAATAAAGTAACTGTAAAGTAAGTAACTAAACTTACTGCTACTAATAATTTACTTATTTAAAAAGCGATAGCTTACTCATACAGTAACGTACCACCTACTTGATGTTTACACTCAATTCCTATTTTGTGTTGACCATTTTACCAATCTTTATGGTCCATAAAATCGTCAATAGGCATGAACGAAAATGAATAACGAAAATAATATTATGAATCAGTAGCCATTTTAGATCTAAATCACTTTTTTTTAAATCAGTAAGTGACGAGATGGTCAAGTCGCCCCTGACCATAACGGGACAGCTGGGTTATTACCATCTGATCATATAAAAAGTTCTTAATGGATCATTGATCAGTTGCAACTACTATTTTGAATGAAATGTTATCCTAACGGATCTGCAGTTTACCCCAAAAAATTTGGTTATAAAGTTCTGCTGCGTGGCACTGCACTGCGCTCGTTTATATAAATGAGTTTTAGCTCTGGTTAGTGTTAAACTAGTAGTGCAATCGACTCTTGGTCTAAGATATGAACAAAGATGTTTTATTGCTACAATTTTGAGGTTGTTTAGCGTTGTGTTGGTTTTTTAACAATTGAGTTACTTTTATAGTTTAATTGTGTATATATATTAAAATAGTTATTGTTATAGTTTCAAAATTAAATATAATTTGGTAATGCAATGAAATACGTGGATCGTTTAGAATGCGTATTGGTACTATAAACATTTAACATTCAATAAGTATTAATTCGAGATTTTTATTCATTCATATTTGTGTCAATGTGAGTGAGTGCGTTCATCGAGTAGGTATTTGTGTTTTTTTATACTACTAAATTGGCAACTGAAAAATGTTTTTTTCAGAATCATGGTTTGGGAACCAATTAACCTTTCCGAGGCTTGTCAAGGCAATAGCCATATAACAGCGTGTTCATACTTCGGCTATGTCTACCTCAACTTTATAGCTACCATTTTTGGAGGCTCCAGAGACCAACGAATACAGGATAAACTAGGCATCAATAAATATAACGAAGAAAAAGTCATCGGAAACTATCCTTACAACAGAGGAGATACCGAAGGCTTTGGAAAAACTGATACAACCAGTGATTGGTGTAGAGAAGACGATCTGACAGACAAATGCAAATATGATTTTATAGTGGTTGGAGCCGGGGCTTCAGGCTGCGTGGTCGCTAATAGACTTGTGGAAAAAAATTTCAAAGTAAGTTACCAGAATAAGATAATTTTAGAGTGGTACCAAACTAACAGATCAGCTTCATTTCAAGTAGGACTGGCTATGTCCTACTATAGATTATAATATGCACGACGTTCGTTTACTTTAGTTTAGACCATAGGTCCATGTCTATGACCACGAGATAAAACATTTAATGAAAAAGGGAACCATTTTACTTTAAATATAATATTTATATATACCCTTCATCTATATGATTCTATTCACCCTATTTTGCCCTTCATACAATTATTATGTGTGCTGCACAGTTACATTACAGCACTACGTTTATTTAATTTAATTAATCTCGCCGAAGCGAGATATTCAAAAACAGTTATAGACTCATTTGAGTGTTCCCCTCCACGGAAATCTTTAGTAAAAGGCGAAAGATTTGTACGTGTTGAAGGGAAACCAGAGTGACGTTACACAAACTGAGGCAAAAAAGTCATTCTACGCTGTGTGTTTTCGTCAGCGCGATTCAACTTTTGTCCTTTTTTACTAGCGACATCTAGTTGAGAATTTTGAACTAAACAACACAGATTAAACACTAGTTTGTAAGACGGGTCTTTTTAAATCCTGCATTGACTGCAGTGCAGAAACTAAAATTTATAAATTTTTAAGAGTGGTAGAAGCAAGAAATCTTCGTCTCGTTTCCATTATTTGATTCAGTCTCATTTCACATTTTGGTATGCACGCCTGTTAAAGTACGTTGAGCAAAGTGACACAAACTAGATAGATAAGGTGCCTTGTAAGGCACCCCTTATCTATGACATATTCCTCCTACCTCATAAACACCTATTTACTTTGCCTCAGGTGTTACTTATAGAAGCAGGTGGTGAACAGCCTGACATCACCTTAGTCCCAGGTCTGTCCACCTCCTTTCTAGGATCTAATATCGACTGGAAATATTTAACCAAGCCCAATGGAAAAAGCTGCTTAGGTAGAGATGGGCAGAAGTGCTCTTGGCCAAGGTAAAGATTTTTATGTAATAAATCCTTACTCTCACTTATTAAAAAATATTGTACCATTAGTACTTATTTAAATTAGTAGATTTAAAATGTCATCGCACTGCTTGGGAAAGTTAGAAATCAATGTATAAAGTTTTAAGTTCAGCGAACAATTGATTACCAAATTTGTATTTTGTGCAATGATGAGTGGTGACGTATTAACAAACATACACAAAAATGAAGCGCTGATTCAACTAGAATTACGTTTGCAAAGTTTGTAATAAGTTAACACATTTTCAGAGGTAAAACTATGGGAGGTAGTAGTTCCATCAACTCTATGTCTTACATAAGAGGCAGCAGAGTCGATTACGACGATTGGGCAGCTATGGGCAACGATGGCTGGAGTTACTATGATGTAAGCAATAACACTTCATCTGCGTATTGAATAAATATGTAAAATTGCACCTAAATGTATATTGAGTCAGACACCTTAAATGTAGATTTAGAATAGATTTATCTGTATGGAATTTCTGCAGTATAGTGATCTATTAGTTCATAATCGGATCATTTGCCAATCGCCTGCTCCTTTGATTGAATGAACAGGCACTTGATACAAGTGTTTAAATAGCAGACACAAAAAAACATATTGCTATTCAACATCAGTTAATAGCAAAATGTTTTAAATGACTCGCCTTCTGTGCATTGTGGGTTCAATTCTTACCATGCAAACAATCTGCTTTTATTTGCTTTGAGCTTAAATAGGCTGTATTAACTATGTTTTTTTGCGCAGGTTCTTCCCTACTTCATAAAATCTGAAAACAACATGAACATTCACTCATTGGACAAAAAACTCCACGGTTCTAAAGGAAAACAGTTTGTCAGCCATCTTCCTTACATCGACAAACCTTCGTTTATGATGACAAAGGCTTTCACTGAAGCAGGCGTTCCGCTGGGAGACTTTAACGGGGCTAACCAGGACGTTACTATGCAAGGGCAGACGTTTACCCTTAACGGAGAAAGAGTGTCTACAAACACAGCTTATATCCATCCTATACGGTACAAACGAAAGAATTTGACTGTTAAAACCAATTCCGAAGTTATTAAGATACTTATTGGTAAGAACAAGATAGCTTATGGAGTCATTTATGTCAAAAATGGGATTAAATACACTGCTGTAGCCAAAAAAGAGGTTATAGTCAGCGCGGGAGCCATTAACTCTCCAAAGTTATTGATGTTGTCTGGTGTAGGTCCTAAGCACCATTTAGAAAGTTTAGGCATTAAAGTAATTGCAAATTTAGCTGTAGGCTTTAATTTACATGATCATGTGACGTTTAACGGATATCCAATAGCCATTCCTAAAGAAAACTCAACACGTGTTGATAAAATAATGGTTATAAAAGATATTCTAGATTACAAACTGGATGAAGTGAAGGATGGTCCTATATCTGGCAACGGAGCTACCAATTCTATAGCTTTTATAAAAACGGATCCTGGTCTACCAGCGGCAGATATCCAATATCAATGTTACAGTGTGATATTGAAAGAATACATGTCAAACCCAGCTTTATACGAAAGTATATCGACGTATCCAACAGCTTACTACGATGCGATCATATCCAGAGCTATGAACGTAGTTCCAAAGAGTCGTGGACGCATTTACTTGAACTCTACAGATAAGAACGGCTACCCTATAATAGACGCGAATTATCTAGACAACGAATTAGATTTTGTCCCTATTGTAAAAGGGGTAAGGTTTCTTTTGAGCTTAGAGAAAACTCAAGCCTTCAAAGATATGGGCGCTCGGTTTCATCGACAAAAATTAAGAGGCTGCGAGGAGTTTGAATGGGGTACAGATGATTATACTGTGTGTCTAATTAGAACATATACATCCTCACCTTACCATCCAGTTGGTACATGTAAAATGGGGCCGAGTTGTGACGAGACTGCTGTTGTAGATCCAAGACTAAGAGTCTATGAGATTGGCCATCTAAGGGTGGTAGATGCGTCTATAATGCCTGTCGTTGTAAGAGGCAATACAAACGCGCCTTCCATAATGATTGGGGAAAAGGGAGCAAGCATGATACTAGAGGAATGGGAGAGCAATAAATTAAAAAAAAAGCCTTCGATTGATCATAGTTCCTCTTACAAAGACTTGCGATTATCATATTACTAACACATTCGAGTTTATTGACGCCAACGTCGCCAACGAGTCCTTACCGCGTTGAAAACACCACAGTACTTGAATGGGTGACCGCCTGGGAACACCGCGTGGCGTGATGTTGGCTTTTTACGTCTTGTGAAATTATATTACTCATTAATTATAATTATCTTTAAAAATATTAAGTAAATTAAACTTGTCGTTTGCCAACGTCCATACCACGTTGAAAACACCGCAGAACTTGGATGGGTGACCGCCTGGGAACACCGCGTGACGTGATGTTGGCTATTCGCATCTTGTGAAATTATATTACTCATTAATTTATAAAAAATCTTAAATAATATTAAGTAAATTAGATTTGTCGTTTGCCAACGTCCATACCACGTTGAAAACACCGGTTCTCGTCCGATCACCGAAGTTAAGCAACGTCGGGCGCGGTCAGTACTTGGATGGGTGACCGCCTGGGAACACCGCGTGATGTTGGCTTTTTGCATCTTGTAAAATTATTTTACTCATTAATTAATTATCTTTTAAAATATTCTATAATAATATTTATATAAAATATCGTTCGCCAACCTCCATACCACGTTAAAACACCGCAGTACTTGTATGGGTGACCGCCTAGGAACACCGCGTGTTGTTGACTTTTTGAATCTTTCCAAAAATTTCATAATATTTTACTATATTTAGGTATGTTTATACTTTTACATCAATTTACCTAAATATATTTTTGCATATTTTTTTTAACACGTCGCGTCGGTCGCTACGTTTCGTCAACTCGTCCCGCTTTTAAATTCAGGACATGTTTTTCGAGATGACTTGGTGCTCGAAACAAAGGTTTGCAACTTGCAAAATGATTCTTCAGCTTACATTTTACAAACGCATCGTAGGTACTAGAACTTAATTTAATTTAAATTGAGTGGGGAGGTGGTGCATGGGAATTATATTCATATTTTTATTTTATTAACCAACCTTGAGGGGTACCTATTTTATAAGACCATAAAATTAAAATAAATTGCTTTCAAACAATGTTTCTTTTATTTCTTATTAATTTAACAAATTTGAATGACATTTCCCGACTTTAATCTTCTTATTTTATTTTATTTATTTAATTTTTTTTTTTTATTTTGATCTTATTATCATACATGCAATAAAAGTTCAATAAAATTAACATTACGCTTTTCCCAACGCTGACAAATAAATTAGAAATTCATAACAATTTTTATTATTGTACTCAGCATAATATGCTCAAGCAAAACATTTCTTTCCTCTTTTAACAACCTCAATTTTACAGTAAGTTAAAACAATTTAACCTTACGGATATAGTTTAACTATTGTACACTAGGTGGCGCTAGACGCCAAAGTCATATATAGACATAATTTTAATGAACCGAAAATGGTCATTACAATAATATTATTTTTGTATCAACACAATTTACCTATGGTAAATTTCACTTCTCAGGTACCGCAAATCCTTAGGTACTTTCGCAATTATCAATCAAATTCTTTTATGCGTCCGAAAGCGCGGTAAGATCAATTTCTTGACTGTCGCTAAAAGGATCTGTGTATGGATAATGGACCAAAACGCAGCTGAAGTTCATGTCTGTTGTGATGCAGCCCAGCATGTTTCTTATTTTATCTTCTGAATCCACATAAAAAATTCAAAATAACAGTTAGTTCAGTCATTCAATGGCTTCATAAATAGGTATGAAGAAAGCAGTTTATATCCGTATCTGAAGGAAACCTGCATCTAGCTGCGATTTCCAAGAGGTTTTTAGCCTCTTGGAAATCACACTTAAAACTTTGGGCCTATTTTATGACATTTAAGCAATAATGAAGAAAGCCGCCCGTTAACCCCTATAGTTCAAACCAAACGGTCAAACAGACTTGAGACTTGATCTTAAAAATCCAAGATCGTGAAAAGTATGACATTTGTCTAACTTCCAAAAATTAGTCTAAAAACATGTCTACTTTTAAGTGTAAATCTCGTCAAAATAAATTTCTAGCAAGAAAAGGTTGTCTCGTTTCCATTATTTGATTCAGTCTAATTTCACATTTTAATAATAACGCCTGATATAATACGTTGAGCAAAATTACTACCACAATATTTCTCGTACCTAACAAATATCTTTACTTGGTCTCAGGTCTTGCTTATAGAAGCGGGTGGTGAACAGCCTGACATCACCTTAGTCCCAGCACTGTCCAGCTCGTTATTAGGATCTAACATCGACTGGAAATACCAAACCAAGCCAAATGGAAAAAGCTGCTTAGCTAGAAAAGGACAGCAGTGCACCTGGCCAAGGTTAATATTTTATATTTATTTATGTTTGTTTTTAACTCACCTGCTTCAAACTCGTAGCATTTATTGAAAAACTAATACCATTACTATGATAAAGTAGATTTTAAATGTCATCGACTCGCATTGCTTAGATTAGAAAGGTTGTAAATCAACCAATAAATAATGCTGGACAATCCACACATTCAATGAGAGAACATCGATTTCAATATATTTGTATTGATGAATAAGCCAAATTGAATTTTCTTAGGTAGGTATTAAACATTGACGACGTGTTGATTAAGAACATACAACATACCAGTCTGCGGTTGGGTGCGCAGTGCTTCGCTCCGCATCAGTGCCAGTGCGGTACGGCGGTCGACCAGCTTGGTCACCACGGATTGTCGTGCACCAGGGCCGCCGGTAGGATCTGCCGACACGCCAGTCTTAATGACATCAGTCGTCAGTGTCAACGTACCAGCCGTTCTGGAACCGAACGGTTTGGTGCGTGATGATGGCTAACGGCCTGACGGTATGACTCTTGTCCCTTGGGAGATGGGTAGGCCTTTGGTGTGGGACGCGACATGCGTCGACACCTTAGCCGCATCACATCTGTCGGGGACATCAGTTAGGGCTGGCGCGGCGCAGATTGTGCGGAGAACACCAAAAGGCGCAAATATGCCGGCCTAGATAGAGCCTACATATTTGAGCCTTTTGGAGTGGAGACCCTGGGTCCGTGGGGTACCGGGGCTCACCGCGTTTTCAAAATTCTTTCCGGGCGTCTGGTCGAAGCGACGCGTGATCCAAAGGCTGGTTCATATCTGGCTCAACGTATCAGCATTGCCATTCAACGTGGCAATGCAGCCAGCATGTTGGGAACGCTTCCTACTGGTAGTGATTTGGATCAGTTGAGCTATCTATAGGTCGTTTGTAACGGTCTTTAGATGGCTCAACTGTTTCATATGTATTTTGTATATTTTGTAATGTAATATAATTATGTACATATTTTATTTTGTTTAATAAAGACTTAGTCTATAAGAACATACAATAATATATAAATGAAGCGCAGAATCAATTAGAATACGTTTGTAATAAGTATATGAATTTTCAGAGGTAAAACTATGGGAGGTAGTAGTTCCATCAACTCCATGTCTTACATAAGAGGCAGCAGAGTCGATTACGATGATTGGGCAGCTATGGGCAACGATGGCTGGAGTTACAAAGATGTAAGAAATTACTCTTTACAATGACCTATTGATCAGGACACCTAATTTGTAATGTAATTATGTAGGTACTCTTGCAACATCGAGATATAACTTGCGTGTTACCTGAGACGTAGATCTAAAGTCTCATGTGCCTGTAATTTCACTGGAAACCATACTCTCCAAACCGGAACACAGCAATGCGAACATTAGGTACTGCATGGCGGCAGAAAGTTGCAGGCTTTGAGGCTAGTTGCCGCTGTTTGCAATACCGGCTTTAGAATATATTATCTGTTATTTGCTTTAAGCTTATTAGGCTGGCTGGATTAACTCGGTTCTTTTTACACAGGTTCTTCCCCTCTTCATAAAATCTGAAAACAACATGAACATTCACTCTCTGGACAAAAAATTCCACGGTTCCAAAGGAAAACAGTTTGTCAGTCATCTTCCTTACACCGACAAACCTGCGTTTATGATGACAAAGGCTTTCACTGAAGCAGGGGTTCCACTGGGAGACTTTAATGGTGCTAACCAGGATGTCACTTCGCAAGGGCAGACGTTTACACGACTTAACGGAGAAAGAGTGTCTACAAACACAGCATTTATCCAACCTATACGGTACAATCGAAAGAATTTGACTGTTAAAACCAATTCCGAAGTTATTCAGATACTTATTGATGAGAACAAGATAGCTTATGGAGTCATTTATGTCAAAAATGGGATTAAATACAATGCTGTAGCCAAAAAAGAGGTTATAGTCTGTGCGGGAGCCATTAACTCTCCAAAGTTATTGATGCTGTCTGGTTTAGGTCCTAAGAGCCATTTAGAAAGTTTAAGCATTAAAGTGATAGCAAATTTGGCTGTAGGTTTCAATTTACATGATCATGTGACGTTCAACGGATATCCAATAGCCATTCCTAAAGAAAACTCGACACGTGTTGATGAGATAACGGTTTTAAAAGATATTCTAGATTACAAACTGGATGAAGTGAAGAATGGTCCTATATCTGGCAACGGAATGTCCAATTCAATAGCTTTTATAAAAACGGATCCTGGTCTACCAGCGGCAGATATCCAATATCAATGTTACGGTGTAATATTGAAAGAATACATGTCTAACCCTGCTTTTTACGAGAGTATATCGGCGTATCCAACAGCTTACTTCGACGCTATTATAGCCAGACCTATGAACTTAGTTCCAAAGAGTCGTGGACGCATCTACTTAAACTCTACAGATAAGTACGGCTATCCTATAGTGGACGCGAATTATCTAGACAACGAATTAGATTTTATCCCTATTGTAAAAGGGATAAGGTTTCTTTTGAGATTGGAGAAAACTCAAGCGTTTAAAAATATGGGTGCTCGGTTTCATCGACAGAAATTACGAGGTTGCGAGGATTATGAATGGGGCACTGATGATTATACTGTGTGTTTGATTAGAATGTACACATCCCCAACTCACCATCCAGTTGGTACTTGTAAAATGGGGCCGAGTTGCGACGAAACAGCTGTTGTAGATCCAAGACTTCGAGTGTATGGGATCGGTCATTTAAGGGTAGTAGATGCGTCTATAATGCCTGTAGTTGTGAGAGGCAACACAAATGCGCCTTCTATAATTATTGGAGAAAAGGGAGCAAGTATGATATTAGAGGATTGTTTTAAATTAAACTAAAAAAGGTCTGTGATTGATCATAGTTTATTTTGCAATAACTTTCAATTATCACCTACCTAGCATATTGGAGTTCGCCCTTGCCAACGTCCATACCACGTTGAAAACACCGGTTCTCGTCCGATCACCGAAGTTAAGCAACGTCGGGCGCGGTCAGTACTTGGATGGGTGACCGCCTGGGAACACCGCGTGATGTTGGCTTTTTGCATTTTATAAAATTATTATTAATTGATTATAATTTTATTCAGCTCTTTAAAATATTAAGTAAATCCAATTTGTATTTCGCCAACGTCCATACCACCTTAAAAATTTACATCAGAACACTGGGACCTGTGACAAATTAAGGATGTGAGGACCCAAACAAATGCTCATATCTTTTGAACAAGAGAACTACAAATTGAAAGAGTAGTGTGTTTTCGGGAACTATAAATTAATTACTAAAATATGGCATACAATCCAGATTTATTCGTCACTGGTCCCAGGGTTCTGATATCAATCATTAAAAACACCGGTTTTTGTGATCAGTACTTGAATGGGTGGTACCATCTAAGAACACCGCTATTTTTTGTAATTTTGTTGTTATATTCTTATGTTTTATTAATTATTGCTTTTACATAATGTAGTTTATCTCTATATACTTTCCATATAATTTTAACCCTGTTACTAGTACTATGTTATCGATGACTTGAGTGGGGGGTCTATCTATCTATATTTGCATGCATGTAATACACTGTTCATGTCCTGCATGTAAATGTAATGTATAAATGTTTTGTTAGGTCTATAAAAATAAATCTGCTTTTAAGTATTGTTTATTTTATTTCTTAACAATTTCACATTTACAAGAAATTACAACTCCCGACTCTCATCTTCTTTTTTTGTTTTGTTCTCATCTTTTTTTATCTTTACATGTATTAATAAGAGTTAATAAAATTAACATACGCTTTTTCCAATTCGGTCTTATATAGTCAGATTTTCATAACAATTTTTTTTTTTTAGAAAACTGAGGTACATTCAGTTTTCGATTAAAAAAGCTTAGTATTCTAAATGCTCTTGCAAAACATTACATCTTTCATCAACCTCAATTTTACAATAGGTACAAAACATAATCTTACGTATAATGTTTAACTGTTGTACACTAGATGGCGCTAAACGCCAAAGCCGTACAAACAAATGCCTATCGGCATAATTTAATGAACCGAAAATGGTCGTTACAATTATTTTTGTCTCAACACAATTTGCCTATGGTAGATTTCACTTCTCAGGTAGCTTGATGACTGGCATCTGCGCAAATCCCCAGGTACTTTCGCAATGGTCAATCAAAGTCTTTTCTGCGTCCGAAAGCGCGGTAAGATCAATTTCTTGACTGTCGCTAAAAGGATCTGTGTATGGGTAATGGACCAAAACGCAGCTGAAGTCCATGTCTGTTGTCCTGCAGCCCAGCATGTTTCTCATTTTTTCTTCTGAATCCACCTGTGAACAATGCAAAATAACAGTTAGTTCAGTTATTAAAATAACTGTTTAAAAAGGCTTTTATCGGTTTACGAAAAAAGCAGTTTATCTCGGCACTCTTTAAGGAAACTAAAATTAAAATTAAAATTTAGCACCTAAGTTAATTTAAGTCTCTTATAACTGAAATGTAAATTTCTTAAGAGAAATAATAAATACTCTTTAAACCGAACCTGTGGCTGCGTCTTCCTGTGATTTCCAAGAGGCTGATAATTAAATCTTTCAGAATACAAACTATTTAGGGCATTTTTCATGACATATGAGTAAGTATCAAGAAATCTAAATGCCGGTAAATCCCTTTAGCTACCACATCACGCCGAACGGTGTTCAATCAGACTTGAGACTTGACTTTATCCAAGATATGAAAGAAGCTAAAGGATTTAATTATAAAGTATTTGTCCAACTCCCAAAAAATATTAAAAATACTTACTTTTAAAGTGTAAATCTCGTTCTCAGCACAATACGCTTGCAAGAGGACTTCTTGCATGTGCGTTGCACTATCCCCTGGTGGTGCTGCAGCTGTCAGGCAGAAGAGGGCGCCACTGCAGTTGCTTGAGAGGTACTGAATTGCAGGCAGAAGACCAACAGTCAGCCTCTTCTCTACGCAAGCCCTTCGAAGCACCGATTGGATGCATTGACTGAGTGGGCTGTAACAATAAATAAATATGATTAAATAAATGTTACCAGAGTGATAATGAAAAATATCTGAAATTATAACTCTAATATAATTATATATTATTATCATTATTTTCATCAACCAAGTCACGAACGTTACATAGGTACCTACAGTATTTTGAGATCGTTGAGGAAAGTATCTTGACCTATTTAATATTGCACAATAGCATGAAATTTACCTTTTAGCAGCCATTCCGCTGAAGGACTCCGCTTTCACAGGTATCACAGATTCGTTGTACATGTTGGAAATCCTGATACTCCTGAATTCACAATGTTCACTTAAAGTAGGCACTTTCCTGGCTGTAGGAATGTTTGCGTTCCTGTTACTAGGAATTGTAACAGACACTATTGACACTTCACAAAACTGTTACGACTATTAGACAATCCTCAAGTGGCTATTGAACTTGTTCGGCGATAATGTCACAATGATTTCACAATTTCGTTCACAAATCTGGCGTGTTCTTGCTCTGAACGTTTGAGGAAGAATGTGAATCATACCGTGTTGATGGCCTTTTTATAGCTTTTCGACGCACATGCGCGTAATATTGTCGCTGTGTTTGTGGCGCCCGTTCAGTGCCGCTGGAGATTCTGCGAAAATTGCCTATATTTTCAGTTGTGTGAGTGGATTGTGTTTGTATTTCGTGTCAATACAGAAGAATGTAACAAGGTGTGTGGTCTGTGTGCGTTTGGTAGCGCAAAGCGTGGCTTGTCCAAACACGTTGGCATAAAGACCACTATTGTAAGACCTTCCTCTCCCCTCGGTTATCACAGCAATGAGGACGGCGAAGGGGGCTTCGGATAGTTTCGACAAGTCTTAACGAAAGTTAAGGTTATCGATGCAAAGCACTTTGGAATTCCCGCGTGGTTTTTACTCGAGGCGGAGGAAATAAGCTGCAAGTGTTTTGTAATTTGGGTTTAACTTCTGTTCACGGATACATTAACGGAATCTCTTTTTGCAATTCCACCAGGTTAGTAGATAGCATTGACGTCAAAACCGACCTACCTGATTCAAATTTTGATTTCTTAACTTGCATCATATTTGCGCTTTTGGAAACATGCTTGCGAGAATGTTTGATGCTTTGCTAGAGCATTGACCTAATTCTTGACTGACCTTCGGCAGTCTGATAGTTTGACTGACTTGACGCAATGGCACTGCGCCCCGGCGCCTACTATTTATTTTATATATTTTATTTTATTTTACTATTTATTTACTGGGAAATGGGTTCGATAACATTATAGATAGGTTACATTACTAACTAACTAATTTATGGTAGATAAGGTGTTTTATGAAAAATAAATTTGGCACGTGCCTTTTTAGTAAGTACATTAGGTACATAATCTAAATTTATTAGAGATCAGGCTATTATAAATAAATTGATAATACAAACCATCATTTTACCTTCGAACAATTATTATTATTCTTAATGTCTTTGCATTTTACATAAAACGGTTGATCGGTGAACTTTAATTTATAGCTTCAAGTTAATAATGACAATTTATTTTTACTAATTAGGACCATTCAATGTGTGATTATACTTTTTTTGTTGTTTTTTTTTTAATTCGTCAATTCGTACTATGTGGTACGAAATGACGATAATGAATTTGGGACCTCTTGCTGACCTCTAGCAGGGTTAAATTAAAAACCCTAAAATAATAATCAAATACTTAATAAAAATACGTTTTAGCACCCATTTTTTAATCAACTAATGGTTAATCCTAAAGAGTAAAATCTTGTTTTGACCACATTGAATAAACCCAACTATTGATATGGGTGGACCAAGTAAACAAATACCCGTTATCAGTCGGGTTTTTTAGCGTTGATAAAGTGCAAACCCTGCGTAATTATTATTTTTGTCATAGAACCCAGAATATTATTATGTCCTAAATTATCACATAAGTAATTAGAAAGACCATACCACACACTGGGGTAGATAAGCAGCTAGCTAACAGTTTAAAGACCTACGTTTATGAATGAATGCCCATTTTAAAATTATTTCTTGTGCAAAATGTGCAAAACGCCAACATCACGCGGTGTTCCCAGGCGGTCACCCATCCAAGTACTGACCGCGCCCTACGTTGCTTAACTTCGGTGATCGGACGAGAACCGGTGTTTTCAACGTGGTATGGACGTTGGCAAATGTGTAGTTGAAATTGTAAAACAAATGTAACATTAATAAAATATGTGAAATGCAGTTTGATGGAACAAAGAAATACGAAGGACACAATACCGTTTATGAATAAGGCCTGTGTTTTTTAATTTCGACACAGAATAGGTAATTCCTTAGAGAGTAGTAGAGTTCTTTGTGATATAGCTCGTCTGGGGAAGGACTACCATCATACCTATTTCTGCCGCCAAGCAGTAATGCTCGCATTGCTGTATGGTTTCCGGTGAAATTACAGGCACATGAGCTTTCCATCTAACGTCTCAGAGTGGTAACACGCAAGTGATATCCATGATGTTGCATGCGTACATAGGCTACGGTAACCGCTTACCATCAAGTCGGCGCGGCCGTACCCTTGGTTGCCACACTTGCCACTTTAGTGGTATAAAAAAAAACGATTTATTTAAGTATACGAAATCATTTGCAAAATAAATATACCTACCTATTCAGTCAGAAAATAATGCTGCTACGCAACTGAATTTTATGCGGTTTCATCAATAGATTGCTGGTAAAACAACCAGAGTAGGTATGATGATAACAGATCAAACAACTACATATGCCAAAGTAAACTGACATGCATAAAAACAAAACAATAATAATAAATATGACGTCATGGATGTAAAAAGTCTAAAAATACTCTCGTTTTCTACGTCATAAAGGGATACAATTATTTTGCATCGTTACGAATGGTAAATCGACGACTGTTATGAATTTTCTGATGACGTATTAAAGTTAATAATATATTTCCAAATAATATATAAACAGTTGAGTGTGGTGTGAGACGGGCATGTCGTTGCCGGACACTCAATAAAATGTATGAAGCAAACGCATCGCAATCACACCACATGCATGGTTTGTGTACATAAACGGTGCTGTTGTATTGTGAGTGTCATGGTTGGCCCCACCCAATTATAACATTTGTTCTATGTGATAGAGCTCGTCCGGGGAAGGAATACCTATTTCTGCCGCCAAGCAGTAATGCTCGCATTGCTGTGTTCCGGTGTGAAGGGTATGGTTTCCGGTGAAATTACTGGCACATGAGGCTTTCGATCTTAGCCTCAAGGTGGCAACCCGTGAGTGATACCTCTGGTATTGCAAGCGTCCATAGGCTGCGGTAACCGCTTAGCATCTTGTGGGCCGTACGCTTGGTTGCTACTTCAGTTGTATAAAAAAAAAACAAGAACGAGATATCACACTTTCTCTCGCGCTAGCATGCGCGCTTGGACTTGCACAAAATCAAAATAAACGCATGCCTTTAGCCCTTAGTAGTACTAATATCTGTTCTGTGCCTTAGTTTTAGTGCCGGCAAAGTCGCGACCGGGGTGAGGTAAGTTAAACCGGTGGGAGGTAGAGACTAGGGAGTGACCAATAGTATTATTAGCAGTTCTCCGAACAGTAGACCTCGCAAGCACAAACTTGTAAAGTGAGCTTTGAAAGTGAGCAACATTTTTCATTTTGAGGAACTATTTTGCTCATCACGCTGAAGATCCTCATCTGATCTTCACCAAGTATCAGACAAACTTATAGTTAATACTTACCTTTCATATAAAATAAAAATCATCGAAATCAAATCAAACATTAGGCGGAGATATTCAGCAGCCCCCTTTTTGTCCCTTTTTGAAGGAAGTACGCCCCCTATCAAAAATCCCCGACGACAATCAAATTCTATAAAGACATAAAATCTGTAACCGTTCAACCAGATTGGTTGAAAAATGCGACCTGTAGGTATTACTCTGTGCTGTAGGCGAGAACACAAAAAGACCGGACAAACTGACGTTTAAAAGCATTTTGGCCAATCTCGAAACTGAGACGCTTCGCTTGCTCGGTTATAATATAAAAATGTCATTTTTAAGTACATATAATATATTTTTTTGTCATCCCTGTTTCAACGACCCTTCGTGACTATCGTGCCCTAGTAATGAGCGCAAGCTAACGAGAATTGATACCAACTTCACTACTGTGGCGATATGTAGGAATGATCGGTAAATGGGGTGCTTCCAAGAAATATCGGTTTTCCCGGCATTTGAATAGTTTATTGGTACTGTTGGAATAGTTTATTGGAATTATTTGAATTTGTTTATTACCTAGTTGGTGGTAGGTAATTAACATGAATTTTATGGCATTTAATAGTTATAAAAAAAAGTTACCTACTCTACTCCTAGGAATTGATAGCATTTTTATAACATTATGGATTCGAGGAATTGAACAAAAAAATAATACTTTTAGTAGAGCTCATTTTCACACAGGACCAAAGTGATCTTAAATAAACTTTCATACAACAAACTAAAAAGGTCATGCATTCACAAAAATAATTTAAAAAAAGTTGCAAAAAGCCAACATCACGCGGTGTTCCCAGGCGGTCACCCATCCAAGTACTGACCGCGCCCGACGTTGCTTAACTTCGGTGATCGGACGAGAACCGGTGTTTTCAACGTGGTATGGACGTTGGCGAATGTAGTGTTGAAATATTGAAACAGCTATTATAAAAATAAAATAGCAAAATACAGTTGGTTTGAATGAAAAACAATTCTTAGAACATACGACCTTACTCCATTCGCACTTAGCTTGCTTGGTGAATAATGTTGTTGATTATTCTAAAAATAAATTGTACTTTCTTTGGCTTATCAGATAGCATACCTACTTATCACTATAATTAACATCCGATCGTCACTCCACTAAAAAGTGTGCCATCGCATCGCCATGCTAGTTATTGGTTCACATTATGTGGCGTGTTTATATGATGATTAGCTGATGCAATATTATTGAATTTATATCAATTCGTTCGTTCATTCGTATGAGTCAGTGGCCAACTCTGGTGACAGAGTTTCTAGGCCGCCCGAAGGCCCCTGTCATGGCCTAACAACTTTGAAAAAGCCGGGACCGACTGCTTAACGTGCCCTCCGAAGCACGAGAGCGCTGTCGAAATTGCCACTGGCGGTCGTCCATCCAAATGATGACCCCGCGGAACAGTGCTTAACTTCGTTACAACTTAGCCAGCTACGTCACGAGCGCTCAATTTATATCAATATTTTTTTATAAATTTAATGAAGCATTTGCCTATTCGGTGGCCGGCTTCGCTCGCGAATTAGGTACCTACAGTCTGCAAAGAAAGTGGTCTATCACTTTTGCCAAAAGTTTCTGTGAAATCCTATGACATTCAAACGAATCTAAACCTTAGGGTGGTAGACCACGTTTTTTGCTGACTGTACATAAGTAAGTGTAGGTAGCTCAATACGTAAAAGTACCTATAGGTAAACGCGGGCAAATTCGCGGGCAGAAACCTATCAAGTAGGTATTAGGTTAACTTATGTACTAGAGCGAAAGTTTTACAAGGGCCCTAGACTACCTAGTCTAGGGCCCTTGTAAAACTTTCCTATAGGTTCTTGATAGGTTTCTGCCCGCGAATTTGCCCGCGTTTTTAGTCTAACTAAGCGCTATTCCAGAACTCCCCCAGAAGGCCCCGCGCCGTTTTTAAATTTCAACTCTATTGTTGTATTGTTACATTATGTTATGTTAAGAATTTAAGATTCGACCAAAAAGCGTTGATTATTAAAAAAATCGATAATAGTTGCCCTAAATCGTTAGGTTAGATCTCTTTCAAGAATTTAATTGAGTTCAAAAGAAAATAGGTACCCAGGTAGGTAAGGTAGTTTCATCATACAAAAGTAATATATCAATAAAATAATCTGTCGTGATTGTAATATAACATTATGTTTATGTTAGATTACCTACTCGTAATTATACGAATACCTAGGTAGTTTCAATCTAAAAATAAAACTGGACTTTGCACATTTTTGTAATGACATTTTACTGTGTGTTAAAATGATAATACACAATAATAATACCTACACAAAATAGGATTTCCGTATTAAGTCATCTCATCATCATTTTTTAAAGAATATTTCATAATAATTATAATAAACTGTGCAATACTAGGTATTATTTAAAAATATACTTATATAAAAAGTTGCAAAAAGCCAACATCACGCGGTGTTCCCAGGCGGTCACCCATCCAAGTACTGACCGCGCCCGACGTTGCTTAACTTCGGTGATCGGACGAGAACCGGTGTTTTCAACGTGGTATGGACGTTGGCAAATACTGCGTTAAAATTATAGAACAGATGTTTCTAAAACGGCAAAATATTTAAATATCGTTCGGTGAAGATAACAGGAAAGCGATTCTCGTGCCATAGATAAATGGTCATATGTGTGATGATGTGTGTGATATATATCGTCAAAAATGTATAGAAATTTTGTCAGTTTTGACGATATATATCACATGTTACCATTTATATATGAACGAGAATCGCCCTCCAGATTATTTTACAAATTAATATTCCGTGGCGCTATAAATCACGAGTTCAGGCGAAATAAAGTCACAGTATAATGCTGGTAGTGAAATTTCCCGTTTCCTGTCATGATTATAGATTTGTTTGATTTACGAAACATTTTAATTAGTTTGTACTTAAATCAAAACAGCTTGGCGACCACATCTAAGGAAAATTATTTATCCTTCCTGCAAAAGTCGTAAACTTTGGTAGGTTAGATACAGAGTGGAGGAAAAAGTTTCTGACGTAGAGGAAAACACTTTGAATATTAAATTTTACATGTTTCAAGCTTGTTTTTAATTTCAAAGATAAACAAGAGTTGTATACTGGACATACTGGCTAGGTAGGTATTAGGCCAAATATTTTTTTCAGTCTCATCTATTATCAGACTATCTGTACCTATTCTACAAGATCTATTTTGGTGATTGTGCGCAGGATCTTCACGACCTTGTCCCTCCACGCCCTTTCTACCACTACCACAATAGGCGTACGGCAGCTTATTAGCACTAGTAAAGAATGGAACTTGTTGCCGGGGTCTGTTTATATATAAAACCATTAAAAAATTTAAAAAAAAATATGTAAAATTGTTATAAAACTATACATAATATTATTTGTAGCTTGTCTTATAGTGCTTCTTTTGTGGCTTTATCATCATCATCGTGAGAGCATTTTGGGCCTACCAATATGTGTCCTATCCATAACCAAAACTCAGGAGGGCGATTCTCGTGCCATAGATAAATGGTCACATGTGATATATGTACATATATCGTCAAAACTGTCAAAATTTCTATATATTTTTGACAGTTTTGACGATTGTTATACCACATTACACACACGTTACATGGTTACATGGTCACATGTGATATACTTAGGTACCTATATCGTCAAAACTGACAAAAATGTATAGAAATTTAGACAGTTTTGACGATATAATTGTATCACATGTCACCATTTATCTATGCACGAGAATCGCCCTTCTAATCTCAAAGAAAGTGGCATGACGATCATGATAACAAACTGAAGGCCCTTTGATTGAACGTCATCAGTACCTAGCGACTGTAGCGAGCAATTTGTTGTTGCCAAGTTCACAATCTCAACAATAAGTTACGGAGGGTCACAGAACAGATATTAGTACTACGTACACAGTCAATGGATTAGTTAGGTAGTTACACAATAGTAACTATTTTTGCCCATGCTACTAGTATTATCTGTGCCCAGGCCCACGTTGCTCGAACCACGTGAAGCTCTAAGCGGCATGTATCACACACTAAGATAATGGTAAATATCTGCGTATAATATATCTCACCATAATAATATCTTAGTGCATACAGCGTTATATCTTTCAATATGGCTCTCTATAATTCGATAAGTAAGTTCTTGTGAGTCAGTGGCCAACTCTGGTGATCATATTTAAAATCAGAATCCTCTTCTAACGAGGTGTCTAGTAAATTCAGAAGCAATAAACGCAAACTCATTGGCCCCACGGATAAGGAAGGACCGTAAGTGGAAAAGATTAGCACAACATCGCGATAAATGGTGCAAACTAAGGGAGGCCTATACCCAGCAGTGTGTGAAGTCAGGCTGTGGATGATGATGATGAAGGAAGGACCGAAATGAATCTGCCCGTGGACCACATATAGTCCACCAAGGGGAACTAATTATGTGCGTAATATTCTGTAAATACCTACTTATTTTAAACCACTTGCTCTATTTTAAAGGATTTAGTGTGTGAATGTATCATCTCACTATCGTAGTATTTTTTTATACGCAGATAAAATGTATCCCTCATTCGCATTCATAATAACAAGGACTTCCCCTTACAGACGGATATTACCGCAAGTTTATTTACTCTGATAATGTTCCTGCATAAATATATATTGCTGAAAAGTCCCCGATTAAGCGTGAAAAGAAAATATTTACAACCAGATGGGCACCTCGCCAACCAACACTATTCTTTGACTTACTCAAAGACGTTGAGAATAATCTCGAAGGACTTACTATCATCCCTCACACACATCGACTATATTAGTCAAAGCTCACATCATACAAGTACCTACTAATATTTCCTATCTTACTCAATGCAAAGGTACGTAGTACTAATCTGTTCTGTGGCAAAGACCTCAAGACTTTCTCAAGGTTTTCCTGATTTTTTCAAGAAGATTTTATGATGAAATGGGAGCCAAAGTAGCGTTTTGGCGTGTTTCGAATATATTTTAATTTAAAAAATTTAAAATTATGAAAAGACACCGATGAGAGCGAATTACAAAAATCTCGTTAAAACCACGTTAACGTCACGCACTAGGCGCTGTATAAATCCAATACATTTCATATTGACGCATTGTCAAACCAGTTTTTCGTGATTTGCCCTCTGTTTGCATTAGTAGTTGGTTGGTAGCACAGAATAAGAAAAGTTGCTTGGTTGTTGTTAGTAATTTCATGCGGTCCAAGCGCGGGATTTCGCATCAGTATGTATATATATAGTATAATGAGTTATGTAGGCCATTAGGCCATTGGCCATGTAGATCTCACGTAGACGGTTTCCACGTGGCCCGAACCACGGTGGCGCTTATTGTGCAATACTAGTACGTTTTTGTTAAAAGATTAAACCATTCTAAAAAAATATAACAAAGCTAATAATAATAATAGCCCTTTATTTCAGACACATTTTTTTTTACATAAACTTACAAATAAATGAAATAAAATAAAAATTTTCATGCAACCTAAACTAAGTATATTTTAGCAAAACTAGTTATTCACTCTCTTCTTGGTTTGTGTCTGTGTGCTTTCCAGCATAGGCCTCCTCCAACTCCTTCCATTTGACTCTCTCTTTTGCGGTCCTTGTCCATAGTTTTCCTCCTGTTCTTTCTATCTATATCGCTTCTCGGCCTTTTGGCTAAGATCAAAGTGTAGATAATAAAGCTATAGGTACTTCAATACAATGTAGAGAGACTTCAGATTTTGGTCATTCGTTACATTTTTTTATTTCCCTAGAGAAATAAAACTACAACTGATTCATTTTAAAAACGGGTGTTTTTACGTACCGGTATATCGGTAAAGAGGACACTGTATCGACTCAATTTCGAAAAGATATGCAATGCGTATATCGCGACGTGCCGTGTCACTCAACCCTGATGAACCCTATCATTCAATTCATGACATACTTACCTATCTATCTACTTTTTTTTTTTTTTTACAAATACCGAATGCATAAACCTCGGCCTTTCTCCATGTTGCAATACCCTAATAACAGGGTTCATGTGTGATACTACTTATTCTGTAACAACTACATAATGTACCATATGACAGCAATAAATGTATTTGATTTGATTTGATTTGATTTGAAGACTCTCGAAATTGAGTCGAAACAGTGTCGGTACCTCTTTACCGATATACCGGTACGTGAAATAGTTTTATTAGTAAAACATGAACACCTGCTTTAAATATTTTTGTTTCTGTCAATAAAAAATATTTACTTATACAAATTGAGCTTCCGAATAGGAGATAAGTAGTGACCTATTTTCCGAACAAGCCAAATAAATACCAAGTTTATAATGGTGCCAAACCAGGATCTAACAGGGCAAGTTGAAATTATCTTATCTACCATACCATTGAAATTCGATTAAGCTATCTACATAATTTACCTACATCGTGTTACTTTCAGATAAGTAGGTTTATATTTAAATTTGCTGAATATCACCTGTTTTGAGGTGTAAATAAATAAATGATAAATGTTTGCACGAACACATTATTTGATTCATTCCAATCACTTCATACCACCCCCTTTCGTTTTCGGTAGTCGTCTTTTTACACGACACGCTGCACTACCAAAAATAGTGCAGGGCGACTTATGGGAAAAAAAGTCTGCGGATACTTTTGACTGGTGAGCCATTAGATTAAATTAATAGAAAGAGATTTTTGACTTGAGAGGAGGCTACTTACTGGCTGGAACAAAATATTAGTACTACATAGTAGAACCACGACTAAAACCTCAATCTTTGGCAAACAAAATTAGCAAATAAGTATTAAATTAATTAGAGGTATATTATTAAACTTCAATATGTCGGAAAGTAATAACGATATCTATCTATCCAATAAAATTATTAAGTATGAAAATATGTGCTGTCTGGTGCTTTTGGGGGTAATGGATGGATGAATGACTCAATAAGGCCGGCAGCATAAAATTATAGCGATCCAGGTCGCAAACTATATGCAAGCTATTTGTTCCTTATCTATCATGTGGAAGCGTATGTTGGAGGTATCTGCGTCGTGGATGCAGTACCATTAGTACCATCCTCCGACGTCTCTCGTACCACCCAGTACCGACCATCCGCCTACTTTTCATCTGCGTATTGGACATCCAATACTGGTCAAAACAATATCAAATGCAGCCAACACGGGGCCTAGTATTATTATCTGTGACGGGGCGTTTGTGGCGCCAAGCATTTTCCTTTTTTATCTATGATAAACTGTTCTCAAGTCGAAGCTTAAAATTATGGAGTTCTCATCTCAAGTCGACGAAAATAAAACGGATGAGGTTTTCAAGTCGACGCATATTTTCTAATTTAAATTTTGCACAATTTTGTTTTAGCGTTAAATAATACCGGTCGTAATCGTAAGGTTAGGTAAGTAAATAAAATAGAACTAGAGTGGCTTAATTGAGGCTAAACGGCTCATTTCATCTGAAGATAAAATACCCAACGTAATGAATCACCAAATGTGCACATTATTTATCTGATTTTTAAAAATGATTTGCATCTAAAAGCCTATTAACATCAACGTTAGTAGCTATCGTTAGTATCTATGGTATGACAGATTCAGTACAGTAACCTATAACCTAATAACAGTAAACATAGAAAATCATGGAATGCTAACTCATAAGGAAATACTTTTTGGGGAAAATGGCAGTCACTTCCATAAGTTTGTATTGTACCAACATACAAAAAAATTCTGTGAGTGTAGCGACTGTAAAAGATGAAAGTCGTTTCTCAGGCTTCAAAATCGAGTGGAACTTTTAACGAAACAATTTCCTTATATTAAAATTTCCTGAAATTAAAATAAATAAGCTTATGAATGAACACGAGTCAACATTCTTTATGGTTTACTTTACAGCTACAAAGATACTAACTTAGAGGCTTTGAGTGACACTGCGACTTCGGTCAACCGTCGTGCGTGACTGAATTGACCGTCTCGTAAAAGTCGTCTCGTTGGCTCTAAAAAGGTATAAAACAAAAAATGTTTTTACATTACAACTACTCCCGTTTTTCGCCTTCTTCACGTTTATATCTAATATGATGGCCGTCGTGACTGGCACAGAATATTAGCAGTTACTACGGCCTGGCCTAATGTCGTTGACCCGGGGCGCCCTGCGCTAAGTGACTCATGGCACACTCATGGAATTCATGGTGGAATGTGTACTACTTACTTGGTAGACTAAGGAGTCCCTTACTCAGAGCAAAACCACTTTTATGTCCTTGTCATTTTGTTGTGTGCGCACATGCGATGAAATTTGTCAAACAGACATTTTGAATTATAGAAAATTTACACACTCAGCGGAAATCTTTGACACATAAGAAATTTTTTAACTTATTCTCAATGATTTAAAACAAAGTTAAGTCGTCTTAAGTTCCACGACTAAAAATAAAGGTCCTTCGAGCCGGATCAAAGTAAACTCGTAAGTTCCACGACTGAACATAAAGGTCCTTCGAGCCAGATCTATTTACAAATAATTATATCACCAGAAGCCAAGAGCAAATAATTACTCTGTGTTTATTTATAGCATAAAATATTATCTATTATCAAACGACCTTTTTAGCAAATGTCCTATTAGCAAAACGACGCCGACATCTAGTCAGAAGTTCAGACAGAACTCAGATCAGAATGCGCTATTAGTAAAAACTTGATAATATTATAGTAGGCCATGTACAGTCGGTAAAAGTTCTAGATTCAAGATTCAAGATTCAAGATATTTATTTGCATAAATAAGGTTCTAGAGATGACCTTGTAAAATTGTGACGTCACAACTCACAATGACGTGTGACGTGACGTTAGATCATGAGATTTATGAGAAGAAACGAAGAAACCCTGCAAAGTGTCAACCGTACATTAGCTTATTATTGAACCTGTTATGTGGAAAATTACTCGAACTGTAATGTTGTGTTGTGTGTGAGGAGCATTGGTGGTCTAGTGGTAGTGACCCCGCCTTCCGATCCTAAGGTCGTGGGTTCGAATCCTATTGCACCAATGAGTTTCTCACTACGAAAAATTTATGTACGCAATGCCAGTGTCGGATGCATTGTGGGCTAAATCCATCACAGAGTTGACGCCTCTAAATGGAAAACGACCTTTCGGCAGACCACGGTGAAGATGGAGGGACGAAATTGACTCTTACCTGAAGGACTGGTCCACAGTAGCCCAAAACCGTGATGATTGGAGAGAAGGAAGGGAGGCCTTTGCCCTGCAGTGGGACACTACAGGCTTATAATTATAATAATTAATAATAATAATAATAAGGCCAGTGCTATCATACGGTGAAGGAAAACATAGCGAGGAAACCGGCATGTCCAAGAATTAAAAATTCGAAAGTCCGCCGCATTGGGTCCACGTGGTGCATTAACAAGACCCAATTCACTCTCGCTCGAGGCCAGTGTTGATCGTTCGAATAAAAGTATATTTCGAAGTTTAAGTGACCCAGTCGTTACTAAGGTTATTTTAGCGATAGTGAAAGTAAAGATTACCAAAATTGACAGCGAGCGGTCAATTTTCCGTTTATTCTCTTGGGCAATTGAAGTTTATCTATTTTTCTAAATTATAGATTAAAAAACCAGCTTCAAAACCAGCCGTAGATAACAAGATATCTTACTAATCTCTTAACAACAGTAAAACTAAATCTCTTATCAACAGTCAAACTTATTATCCCAACGACATCGGCCTATCCAGCAGATTCTCAGTGTGACTCATAGAAACTTATCACATTATGCTGAAGCCATTTTATGTTGCCCTGTGAGTGTGAGTCAGTCTTTCTACGAACGAAACTGAAACTGAATTACACTATCGTATTGCTTTTACAAGTACATCGTTTATGTAAGGAAATCTATCAAATCGAACTTTTATGAAAATATTAATGCTATTAAAAATTGTAGGGCAGGATTCTAACCCGGGTCTTTGCTAAGCTACCATCAAAATTATTTGAGAGCCATCTAAGTAGTAGGATTCTATAAAATATCTTTAGCGGAAAATCCCATGTTGTTTCTAAAAAAATATAAAATAATCACAGAATCATATTTTTTGTTACAGAGACAATGCTCAAAGACATCAGCTCGCTCATCATAAAACACACGGTGGTATCCAGGCGACACCTCACACCAGAGCTGGCTATCAGAGTGATAGACCAGACATGTCCTCTGTGGACAGCAGGTGAAGAACAGTCGCCATTCAAGGACCCGTTCTGGGCTTTCTACTGGCCTGGAGGTCAGGCAACGGCCAGGTATGATCTAGTATTACTGCTTTGCGACAGAAATAGGTATGGTGGTAGTACTTCCCCGGACGTGTTCCATCACAAAGAACTCTATTACTCTTAATTATCTTAGTAAGGTAAAAACTAAGTTCGTATGAGTCCATTGCCGATTCTGGTGACAAGGTGCCACTGTTCTGTCTAAGTGTCTACATATTGAACGCTCTGGCCTGGTGTGTTTATTTATTTATTTATTTATTTATTTAATAAAGGGTATCCAACAGAGAAAACACATAAAAATACAGTAAATAAAAAACAAAGGACTTAAATCTAAGTGTTCCCCTAATTAAAGGATACCGCAGCATGCAAAAAAATTAGTAAACTTAACCAAGCTAAAAATAATTAATTACGCACAAACATAAAAGCTTATGACTATGCCTAAGCTTAAACAAAACAAAACAAACCACTTAGGTATTAGAAGTTTGTTTCGAAAACTTGTTTGGAAATTATTAGATAGTGCATAAATCATAAAAATGAAAATAAGTGAATATGAGGTAGGTAGGTATGTAAAAATTTAAATAAAATTGTCACTATTTCAAGAGATCTTTAAGAATTTTATCAAACTTACGTGATGTGTCGCTCAAATCTAATAAGTTGTCTTTAGAAAGAGTGTTATACCGCTTACAGAGTCTTGGCAATACTGAATTTTGACCTAGGTTAGTTCTGAAATATGGAACTGAAAATAAATTGTAAGCACGACGAAAACACTACTAAACTATATGCTTTCAGCATGTGCTTGCATTTTAAAGTTAAAGGGATGATCCGATCCGAGCAGGGACAGTTGGCAGAAATTGGAGAAGAAATATGATGCATTATTGGCATTATGCAATGTATGTCGCTGGTGGTAATGCGCGAGTGAAGACACTTATTGTATTGCTAGTGTTTAACGTGATTGAAAAACAAACAAAAATTCACATAATTTAGAATAAGCATCAGAGATCATCATTGATTCATACAAATATAATAAATATAATATCTAATCTAATCAATAACCCAGAGAATTAAGCGAAGTGTGCCATTCACTTAGAAACTATTCTATTTATACAGCCGTTATCACATTTCTTGAAATCGTCAGTGGCACACTACTACTACTACATGATTGTGATATCACGCATTCATTCTTCTACATTATTCTATTTTTATCTACAATGTACTTTTATAGCAAGCGCAAACTACTTGCGTACATGGTTTGCTTTGCTATAGTCCGTTATGTTTGCTACATAGTTTGTATACCGTCAATGTTATTAGTATTACGTCTAGTCTAATAGCTTTGCTACTTAAATTAAACAACTTTACGATTAAACCTATTAATAAAACAAGAAATACTAAGTATTTGTCTTTATTTTATTGTTTTCCTTGTACTGACCTACCGGCTTCACTAGAGGACTAATAGCTCTCACAAGTTTGTTTAGCGTGTGGTGCTTATCATCACAGCATATAGTTATAGTTGATACACCATCGCGACTTGCATACAAATCAGGTGGAAAAGGAAAAAGACTACACTAGTAAAAACCCTGACGGCTGCTGGTTCAGGGAATCACCTTCTCTTGTATGTTTCAAAAGTATGTCGGTCACGTTTATAAACGAGCACGTTCTTCCTCGCCTATGGTATGGGTTAGAATTTTGGGCACGATAGTTTGGGTTTTCCGTTACGGTAAATCGATTACGTTCATTCAGGTTTTGTAACTTCCGTGTTTTACAAGATTTTCCTGGCCTGCTTGATTATGCTTTAATGAGTTGTAAACGACATAAAGTAGGTAAGTAGTATGCACTCTACTATTTACGTAACAAAATGTTAGCAATATAATACTTTCCACGTTAAATGAATGAAAATGTCACGCCAAAATGCACGTGTCGCTCTTCGATCAGCCTGAAATTAATTTTGGAAGCGTAGTGAGACCCGTTACCCTACAGATCCAGGGTTTTGACTACAAAGGGTTTAATATGTAATTAATCTAGACTTGCATGTGGTATTGACATTTGAGGTTCTCCGCGCAGCTGTGCGCCATTAGTTTCCTCATTAGTTGGAATGTGATTTGTATGACCAGAAGGTCACTCTTGAAAGCGACAAACGACCTCCACACCCCCAGGGTGTTGGTTATCGCATACCACACACCACACCAATGGCCTACACAACTCTCAAATGAGTCCATAAGAGTCATACCGTCCATTGAGCCGTTTGGTTCAATTGGTCTGTCACGCATCAGACCGTTCGGTTCAAGAACTGCCAGAACGTTGACACTGACGCCCGACGAAGACTGGCATGGCGGCAGATTGTACGGGTAGGTTACCCTAAGCAGTGGTGAGGTGACCAAGCTGGTTGACTTGATATTGGCTGGCACTAACACGGAGAGCAGCACAGCGCAGCACAGCGCAACCAACCATTCCACCAATTAATTATTAAATAATTGATAAGCCAAGGCAACCAAAATGTAAAAACCCAGACGCAGGTGATTGATACAGATTAGTTAGTAACTAGTAAGTAGACTTGTCAATTTGCATTATCTCAATGAAATTCCACGGACTCGTGACCATAACGAATACAAATGTGAAACAACTCTTACATGCTTCGAAATAAGGTGAAGTTTAGTGTGTTAATAAAAGTTGGTTGGCTTACGGCCTTTTGGTTTTACAAGAAAAGTTAGCTAAGATAAGAGTTTGAAAATGGTCTCTAAATCTAAAGAAATACGGTTTAAAATAATCACGGCTTTGATATGAGTCATTCCCAAATGTTTGTGTGTGTGTCTCTGCTACATAAGGTTTACTGGAGTTCCATTGATAATTTCGAAGAATGCACATTTTATTGTATCTTTTTCGTAGAAGTTATTCGCGTAAATTTTCCACAGGCTTTTTAATACCTAGGTACTTTAATATTTTGTTTACTTTTTATAGTTATTTTAACTTTCTTTTATAGTTTTGAAGGATAAGCAACTTTACATAAAATTTTTAAAAATATAAAAAAATCATAATAAGCATTTATGAAATTTACATTCCTTATAAAAAGGGACGAAAATATCAAAATCTATCCAATTTTTTTTTTATACTACTAAAGTGGCAACCAAGCGTACGGCCCACTTGATGGTCAGCGGTTACCGTAGCCTATGGACGCATGCAACATCATAGATATCACTTGCGTGTTACCACCCTGAGACGTTAGATGGTAAGTCTCATGTGCCAGTAATTTCACCGGAAACCATACCCTTCGAACCGGAACACAGCAATGCGAGCATTACTGCTTGGCGGCAGAAATAGGTATGGTGGTAGTCCTTCCCCGGACGAGCTCTATCACAAAGAACTCTACTACTCTCAAAAATTAAATTAAAAAATTAATGAAAAGGCTTGCTCTTAATACGATGCCGACAAAAAGGGACCGACTAAAGTTTCTCCAAGCCAGAAAGAGATGGAAAGATATGATTCACCCGAAAGAAAATCCTATTAGAAATTCAGTAGGTCACAGAATAAATGGTATTTATTACAGAAGGAAAGTGAGTCACGGTAAATTTTCTCGGAAAATGTAAATAATGGGATACCCTCTCTACTCGGCGGGGTTAATCTGGTTTTTAGAAGGTTTTCGTATAGGTATTATTTAATTTGGTGAGTCATACTTTCTAACCTAGGTAAGCGTATAATACAAGTTTTACTTTTCTTTTTTTTAACTTTATTGTTTTCGAAAATAAAAAAGGTGTTATTTGTAAAAAAAAATTTAGAGGGTAAATCACGAAAAACTCCATTAACAATCGTAAGCGATAACGTATCGTCCAGGATGTTCAATTTGTATGGGATTTTTTACAACGCCTCTTTTGTGCGTAAAAATTGACAGCTGGACAATACGATACGATGTCAAACGAATTCAAGATTTGCTCTCTGAACATAAAATACAATAAAAAAGCTGATAGTGATGATGAATGAAATGAAAATGATAGATTGATGATAAAGTTACCTATACTATGTATAATATAGACACGAGTGATGTTTTGCGTATGAATAAAAGTTATTGATTTATGACCTTTTGGTTCTGGACAAAATGTTAGATAAACTTATAATAGAGAGGGTCTTTTTTTTATATAAAAAAAAACAGAATAAGAGTAGTCGAGTTCTTTGTGATAGAACTCGACCGAGGAAGGACTACCACCATTCCTATTTCTGCCGCCAAGCAGTAATGCTCGCATTGCTGTGTTCCGGTTCGAAGGGTATGGTTTCCGGTGAAATTACAGGCACATGAGACTTTCCATCTAACGTCTCAAGGTACATAGGCTACGATAACCGCTTACCATCAAGTGGGCCGTACGCTTGGTTGCCACGTTAATGGTATAAAAAAAACAGAGCTTTCCTGACAAAAACTACAAAACATAGCTCTTATTGGCTAACGTTTATTTTACTGAATATCAGCTCAAGCGCAGATAACATAATGCTAGGCTCAGGTATTGTTTACCGTTCTAAGGGGTCAAGGTTGAAGTCAAGGATTCTGTGGTCAAGGACAACGACCGGGTAAGGTCACAAGTTGAACCTTTGTTACAGGGTTTTTAGAGTAAAGTAGATTAAAAAATCATAGCAATCCAATAAATGTGTTTTATAAAAATGAATAATGCTAAAAAAATACAAGGAGAGTAGTAGAGGAAGAGTAGTAGAGTTCTCTGTGATAGAGCTTGTTCGGGGAAGGACTACCACCATACCTATTTCTGCCGCCAAGCAGTAGTGCTCGCATTGCTGTGTTCCGGTGTGAAGGGTATGGTTTCCGGTGAAATTACTGGCACATGAGGCTTTCGATCTTAGACTTAAGGTGGCAGCCCGCCAGTGATACCTCTGGTATTGCAAGCGTCCATAGGCTGCGGTAACCGCTTACCATCTTGTGGGCCGTACGCTTGTACGTAAATTATAATTGTACTATTTAAAAAAAATATCTACAAAAATGCTATCATGCTGGGACAGCCTGATAAGTTGATATCTTGTGATAAGGATTGATAATGGTACAATAGTCGCGACATTCCGCGATTATCGCAAGCACAGATAACATACGCAAGTAACACACCCATTATGTTAAGTAAATCTAATGATTAGATATACGAAATAATAGGATGATTTACATACATTATACTTAATTAGTAAGGTGTAGCAGTAGGTACCTACCTATTTATATAGGTACAGTTTTTGAATGAATCTTCTTCGTCCGTAAAAATAGCTTCATGGTTAAGATATTATTCAAAAAACATAACCTTATGTTGAGCTATCTGTAGATAGTTTGTAACGGTATCTAGATGTCTCAACTGTTTTATATATAAGTTTTGGTTTTCCACGAAAAAATCGTGTGGTATGTTGGTAATTCATCTGAAGTGACTGCTATGTATTCTGTGCTTCCACTAAAAATCAGTTTTCCTAGAACTGCTTCAATTTAACTCTCATTATGTAGGTAGGTAAGGTACCTAGGTAGTAAGTATTCCTTATAATGAGAGTTTTGTAAAACATCAGAAAGACGAAACGTTCTGCCAAAATATACATAAAATACTCTACCATTTTTTTCATTTTACTTTTTGAAGCTTTCAAGTGCTCTATTAAAAAACTAGTGCTGCCACCTGTTGCCTTTTTCTTGTAACTTGATAGAGGCTTGTGGTGCCTCAAGAAGAAGAAAAAACGGCTCACACAAGCGCTTGTGCTGCCACCTAGTTTGAATTAAAGTGTCTTTAAAACAATCTGTAGATAATTTCATTGAATAGCACGGGGCGCCACGAGGCGCTACTTGGAAATTAAAAATTAATTTTGAAATGTTTCATTAAATTCTTTCGTTCGTTGTTTCAGATACATTTTGGACAATGATAAAATTGTGAAAAATCGTCACGTGCTAGATGTAGGGTGCGGCTGCGGTGCTGGTTCTATAGCAGCCATCAAAATGAAAGCAAAACGAGTGTTAGCAAATGACATTGACCCTTGTAAGTTTCACGAGGTAGGAAAAATGCTTGTTGAAAGTGTGAAAGAAAAGACAAAAAAGTTGGAGATGCCGGGGATCGAACCCGGGGCCTTTCACATGCAAAGCGAACGCTCTACCACTGAGCTACATCCCCACTTACGATTAAGTTTCAAATAACTGTACACTATTTTAGGTGCAATTACAGCTACAAACATCAATGCAGGAACCAATAAAGTTGAGTTTGAAGTTAGCACAGATAACTTCATAGGGTCAAAATGTGATGAATTTGACACTATTCTCATCGGTGATATGTTCTACGACGCTGAATTTGCTAATATGTTGTTCAAATGGCTACAAGAATTAACTGACGATGGGAAAACTGTAAGTAATACCCTTTATCCACACAGTATGCGTTATAGTTATTTCTTGTATATCCTGCCCTTTCCTATTGGGCATTATTTCATAACTCTGGTTTAAGCGGCTTGCTAAGTATCAACTATAGTTCTCACAACGGATCTCGGCCGTCGTGAAATTAGCCGTTTCGATGCGCAATGGAGCTTTTTCAAACTAAATTTTCTTCGCGCATCACAAACGGCTAACTTCACGGAAGCCTAGATCCGCTGTGCGAACTATACCAACTAATACTAATGTCTTTCCTGTCATTCTTAGGTCAATAAACAAAGACTTAAACATTAGCTAACAAAGGTTTAAAATACTTTTGTAAAAAAGAACTTATGTATCCAAGTTATCCAATGAAAGAGATAGAAGTTATTGTACTAAGTAAAGTTTAAGTAAAGTAAAGTTTATTTATTTCATTGCTAATAATTGCAAACTTTAAAATTGTGTCGCTTAGATATCCTCCTTTGGTGTATAGTCTGATCTTTTTTTTTTCAGGTAATATTAGGAGACCCAGGTCGTCACGGATTGACAGACAAAATGAGAAAACACATCACACCTCTAGCAAAGTACAATTTGCCCAAAGAAAGCTGCATGGAAAACCATGGTTTCACTGATGCTACGGTTTGGAGAATCGATAAAGACATCCCTACAAAATGATTAAACTGGTATAAAAAAGTTACCTTTAGCACAGATAACATACTTTTAGTTAGAGGTACCAACGAAAATTGTTTAAAAATGAATTACCAACTTATCTAATTAAAAGTTACTTATTACCTAGTTTAGTAGGTAATCTATCTTTATTTATACCGTCTACAGGGTTAATTAAATTTACAAAAAATAAATCGATTTCTTTGGAAAAGTGTGAAAAATGTTTAATATTTTTATAATACTAATTAACTACCTACCTCTACAATCAAAGACATTTTGTTTATTTCCTGTAAGCCTAGGTACCTAACCTACATTGGAAGGGATTAAGAAAAAATACATGTAATTTACTTTAAAATAAGGATCTTTATTTCTTTCTTGAATAATACATAATTAATAAAACTAGGTAGGTATTTAATCTAGGATACTTATGTTTCGTAGAAAACATTATAATTACATTACAGGTTTCTGTTACGTACCTACTACAAGTCTAATGTTGTTTATTAATCAGTTATCCACTAATTTGCATTGGACGGAAATAACTTAATTATTATTATACATCATTAATTTAAATAAAACAAGGCAAGTTACACTACAACTAATATTATGTACACATTTTACGTTATTAATTATTTTCATAATTAGTTAAAAGCCCATAATTTAGCTTCAACATCATTAATGTAAACAGCGCCATCTATTTTCGAATAGTATAACTAACTGCGTAACAACACAAACACGCACGAACCATCTTAGAAGTAACTAAACCTCAGTGCCAATTAGTTGAGCTACTCGACGCAAGATGGCGTTGTAAGAAATTTTCAGAATTAAATTTACAGCTGGTAGTTATGCATGGTGTTCGCATAAATGCCATGTTTAGACCTCGCAGTTCGTCCTGAGTAGTGGGAATATGTGTCCATGTCCATTGGTGCATGAGGGTGCATTATCAACACCGGCTGAAGTGCGAGAGATTTCCGAGAGCCCGATACAGATGTCGCGTCGGTCACGTAGCCGTTGTTTACTTCGCCTGGAAAATACATTACATAATTAATTGAACATTCAGAAGTCAAATATGTTTTCAGTCTTGAATAAAGCTCGTATGAGTCAGCGGCCAACCCTGGGGCAGCTTGAAGGCCTGTTATGGCATTACAACTTTGAAATATCTGGGACCGACAGCTTAACGTGCCCTTTGAAGCACGGATGCGCTCAGTAATGCCACAAGCGATCACCCATCCAAATGATGACCCATTTGGATGGGTGACCGCCTGTGACAATTATGGGTCAATATGCTGGCCCAACAACTTGGTTCAATGTGTAAAGCGGGCATGGAGTTGGCTATGCTGTAACAGCACATCAAGTTACGATAAACGTATACTTTTGGAGTTGCTGCTAGCTTCTTATTATTATTAGTGATTTCGATTTCAGTCGAAAACCTTTACCGATACCATATAGGTACCTACAGGTACCTACCTTTATTAAATCATTGTAACATCATTTACATCGCAATTTTTATGAAACTTTCGTTTTCAATGACCCTTGGCTCTCGTAAACACACGTGAACACGTGCAACCAGAGCGGAACTCGACACAGTTGATGATCATCACCAGTTATAGAATACGTTATAGTTGTACAAGTTATGGCCTAGTTGCGTCATCGTACTACATAGTTACTCTAGAGTTCATCATTTTAATGCAAATATTATAACTCTCAAATTACTGACTAAAAAATTCTAAACTGTTATGTTAGAATTTTGTAGCTTATCATAATAGACGGACCTACCTACTGGAGGACGGGGAACAGACGGAAATCATGTTGTCTCTTTCGCTCATTTCACTTGCTACAGTACACTGTACAGTGCCACAGAACAGATTTACGTGAGTTTTTATTAGTACGTGACAGTGCCTTTCAAACACAGTGCAGCTTCCACACTACTGTTTGGAGGCAGGATCTCTTCTGACACTGCAGTGGTCCACCAAACGTAGGTACCAAGAGTACTGGAGAATGAAGAGTCGTACCACCAGGTAAACACTATATTGTGTTGACCACGTTCTTTATAGTCGGTTTTACATTCTAACAGGGTAAAATATAAATATTCGCTAACGTCATGAATACTGGTAGAATGTGTTGGAATTGGAACTAGTTTCTACATCTAAGACTTATGTTTTATTATGATACATTCTAATGCAGTGATTTTTAATCTTATTCTATTCGAGTCACGTCACTCAGCGCAGCTTAGATGGGTGAATTAACTCACACAGCTCAACAAACTGTGTCACATCACCGTTAGCATATACATGAGTAGGTTGGCACTTTGCTGATGAATTTATTGATTTGCATTTTGTAAGGCGTGTTTTACGAGTAGGTATGTCCTTTTGTGAATATGTCCTACATATTTTGTACAGCTGACTCGCTTTGTGGTCTTCTTTGCTGTTGTGGGATCGATTCCCACATAGGTGAACATTTGTGTGAGGAACATAGCACCACACTGGAGCTTTATCATGAAGAGGGATCATTGAAAAAAATGTAGGAACCCATCCGGGTTTATTGCCAGATTCTTCTAGGCTGGGGCGCGTAGAACTGACGTAAATTCAACATCTATTAAATAAAACTAGGTAGGTACCTACATTATTAGGAATTTAGCATTTAGGAGCACTGATGGTCTAGTGGTAGTGACCCCGCTTTCTGATTCTAAAGGTTCGTTCGAACCCGGTCGTGCACCAATATCTTTTTTAGAAAGAGAAGAGATTAGAGAATTATGTACCTACGCTTCGCCAGTACTCTCATACGTGAAGGCCAACATCGTGAGGAAACCGTCATGACCAAGAACTAAAAATTTGGAAGACATGTGCCATCCACTAATCAGCATTGGGTCTGTAATCACTCTCAGAGTAGGCCAGTGTCCTAGCAGGGGGATTAGAAGGCTGTCATGATAATAAGGGATTTAAGTTTGCGATATGTGCGAAGCCATGAACTAGTGAAGTCTAAAAAACTAGACCAAATGATGTTTACCTTTGTAAAGCGACGGCGGTGGGTACCCGGTGTCAGGCTGCAGCCTCACGTGCCTGGTGGCGAGGATAAAGGCGAGTGCAGACAGCACCACGCCGTCCAGACACCCTATCACCGCGAGGAGATATGCCCAGCGGATGTGGCATCGACCTGGGGACAAACATGATCATAACGATTGGCCGATATCAGCTGATCTCAGCCGATAGACATACACTGCTGGACATAGGCATCCTAAGAGCGCAATGATGACCGGTGTTAAACCTTCACCATCTACCGACTTTTTGCGACGGCTTGTCATCGGTGTATCGAGGGGGGGGGCTTACTACTTAGTTAGGACCACATAGACCATTGAAATTTTTCAGGTTTGTACTTTTAGGCTTAGGCGAAGGACAACAATTATTGCAGGAAGTTGGTGAAAGCTGTAGGAGTCAGTGCAGATCTATTCGCCTATTTTAGATAAGATTTAGAAGAGCAGTACTAAAAGTAAGTTTGTATGAGTTAGTGGCCAACTCTGGTGACAGAGTTTTAAGCCGCCCGAAGGCCTCTATCATGGCTTAACAGCTTTGGAATACCGACCGACTGCTAAGCACGGGAGCGCTCAGATGAAATTGCCACACTGGTGGTCTATCAAATTCTGATATTCAATATGCAGAACAGGTGCTTAACTTCGTTGATCTGCCAGCTACGTCACGAGCGCTCCAGTAGTACTCTTTACCGATGTTATACTGGTCAGACCTACTCCTTACCGATGTTATACTGGTCAGCTGTCGGTCCACAGGTCTCTTGTACTGACGTCTCGTTCCACGCAGCTGGATACACGGCTACACCAGCTACCATCAGCAGTGCTGGAAAGAAGAAACACTTCGTTAGACACTCATTTATTATACGTGAAGAATTTGGCAATCGTTATGCATTAAGTCTTTAAAATACATTAAATTAAGAATTGTGACATGAAAATTGGAATGACTTTTAGAACTAAATTGTTTCGCTCAAACAAATAGTTTTTAGGTAGAAAATCGATTCTTTGAATATCACGCGCTAGTAATCTAAGAACTTAGACTGTGCCTTATACATATACATCTGTAGGGATCAACGTTTCAGTCAGAAGTACCTACCACAGAGCTACTTTGAGATTATTTTTTTTATAATACAACTGAAGTGGCAACCAAGCGTACGGCCCACAAGATGGTAAGCGGTTACAGTAGCCTATGGACGCTTGCAATACCAGAGGTATCACTTGCGAGAGGTGGCCTTGAGGCTAAGATCAAAAGCCTCATGTGCCAGTAATTTCACCGGAAACCATACCCTTCACACCGGAACACAGCAATGCGAGCATTACTGCTTTGCGGCAGAAATAGGTATGGTGGTAGTCCTTCCCCGGACGAGCTCTATCACAGAGAACTCTACTATTAAAACCCGTTAGTACATAAACTGTCATATTTTTTTATATTATATAACACTTGTGGCTAGTCCCAGCTTCGCACGGGCGCGGACATAAAATATAGCCCATGTTACTCAGGGATAATGTAGCATTTAAAATGGTAAAAAAAAATTTGGAATCAGACCAGTCGTTTTTGAGTTTATTCGTTACATACAAAGAAAGATGCATTGTTAAAGTAAAGAAATGAAGATCTTTATAAACAAAAGAGTGTTACCTAGTATAGGTAGTAGTAGATAAAAATACAGTAGCATAAACGATAGCTGAGCTACTCCTATCTAATTACCTATTCTATGACCACTCTTTGCAAACGTGCCTACGATAATATTAAACTAAAACACATTCATACATAGCTTTAGATGTAAAGTTATTATGTAGAGGTTTCTAAAAGCAATGAGCCTGGTTTCCAATTGCAGCTTTTCCCTGTCACTATAATAGCTAGCATTTGTTTCTAATTGCAGTATTGGAGCTACCTTCGGTCACGGGCATTGCGCTCGCAAAGAAAGTTCTTGTAATCGTAGAAATTAAACTGTGGAATCGCATAGAAACTGTTAAAATCTATTTGGAATTTCAATTTCTCTTGTAGTGCAGAATAACATAAATCTACACAAAGAGTTTAGAATATAACAGAAACTCTCTTTTCTTCGAGAAACTAATAAGGGTCGTGAGAAATAATTTTTAACAGCCGACTTTGATACAAAAATAAGTACATACAACTTCGTAGAAGTCAATTTACCTTGATGATTCTCTCCTGGTACCTCCTACGACTCACAAAAAAAATCATTCGAAGTTTGTAAGAGAACCTATACTTAATAGAAAGAACAACGTAGGGCCGAAAATACTCAGTAAGATTCTGACGAAAAAGCTAAAGAGTAAAAAAAAAACATGAAGTGATTATTCGACCGTGACAGGACTCGAACCTGCAATCTTCGGATCCGAAGTCCGACGCCTTATCCATTAGGCCACACGGTCTTATGATAACTGTTCAAATAAGGGGTGGCTTTGTAAAAGCTGCGCGCGCAATCAACCCCTACTAACAAAGTCTAAAGACCAAAGAAGTTTCTGTCGAAGTTACTGTGAAGATATTCCATGTCTACCCGAAGTTATACTTTGCTCTGTGGTTTTAAACATGCGCAGTGAAGACGGGAATCTCAAAGGCTTCCCGGACTTCCAGATAGTTTCCCTATAATATGGCTTCCAGATAAACAAAGGACATTTAACTTTCTCGAGGGAATAACACCGTAAATTGAGCGTTCGCTATAAAATAGCCTTGTTCGTCTCTCCGTCGTAGCCGCAAGTTTATTTTGTTAGAGGAGATGATTGAACAGACTCAGAGGAAGCAACTAAACAGAAGTAGGTACCAAATATATTTACATACAGAAGAGAGGGGCATGAGAATCCTTGAAGCACGAGACAATAGAATGGCATGTCTTTCAAACAATGATGCCTAAGTAATCATTCCCAGGTAGCTAGATGGGTATGTTTAAGCAGGTATGTTTTACGATTTCGATGATACTGTCGTGTGTAACAATCACATCAGACAAAACATCTGATCTCGAACTACGATTGCATGCAACAGTCATACTCTAAGGTTCCAGATATCTAATAAACGAGAGTGCGACAAATATTTGCATGATCTGCAAATATTTTGATCCGGTCTGAGAGTTGGATGTGTGGTACTTCATATACCGAATATACAGTTTTGGGGTAAGTAGTGTTTTCTATTTTACAGATATGCGGTTGGATTCGACCAAACTAGAATAGGCGCTATTCTCCGAGTAAATCGTAGTTGTAACGTAATGTATCGAGTAAACTGACAGTTTCCTTGTATTTGACATTTCTTGTTCCGCGGAATAGTTATTCCAGAAGTTGGTCGAATCCAGCCTTAGACGATTATATTTGTTCAAAATGGATTCTAAACCTGGACTTGGGCACCACGCGACTCGAGCGATGCCGCGGGCAGAAACTATGATATCTATCACCAAAGGTGTTGTAAATATGATCGTCTGTCCGTTGTGTTTGTTATTGTCAACAAATCTAGGCCAGTTTTTTCACACGACGCGCATGAGCCATCAGACCGTCTCACGCATAGATACAAGTTATAAAATTAACATTTCGTAACGCATGTTGATTATGAACTCAATAGATAGAGATGGTGTAATATGGTTTTATAAGTGTCAGTTCATAATAAATGTTAAACCAGCAGGTAATATGATTTCCTATGTTTAATATTTAGATTGCGCCATAGAAATTAGTTCGCAATGCTCTAACGGTGAAGAAAAGATCGTGAGGAAGCAGACGCTCGCAATCAATCTCGCTCGAGAGTAGGCCAGTGGTATCATTGGACTGTTGATGATGTGTCACGTTTTAGGCTTACTTATGAGACGTTTCTGTCACTGTTTAGCAACCTAAAACAGTGACAGTGATAGGTATAGTGCTAATAGAGGCTCAAAACCAGGTAGCTACAACTACGCATTTATTCAGATGTGAAAACACCTGCAATATCTAGCACACAATAGAAAGAGAATAAAAGTAACAAATCTGTTGTAATCTCCATTAGCTGAATTAGCTTCTGCATCAAAATAAGACAACGTTTCTTACCTAACACCAAAACCCATGGTAACGAGGAAGTACAATTACTTTGAGCATAACTAAATTGTAGGTAATGCCGTACATAATGAGAGGTTACAAATTAATTGTTTACTAGTTTCTACCTGCGGCATACCTTGCTTGGTTACCTCTGGGTAAAACTTATTCCAACTATGAATTACTTTAAAGGTCAACAAGAATCGTGGAAGCAATTAAGTTTTGGCAATCCGAAACAACATTCGCAAAGCAAAGCATAAGTCTCAAATGAGTCATTTGTTCTCTTGAACATATGTGTAATTATGTTCACATCGTCCGTAATGTGTGGTAGGTAATACGTAACGAACTTACTGAAAGTAAGTCATGAATAACATACATCGTGATCCAGAGATAGGATCAGAAGATTGATGTAGATGATTTTAGTTTTCGTGGCAATGATTTAGTTAAATTAAATGCAAGAAAAACTGTTAAACCATACAAGTATACAAGTTTGTAGGGCTATACTAGCACAATTACAAATACAAAATGTTTATTCACTATCTTAATCTATACATATATAAAATTGCGTTTGGAGACCCCCTTTTAACTATAAAAATACCTGTATTAGGGGACCAGTTTGTAGGGCTATACGATGGAGGACATGGAGCTAGTGCCTTCTTTACCTAGTGTTAGAATTCTTCGGCAAGAATCCGTCTTGGTGGGTTTACCACTTCAGTACTATGCCTCCAAGCAGCTTTGTGTGTCATTGCAACTGTTCATAAAGCAGAAACGAATGCGTGACTTCGGCACAGTATAAGCATTCCGTTTTTCCAAAATAAGTACGGAACACAAAAAACCGTATCACAAAATTCTATAGACGTTAAAGTTAACAATAATATCTTCACCACAATCAAAGTTGCATCATTCGCGCGAGATGAATCTAGGTCGAGATAGCTAAGCATTTTACGAAACTCAACAAAGAACATTCGTTTTATATTTAATTTTAATGATTATGAGAAGCTATAAAATAAGACTTAAGAATATGAGTTCTGTAATTAGCTTGACATGTTATAGAGCTTAAAACTTGAAGGCGTTAAACGGTATGGGTCGGAGAATCGATCCTTGTGACACTTTACCAAATCAATCAGAAAAGGGTGCATACTGATACTGCTTACAAAAAAGAAAAACATTGCGCTTCTCCACTTTCTTTGTGATAATAACCTCTTGTATGTAAAATCAATAAATTCATTCATCTAAGAGTCTTGGCCTCAGAATAGGCTCAATTATTTCCTATTTATTTATGATAATTTATATCATAGCACCAATAACAATTTTAATAGATAGCCATCGCATAACAGCATTCAAGCATTTTATATTATTTCCGGAATAGTCAATGTTTTAGAATTTTAGAAAGTTGTAGAGATGTAGATGACCTATGCTCACGGCGATGGCTCACGGACTATGTTTAACTACGCCTGTAGTTCACCAACAGGATTTGCACGCGGTATCAGTAACCACCAGGTGCAGCTGTCAAAGACCGTTGAACGTTGAGTGTAAAGCTGTGTAAACTGTGTAAAGTCCCTTGTTGAGCATGAAAGTGTTTTGTTGTCCACCGGATTACACAGTTTCAACCTATGATTTCAACCTCTCGCATAAAACTTGCTTTAGTCAGAAATATCTTTTGCACCCAATTAGTCATTTATTTCTTTCAATCAATCGATCACTTATTATTTTTTTCAAATAGGGAACATACAAATAAATAAAAATGGAACCTTGTAAGGTTCCATTTTTATTTACTTTACTGAAATGGAATAGATCATGGAAGAAATGTTTCGAACAGGTTTCTAGGCCGGTTTAAATACATAATGCATGCTTGTACGCTCATTCTATACGTCTATAGTATTGGAAAAATCGAGACTAGAGTATAAATTCTCGAGGTGACTCTGGTGAGTGGGTTTCGTTTGAGACGGGGGTCCTTTTTCTACACAACTATCTCAAAATGTTCCTCTGCTCACAACTCTTGAGCTCTGGACTAGGATACCAGAAAATTGATGCTAGATTTTGTGTTAATAACATCTTTTTAAGCATCTAAATGCCACCTGAAATACAGGCAAATGCTTGTATAGAAGAAACCAAGTTAGCTCATCAAGCAATTTACTAAATATCTTTGTAGAATACAGGCAAATGCTTATTAGTAAAAAACAAAGTTAGTTCATCAATCAGTTTATTTTTGTTTGTTGTTACGCAGCAGCGAACTCTTCAGGAGTGGGCATATGAGCTCTGACCCTCGCACACCTGTCCTCATCTATTTGCAGACTCTTCCTTTTACAAGCTATCTCTTTTTCCAACTCTCCTCGATACTTCATCAGTTCAGACTTAACTGTTTCTGCCTCTCGCATTTTATCGGCCAGAGATTCACTGGTTTCTTTAATGAATTTCGCCTCTGCCATCAATCCGAATTGTGCTTCATCTCTGCAATTCTCTACACTGGGACGTTCATAGTTTCGTGTATGGAGTCTAGTCATAACTAATTTGTTTCTTTCATCAACTTTTCTTAGCGAATCTTTTAGATACTCTATTAGCATTTCAATATCAGCTATTTTCTGCAAGTTTTCTTTTAGAGTTGCTTCTAGAGCAGCACACATTTGTTCAGTAGCTAAAACAGTTTCAGTTAACGCTTGATTAGTTCTGTCTGCTTGAAGTTTCATATCCTGGCTTCCTTTTATGATTGTCGTCATCAGATCACCTCGTAAGGCTTCTGATTTCTCTCTTACTTCATCGCAGTTGCGGATGCTTTCGCTGCAGTAATGTTCCCAGTACTCTATGCCTACAGTATTATCGGTCCATCTCGCTACTCCTGGATGCCATAGAATTAAGTTTGACTGTGGAGATAGGCTCAGATTTGTCTTATCTAACTTCAGTGTTAAGTTCTTGTCACTCCAGTCAAATTCAATGCTCGACTTTGCAGCTTTTAGATTTATCATCATGTTTTCAACTTTGGCAAGCGTATTTAAAAACGCTCTTCTTATCTCTCCAACTATAGCTACTTCCTTGATCAGTTCTTGTTCAGCATCATCTCTGACTAAATCTGGTTCGTATCTATTTGTTCGCAGTTCTAAACATTCTCTTGATATAGCTTCAGGCATCATTAGAATTCGACAAGCTCCTTTTAACTTTGCTCGGTTGTCGTCTAAAATAGCGAGCTCTTCCGTGATTGCATTTAAAGCTTTTTCTACTTGTTTCTTCCAAAAGTATAGATCTTTAACTCGCTTATCGAGTTTTTTGTTGGTATCATTCAGTTGGTTTTCCATGCTTTTGAAGCAATCGTCGATTTCCTTTTTAGTTCTTATTTCTAAAGCCTTTGCTTTATCCGTCGCTCTTGGAGTCAAGACATACTCGTTGTTCTTTCTCCATTCCCCAGTATTGTACCTGGTTATAGAGTACTTGTCTACTACGGGTCTGACACCAGTAGTGCCAGCTGTAGGAGTCCAGTCTAGATGACCGGCAGCCCAGGGTCCTATCGGTCCCATTCCGAGGATATCGCCGCTGGTGCTGTCAGTGGGCTGAGGGAGGTAAGTAGGTGGTGCTTCTTGCGGGTATACCCTCGGTTCTCTCGGTACGATAACTCCAGGAATATATGGAGCAGCATGAGGATTCTCAGGACCTCGAGATTGACCTGCCTCGAGATATTCTGTAGGCAGCTTCTCCTGTTTCTGGTTTATGGGACAAATGTCCGGACAATTGTTTGTGTTGGCCATTTTAACGGTAATTTAGAGTTTAAAATCTATAAATTAAACTATAAATAAAATTAAAATAAACCACACGCGACGATGGTGTAGATTTTAATCAAAAATGTCAAAAACTTTGTATTTGACAGACTGGCTGCATGGCGGCCGGCATTGAAGAGGTTTTATAACATAATATTCTACAATCTCGTTTAAGTCTAACACGGATGAGTCCAGCCCGGCTTCATCTACTGTATCGATTAGGAAGCTACATCTAACGGTATCCTTAGATCTGATGCTGTTAGCAGCATGGGAGCCGGTTAGGTCTCACACCGCCTTTTGTTCCTCAGTTTCACATGGGCAAATGATGCTATTGTTGGTATCTGTACCATAAAATAATAACATAAATGGGCTGCTGGTAAACATAAGCTTTTTATATACCTCGGTAACGGAGAATACAATGCTGCTCTTGATTTAAATGATAATTTAAATGATGAAAGTCAGTACCTACTTAACACATGACACATGATTGTACTCTGTGCCTCACCTAATTCGATAGGCACCACTTAATATCAGGTGGGCCGTATGCTTGTTTGCCACCTTGGTGGTATAAAAAAAAACCACACCGAAGCTTTATGATGAAGAGGGATCATCATAAAAAAGCTAGGAACCCAGCCGAGTTTCTTCCGAGATTCTACTAGGATAGGGCGCGTGGAACTGGCGTATATATTCAAACTTTTGACTTTTTCTTTGTGGTAGCTCAGACACTCAGCCCTACAGGCACAGTGTGCTACGGGGATAAATAATAATAAATAAATAAATAATGCTGGACTATCCACACAGCATCATCTAGCCCCAAGGTAAACTGCTGTTAAACAGAGCTGTGTTTATGGGTGCTAGATGACTGATATATACTTAATACAATACAATACATAGATAGATATTTTTTTTATTAAAAATAGAAAATACCCAGAACGCGGGACAAATATTTGTAGATCGTACAAACATTTGACCCGAGGCGGGAATCGAACACGCAACCTCTGCGTCGCAGGCGGACCTGCGCCCGCTGCGCCACATCGGTTGTCAAAATCGGATCCAAAGGTCGTGGCTTGAAAACTGGTCGTCCACCACTGTATTACGTAACGAAAGCTGCGGTTAAAAGCTAGTAAGAAAGAACTGATGTTCCAATAGTACATTCCTTTGCTAGATAGATGTCGATTTCATCAATATGCGAGTGAATTTTATTACGAACTAGGCTAGCAAATTAATTATTGCACCAATGCATATTTTGATACTGACTTTTGCACGTCTTGATTATGTCGAATACCTCTACGCACTGGCACGTTTTTTGGGGGTGTGTTATAATACCTGACAGTGGGTTGCGTACCTACATTGACCTTTCTTTCTTCTATTTATTTAATTTAATTAATTAATTATTTTAATTACACGGTTATTAAAATACGCGGAATGCATTATAATTTCATAAAACGCGATCATTTGCAATATGTAGACAAACCCGAGTCAGTACGACCACACGAGACTAGCAAAGTTGCCTCATCACATCCAGCAAGTAGGCTTACGGAAGTAATTTGACCAAATTCGTTATTAACATAATAAAAATTAGTGGCAAGACACACCCAACTTAGCTCATTTCGGACCATCTTCAACAAAGTTTATATATGTAGGTAAAGAGGTACCTAATACCTATGGTTGTGCAATCACGATAGTTTTACATAATTAGAACTATAGCGGTTTTACACAATCCGGCAGGATGTCCTCTGTCGTGTGAAACCTTAAATGCAATGTTTGATAGTTTTTTTATGGAAAAACATGTCAAATAACGTGCAAGGCATGTTTCAACGACTGACTGAACCATCATGAATAATTATTAATTATTGGCGGACATTTTTAAACAGCGAGTGCCGACATTTTGACAGCACATTACGATTCGGTATGGCTCCAAATAGAGTATGGCTAGCACCTCTCGGGGTTATGGTCGTGAACGACACACGGCTGTCGTGTCGGATCGTGTGAAAAACGCTTTAAAATTGAAAAGAAAGGATCCAACATGTGCGCGCAGTGTAATAGAATAGAGTGCAACAGTAAAATCTTTAGAATTCATTAAGTATAATATTATTACTGTTTCATAAGTTTAGCACATTTTAGTACTGACGTAGTAAGTGCCTTCACAATTGTTAAAACTGATTTTTTTAGTAGGTAGGTAGGTGTGTAGATAAGTTTTAGAAAAGTATGTAGGATGTAAATATTTATTATGTAAAAACCTAACTCAAAATTATGAAAATTTATAATCGTCATGCATGGAATTACCAATAATATAACTCTTTGTAGAAACATTAAATTTTCTTCTAGATAGCTCAGGCTAAACCATTGATAGATAAAATCGTCACTATACAAGCTGATACATCAGTATCCAGCCAGTTCCGAAGCCGAAGGATAGTGAGATCTCACCATCCCACATCTCTCTCTATCTATATTCAACGTCTTCCTCTTAGATGCAATGTCTCTTTCCAACTGTATTCTCTTCTTCATTAGATCCTCTCTTATTATCTCCGCGTTCCGTAGCTGTCCCAGCAATGAGGTAACAGTTTCATGTATCTTCTTCACCTCATCTATCAAACCTAAATGCGGTTGGTCTCTTACACTCTCACCATGTGGCCTCCAATTGTTTCTATTATCAAGTCTTGTCTGAGCTAGTTTCATAGCAGCATCCATCTTTATTACAGAGTCCCTCAAATCGCTTATCAATGCCTCCATGTCAGCGATTCTTTGAAGAGTACTAAGTAAAGTTTCTTCTAGTTTAGTGCATAGTTCGGTAGTTATAGCTACTGTCTCGGCTAAAGCGACATCGGTTTTATCAGCTTGGTTTCGCAGTTTTCTACCACCGTTGACTAAGATAGCGTTAAGACTTCCACGAAGATCAGCAGATTTCTGTCTCGCTGCTTCACAGTTTTGAACTGTTTCTCTGCAGAAAAACTCCCAGTACTCTAAAGGCGCGGAATAGTCCCCGAACTTTGTTGATCCAGGTCTGAACATTAAGGTATTCGATTTTGGGTTTAGACTCAAGTTTATGGCCTCGGTGTTGTAAGCCATTGTTTTGTCACACCAATCGTATTCGATTTTATGCTTAGCTGCTTTGTTGATAGCCATTTGCGCTTCAATTTTGTCCAGAGTATTTTTTAGATTTGCTCGAACTTCGCCTACTAGGTTCATTTCTTTGATCAGTTCTTGTTCAGCTAGGTCAGAAACTAGATCTGGTTCGAAACGGTTTGAGCGAAGGTCTAGACATTCTTTAGATATTGATTCTGGTAGCATCAGAACTCTAGTAGCCCCTTTCAACCGCTGTCTTTCAATTTCCAGTGTCTCTACTTCTTCAGTAATAGCTTTACATGCCTTCTCGACTTCTACCTTCCATCTAAAGATATCCCTAGCTTTCTGTTTCAATCTTTTTGTATTCTCCGACTGCTGTTTATCAATATTGCCAAATGCTTGCATCATTGATGTTTTAGCGTTGTAATCGACAATGTTGGACTCGTTTATGACTTCAGGGTCTAAGATATGGTTGTTGTGCGTCCTCCATTCGCTTAGAGAGTATCTGCTTAAGGAGTACTTGTTGACTCCTGGTCTAGTTCCTGTAATGCCTCCTAGAGGTGTCCAGTCTACTTTACCGTCGGAGCCTGGTTTTAAGTTGGGTAGATATTCTTCTCCAGAAGGCGGTGGTCGGTTGCCAGGCTTTTCTTGAGGCACGCGTGGTGAAGCTTGTTCTTCATCATGCTGAGCTTTAGCTTCTGCAGCAGCTTTAACTTCCTCAGTGGCTTTCTCAGGACTTTTGGCAGCTTTCTTGAAGGCTCCAATATCGTTACAGACTTTTGGACATTTGTCGTCTTCGGCGAAGGTTGTGAGAGGAGCAGCCATGGTTTAAATTGATTTATGAAAACTCAGTGTAAAAAAATAATGTAATCTTAATCATAGTGTAAAATAATTACACAGAACACCATAATCGGTGTAAGTTTTTGATATCAAATACGTTGTTTAAAAAAATATTTGATCAAAAATTACCTCAAAAATTACGTTGATCTGCGCTTAAAAGATTCAGTAGGGTGAAATCTATGAGAATGTAAGCACGATGAAATCACGTCGTTGTCGTTTTTTACCGTCTTTACATTGACATTGTAAAAGTCAAAACTCGAATATTAGATTTCTAAAAAGGTTTCATTACTAAATAAAACCATACAAAAAAGTTTATAAATATGTGCGTGGTACCATCATAAACTTTTAGTAGAGTTATCTCTATGGTAGTAATAGGTAGTGAAGGGCTTAGATTAGAATAATGACTAGTACCTACCTACTAGGTGTAGGGTGTAGGCTGACTGTTTAAAGGACGTCTACTGGTAGTAAAAAGTGTGGTAGGTTTGGCTGGGACGAATTAATGTCGACGGTGTCTTGCTAACTAAAGCAAACACTTGCTAACACATGCTGAGTGGTGGTCATTTTTGTTATTCTTATATTTTTAGTCATACCTGATGTAGGTATAGTTCTCTCGGCGGATCTAGGCTTCCGTGAAGTTAGCCGTTTGTGATGCGCAAAGACAATTTAGTTATAAAAAGCTCCATTGCGCATCGAAACGGCTAACTTCACTACGGCCGAGATCAGCCGTGATCTAGGCTTCCGTGAGGTTAGCCGTTTGTGATGCGCAAAGACAATTTAGTTATAAAAAGCTCCATTGCGCATCGAAACGGCTAACTTCACTACGGTCGAGATCCGCCGTGCGAACTATACCTACTTAATGTTTTTAGTTGGTAACAAAATAAACGATTTTTATTATTATTAAAGCTAAGAACTAACCACCATAAAGTTGTCCAGAACGACTGGATTCTAGACCGGACCACTTTCTACCAGCTTTTACTAAGACCAATTTTCACATCGTTTATGTAGTTACCTAAGTACGTAGCTACTAGGTCGTTTTCTTGAAGTGCTTAATAACAGCAAACGTTTTTTCTGATAGGCAAACATTGCGAAGAAATTGCAAACATATTAGCTCAACTAGTGTGGTAATGGTAGAGCGTAGAGCAAACTGTTTTGAGATATGTGTTTATTTATTATGCTAAAAATTGGGATGAAACTTATTTAGAGTACCTACCAAGCCAACTAACATAAAAATACTGCTGTAACAAGCAATGTAGCAAGCAATCCAGAGTACACGGTACAAGACGGAAACCAATAAAAATAAACTGAAATAAGTACCTACATATCTATAAATTAATAATAATAATACCTAGCGATCTACCATAGTAGGCATGATGACAGTAACCAATAATCATTAAAATCACGCTATCACTTTATGAAAAAAGATTCAAGGATTTCAAAAACCATATTTCTTTTTACATTAGATGCGAGATTGATAATATTTTCACTAAAATAAAACTATAAAATACAGCAATCCGCCATTTATGGTTGAACACCGATCAGGAGCATCTAGGCTCTCTGATTGGTGGTATAAAAAATATTGCAAAATTTTGAACCCTATTGCTATAATTTTTGAAAACTGACATGATCACGTCACCGCTGTCACTCCGCGACTCAGCGCGTTTTAGCGTGAATTTTAAAATTCAAATTTCAATCGGATTTTTTAACTAATAAACCATTAATTTCTCGACTATTAGGTTATTTATTGCATAAAGTTCTTATATAATATATATATGATACTTCTGAATACTATAGAACAGTTTTTCAAAATCAGTCATCATGCTTAGTATTACTAAACCATACCATCAGAGAAAATAAACAAACTACAACTATTCTGAAAATGATTTTTGCAAGTGTAACGAAACGTTAGTTTAAAATATGGCGCATTTTAATAGGGTAATGGGGTAATAAAGGGGATTAAGGGTCAGTTTTCATAAATTATAATAATTCGCCAACTAATATTACCATGGAAGCTGTGCGTACGGGTAGATTGAAATCGTTGAGTAAAAACAATGTGTTGTGGTGTGTGTGAATGATCTAAGTACCTCTATGCATGTTAACATTGGTAAAATTAAAAATAATATGTTATCTAACATTTTCAAATTTAGAAATATTTTCCTCTTAGTCAATTGGCTATTATATATAGTTATATTATCTCAAAGAACCTAGTAGTACTTACCTACCAGTTAGAAGGTGAAAGTAAAACAATAAGCATAGCCACGTTTACACCAAAAAGCATTTAACTTCAGAACATCCACTACTTGTCGTGCTAAATTGCGTTTTAGAACATTAAAACGTCGTAAAAAGCGTAAAAAAGCGTAGCATTGCAATTTGTTGTCATTGTAATATCACGATTAACTTTTACTTTTTACGAACCGTAATTTAGCAGTGTTCAATTAGCCATTGTATTACGTGCGTTTAATATTTTGGAACATGATATGCTTTAAAATTATATTTTTTTAAATTTTTATTTATAAATAAAAATTAATTAAATATAATAATTAATAATTATAATAAAATTAGTATAAATAAAAATTATTTTTATTATCATTGCGATAGATGTCTTTGTTTTTATAACTTCTTAATTAGTAGCATCAAATGCTATGTAATGCCATTTAGGACATTTACCATTTTGATGTTGTCAGTTTGTAATAAAAACTAAGACCTCAATTGCAATGATAATGAAAAAAAAACACACAACTGTTTTGCAAACAGGATACTATATAAATTCGACACAATTGTTAGTGTCTAATCTTTATTTTTAAGTTCTTTAGCACTAGATACATAATGCTGCCTGACAGTTTTACATTGTAGTTACTTAACCAGGTACTTGATGCTTATTTTTATGGTTTACAATATCATGCAGAAGAAGAATGGCTTCCTAAAAATATTAAGTGTTTAACAGTTAGTTTCAACTCCCAAAAAATCTGTTGTCGTTTACAACTTTACTGTTATTCACACCTATTCAACTCGCTTCTCATTCCCAACAAAGAGATCTATAATAATTGAACGCTCGTAACGCAACTAACTTTCCATATTTAGCAACAATTCCTTTCTTTGGGTACTTGGAACAGCCCACCACCCAAGTTCCTCGTTTACTTTCGACCTTATTTCGAAGAGAATAGATCAGCAAAGACCTTGTGCTTCTGTGTTAGCTGTACCTATGTGATTTTTTTGCCGGTCACGTAGCGGTTTAGTGAACTCCAGTTGTGATGAGGTCAGAGAAACATGGGCTTGGGAGCAACAGCGCTATTATATTAACACTGGACGAGAGCGAATTGCTGCTTGTGAAGCTTTTATCCGCATTCTTAGGGATAATTTTGTAATTTCGTAGCTGGATCATAAGGCAATGATGCTTCAGACAGGTTTGAAGCGTGTGAGTGTTGTTTTGAGTCTAATTTTTACATTACACCACACGAAGTCCACAGTTCAAAGGAATACACCGACTGATCAAGTTTGTGTCTCTATTCCGTTGGTGTTATGGATACTTGACACTACTTGGTAAGATTCAGGTTTGAGAGGTAAGACAGAAATATACCTTCCTACTTATTCGAAGTCATCTGATATTTTACTACGAAGATAAGCTGGAAGCTATTATGTACTAAGTACTCGTTTGTGCTACATAACTTGCCTTGCCTATCTTTTCAAACTTTCAAAAATCTCAAACTTTTAATAAATAAAATGGCCATGAAACTGTTAAAATCAGGCATGTTCTACTCCAATGATAATAAAATACCTACCTATAATCTCAATTTTGATTCGATATCGCCAGTCGCGCTTCATTTTTGTTTAGTTCGGAATTCTTGTTGCATGACTGAGAAGTTTTACCGGTTATGCTGAGTCCAATTACTCACACTCGGTTAAACCAAGTCAGCATTCGTAATTGTAGAAATTGAATTGTTACGCGAACCTGGTATTTTAATTAGGATTTTTATTGATGAGCTTGGTCATTACCAAGCAAACAAAAATGTGGACATTCATTAGGTAGGTAAGTGATGTTTCTATTTGTATAATTATATTAAATAAAATATTGTTATAACCAATAGGGTATTTTACTAGGAACTTAAAGTGGAGTAAAAAATATTCAAGGTTAATTTAGCAACCTTTGCATTCTTCGATTTATGCCGACCACAGAGTTATTATTACCGTAGGCAGGCTTCGATATGCCAAGGCTCTAGTAGATTATGAACAATTTTTGCTATAGAAACAGCTAATGTTGAACGCAACATTCGTTTTTTGTTTCATTATTATGTAAAACAAATGACGATAAAGTTGAAAAATTAAAAGGAAGGTCCAAGGTCAGTGTCAAAATCAGCTCAGCTCTATTAACTAATGCTCTTGTTATAATTTTATGGAATTGCAAAGTTGTTTGCAAAATTGTCATTCTTTCTTTTGATCTTACTGGCTGCAATAAATGTGACGCCTTTGATTTTCTGAGTGCCGGTAAAGGGAAACCTAGGAGAATCTTACACCTGCCTCCCACCGGATGCTTGCTTCACCTAAGAACCACCTGCCTATCTAGGTATTCCTTAGTTTACATTGCGTATATTACTGTTATTATTTGATTTGATTCAATAGACCAGTACAAGAAGCAAGGTCAATCAGCGCATAAATAAATAACTTTCACTTGAAACCTGTTTAAATGTCAAACCGTTACGAGTTTTATCTTTTGGGGTTTGGTTTAATCTTCTTTACGAGGAAACTGACCGACTTATAGACTTGTTTGAAAATAAGATTCTTGTTACCTGTTACAATAGAAGCTGCGTTTATAGAACGTGTTAGTTGATAGTTGCGTTAGTTGTTAGTTCTAACTAGATTGGTTCTTATGGTTGGTCTCGAACTCACCAGATAAAAGCTGCAACCATCCACAGATATGAAAGACAGTCGTCGACTGGCAAAAGAAGAACAACAGCATTGAGCATATAGTAAACAGGGCCAGAGTAACTGCCAAGCCCACTAACACAGTTGCGATCTTGAACACCAGCCCATTTATTGATAGGAAGTCATCCAATCTTCCTTTACAGTCTTCCACGGCTTCATCCGCTCTACACACTTGCCACAAACCAAACTTTCTTGGATATTCAGTTTCTAAGTCACCAATCCACTCAGGAGTCACAAAGGCAACGACGCTGATTATTGCGTAGCAGATCGTGAATATAGCCCAAAGCACACCGATTGCTTTCGAATTACGAACATAGTTAGTCGCGTATAAATGCGAGGAATCCACGTATTCGATTTTCGAACCCATGTTGATATCCGGTTGTTTACAAAACTTTTTGGTCGCAGATTCAGGTCACTGGTTAGTTGACACTCATTTTTGCGTAAGTATTGTTGGCACTGAGATTATTTAGCGTCGTTTGTATTCATTTCTTGGAGGAAAAGTAATATTGCAATGTGTTCGAGGACACAAAAAACACGACACGACACTGGCCTGACGAAAGGCGAGACGGCACAACCTCTCGCCGCGCGCCATTCGGTTAAGTGACTCGGAGTGGGGATGGGTGATGAAGCTGCAAGTTTGACCTGCTACCTTTTGTTGTTTTGTTGGTTCATGTAAATTCACAATGCAGGTTCTTTCGAAGGAGTGTCGCACTCCATGTGGAACGTCTGCTATGTTGAAATGCCTTGACTAGGTACCCAAAATACTTTCCTCGACGGATCTCGGCCGTAGTGAAGTTAGCCGTTTCGATGCGCAATAGAGCTTTTTCAAACTAAATTGTCTTTGCGCAACACAAACGGCTAACTTCACGGAAGCCTAGATCCGCTGTGCGAACTATACCTACCTACTTTTAAATCCACAAAAATAAATGATTAAGCAACACCACAATTCACACAAACGTCTTCCACAAGGGCTGGCAGGAGATGACACAGGACCGGGATAAGTGGAGGGACGCAGTGGGACAGTATAGGCTAGATAAAAAAAAAAAAACCAACACCACAATGACTAAAAGTATAATAAAACAAAACTTAATTTTACTTATTAATCGTCGTTATTGTCAGGCGTTCCGCGTGGCACTTAACTTTAGGCGAACGACTAGACCGTCTCGTCGTGTAATGACAAAAAGTATCGAACATACCGGGATATAGGTACCTAATCCGTAGGTTAGGCATTTCTGCTTCTTTCTTGTAGATGTTGTTGAAGTTTGAAACCGTGTATTTCAGAACCGCTATGTTGTAGGCTAAGCATATTTTTTACGAACAGGTATTTTAATGGGTGGTTTACCCTACACTAAGAAAAACTTCAAGCGATCCTATTAATAATATTAATAGTCATATCATAATAGTCATATAATGTTAATAGATATTTTATGTCAAATTACACCACACACGACACCACTGGTTTGTCGTGTCATGCTCATGACGCTCATGACATGCTGGGTGGACTGGGTACCTACCTACATTAAAATAGGACCTAAATTCTACTACCTACTAATGGACCCGCCCGGCTTCCTTCGCACGGGTGCTTCCTCTTGAATACGCTATCTATTGCTGAAAACTGATTAAAATTTCATTCAGTTGAATTCACAATAACTTTTATTTTTGTGCATGATGTGGTCACCTCTAATTGAGAGAGCACCTGACCTGAGTACCTCTATAATTTAAAAATGTGTATGCCTGTGTATCTTTCGTTGGTGATCCATAATAATAATAATAATAAAAATCCGTTGTGATCATAAGGATCTAAGCGTAGGTACCTACTTACCTTCAATGCCTGAAAAGGGCAAATAAGTTCTAAGTGCCATATTACTTTTAAGACCTTTTGTAACACTTATTTGTGCAAATAAATATCTTGAAATTGAAATTGAAATATTTACATCTATAGACAGACTTCGTTTATTTATAAACGGTATGGTTAAAGGTTCTTTCGTAAAGTGAGTAAATAGAGCAGATGAGTCGAGTACCTACTTAGGGTACCTACCACAGACTACTAGGATGCTAACGCATGTACCTACCGACCTAGACTTAGATTGGACCTTGACATGATCAATAGTACTGTTGCTTTTTTACGTGAAATGGAACGCAAACCCTTTTACGTGCACTTGACTGTCACTGTCAAATCATTCAAACAGCATGAAAAAGAGACAACAGACATGCAAAATCACTAGGAACAAGAGAATATGAAATACTTTTCACTTTTCATGCTCCAACTTCAACATTACGAAACTCAAATTGTCATTTCAAAATAATGACAGTTGACGGTTCTTTGAAACGTAAAAAAGTTTTGTTTTCTTTTTGCTACAGAAAAAAATTAAAATCAATGACCTAGAAGTAGAAACACAATTTAAGTTCGTGTTTTCCATAAAATTTCACGTGTATCCAACCACGATAATGGATAAAAACACCACTGGAAGTGATAAAATGTGAATGCTCTACGTGTGTTTTAATAAATCGATATCATGTCTGCGAAAGACAAGTGGATTCGCCGGTTTTCCGTCGATGAAACTGAAAAACACAAGAATGGCTTTACTATTTACAAGATAACTTCTGTTGTAAGTTACGTTTTGCTCTACCTTAGTTTTAGTTTCAGATTAGTTGAGAATTGAGAAATTCCTTGCAATATCTGTAATTCAATAAATAGCTTAGTTAACTACCATAGTTTTGCACTTAAATAACTTTTACATAACAGTGCCACCAATACATAAATAAAAATAATTAGGGTCATCACCTTGACTACCAACTTAAACATAGCTAGCAATCTTGCCAAATCTCTCACTGCATTATATCACTTCTTCAATAAATAGTGCAAATGGAACTTAATACTAGAACTTGAGAATACTCGCCACCTCTGATAACTCATTGAATAACAAGCTCGAAGACTACATTTTTTTAAAGGGAACCAATCAAGGTCAATATTTTCTATTTCAACACTTTATTAAAAACACATCAGCAAAACTGCTTGTATAAATTCTAATAAATATTCATAGTTCTGCTCTGACACAGTTCTATCTAGAAATTAACTATACCTATGTGTCTACAATGAGTCATTTGTTTTATAAGTGGTATTGTGCAATCTCTTTATTATTTGCACATTCATCATCATCATGACAGCCTTCTAATGTTCCCACTGCTGGGACACTGGCCTACTCTTGGCGAGAGTGATTGGGTCTTAATCCACCACGCGGACCCAATGCAGATTGGTGGATTAAATAATAATAATAAAATAACAATGCATAATATTTTAAACAGATTCTAAGAACTTTTAAAGATACTGTAAAAGTTATCTTATAATAACAATCAATTCAATTCAATTCAATTTATTGCATCATGTATAGTTCTCACAATGGATCTCGGCCGTCGTGAAATTAGCCGTTTCGATGCGCAATAGAGCTTTTTCAAACTAAATTGTCTTTGCGCATCACAAACGGCTAACTTCACGGAAGCCTAGATCCGCTGTGCGAACTATAACAATCTTGTATTTTCTTAGTATATACAATATTTTTTTGTCAGGTTCATGAACCCTGTAAGGTATCATCATGTGTATCATCGATCAGTCAGCTATATTAATCACATTAATATTATGAAATCACGTTTGTCAATCAAGCTACCTACTTATGAATTTGGTTATATTTAGACATAAGGATAACTCATGCCCTGGATTAACACAATGGCTACTTTTATCCTGAAATAAACACTATTTTATTTTTGTCTGCTGCTGTCTGCTAGGTACTTTGTTTATTTAGGGCTCGGACACCATACTTTTTTCCGGAAAACAGAGGAGCCTATTTTTCACTAAAAACGGGATATTTACCATGATTTGTGAGTTTTATTGATTCCCGATATTTCATTTTTACGTAACGTACGTAACTGTAACGTTTTTAGTGAAAAATAAGTTTATAACCATAATAGTTTTAAAAACTACTAGCAGTCCGTCCCAGCTTCGCACGGATGCTCGTGCAAAGCCGGGGCGGGTGGCTAGTATAAAATATAGCCCATGTTACTGAGGGATAATGTAGCATTCTAATGGAGAAAGAATTTTTGAAATCGGACCAGTAGTTTTTGAGTTTATTCGTAACATACAAAAATACAAATCTTCTCTCTTTTTAATATTAGTTTAGATAAAGAGAAGCCTAATTCCAGTCATTATTATATCTAAGTTTTAAATTTCATCCAAATCAGTTCAGTGCTTGTCTAGTTATAGAGAAACAAACAACCATCTAACTAAACGAACAAAAAAAAAAACATTCAAACATTCGAATTTATAAATTAGTGTGATAATATCACAAAGTTTTAAAGTTATGTTTTACCAAACAATCGAGCGCTCATGATGCAGCTGTCTAAATTGTTCATAACAGATCAACGAAGTTAAGCACTGTTCCGCGTGGTCATCATTTGGATGGGTGACCGCCAGTGGCAATTTGAACTGAGCGCTCCCGTGCTTCGGCACTTTAAGCAGTCGGTCCCGGCTTTTTCAAAGTTGTTAGGCCATGACAGAGGCCTTTGGGCGGCCTAGAAACTCTGTCGCCAGAGTTGGCCACTGACTCATACAAACTTACTTACCAAACAATCTTTCTCCAGCTATTCCCGCTTGAGTCTCCGGAAGCAGTGACCTCTATATCAGTATGGAAGCGGTACAGCGATGTGCAGAGACTGCATAAAAGCATGCGGTCGCTCCACGCTGGCTTGCATCTCCGTGGGACTTTCCCTGCACTGCCGAGATATAGCTACTTCAAGCGGTTTCAGACAGAGGTACTTTTATATTTATTATATAAAGTACATCAGTATTATACCTATTATAAACGACTGCGGCGCTCATGTTAGATATTGCTGCAATTTTCTATAGTTCAATTTCCTGTCCAAGATTCAAAATTCAAGGTCCTGATGTGATTATTCTAGACTTCTAGAGGATAGGAACTGACATGATCCATAAGGACAAAAGTTCCTTAAAAATGGAAAAAAAAAGATATTGCTACAATAAAATCAGCACTATAATTTTTCAGGTGATAGACGAAAGAGCTAAAACAATAAAGTTATTGCTGGAATTCATCGCTGATCACAGACTGCTGTTTACCAGCACAGACTTCGTAAACTTCCTTCAAGTGAGTAAACTTATCTAGTGGAATGCATAATAAAATGTATGGTAACTTGTCTTTGTGTTTGCTCAAGTTTTGAGTGTGTTAAATCAATTCACTGTGAGAAAAATTCAAAGAACACAGATTATTTAAAGTATTATACGTCGCGGCGGCAGGCGGCGGAGAACACCAAAAGTTAACCGCAAGTTAACCGCTGCTACTACTACTCGTAGGCTACACTGAAAACCAGTGCTACAGACACATTAAGTCTGTAGCACATGCTGAGTGGCTGCCTTTTTTCGTCACAATAGTTTAGTTTTAATTTGTATTGTTATTTTTATGTTTACTGTGTGGCGCTAAATAAATATTTTTCTATTTCTAAAAGGCGTAAATATGCCGGCTATATATTTGAGCCTTTTGGAGTAGAGACCCTGGGTCCGTGGGTTACCGGGGCTCACCGCGTTTTCAAATTTCCGGGTGTCTGGTCGAAGCGACGCGTGATCCAAAGGCTGGTCCATATCTGCGTATCAGCATTGCCATTCAACGTGGCAATGCAGCCAGCATGTTGGGAACGCTTCCGTCTGGTAGGGATTTAGTGCGTGCGCGGGTAGTAAGTACCTAGCAAGAGTCATTGGTCCATCGAGTTGGGGGTTGTTCTAAACTTCAGTTTTTAGTTCATGGTCGCCATTGAAGATAGTAGCCCTAGCAGTTATTGGTTCTGCGACCAATATGCCGTGCCTATTACCAATTTAACGGTAATTCTGAGAGCTATGTCGGTAACCTTGTTTCTTTTACGGATTTCCTTGTTTCTTTAACCTCTCTCTTGGGATTTCCTCGTTATCTGATATATATCTCTTTCCATAGCTTGTTGTGCAACTTTAAGTGAATGAGACTGATAGTTAGCGACCACGTCTCAGTGCCATAAATCATCATTGGCGATACGCACTGTTTGTAGACTTTCAATTACCCTGTAGATAAATTAATAAAGCATTTTACAGACAGGCTATCCCAAACCGGACAGGAAGCCCAGCGGTGTGATAGAATCTATCAGAACGTCTCTCCATCTACCTATTGAAGAAACTCCACCTTTGGAATACCAGACTGATGATGAAGACGCTAGGAGCCCTGCTGATACAGGTACAAAAGCTTAAATCTTGCGTCATCTATCGGTGAAAGTTAGAACAGGAAAATTGCAAAATAGATGGCGCTGTTTTTTAATGGCAATAACCTAGCAATATTATACTAAAGTCTAAGGCTGCGTTTCTACCAGAGATATATGCGAGGATGTGTAGCGAGAGATGTTTGTTGGAACCAATATAATCACTTCATTGAAGCTGTCAGAGCGAGACTAGGCAAATGAAGTGATTCTATTGGTTTCTAACAAACACATCCCTCGCTACACATCCTTGCACATCTCTGGTGGAAACGCAGCCTTACACTAATCTCGCTAGTTGCCATAAAGGGACAAAAGCCTTGCTGAATACATTAAAAAAATCTTATTACAATGCCATCTACTGATAAATCAGAAAGTTGTTAGAAAATGTTGCTATGGTGTGGTTTTTAATAAAAAGCTAAGGGTGCCATGAATCTATAGGAGTTTATAATTATGATTTCTATTTATTTTATTCTCTATATCATATATGTCTCTTTATCATATCATATCATATCATTTATTTATTGCTTCAAGTAGGTTTGTGCTTGTCCGCAACAAGAGCCCCGTTGGCGCACTACAATATAGGTACTTATAATCTACGTAGGAACTATATTTATTATTACTATTTGAGCAAAAAGGGCAAATCGAGTCAGTTTCACTGTCAATAAAGTTTTGCCCAAAGACTCCATCACGGCCTAGTAACTGTTTTAGCTAGAATACACAGTTTATCGTGTTTTCAGTAGCACGTAAAAGTGTCATCCTATTGCCATCCATTCAAAAAGTGTTTCCACTAGGCTAGGGCAGTCACTCTCAAGAGAGTTCGTCTGTAAGAAAGTGGAACAGTTAATAATACGTAAATACCTAATTAGGTGTTATTGTTTCCAGCTCGAATTCCTGTAGGACTACCACCAAGCGTAGACGAAACCGATTTCATCTCCCAAATACCAATCTACGAGGCGGCTGACGTAGAAATACGACCATCACCAAAAAACACCAAATCCAACAGCTTCGAATCGCTATCCTCCATCGAAAGCATAGACAGCGACCTTTATGACGAACTAAGCAAACTATCTATTGAAAAAAGTAAACCCAGTATTAGAAGAATGTTGCCAGATTTGATAAACTTCGATGTTCCATCAACTTCGAAGTTTGAGGACTACCACACCATGCCTAGAGGAGCTGGCCACACAGAATCTGATACTACTTCAATAAATTCTACTTTAGAATCGTCCGCATCGATGTGTGAATTGGAACGGCGGAGTGGCTCCAAACTGTCGCTTTACAGTAAGAAAAGTGTGCTGTCTCTCTCCAACGTGGAGAGTAAGACGAAGACGGAAGATAGTTATGTGTTCGAAGCAGGTTATATGCTGAACCTGGCGGCGAGGTGTGAAGATATGGGGGACTTTCAAAGGGCATTTGAGTGTTATAAGTCGGGGATTGAGAAAATGCTTATTGGAGTGCAGAGTAAGTGGATTTTTTTATACTTACCATAAAGTGGCAATCAAGCGTACGGCCCACTTGATTGTAAGCGGTTACCGTAGCCTATGTACGCATGCAACATCAGAGATATCACTTGCGCGTTGCCACCTTGGATCTAAAGTCTCATGTGCATACAGCAATGCGAACATTACTGCTTGGCGGCAGGAATAGGTATGATGGTAGTTCTTCCCCGGACGAGCTGATACCTCTGGTATTGCATGCGTCCATAGGCTACGGTAACTTACCATTAGATGGTAATTGGTAATAAAAAAACCTGTATTCAATCAATATTTTTCCATGAACGGTTTTGTTTATTAATTTAGTAATGCAGTATACCTTCCTATTGTTCAAGCTTAATCATTATTTAATTACTTTTCGTAGTCATTAGAATATCGATTTTATTATTGTGCAATATTAAAATGCAGCTAAGCAGCCACTGCCTGTGACGAGAGTGGGGGTTCGATTTCCCGGCTAGGACAATTTGAATTGCATTTAATACTGGTCTAGGCCTTTGGTTAGTAGAGAGTGTTGTTTCTGATATCGACACAGGTAAAAATAATGTGTGTTCAAAACTATGAATGTGACTCGATCAGGGGATCGAACCCACTACCTTAGATCGGGGTCACTAGTCACTACCACTACTAGTGTTCTTAATTGTTGCTAACCTTAGTAATTAGCTAGTTTTCACTCTCACCCTGAGTTAATAAAATCAAATACATCGTTTATTTATTTATATTATATTTATTTATATACAGGGTCATTCATTATCAACCTGACAAACTTAAGGGATAGGTTCCGCACAAAAAAAAAAAAATTGTACATTTTTTTTTTCTAAACGTTTTTTTATATTAAAATAAAATAATTTACGTAATTCTGCTTTATCCTTGTTAGAAATAAAAAAGGCGTCAGGTTGTTAAGTTTGTCAGGTTGATAATGAATGACCTTATATGACGACCGATGTGGCGCAGCGGGCGCAGGTCCGCCTGCGACGCAGAGGTTGCGGGTTCGATTCCCGCCTCGGGACAAATGTTTGTACTATCTACAAATATTTGTTCCGGGTGTTCTGGGTATTTTCTATATATAATAAAAAATATCTATCTATGTATTGTATTGTATTAAATATAATATATCAGTCATCTAGTAACCCATAATACAGCTCTGTTTAACAGCAGCTTACCTTGGGGCTAGATGATGCTGTGTGGATTGTCCAGCATTTATTATTATTATTATTATTATATATTTACAGCTGACTTGACTTCTTAATTTTATGTCTTCTGTGACTTTTATCTGTGACAATTCTGCCAGTGTCCGTTTGTATTGCTTCCTAAACTTATTTAAAGCTATGATGTAAGAATGATCAGTATTCAAAAAGAGGGTTGATTAAAAGGATCAATTTCATAGTGGATAATTGGAAAAAATATAAGACTAACAGTAATAAACATAATAACAATAATTTTATTTTTAAGTAGACAAACAAAGTTCAAAGGAAAAATGTTTGCTAAGTTGAGTTTCCTAAAACGGGAACACTATACGAGTAGGTCCGCCATGACAGCTGTTAGCCAATGATCGTGACGCATTTTGACTTTGACAGTACCTAATAATAACCCAGTTGTTCGTTAAGCCCGCCATATTGTTTTGCATTGTGTTGCACTCCTTCACAAAGATAAACTTACTTAGATTATGAAAGAAGCCAAAATAAAATAAATAAACAATGATAAATGGTTTCTTTAATGATTATCTAACCATCTAGACCCCTACAAAAGACGGAGGCCCGGCTCCATACTACGTAAAACAACTCTTTTTGTAACCAATTTTATTTACACATTTACAGCTGACACAGACCCTCAAAGGCGTGCCCTAATAAAAGAAAAGACAAACAAATACTTGTCATATGCAGAGGAAATATACAAGAACCATTTGAGTGATGCCGAACGAAGTGTATGTAACCTTTTACCTTTTACCTTTTTTTTTTTTGCTGGACAATGCACACAGCATCATCTAGCCCCAAGGTAAGCTGCTGTTAAACAGAGCTGTGTTATGGGTACTAGATTCATTCGTTCGTATGAGTCAGTGGCCAACTCTGGTGACAGAGTTTCTAGGCCGCCCGAAGGCCTCTGTCATGGCCTAACAACTTTAAAAAGCCGGGACCGACTGCTTAGCGTGCCCTCCGAAGCACATCCAAATGATGACCCCGCGGAACAGTGCTTAACTTCGTTGATCTGTTAAGAACAACTTAGCCAGCTACGTCACGAGCGCTCCACTAAGTATGTATCTCCACTATATGAATGACACATACTTAATACAATACAATACATACATAGATATTTTTTATTATATATAGAAAATACCCAGAACACCCGGAACAAATATTTATCTGTTATGGTCAGACGTGCTTATCATCAGCATCATAAAAAAATAACCTTTCTTGAAAGGCTCGTAAAGCTCTCAGTTCGGGTGACTTATTACTTAAAAGTTCTTTGAAATAAATAATGCTGGACAATCCACACAGCATCATCTAGCCCCAAGCTAAACAGAGCTTGTGTTATGGGTACTAGATAGATTATACTTAATTCAATACAATACATAGATCGATTTTTATTATACATAAAAAGACCCAGAACACCCGGAACAAATGTTTGCAGTTCGTAGAAACATTTGTTCCACGGCGGGAATCGAACCCGCTACCTTCTGCGTCGCAGGCAGACCTACGCCCGCCGCGCCACATCGGTCGTCAAACTTACTTGTTTATTCATATTGCATAGTGACGTAGCTGGCTAAGTTGTTCTTAACAGGTAGTTAAGCACTGTTCCGCGTAGTCACTATATAAATGGGTGACCGTGGTATTTTCAACTGAGCGCTCCCGTGCTACGGAGGGCACGTTAAGCAGTCGGTCTCGGCTTTTTCTAAGTTGTTAGGCCATGATAGAGGTCTTCGGGTGGCCTAAAAACTCCGTCACCAGAGTTGGTTGGTTCACACGAACTTACTTACTTTTTTCTCTTTCCCACAGCTATTGCCAGAGAAGGATGACAATACCCACGCCTTACATTGCCCTATACCTATATCGATGCTGAAGCGGCCTTACGAGGATCTAGGGCTATACACTGTCCTGGCCGTTCTTGGGTCTAGTATGATGTTGGTGATGCATAAAATTGACAAGAACTGTTACGCTATGAAGGTATGTTTTGTATAGACTGGAATTCCGATAAATGCGTTTGTAGCATCTTCTTCTTGTTTTAATTTGTGGCGTCTGTGGCCGGGTTTGCCACAATTTTGCCAATGTCAATGTCGACAGGGTTGAAACAGTAAGACAATGGAGGATCTGAGACTTAAGATGGTCGGTTTATAGAGGGAGACCATAATTTTGTAACAAGGTGACTTGTTATTAGTTTGTAGCATCAAAAAATGCGATACAAAATTTTCAAACTTGACATAATTTTTCTATGATGAACTGTCAAAAATCGATGCTTGAGTCACGATTCACTATTCAGTATACTAAATCAAATATAGTTCTTGAATACGGGCCTGAGGGCCGTATTCAAGAACGAAACTCAAGCTGAAACGATACGCATAGATTTTTGCCAATTCTTCATAGAATACTTTTGTTAAATCAATGCTTGAGTGAGTCACGATTTACACACATGTATGGTTCCTAAATACGGGCTTTATTAGACTTTCAGGATTAGAACCTGCGTCTTAGTTAATAATAATTGACTTGACGACCAATGTGGCGCGGTGGGCGAAGGTCCGCCTGCGACGCGGAGGTTGAGGGTTCGATTCCCGCCTTGGGGCAAATGTTTGTAGGATCTGCAAATATTTGTTCCGGGTGTTCTGGGTGTTTTCTATGTATAATAAAAAATATCTATCTATGTATTGTATTGTATTAAATATATATCAGTCATCTGGTACCCATAATACAGCTCTGTTTAACAGCAGCTTACCTTGGGGCTAGATGATGCTGTGTGGATTGTCCAGCATTATTTATTTATTTATTTATAAGCGTTCAACCGTTAACCGATTATACCAATATCCGAGTAGCTATGCCAAAAATCTAAACAAAAACTTAAACAGCGCCATCTTACGGAATAAACTTCAATCATTTATGATTGAAGTTTACTTACACAGTACATTCCGCTGATAATAGATGGCGCTCATTGTAGCAACATTTAAAAATATTGATTATTTTTCTATTTTAATTTATTTATAGTAGAAGTAACACCTTTTGGCACACTCAAAAACGCAAATGACGCATTTGGTCCGTATGGTTGATTAAAAGTCTGACTAATAAATTTTTAGTTGATAGTATCTTTGTGTGTAAAGTATTAATTCACTTATTCATTTATTCACGAGTAGTCTTGTCCCCGACAGTGGGAACAGAACAATAACCGCGAATTTTCTTACAGGTATTACAAAAAGTACCAAACAACTTAACAGAATTCGACGAGTACTTCCTACAGCGTACAACTGAAACTCGAAATCCAGTCTTGCCAACTGTCATACCTTACATGGTGCCACTACAAGCGTACATAGAAACCCAGAACCTACTATTCTTGATACTTTCATATGCACCGGGTGAAAAACTGTTCAACTATATCAAAAACTACGCAAAATCTTTACCAACAACACCGGCTAGGGAAGTTAACTTGGAAAATGTCTTCACAGAGCCGAGAACAAAGCTAGATTGCCAAAATAATGTGAATGTTGATAATGATGTTGATAATGATAATGTTGATAATAGGAATGTTGATGAGATTGTGTTGAACTCGCAGAAACTGTTGTTGAATGTTGATAAAGTTCTGACGGAGCGAGGTAATGATATTGTTGATAATGTTTGTGAAACAACTTGTGTTCATAAGGTGAGTTTACTATTAGTTTTACCCTATTTAGCCCGCGACTTTGTTCGCGTAATACACGTGTTATACGTATTACACGTATGAACAATGGACATGCCTCTTAAATCACTTTATCTATTGATCAAAACTGTATTAAAAGAAGTGACAAGCGTACATAAGAGGCACTGGTGGTCTAGTGGTAGTGGTAGTGACCCCGCCTTCCGATCTTAAGATCGTGGGTTCGATTCCGGTCGTGCACCAATGGAAAAATGTATGTGCGCAATGCCAGTGCTCTCATACGGTGAAGGAAAACATCGTGAGGAAAACAACATGTCCAAGAACTAACAATTCGAAAGACATGCACCACCGATCCGCATCGGGTCCGCGTGGTGGATTAAGACCCAATCACTCTCGCTTGAGAGTACGCCAGTGTCCCAGCTGGGGCAACATAGAAGGCTGTCATGATGATGAAGCGCAAATACGTTTACAGACGGACAGGCGGTGGGACGAGACTTTGCTTTATACTATATATTGTGTAAACTATTTACTGAGGTAGTTCTAACTATTATTGCTATTTATATGTATGTAACCTACTAATTTTCTTGTCATGAGCCTCACCTAGTTCGATTGGCACCACACTGAAGCTTTATGATGAAGAGGGATCATCAAATCTAGGAACCCAGCCGAGTTTGTTGCCAGATACTTCTAGGCAGGGGCGCGTGAAACTGCCGTAAATTCACCTAGCTTTAAGACGTTTCAAAATGATCCTCGTGATATGATTAAATATATATTTTTTTTTATACAACTGAAGTGGCAACCAAGCGTACGGCTCACAAGATGGTAAGCGGTTACCACAGCCTATAGACGCTTGCAATACCAGATGTATTACTCGCGGGTTGCCACCTTGAGGCTAAGATCGAAAGCCTCATGTGACAGTAATTTCACCGGAAACCATACCCTTCACACCGGAACACAGCAATGCGAGCATTACTGCTTTGCGGCAGAAATAGGTATGGTGGTAGTCCTTCCCCGGACGAGCTCTATCACAGAGAACTCTACTACTCATTTTTACTTAACTTTAAAGAAACCTAACTTTCTTACAGACGTCACCAATACCACATAGAGATGTTTTACCCCCCTCAGCTATTTGCAAATGGGGTGCGGAAATACTAACCGCATTGGAAAGTCTACATAATAGTGGAGTTATATGCAGGTAAATATGGTGTTTTCAATGATTCACACCCAATCGGGTCACAGTATGACCCGTTGAGATTTCTTTCCTAACAAGTCACACCATTTTACTAATAAAACTATCGTGAACTATATCATTCATTTTAAAAACGGGTGTTTTCACGTACCGGTATAACGGTGAAGAGGTACCGACACTGTTTCGACTCAATTTCGAGAGTCTTCATCGGGGTGGGTCAAAGTCATAGTACGTACTACGTAGTACATTAACTTTGGTCGTACTGGATTGGAAATCAAATACAAACGAAAAGTAAAAAAATCGCTTGACACGAGACGAAATAAAAACGGAGTTTCCAACTTTTTTCTTGTTTTGATAACCTTTCACAGTATGACAGCTAGCGCCATCTGTCAAAGCAATCGGAACTATTTTTTTTTTATCTCAAATCGAAAACGCTCATTTACGATATTTTTATTAGTTTTGTATAAATTTGATTTAGTTCATACATAAATATATAGATGGCGCTGTTTGCAATATAAACTAATGTTATACTTTTCAGAGATTTCAACCCCTCAAACATCCTCCTAGGCGAGCGCGGGCAGATCATTGTAACATACTTCACGTCGTACGCCGGTGTAGAGATGTGCCTGTCGAAGTTGCGAGCGAAGCCGCGGGATATGTATGTCGCGCCCGAGTTGTACAGCCACGTGATACTAGATGGCGCTGATACGGATAATGTGTGCGACTACTGGAGCTACGGCGCCGTTATGTATGAGCTCATTTGTGGAATTGTAAGTATTTACTAACCAGTCGATTTTGCCTCAGCTTCTCACGGGTGCAATGAAAACAAGCACCCGGGCGGGTCGCTAGTAATAAATATAGCCTATGTTACTCAGGGATAATGTAGCATTTTAATGGTAAAATAATTTTTGAAATCGGACCAGTAGTTTTTCAGTTTATTCGTCACAAACAAAAATACCAATAATATTAATAAAAAAATACAAATCTTCTCTTTTTACAATATTATATTATTACTAGCTGTCACTCGCGACTTCGTTCTCGTAGAACTCGAGAACCGTAAATTTTTACCGGGATAAAAATGGGATAGTTTATATGTATTGTAATTAGTATTAAGATATGTTTATATACTTAGTATATAAATTATTTTAATTCAATCTGGTCTCTTTCTCTATGATTTCTATACGTTCCTCCTTCCATTTTAATCACCTCTCTCTAGCCTCAATGGTTTGCTGGAAGAAAACTCTTGTTAGGGTTAAGCTCGCCTTTGTATATATGTCATTTGTTGTCAAATGTTTTCTTTCTTTCTTTCTTTTTTTTCATTTCTTTTAAGTTTGTTGTGTATATTTTTACCTTGTACAATAAAGTATAATAATTATAATATTAGTGCAATTATTTAACTAATTATTAATAAAGCTTGTATTGTTTTATTTCAGCCGCTGTCCTACTACCATAGAAGTACATTCACGAGTCATACTATATTAGAACTGCCTGATGGAATGCCGGTTGAAGTGGAATCCTTACTTACTCAGGTACACTCTATTATTTTACATAAGTGGTAACCAAGCGTGCTTGATAGTAAATATATTAATAAATAATGCTGGACAATCCACACAGCATCATCTAGCCCCAAGGTAAGGTGCTGTTAAACAGAGCTGTATTATGGGTACTAGATGACTGATATATACTTAATACAATACAATACATAGATAGATATTTTTTATTAAATATCGAAAATACCCAGAACACTCGGAACAAATATTTGTAGGTCGTACAAACATTTGACCCGAGGCAAATCGAACCCGCAACCTCCGCGTCGCAGGCGGACCTGCGCCCGTTGCGCCACCGAGGTTACGAGGTAAGCAGTCACCGTAGCCTATATACACTTGCAACATCAGAGATATCACTTGCGCGTGGTCACCTGGAACGTAGATCTAAAGTCTGCATGTAATTTCACCGGAAACCATACCTTTCGAACCGGGACACAGAAATGCGATCATTACTGCTTGGCGGCAGAAATAGGTATGGTGGTAACTGGTAGTCCTTCCCTGGACACTGGACAAGCTCTATCACAAAGAACTCTACTACTCTTAAAATTCTTCTTATTACCACAGAACTTAAATTAGCACTATTTATTAATCTAAATATCATTGTAGGTCGTGGGTTCGAAACCGATCGTGCACCAATAGATTTTTCTACTCGAAAAATGTGAATGCTATCATGCAATAAGTTAAGTCAGTCCCGGCTTTTTCAAAGTTGTTAGGCCATGACAGAGGCATTCGGGCGGCCTAGTAACTCTGTCACCAGAGTTGGTCACTGACTCATACGAACTTACTTACTTACTCACTGTGATGATTTATTTTCAGCTGCTATCCTTCGATCCTTCGGAAAGATTGGGTGCTGGGAAAGATGGAATCGATGAGATCAAACAACATCCATACTTTAAGAGCATAGATTGGCAACACGTCTACGATAGCTGGATTGTACCTGATTGAGCTCTGCTAAATGATAGAATGACTGTACTGATTCAAATACACAAAGGACATTATTGTTTATTTTTAAAATATTTTTATTTTAAAAAATATATGTCACTTGAATAATACTTGAACTGAGATTAACAAAATCTTAAAATCATCTAAAAGTATAGTTCTCACGACGGATCTCGGCCGTCGTGAAATTAGCCGTTTCGATGCGCAATGGAGCTTTTTCAAACTAAATTGTCTTCGCGCATCACAAATGGCTAACTTCACGGAAGCCTAGATCCGCTGTGCGAACTATAAGTCGTTTATGTTTAAAATTGAACGCATTTTTTCATTTAAAAGTTGTTAGTTTCTAAAAGAAACTGTTATTTTAGCGGTTTGAGTATCGTGTTTCCTAGTCATTCTTATGTCGGCGCCTTATTTGGGTTATTTGTTCAAATGTTTGCATTAATTTGTCAATACAATGCCAACTTTGTGAATGTTTGACGAGCGATGTGGCGCGGCGGGCGAAGTTCGACGCAGGAGGTTGCGGGTTCGATTCCCGCCTAGGAACAAATGTTTGTGCGATCTGCAAATATTTGTTCCAGGTGTTCTGTGTATTTTCTATTATTTATATTATTATCATTAACAGCCTGTGCTGTCCCACTGCAGGGCAAAGGCCTCCCTTTCTTCCTTCCAATCATCTCTATTGAGCGCTAGTGTAGGCCAGTCCTTCATAAATGCATCTAGTTCGTCTCTCCATCGCCGCGGTCTGCCGCGTGCTCGTTTTCTGTCCCGTGGGATCCACTCTGTAGTGGTTTTCGCCCACAACTCATCCGACATGCGACAGACAGTATTTTCTATGTATAATAAAAAATATCTATCTATTTCTTGTATTGTATTAAAGTATATCAGTCATCTAGTACCCATAATACAGCTCTGTTTACCTTGGGGCTAGATGATGCTGTGTGGATTGTCCAGCATTATTTATTTATTTATTTTAAAATAACGCAAATGTTTGAACAAATATGCCAAGTGAAATGTCAGTATTATATGACGGATTTGAAACACACATCGTTTGTGTTTAGACAAATCATTCAGGAGCCTTATTCGCTATGACCAAACGCGGGCTGGTTACGATATCTGCGTGGAATCGTTGTTGACGAGCCACGTTTCAGGGCTCGTCTGACTGTTTTTTAAAGTCAACCTTTTAATAGCGAAACTATCGCTATTGAAACAACACAGATACGGATAACAATTTTACAATTTCACACCATGTCACGTATAGAACACGTTACTAAGTTACACGTTATTGGTAAGGAATCTTCTAGGTCATAGCGAACCCCCTGGTTTTCAAAATTTTGACAGACCCTCCCAATATCACCGGTCGTTTTTTTGTTCCACTCTCCATTTTCAATTCAATTCAATTCTTGGTTAGGTGGCCTTTGTGGGGATGACCACAAATAATAAATAAATAAAGCATTTATTCAGAACAGTTACAGTGAGCAAGTTACAAAGTAAAAAACGATGAGACTGCAAAAAGTAGTAGAACTGTGCCACTGTGCTGTGCTGTGTAGAACAATTTCGCCAATGTCATGTTGCAAGTTCCTCCTTTGCACGACGATAAGAAGTCGGGTGAGAGAGTGATCGGTGTGAAAGATCCTCTCCATTTCTTCTTCTTTTCTTTTATGACCTCTGTGGCTAGTTTGCCACAATTTTGCCAGTGTCAAGTGTATTAGTTTGATTGTCGCTTAGCAACGTAAACAAACGAAATTTGGAAAGAAACGATGACATTTCTTTCAAAATTCTCTTGGAAAGTCTTTGACTAAATTACCAACCAACATCACCCCTCCATTTCAATTACTTACACTTGTGCTAAGTAAACAAGTTAAATTGGATAAACTGCCACCAAATTTACGTAATAAAACTTAAAATAACACGAGAAAAATAATTAAAATGCGAAGACCCATGTCGTTTTGACAAGATAGCCAAAGACAATCCCTCTCCATTTCGGTTTTATGAAACTAGCATGACTGTGACAATGGCAGAATTGTGACAACTAAGTCACAGACGGCATAAACAAAGAAGTGAAGTGAACACACATTGTGATTCTGATGTAACAATATCTAAACCAACTAAAATTGTTGCCGTCCTTTTCTAATAAATTAAAATACAAAGGACCGCGATGATTTTAGTTAGCTATTTAGAATACGCCGACACCATTACCTAACAGAGGTTTACAGTATGATTATTAATAAGGCCCGTAGTGATTTCGGGCCTAAGTCGTCATACATACCAGCTGTCGCCCGCGGCTTTGTTTATTAGGTCTCAAGTATTTGGAAGTGTTTATACGTTAAATTGATAAGTATTAATGTAGAGAGAACACAGGAATTTATATTAGACTGCTACTGGTTTTGATTCTGTTGTAGCATTTTCTTAAATTAGCCAACTAAAATTATCGCTGTCCTTTTCTAGAAAAGGACAGCAACAATTTTAGTTTCGTTTAGAAAATGACAACAGAATCGACGCTACTCTTTTAGATAATGTTATACTCGGTGGTGCGGTGGGCGAGTGCGTATTTGAGAAGCGAGAGGTTGCGGGTTCGATTCCCGCTGCGGGACAAATTATTGCACGATCTGCTAACATTTGATCCTGATCTTGAGTGTTTTATGTACGATTATGTACGAGTATTGTTTTATATTAACAAAAAAACTTTAAGTAGGAATTCTGTTTGTATCTGATACCCATAGCATACAAGTTTAGCTTAGTTTGGTGCTAGATGGCGTCGTGTGAAATGTCCACTAATATAATATTATGTGATCTGGTGCCTTATTCGCTATGACCAAACGCGGGCTCGTTACGGTATCTACGTGGAATCGTTGTCGAAGAGCCACGTTTTAGGGCTTGTCTGACTGTTTTTCAAAGTCAACCTATCGATAGCGAAACTATCGCTATTGAAACAGCACAGATACGGAAAACAATCTTACAAATTCACACCATGGCACGTATGGAACACGTTACTAAGATACACGTTATTGGTAAGGAATCTCTGTGTCATAGCGAATAAGACCCCTGTAAGGTTTTTAAAGTCATAATGTGGGATGTCTTAGTTATTAGTATCTCAGAAGTTACGTTCGTTTACGTCGGGGATTTTTGATTAGGGAGGTTCTTCCTCCAAAAGGGGCAAAAACGGGGCTACAGTGAAAGTATTATACAAAGTTTTTTTGTACAAAGTTTGTATTTATGAAATAACGCAATATTTGAGCATAATTATATGCCAAGTTAAGTACAAGCATTTCTGTAGTAGTGTGACAAGATGGGAACAAATCCCAACGAGTCACACTGTGACATTATTCTTATTGGGAGAATTTGGGTGTGACTGTGACACCTTTATACTATTTCTGTAGAAATAAAGAACATTATATAGTATTTATTTATTGCTTTAGAGTATTTAGTACAAAATTGTATTAGTATTTTAGTATAGAATTTTATAAAATCGAATATAAACAACAAAATTATAAATGTATTAATGTTTTCATAACTAGATAACATTTTAAGCAGATTGCCATCTTTAGATTAAGAACTGTCTAAAGTTGGCTTAAGACTTTGGGCCAAGGTGCTAGACTAACATGTTAGGCCAACGTGTAGAGATGTTGGTGACTACTTGGCATATGTTGTAGCTAGCGACAAATAATGGCCGGCTAACCAATTAGTGTCGGTTTCGTGCCACACAGATCTAAGAATCTTGGCTCGCTCTGCCAATGTAGAATGATCAATACGCCAATGTGTGAAGAGACAATTAGTATCCGATATTTTGGTGCCAACATGCTGGACAATCCCTTGGCTCAGTACAGCCGGCACAACTATTAAGCCAACGTGTAGAGACTATGTTGGTCAATACTTGGCGTATGTTGGTTGCCGGCCGTACACATTAGGTCAAGGATTGGGCCAGCCACGTTGGCACCAAAATTAAAAAAAAAACTTTTAATTAGAAGGCTGTCATCATCATCATGGTATTTAGATGGAAGTTGGAATATCAAATCATGTAGTAGTGGTAATTAAGTATTATTTGACCAAAATATACATAAAAATAAATGATCTCCAATTTTGGCTACGTAATTAATGAATTTTGTATCTGTGAGTGTGTAATGTTAGTTGATATAATATACATTGTGTCATATAAACCGGGTATTGAATAAAGGTCCTATTAATTAAATATAAACTTTGATTTTATTTTAAAGTAAGTATCCTGTCAAAATTGTCGCATTGCTGTGTTCCGGTGTGAAGGGTATGGTTTCCGGTGAAATTACTGGCACATGAGGCTTTCGATCTAAGCCTCAAGGTGGCAACCCGCGAGTGATACCTCTGGTATTGCAAGCGTCCATAGGCTGCGGTAACCGCTTATCATCTTGTGGGCCGTACGCTTGGTTGTCACTTCAGTTGTATAAAAAAAAAAAAAACTAAGGTTACAATCAAGTAAGGTAAGTAGAACACAAACAATTTCTTTAATTCATAGATACTTTCAAAGACATGGTTTCTCGGGATGTTTTACCAAATATTGTTGCTTGCTTTGCAAGTCTTCATCAACAAGGATGTCATGTATTCTTTGTTGGCGGATGTAGCTACGACGTGGGACAGCAAATTTCTATTGTTTATGTGCTCCAAAATATAGTTTTTCTTACAACCAAATGTGACAACCAATCGTATGGTCCACCTACTGGCGGTTACTGCAGCCAAAGGATGCTTGCAATACCATACCAGAATTGTTAGGGTTTGTACATTGAGGTGAACTTTAGTACATTATTATTTCTATGGCTATGTAGTCAAACGAGAGGAAATGCTGAAATAATAATTGTACTTTACTGCAGAAAAACATTAGTTTCGTATTCAGCGCCATCTAGCGTTAAGTAGCTTGTTCATGTTTTATGTGGTCTCAACCACAAAATAACTACAACTTTAGATCTAGCTAGACAAACAAAATTCTTTTCTTTTAGTATTTTTTAAGTTTATCATTAGCCCATTTTAGATCACTGATGTTATATATTTTTTTATTTATCATCAAGCCATGTCAGTCAACGGTTAGACACTTATAATGTACTCTGCTCTGAGTCATGTACTTACGTAAAGAAAAACTCTTTGCACGAATTACTGCGGAAATGTAGTAAAACCAACAATTTTTTTTTTTAGAAAATGCTACAACAGAATCGATTATTACATTAATTAACACAAAGCATTTGAAAAATGTAAAACAAGTTTACTAAGTTACCGCTAGATGGTGTTAGCAATCTCAACCAAGATATAAAATATGCTGAGCTGCTTCTTATGACTCCTCACAATGAGGAGCTCCGGAACAACTGAATACTATAGAAGTACCTACCTACCCACTTACGGTAGCCTAGCCTCGGACTTGCTTGCTTTAGGTAGGTAGGTAGGTAGGTACCTACCTACTTGCTTCCTCTTGCTTCTAGGTCTAGCTTCTTCTAAAACTTACATACCTACCTACCTACAATTTTAATTTCGCTACCTACCTACCTACTCAAGGAGCTTTTTTACAGGTACCTTGATATGAGTAGATATTACGTCAACGATAAAAAACACTGCTCGGGCTTTGCTTTCGTACCACATACCAACCGAGGCCGTTTAAGGTTCAACTTGAGATTTATTCTCTCAAGCTATTTTACACAATACTGTTTCAACTTTAACGACTACTTTAGCTTATAACGAGCTCAACGAATTTATTGACCGACAATCGATTTTCAACTCTTTCCGCTGGCAATAAATGTTACATTCGCTAACAAATTAATCACATCTTTGAAATAAAACTGGTTTGCTTAATATATAAGCAAACTTAAACTTTTTTCATTAAAAAATAGAGTAGAAAGTTGAGTGTTGCGTAGAGAAACAAGTGTATAATCCGGTTTTACAAGTATGCACGCGAGTTACACGTTATTTACGACAGCTGAGCGACTATTAAATTTGCTTAGTTATTACTCCATCTTGCGGAGAATGCAAGAAGTCAACTCAACTTGCTTTGCTTGGCCCGAGCAGCCCGACTGTGTTTTTGAGGCTTTGATTCTATTATTTGAATGGAGGGAGTGTGGAGTTCGTCTTGGTCAGCGTGCTAAAGTGCCTGCGCCTGCGCGCGCGTCGATGTGATTGTTTTTACTTGAACAACTTGATTTTAAAAGTAACTCCAGTGAATGTTTATAATTTAAAGTTCTAATAAACTATTTCACAAACAGTGGTTTTAAGTTACAGTGTGAAGAAACAATCGGAATTCTTAGAGCAGGTCTGTGTTATTTTGTAATCAATAAAAGCAATAGAACGATTGTTTACTAGGTACGAAATCCTATTGGAATCCAGTTAGAAAGGTAAGACTTTTCACAAACTTTTCACAATTAAAAACAATTAAAATATCTAGTTACCTACTTACCTACAGAATAATTTGATTAAGTAGGTAGGTACACTAGGTACCTACCTATTAACTGTTTTCTCTGTTTTTGAGTTTTCTTAGGATTGTAGGTAAACGTTCCTCTAAAACAGATGTTTTAGTGTTTTTTTTTTGCTGCGTGTGTCTTTTTCAAATCCAGACCCAACCTAGGTAGGTACTTATAAAATTACATACCTATAGCACAGATAATACCTTTATGTAAGGTACCTACCTACCAACCTAGTTTATTAAATAAATTTTAAACAAACATCACGTTTCCATTACACACAATACCTACCTACCAATAAGGTAGGTTAGGTACCTATTTTAGGTTCTACGGGGCTCTAGGTAAGCAGGTAGGTACAATACCCACCCAACTACTTCCCAGGCTGGCTACTAAATTAGGTATGTAAGGTATAAAGGTACTAACTGACCCCCGACCCTCCGGCAAGCAGTTGCATTACGATAGTGAAGTGATGTGCCATTGTTGGTCGCACAGAAAAGCCGGTTATCCGACCATTTTGGCTCAACGCGAGACTTTCTTCTTTATGAAAGTTTTTATCCTTTTCGATGATGCATCGAAATTTACGTAAAAGGTATACATACACCTAATGGCCGGCAGAATTGAACTAGTTTTATGCCAGTCCTGGATAGTCTGGATACACGCCTTGAGACGAGAGGAGGGCCTTCACACAGCTTACGAATTCCGTTACGAGGGTCAAAGAACGTCATCATCATCCACGGCCCGACTGCACCCACTTCTGCTTCCCACAGAAATGTAAATAATAAGATATTCTAATTTCTGTGGTGTTTCCCTTAGTTTGTGCCATCTACCGTGATCCTACACCAATCTAATACATTTACGGTCGACCCATAAGTCTGTTATATTTCAACGGATCTCGCTCGGCTGTTGTGAAGTTAGCTATTTCGAGGCGCAATAAAGCTTTTTCGAACTAAATTGTCTTCGCATCGCATCACAAACGTCTTACTTTACGACATCCGAATCCGAGATCCAGTTAGCAGTACTATGCTTACAATCTATTTCAATGAAAGGGCACTTTAATTTCTCACGGCTTCTTCTCAAATAGTCCACAGTCTAAACTTTAACGAAGCTAAATTAAAAATTCGCGACTGCTTTCGCATGGTTAGCATAACGCTAAACATTACCAGCTTTCCCTTGCGTAACTCTTACGTTTTTATTTTGTAGTTTTATGGTAAATTCCTCAGTTCTCGCCACACCTTGAGATATTATCGAATCCAGTTTATTTGGGGTCCGTGCTCGAAAGGCCACAAGCCCAAAAGCGTTATTGAAACAATGTTAGACTGACATTTTGGCATACAAAAAAAACAGTGTAATGTTATTTCAATATATAGCTATAGCTATAAGAGCTCGTGGTTACTCCTCGTAAAGGATAAGGATCGTTATTATTGTGGAAGTGTCCAAGTCTCGTGTGTCTAACTTTAAAACAATGGAATATCTAATTGAAATTCAGACTACAGTTAGGTAAAACCTTTGGCAAACTTTTAAAAGATCAAAGATACTGATGAGCAAAACGATATGCAGGGGAAGCCATAAATACAAGCATAAGGGTAGCTTTAAGTTTATTTGGTGGTAGTTAGAGTAGAGAGCACTGCAGTCAGTCATGGACTTAAAAAAAAAGATGGTAGAGTTCTCTTATTCCTATGTTTTTTAAACAATGCTAATTCTATTATACTCTTAACTAAATCATAAATCTGATTCTATAAAATGAAGCAATAGTTATCTAAAGTGTCTGATTGAAAGTATTGAAAAATAAAAACCAATTTACTCTGATGCAGTTTACTCATTTTACCTTAGTTTTTATGCAACTGACTGGTGCCTGTGCTTTTGCTAATAGTATATTTCACGAACTTCAAATAAGTGTCAATTAAGCTGATTGCTGTTAGCCAAAACTGTCATCAACTCACCACACACTAAAAACTCACACAGGGACAGTTATATCGGCTTACCGGAAATTAGCCTAATAACACTTGTTCTAAATGGTGAAAGAAGCCCAAGGAGCATTGATTACCATTATTAATTAGTGTTCAGTCATTTAAAAAGTCGTGTTTGTTTATACGCGATTAAAAACACTAGCCACATCCAAACCAGATGCCATGTTTGCATATTTTACAACTTTCCCAGAGTCCTAGAACCGAGGCTATTGGTTAAATCAATATACAATCTACAATTAACACTTAAACAGATAATTGTTAACGGTTCTCATGCAACACTCCCATGGTAGAATACCGCGAAATTGCGACAAAAACATGCGGAACACCAGCTACGTTGACAGCTTTGTGCTTGACGAGTAATCTTATGTAAAATATGCAATTGATTATGTTTGATAATTGTGTTAATTGTGTGCTTAATATACACCACTCAGCTCATGACAAGAATATTATAAGGAAACACACATTTAATATTAATATAAATTTTATGCCACTATTCAAGTAGTACCTGAGGGTCTACTCTTCTAGACAAAAGCGATATAACGTAGCAGTTTTCGTGGTTCAGCTTATATCTGTGAATGCTCTGAATTTAGTTGTCACCGATATAAGTTGAGCTACAATATTTGCTACGATTATCGTTTGTCGCTTTCAAGAGTAAACGCCCTGTACCTACAACACTTTTTTTTTCTGCCTCTGTTGATATTATAGTTGGGCATCGCTCAGAATGTAAGGAAATATTTTTAAAATAATTTGTAACCAAAAAGCTACCCAACTTCTAAAGTAACCAATTCTTTGCAGTTCAAAGGGCATAGTACCACACCCAACATCAGTGTTATTGAACATCAACATCAGTTTGGTACAATTCTGCTAATTCTATGACGCTTGCATGACATAATAGAAAGTTTTTAATCGAGCCCGTGGTCGGTTAATTGCTGTGGCACTTGTGGCAGTGGCAGATACATCGCCCCGGCACCCGCCAGATCGGAATCGCCTCGGCTTATCGTCTCCAAGCACAGACCAGACAGAACAGAGTGCATAATAAGCTACTACTTGATCCGTTTTGCGAAATGGATAAAAGTAATTGAAAAGAGTGTCTAAGAGTAAGTAGTAGAGTTCTCTGTGATAGAGCTCGTCCGGGGAAGGACCACCATCATACATATAGGTAGAAATAGGTGTGAAGGGTATGGTTTATAGTGATACCCCTGGTATTGCAAGCGTCCATAGGCTGCGGTAACCACTTACCATTTTGTGGGCCGTAAGCTTGGTTGCCACTTCATTGTACAAAAAAAAAAGATTGGAAGCCTACCAGTTGAATTTGAAACGATTGCAAAACAACCAATTGAAATGCGCTCGCGAATAGAAAGGCAAGATGATTTAAATTGTAAACAATCATCAGGATTTGCTTTAGAATTTCCACTTCGGTGTCCGTAATCGTGGCGTAAATTACATTTAGTCTCATGAGTCTGAATTAGTATTCAATTAAATTCTTGATTCCTGCGGTCTTTGTAGAAAGGGCTATTTTGCCGATACAAAATACAAAATATTTATTGAAATTTTACAAGTTTTTCATTTAGGTGGTTTGGGATCTCCTCTTTTAAGTCGCCTCTGTTAAGCCCATGTCACGTTGCAAGCTTTTTTTTACAACTGACGATGACACGAAATCCGGTGCAGAAGTGAGGGATTGAATTGCTTTATTCAAAAAACTTAATTAACATAAACAATTTAGAGGAAAACCCAAGACTCTAATCTAAAATGTTCAACAGTTATAAAACGTTGATATTTTGTTATAAATAATTTAGTTGATCTCTGTTGCCACCAGCAAGGATTGTGGTGGCATACTGGTGGCATTGTTACTTTGTTAACAAATATGGCAATGCTAATTGGCTGGCTGAAATAGAAGCCAGCTGAAGCCAGCATTCCGGTAGATAGATGGTTACTGGATGAAATTGATCAGTAAATAATTTTGTATGAGGATCTTTTCTTGCGGTAGCTATCGTAACAGTTTTTCGTGGTTCAGCTTATATCTTCGAACGCACGTTACTTTGTTATCACCGACATAAGTTGAACTATTAATTGCCACGATAATAGTTGGTCGCTTTCTAGAGTAGACCCTCAACTGACTTCTTGTTTCTGCCACTTACGACATAATAGCTTTGAATCAGTACTCAGTGGGCTCGTGGATCACGTATCAGATAGCTAGGCGCGTGAGAGAACGCGTAATTTCACATGCCTATTGCGGTGTGTCGCAAGTTCGGCTCATCAACGTTACAATGGAGGGAGGAAAAGGCTATACGGTGACTTGGATGTCATTGTGATCATCGCCTTCGTGACGTAATAAACTAGCAGCTTAACGTGCCCTTCGAAGCACAGTTTTCAGCGGCTTGATGGCCACAAATTATATTTTAAACAGGTATTCGATATAGTTAAATGGTCTAAATGAAATCCCAATGATCTTTTTTTGACAAAGTTTTCGTTTTAAAGGCCTTCTTAATTATAAATTATCATAAAAAAGGGTTAATTTAATTGTTTTGGGTCTGTGTATTTGATACCATGATGTATAGCTTCTGAAACCCACAACACCGGGATTGTTAGTGCTGGTTCAGGAATAATACTTCTAGATGTTTAATTTAGTATTTATTTATGTTATTATTACATAACAATCTGGGAATTTTACTTTTTACTTGATTCCTGCCATTTCTAACCAGATGCAATCAGTCTAATGAACATTCTTCATCTTTTTCTCTCAGGAAATACTTTACGTGATTGCATAACCGTTTAATTGTAATTAACGTAACTCTAGATAGGTACTGTAGATTTCGCATGTGGCATTGCTTGTAAAAAGCTTTATATCCTTACAAATAAAGATGTTTTTTTATGAAACTTAGTTATTATCACATAGACATTAGACATAGAATACATAAATAGTCCGATCATTTCATTCAAAGCTCCGCTCAAAATTGAAGTCTAAAAACTATCTAGGTAATATGCTTAGTAAGATGAGTTTAGAGCTGGATGAGTTGACTAAAGAGCCCTCTAAAAGGCTGCGTAGCAGATCAGCCTAGCAGGTATGTAATTGTTATTATTTATTGCTGACGTTTTCCACAAAAATAATCCCCAAAGAGTAGCTAGCTAGTAGCTAGCTAGTAGCTACTGTCTGCCTTCATCACAAAACTCTGCTTATTATTCAGAGTTGAGAGAGAGAGATGACCAAACGCGGGCTCGTTAAGATATCTGCGTGGAATCGTTATCGTCACGTTTTAGGGCTCGTCTGACTGTTTTTCAAAGTCAACCTATCGATAGCGAAACTATCGCTATTAAAACAACACAGATATGGAAAACCATTATACGATTTTACTCCATGGCACGTATAGTTACTAAGTTACACGTTATTGGTAACGAATCTCTATGTCATAGCGGACAAGCCCCCTGAGTCGGTTAAGACTTCCCCACTAACTTCTGACTGATGCGATCTTTGTTTATGGGTTTTATCTATGTGTGTTGCCTTGAATCTATGTAGATTTTGAAGTAACCTACCTACTTCATTCAATTCTCTACTAGATCAAAAACAAAAGGTACATGTATTGCTACTGTTCTATTGTCTGTAGGTTTCGTTCATATTTCACACAAAGTAGGGTTGTGCACTAAAAGCCGGATGGAGCGTGAGGTTTATTTAAAAAGACGGGTGAGGTCATTTAAAAAGACGTGGTGACGAAGGTGAGGTCATGGGTTCAACATCTACTGTTAGAGACTTGTATTTTTTCTATTGTATTTAAACTTGTATATTAATTTTTTTACTTGTATTTTTTCCGTCAACCATCTGAATAATCACTCACTACTATCTGCTTACTACCACGTGTAAGCCTTTTTATAATAAGTATTAACACTTTTAGGTACGATACGAAGTATGGTTTCCGGTGAAATTACAGGCACATGAGACTTTTCATCTAACGTCTCAGGGTGGTAACACGCAAGTGATATCTATGATGTTGCATGCGTACATAGGCTACGGTAACCGCTGACCATCAAGTGGGCCGTACGCTTGGTTACCACTTTAGTGGTATAAAAAAAAAAAAAAAACGCACTAAGCATTAGGTACCTATGTAGATCAGTCTCATATAAAAACTAGTCCTTGAATAAAACGGAGGAACAGGCCGATTTGCAGCAAGCCTCTCACTTCCACATTATACGAGATAGAATAGAAACAAGAAACTGTCTTGTTGATCTGCCTGTACTTCTATTGTCAAGTATATTTAGGAAACTTCAATTTAACTTTAGTTTAGAACACAGATATTGGAATTCAGAGTCATCAAGATTTTAGATAGGTATCTTTAATTGACTTGCACATCAGCGGTTTCTGGTTTTTTTTCCGCAATTTTTCTATAATTTCTCACCGTTTAAACCTTCCCTGGACTTCTACAAACATTTCAAGACCAAAATTAGCCAAATCAGTCCAGCCGTTTTCAAGTTTTAGCGAGCCTAACGCACAGCAATCATTTTTATATAAAAATAAGTCCGAAGAACGTAAGAAGTATTAAAAGTATCTACTTACACCTTATTTTATAGAACTAATATTATAGCTTCTCTAAATGCAGCTTTTATTTATTAGATTATATCTCATTTAAATGACAAAAAGGCTTATATTCGTTTGACTTATGATATGATTATGAAATGATTTTGAAAAGCTATAAAATTCGGCTTCATCTAAAACGTTTACACTCTGACTATAAAGACTCTCTACTAGAGAAGAATGCTTTTTTCTGAGTCGCTTCGCCGCTACGTCTGTCGCTTGGCTCGCTCACCTAAAGACATAGGTAAAGCCAGGTGGTACAACAAATTATTTCCCAACCGGGCCGGCGGCATCGGCGTCGGCATGCGCTTATGACGCAAGATATCGGTATTTGTGGGACATGCTTACATGCAAGCAGTGACTATGATCTGCGTCAGAGCCTGTTCAGAAAGAAGAGACGTGATCGTGAATCATTGCATTTTGATCTTATTGTCAACGAGATAAAAGTCACAAGTCATGTCGATTGATCTCCATCTCAAACTGTTTAATAAGACAGTAGAGTCACAGAACAGATTGGTAGAGCTATGGTCAAACAGTCTTAGAGACAGTTTGAGATGGAGATCAATGGAGATTGAGTACCTAACTATCATTTGATCCTACGAACTTAATCCCATTAATATTTTTTTTCATTAGAACACAAAAATTTGTCGCTAAAATGTGATCAACCCGCAGACGTCTTCTTCTTTAAAATTGTTGGCCGTAAACAAACTGGTTTTGAGTTTTCACGTGTTTTTTAAATGGATATCTGTATTATTTGATAGAGAACTTTCACAATCTTCTGATATATCTGTTATTTTTACTTGCTTTTTAAGTAAGAGAACAAGCGCTAAGTTGCAAGTGTTAGTTAACAAAGTATAAATAGACAACCTTTTTTCTAAGAGATTTTGCAATAGTGGTAGCTAATGTATAGAGTTGAAGGAATTGTGCCACATTTAATTAGCCAAGTTTTTATGTCATTCACATACTATTGGGTCTACACATTCCATTTGAGGTCTGTGGTAGGTTGGCGGTAGGTCGTTTTAGATTAGCCATTATGGCATTTTGAAATAGTGTGTTAAGTGTTTCCTTGTGTAAGGAAAAAATACTGGTTTTATGTGAATAAAATCAAATCATTTCAAAACGATCTAATAAAATAAGTTGGACAGATTCTTCTATCCTAGGTACTATGCTTCCGTTTTGGTAGCGGTTTAGATCAATCGGTCTTTAAAAGGCTCAAATCTTTTGTGTACTGTATTCTGTACACATATTGGATTGGATTGGTCATGATGATTGGATTGGATTTAAATGTGTAAAGTTGATATAGTTTGTATCCTAGAATAGCACCTTAGTTAACAATCTTGGCTGCATTCTTTTTATCTAGATTCACGGGCAGAAACTAGACCTTTTTTTTGTAGCATTGTTTCTTCATTATTTTATTCGGTAAAAGAACGTGTTGGAAAGGTTAGCCTGTCGGCAGCGTTAGCACTGCGTTACCATTCATAGCCTAAGTTATGGATCTTTTGCTAGGTACCTAGTATGGTGCGTACCATGTGCGGTACTTACTTATTTGATGCTGAGAATGCAATACCATGTAGTAAAACTAGAAATTGCCTAACCGACACCAATACAAGTGGTAATTAATTTGATTGAGTAATCTCAGGTCTTCGCATATTAATTGACCTTGTTATGGTTATAAAATTATTTTCATAATCTAATCTAATGCCAGCATTAAAAATCATCGAAGCTTGATTTATATGTGCCAAAAAATCGTGTATTGGCAATCGTTGCTGGAATTTTTTAATTTAGTTACCATGTTTGTACAAATTACTGGCATTTGTGTATGTATGAGTCATGAAGGATCCTTTACCTGCGCACAACGTCCTTAAAGATTTCTAGAATGTCATCGTAGTCATAGCATTATTATGACAATATTATAAGAAAAAAATTCCTTAGCCAGGCCAGGCTTCCCAATGTCTAATTGACTATCCTAATTTAAAAGATCGTCAGTCGTCATTTAATAAATAATACATGTTATTGAATAAGGATAAAGTATCAAGTCAGTTGTTATTATAGCCATCGTTTGCTTGCTATTTGCAGTATTCGCACTTTACTCTTTACATATAGGTAGGTACATACCTGTAGTATATGTAGGTATATAGAGGTTTGGTGTTAAGGTAACTGGTTAACTGGTACCTTACCTTACCCTGGTACTACCTTACCTTACCTACCTACGATACTTGAATGTATTATAAAGTTTCATGACTTATTAGTTTATGCATGTAGGTTTTTACTTAATTGTATTTATAAACTCAGTAATTTTCCTCAACAAACGACATCTGGAAATGGTCACGGTCAGCTCATGCTTCGGTCAATCTTAAAGTGATTTTTAATCGTATCATCTTCTAAGTCAAATGTCTGTAAAGCGGACGATTGCGCGCACCGCACAGCCTTCAGAAGTCAAGGTAATAGTGAGTCATTGTGGTTTCAAGTGTTTCCATTCTTGGTAAAGGGTAGACAGGTTTGGTCTTTAAAATTGGGTATTTATAGTTTTGACAAACGAAAGGTATTTTGAACTTTTGAGTTACTTTCTGTGTTGCCAGTTTTGGTACGAAACATATATTAATATAATAAAGTAACGCAACTCCTTTAAAATAATTCGACTTAAAATATAGAGAAATACTTTACAATAATGATGTGAATTACATGACAAATAATGAGTACATTTTGAAATGCCGAGTGCTAATACCTCGTCTTATTGCCAGGTTACTTAACTTATTTGCATAAACTTAGTAAACGATTTCTAAAGTTAAGCCATCTTTTATTGATATTTATTTAAAAAATCTACGTTTGTTTTATAAAAATTTAATGTAGCATCAGAAAAATTAGGTACTTATACTGCATGTAAGTGTGGATTTATTAACTATCCGGCTATTTTATGTGTGTGTCTGTGTGTAGGCAGCTGTTTTGTCTCATTAAAGTTATTTGGTTTCTTTATACAACTGAAGTGGCAACCAAGCGTACGGCCCACAAGATGGTAAACTGTTACCGCAGCCTATGGACGCTTGCAATACCAGAGGTATCACTCGCGGGTTGCCACCTTGAGGCTAAGATCGAAAGCCTCATGCGCCAGTAATTTCACCGGAAACCATACCCTTCACACCGGAACACAGCAATGCGAGCATTACTGCTTGGCGGCAGAAATAAGTATGGTGGTAGTCCTTCCCCGGGCGAGCTCTATCACAGAGAACTCTACTACTCTTGAAATCGTTCTTGTTTCTCTTGTTTCTTGTTTCTTTTATCTTGTTTTGTTTAAATCCGGATTTTGCATATTTTTATTAAAAGCAGTAAAATGTATAATAGCATAATGTGACTCTGTCAATCCTGTCCAACGAGATTTGCAAGACATTACGGTAATATTATGTACACGTTATGTACTAACATACACTATGTTACTGACCTTGTGCGACTTACAGTGATCTAATGCGTGATGACATCCGGCAAAAACTTAGCTGCTGTCCACTAACACATAAACTGGTCGTTATCGTAACCATCGGTTAAGATAACAAGTCAATGTGAAAAACCCCACTCAACAAGTAAAGGTTAAGCTATACAGCCGTTTAACGACTGGGTTATGGTATAGTGAGCATTAATGGCTCTGACATGAACACCTAATGGTAATACTTACTTACTGATTGGATTTTACAAAAAATGATAGCAAGAAAAATTTAAAAATACGTGGTTTTGTTTTTAAATTCTATAAAACACAATAAAAACGACTTGTTAATAGCATGTAGGATGTATTATTACTGTTCAGTTTAGTTAGCTAAGTTTGTTACTGCAAAAAATCTCGAATAAATCTCAAATATTCACAAAAAATAAAATTATTGCGGATAAACATATTTTTAGTAAAGTTGACTAATCTTTTTAATAGTATTAACCTTTTTCTGTCTCATTTCTGAAAAAGATTAAGTAAAGTTATGGAATTTCTAAGCTCGTGTCAAAAGACTTTTTGACCGGGATGACTCGATTTTAAGTCAAAATGAGTCTAGTGCAAATCTATTTATTTAAGTACCTAACCTATATTTAAGTAAGTAGGTACCTAACCTAAGTACAGAAACCAAGCCTATCTAACTAAGCAAATATGGTCAGTTAATAAATGCTAATGACCTAGGTGTTCTGAATACCTTAACGTGAATAAGGTATCCTCCAAAAATGGTCTAGCAAAAACGGTACCGCCTCACCATGTCTAAATACCTATTTGGAAATAGTAACTGGTATATTAATAGGGCATAATATTATCAAATATTATAGTTATAATACAAAACGAAAGTATTAAATTAAGTAGTAGAAGAGTAGTAGAGTTCTCTGTGATAGAGCTCGTCCGGGGAAGGACTACCACCATACCTATTTCTGCCGCCAAGCAGTAATGCTCGCATTGCTGTGTTCCGGTGTGAAGGGTATGGTTTCCGGTGAAATTACTGGCACATGAGGCTTTCTATCTTAGCCTCAAGTTGGCAACCCGCGAGTGATACCTCTGGTATTGCAAGCGTCCATAGGCTGCGGTAACCGCTTACCATCTTGTGGGCCGTACGCTTGGTTGCCAATTCAGTTGTATAAAAAAAAAAAAAATAATAATTAAATACCTACACATCCCATACAATAATAATCAATACTATAGTAGAGCTTGGGTCCAACTGGCACAAAACCGAGATGACTGGAGAGATCAAGGGGAGGCCTTTGCCCTGTATTATGGGTACTAGATGACTGATATATCTATATATATACTTCTATAGTATACTAATATTATAAAGAGAAAAGATTTGTATTTTTGTATTATTTTTGTATTTTTGTTTGTTATGAATAAACTCAAAAACTACTAGTTCGATTTAAAAAATTTTTTCACCATTAGAATGCTACATTATCCCTGAGTAACATAGGCTATATTTTATTTTAGAAAATAATAGGGATAAAAAAAGCTACCATAAATAGTTTTGCAAATGTTTGCTTTCATCGCATGCGCAACGGAAACTATTGATGATAGAACAAAAAAATGTTCTACAATATTAAAGAACATATTGATATCTACAAAAAAGTCAGCGATACCATATGTCCAACTATTGTAGTTATGTAACTATAACTACTTTTTTACATTTTAAGAGTTGATAGAAATGCCGACCAAAATCAGACCATGTATTCGATACCTTTATATTAATCCTTATCCAAATAAATAATTTCATATTTAAGACTGTTTCAATACCTGTAGATAACTGTTTGAATTATTGAAATCAGACATTTCATTCAAAAGTTATGACGAATTATAAAAATGTCAATCTAAACAAAATACTATGCGCACCCGCGCGCGCGCCGTGCCCAGAGAGGGGCGTGCACATGAACTATGAGAGAGGTAGAGCCGCGCGGCTAAAACGTGCGGTCGGCTCCTACCTTATGAATGACTAGCGACCCGCCCCGGCTTCGCACGGGTGCTTAAGTTTTTATTGCACCCGTGCGAAGCCGGGACGAGCCGCTAGTATTGAATACAATACAAAATACATAGATAGATATTTTTTATTATATATAGAAAATACCCAGAACACCCGGAAAAAATATTTGTAGATCGTACCAACATTTGTCCCGAGGCGGGAATCAAACCCGCAACCTCTGCGTTGCAGGCGGACCTGCGCCCGCTGCGCCACATTGGTCGTCTCTCTTATTGAGTGAAAGTGAAGCATTTCATCAGATCGTGCTGATTAGTATCGGTTTTAAATCACGTAGATAGATACCTACCTATCACATCATTGATTATGTATACTATACCTACTAAACTATACCTAGTCGCTCGTGACGTAGTTAGTATGTAGTTCATTTAGACATAGTACCTACTACCTACCTACCCTACAACCGGCCAATCTCGGCTCGTTTCGATGCGCAATGGAGCTTTTTTCGAACTAAATTGTCTTTGCGCATCACAAACTGCTTCACGGTAGCCTAGTTATGGCCTAGATCCGTTTGACAGTACTCATCGAGTATTTACCCAAATAGGGTAATTACTCGATGGCAGTACTATACAAGTCCGTCCCTATAAATTACTGTAGTCCTTTTTTTAGCCGGAAAAAAGCTTAAAAGCCGGACAGTACCACATGACTAGGTATTTTAGGTTTCATTTCATTTCATTTAATTTCGTATATTTCATGCTCAATGTACAATGTATGTAGGTATTCAGCTTAGATGTAACATAATGATAATGCTGTAGGTGAGTACATGGACCCTGTAAGGGCGTTGCAAGCCAGTTAAACCAGTAGTTTACCTTAAGTTCTAATAATTAGACATCAATGCAATAATTTAAATCTATATAAACTAATTTTAATTATTAATACACTTATCTAAATAATTACCTACAGTTACATTACGAGACAGTTTAGAATTTAAATAGAGACAAAAACGAAATTAAAATGTCATAAATTAGGTATACAGAAGGTTTATCTCTTTTGAAATTTCAAGCTGTGGCTACACGGTCATAAACAAACGTCCCTCCGTTCCTCCACCAAATTACCTTTTGAACAAAAATACCTCTAACTATTCCCCGCGATTTCGTTCGCTTGAGTGTAGTGTACGTCTACGTCGGACGTAATATGTAGTACACGGGAACCAATTTTTCTAGGATATAAATTGGTGAGTATGTGGTATTCCAGATTATACTATTCTACCTCTGTGCGAGCCAATCTTACTCATATATAAATTACCTACCTACTTTTAGTAAGATTATTTACTTTTGAAATGCATTTGGGTGGAAATAACTTTAACCTAACCTCCTATCTAGAGTCTAGATAGAACTAAAAACGAACCGTCTACATTCTAGACTGTTCGTTTGTAATGCATAACTAAACAAACAGTATTTTTTGTATTAAAATTAATTCTTGACACAACTGGCCTATTTCACCTTTAATTTCATTGCCTCGGTGGCGCAGTAGGCAGCGCGTAAGTCTCATAATCTTAAGGTCGTGAGTTCGATCCTCACCCGGGGCATAATTTTGCTTCTTTTCATAATAAACAATTTTTGCACAAGGATATATTTTCTTGTTTTACAAACGCTCTATCTTGTCTGTGGTATCGACTTGTAGTAATTTATTCTATTGCGAAAGCTATGTAAATGCCTTCGATTCAATAACATGTTGGTTGGTACAGTCAACCCACGTTTTAACTGGCATTTGTTTACGTTTGTCATAATAATGAGATTGGCAAATTAAAAGCTTTATTTCGAAAACATTGCGTTACGTGCTACTTTTTGGCCAATTTAGTAACAGTGACATCTAGTGACAAGTGGACGTAGCCGTAATAAAATAGAAATATTAGAAATAAGAATCAACAGTGTTCAAACGAAATAAAATGTTTGTAAAATGTACGGTAGCTAAATGAAATAATTGAGCACTGGCGATCTAGTGGTTTTCCGACTCCTAATGCTAAGATCGTGGGTTCGAAGCCAGTTAGGTTAAAGAAACCGCATAATTATCGCTTGGAGGATTTTTAATGTTGTACCTACCCTATGAGTTTTATGACCCAATCTCTCGCAAATTCGCAATAAATATAAGTAATATATTTTCCTATTATTTTACAGGATTGGCGTAAAAACCTAATCAGTCAAAGTCAACCACCAAAAAGAATAATATTGTAAGTGCATTTTAAAATTTTTGTTTAATATTTAACCTTGGTTTAGGCATTTGTTTAACAAGTTAGTTTGATAGTCAAACACCGTTACCTTTATTGATAAGCCATCTATAAATAAGCGGATGGTGTTCACCCTATTGGAAACAATCATTTTGCAAATTTATCTTATCACTCAACGTTTGTATTCGCCTCTATGTTCTATTGCATAAGGTTGAATTTAAAAGGTTAGTTTCTCCTTTACATTCGCCAAAAGTTTAACAATAAAGTATTATGTAAGCTCGTTAAGGTCAGTTTTACCACAGCTAAGACTTAAGGCCGATCTTATTTGGATTTTACGATCTTATCACCTGTTTATTGAATATAAATTATTTAAGCAATTTAAAGTGAATGATTGATACTACCTACCGAGACGCGTAAGCACGCCGCGCGCCGCCGCGCGCCGTGCGCCTTTTGGGATCGATGTTTTTTATTTTTTATCATATTAATTCATTTTTCATCATCATCATAACAGCTAAAACATGTCAACTGCTGGACAGACCTTTCCATAGAGCGCCAGAACAACTAAATTATCAATATCAACTAAATTGAAAACGTTACTATCACATTCAATTATATCAAAGCGTGATTCAATGCAATTCACAGAACAGTTTTCAATGAAATACTATTATATTTTCAATGTAATCTATAAGTTTGAGATATTGATATCTTTTGTCACGAATTCACTATTATTCTTGACATTGATTGGGTTGTGCGTGCATGCCTGCCTGATGCATTAGTTCTACGTGACGATACGTAATCTTCTGTGACAAGAAGCCTGAGCCTGAGACTGTTTTCATTGATAAAAAATTTTAAGAGTAGGTAGTAGAGTTCTTTGTGATAGAGCTCGTCCGGGGAAGGACTACCACCATACCTATTTCTGCCGCCAAGCAGCAATGCTTGCATTGCTGTGTTCCGGTTCGAAGGGTATGGTTTCCGGTGAAATTACAGGCACATGAGACTTTCCATCTAACGTCTCAGGGTGGTAACACGCAAGTGTATCTATGATGTTGCATGCGTACATAAGCTACGGTAACCACTGACCATCAAATGGGCCGTACGCTTGGTTGCCACTTAGTGGATAAAAAATATATATATATAAGAGATGCTAAAATATAGTCCAATATTATCCACACTGACCAAGAATGAAAAAAAAAATTCGTAACTGTTGTTTAAACATTTTAATAAACTAAGTACTTACCTACCTAGTGTACCTACCTAACCCACTTATGTCAGTATTTCTCAGACATAAGAACGACATTAAGTTAATAGAACTTAAAACCAATACCTAAAGTCAAACATTGGGTTAATTGATACCAATAATTTTGTTTGTATAATATTTTTTTTTGTAATACATGTTTGAATGTCCCGTTTCATTGATTGGAAGTAGTCTTCATATTATTATTGAAATTCTCAAAACTAAGGATAAAATGTTCATTAAAAGTCACTTCGCATGAAACTAGGTATTGAAACTATAAAATAGATAATTGCTTAAAACTTCTTTACCTTCCTTTCCTTAGATCGTAAAGTTACAGAAACTAAGAGATTGGAGATATGTTTCATTTACTTTTATAACCCATTCATTAATTTAATTCAGTTACTTAATGCGGATATAATTAAATAAACTATTCAGTGGCTAAGAAATATAAAATTAACGACTCCACAGCTATAATTTACAAAAGGCTACATTTTACGTTGCTTTCTACTAAACTTTGTTAAGAAAATATAGATGGATTGTGTAACTTTGAAAGTAAATTACTCGTGTGCAAAAAACTACATGATTTAAATATTTTTTGAGCATACAGAGATAATAAACGTAGACGTAATACGTTACAAGACAGTGTGAAGTAATGTTTGAGTTTCTGAATAATTTAATTAAATTAGTTTTAATAAATCATAAATCATTTTCATAAATCATTTATTTATTGTTTGTGAATCCAGGTATTGTAATAGTTACATTAAGGTGTTGTGAAAAGTATGTATCTCTAGATTCTGCTATTTAGCATACAAACAAAGCATTAAATAAGATGTGAAGAAGTTTTTACGTTTAAAGACCAAAATTAAAGCAGTACTTATGTTATTAAAAAATATCTACTTATGTACCTATGACTATGACTAGCAGATCTCGACTCCATCATAACGAAAATGATGGAAGACTACGAATCTACGATCGATATATTATTATAGTTGTAGAGATTTAAGGGAGGCCTTACCCAGCTTTGAATTATATTAATAACCTATTTGTAAGTTTCAATAAACTTTCTGTCAAAAAGCCTTACCGCCCATCATTGATTAAAAAAAGCTACAGACCCAACAGTGGGTTGAGCTTTCTTCTTCTTTTCTTTTATGGCCTCTGTGGCTAGTTTGCCACAATTTTGCCAGTGTCAAGTGTAATATTTTGATTGTCGCTTAGCAACGTAAACAAACGAAATTTGGAAAGAAACGATGACTTTTCTTTCAAAATTATCTTGTCTTTGACTAAATTACCAACCAACATCACCCCTCAATTTTAATTACTTACACTTGTGCTAAGTAAACAAATTTAATTGTATAAACTGCCACCAAATTTACGCAATAAAACTTAAAATAACACGAGAAAAATAATTAAAATGGGAAGACCCATGTCGTTTTGACAAGATAGCCAAAGACAATCGGGTTGAGCTTTACCTTGTGATGTGAGCAATGACATCACACACGTAGGGGTGCGCCGTTGCTTTCTGTCATACCTACGTGATTGAATGTCAAGTTGTATAACTAGAAAGTGGAATTTGGAAATGTTGAAAGGAGCTTATCTGTTTTTGGAAGTGTCGAAAAATTCAAGTCTACGTTCTTGTGTAGTCTCTTACGAGCAAAGGACTCTGTCTTGGTGTAGTCTTGTAAATGGTAAATTGTAGTCGTAGTAGTCACGACTACAATTTACCATTTTAAAATAACTCTCTGCTACCCTATACCTAGGTATCTCTGTCAATAAACTGTCCGAGTATTCTAAAGTCTTGTCAGTACATAGGAAAAGCTTATAGTTTAAACCAATAACTGTTTAAAAACAATTTGTTCTTACTACATTACTATGAATGTTCTCAACTAAAGTATTCAATAAATACTTCTATTTTCAAAGACCTAATTATAAAATATTCACTGCATTATTAATCGTCCGTTTATTAGTAAACTTTAGTTATTTATCTTTTTATAGCCATTATCTGAGTTTGTTATATGAAAATGAATTGCGGTGCGTTAGTCTCGCTAAAACTCGAGAACGGCTGGACCGATTTGGCTAATTTAGGTCTTGAAATGTTTGTAAAAGTTCAGGGAAGGTTTAAACGGTGAGAAAATATACAGGGTGAAAAAATTTGATAAAAAAATAACGCGAGTGAAACCGCCTGATTAAATAAATAATGCTGGACAATACACAGCATCATAAATAACATTATAATCCCAAGCTAAGGAGAGCTTGTGTTATGGGTACTAGATGAAAGATTATCTATACTTATACTGTAAAATCAGTTAGGTACATACTTAGGAACTACATAATAATAATAATATGTTGACATGCCTAAACATTACACTGACAAGTTATTCAAAGCCTTATTATAATAATTGAATAAAACCTGACCTTGCAAATCGTATGTAGGCAGCAAAGTGCATTGTTTAGTAACTGTACATCTATCATACATACACCTACCAATTCAAGACGCCTTGAGCTTTGAGCTGTTAACTGTTGTTTCTTCTGCGCCTTGAATAAGTAATTTTAATTAAAGAACGATTATAATAATATAATTGTTTGTGGGAGCACTTGAGGACTAGTGGTAGTGACCCTGCCTTCAGATTTTAAGGTTGCAGGTTTAAAACCATTCGTGCTCCAATTGGTTTTTCTATTTCAAAAAAACTAATGTGCGCAATGCCAGTACTCTAGAATGGAAACATCGTGAGGAAATGTCCAAGAACAAAAAATTCGAAGGACAGCGCCATCCACTAATCTGCATTGGGTCCGCGTAGTGGATTTCATTGTGATAGGTAGGTAGGTACAAACAATCTCGTTCGAGAGTAGGCCAATGTCCCAGCTGTGGGAACATTAGAAGGATGACCATGTTGATAATGTTTGTCTTTGTAGCTTGCAATTTGTTTAAATCTTGAAATTGTAATATACGTCTTGAATACGTCATTAGGTATATGATAAATAATACCTCATATAAAAATGTTTAAGAATAGTAAATTTTAGAAAAAAAAAAATATTGATCGAATTGCTAAACTCTTTGAAAAACGTCAGCCATTATGATCGACTCGATTGATTTTTATGTTATAGGACTAATAATATTATTATTAACGAACTGACCAAAATAGTCTAGAATGTCAATGCCATAATAATACTTGTGGACCAATTACATCCTGCAGAACTTGTTCGATGGAATTTTTGTTTATTTAGTTGAACTGAGCGTCAGCTACCACAGAGTAATACAGAGGAACAGCTCCCTAAGAACGTCATTTATAATAGCCTATTCTTGTAGGGCTGTCACAATAAAATAAATTTTATTGAAAAGGTAGGTACCTAAATGTATTGGGCTCGTCAAAACAAAACAAATGAGCCCAAACTCATGGGGCTTACTAGCAACCATCGAAGAGTTCCATTCAACAACTTCTGACTCCATCATCAGACCCTCGTAACGTAACCAAGTTTGATGTATTGGGCTCGTCAAAACAAAACAAACGAGCTCAAACTCATGTGGCTTACTAGCAACCATTGAAGCGTTCCAGTATACAACTCCTGACTCCATCATCAGAACCTCGTAACGGAGTGTGATGTATTGAGCTCGTCAAAACAAAACAAATAAGCCCAAACTCGTGGGGTTCACTAGCAGCCATTGAAGATTTCCACTATGCAACTCCTGACTTCATCATCAGATCAGCTCGACAGTATCAAATTATTCTAAGTTTAGCCGAATTACATACGCATCTTAAAGTTCAAATCGATACGACAATGAGATGTAGGTTAAAATAGATTTCAAATATTAATAAATACAGATTAATACATACTTACTATAGAAAAATTACTTCATTTCGATAAAAAGGTAGGTAGGTAGGTAGATAGTTAAACTTACCATTCACTATTGTGTATATGTTTTATTCCTTCTGCTATTATTACAGCATGCACTGCAAACATTAACCATTTTGATTTTTATAAATACCTAATTGATTAATTAGGATAAATTGCACTGCATTCTGAGTGGCGGTTACTACGTAACTCGCGCCCGCCAACATACTTGTAGCTTTCGCGGCCTGCTTGCGTCCCTGCCGCTTCGTCCGCTCGGTTGCGCCGGATCTACCCGAAAACTCCCGAACCGTCCGCTAGCTCTCGTACGTGAACCTGTCGGTGAACGCTCACGCACACATCGCTGCGCATATAGTGAAGTACCTACAGAAACGCGTTTTTTGAGGCTGTTTCTCTGTATTACTCTGTGCTCCTACTCAAGTCAAGAACCAAGATTCAAACTGGTTCGAGAGGTAATACAGTTATAATATCACATAGCACGCGCCATCTTTTAAAAAAACGTTTCCTATGTCTTTAGTATTATATCTACGTTTAAACATGCTTCAAAAACATAAATTTGTTAAAAAAATAATTTTTGTTTTTTGAAACTAAGATCATTAACTCTTACAAAAACGAAATAAATAACAAGTTATGCGCTTGTTCTTGCAGTTACATAATATTACGTGTTAAAGTAATATTTTTGTAAATCTCAAAGATTATTTCACGGTGATTGAATAAAATGTTGCAATCCGGAAATCGAGCCCTTCTCATTGGGAAATTGTACGATTCGACATAAATAAAGTTGTGTTTTAAGTAAAGGCTATAAAAATAAAAGTACAGTAGCTTACTAATTTTATAAATAAGCAAATAAATATTGAAGGACATTTTTTACTTATGTATCTCTAAATAAGTACCTACCTAGGTAGATAGGGTACTTCTGAAATAAAAATAAGATTACCAATACACAATCAGCTTATTTTTAAACAATGAATGACTACGAAATTGATTGAAAGTTTAGTCTAGAGACGTTTATTGGTAAATCCTAATGTGACTTGGCATACATAACATGGTAATGCAATATCTGTCTAAGATAATATAAAATTGAAATGATGAATTATAAAAATTTAGAGTTGAGTATTCTCTTTGCAAGGTCTTATTTTTAACACATTGCCATTCAAGATCATAATGAATACATTTTGAAAGCCATCCGGTTTGATCTTTCGTCATTTTGTGAACTGCTTACAGCTACAGTTAGTTAGAAGAAGGATAGTGTTTAGTAAACAGCATTGACCGATATTCTAATCACAAAAGGATCGTTATTTACATTGCTAAATCTAAAAATTCCAAGGTACGCACTAAGGGCGGATATCGACCAATGCGATGCGGATATGTTTTAATATCAACGAAATAATACCTAGTCCAATGCTACAATGCGATGTTATAATGACGCAATTTTGCATGACTGTGTTCCCTAACCAATCTTAAAACTATAGGTACATGTCAGTTAATTACGTAAATACATAGTGTTTAAAATAATAAGAGCCCACAAAATATTATTTAGTTAAAATGCTGTACCTAATGTTAAAAATTCTTTAAAAGTGTTAAAAAATATTATGTTATGATGATGCCTTTAGTTGGGGTTAGCAAACGCAATAAGTGCAATATAGCTTTAAAGAAATTGCGGGGTATTGTAGTGGTTGACGACGTACTGACATTACTGATTGACTGATTGATGCTACAGATCTTTAGGTTAATTGGTCTTCGCTCCGCTCCGCTATGGTGGATACTTACTCGAATCACTTTAGGAGATTTCGAAAAAGTTTTAAAAATGTTAATTTTTAAAGTTCCAAGTAGGTACCATACTTTACCCACCTTTTTCGTATGATATATAACTTTGTTATGTCTTGTTATAAAATAAAACAATGCATTTCTTACGATAAAATCGTAGGCAGCAGAGTTCCTTTTCTAATATTTTACTTTCCTTTTGTTACTTACATACTTTCTTCGCTTCGAATGAAAAATCATTTTTTTCTCATACGACCTTTGTGAAAGTAACAATTTTAATCGAAATAAATTTACTTTTGCGCCATCTGTCATCGAGTAGAGAGTAAATAATTTAGAGCTGACGACATGTGGTTCGTAAAAGGAACAGAGGTAAGTTAAAAACGTAAGATTTTAAACATTTCAAAATGCATTATAGAATTTCATGTTTTTAAACTTGTTATTGTTATTTACCTAAAAGCATTGATTTATGCCTAAAAGCAATAAGCATACAGGTTCTAATAAAACCCATCATACGAGTTTAGCGCGTATTCTTACATAATTTTGAGGTCAAGACCCCTGTGGCTTATGGCCTCAGAAAACCGATGCCACAGAGTTAAAATAGTGGTTTAGACTTAAAATTCAACCTGCAAAGATGGCTCAACTCATTCACGTCAAGGTTTCTTATTGCTTAACCGTTCAAATTATAGGGTATGGTGTTTTACAAATACGCGTATAACTTATTGTTTTTGTACGACTGAATAATAGATTTAGATAAATGTAATCACACTAATATTATAAATGAGAAAGATGTTTGGATGTTTGTTACTCTACAACTCGACAACCACTTAACCGATTTGGCTGAAATTTAAAACATAGATAGATAATGACCCGGAATACTTTTTATCTTAAAAAAAAAAACAGTTCCTGAGCTCCACTCGAACGAAGTCGTGAGCAACAGCTAGTAAATAAATAAATGTAAGCGGAGACAACAGGGATGTAGTGTAGACGTGGTTTCCTTCCTTCTGATCAAAAGTTGAGATAGAAAGACTCAGACCCAGAGCAAATTTTTGCAGATCATGCAAACATTTTTTATTCCGTGGGGAAGGGTATCAAACCCGCAACCTCACGCTTCTCAACCGGTCTAATAATGTAACGTAACGTACTACCCAACCTATGCAGCGTTGAATATTCAATTTCATAGCAGCTCATAAATTTATCTGAATATGAATAAGCCCTTTCCCTATTGTGCGTCACTGAACCCTATCTTCTTGCATAGATTTTCTGCTTGTTGCTTTTCTTAGATCCTACGTAACGTACCTAGGTACCCCCAATAAGTCTCTCTCACAAAAAAAAGCTCATACGATTTAAGAAATTCAGTCATACTTTGTTACTAAGTATTTAGTAAGTGCGTAAGGTACTGATGTCACAACAATATCGCAATTTCGCAACTTGAGAGGCACACTTTGTCAATAGTACTTCAAACAGGTCTCCTGTCAAAGCTTATGATGTGTAAATTGGTAACCATTGCTTCTAAGTTGACAAACACTTTCGCTTTGACGCAATCTGCATAACTCAAATATTTGGGGGGAAACGTGTTACATTAGCTTGCTGGGCACATTTAAATGACTTTTAGAAAATCAGGAAAGAAAAAAAATACTGTTGTATGTATTACGTGAAGTGTTTTAGAAACACTACTGCTAGCGGTCTGGGTGAATCTTAAATAAACAACATCACGATCTTCGAGATCTTCAAGTCATCATCTTCTCGTGTGTTTTGGTTAATTTCAAATTAACGATAGATTGTTGCGCCGAACGGTACACTGACAGACTGGAATGATATATTTGCTAATTGAAAGTTAGCCTATTCGAAAACCGTGAATTAGCTCCTCAAGTCAGAGTAAGTGGGAACTGTGAATCTTAGTGTAAAGGCCAGGTGGGTGGTACCTACATAGAATAAAATACAATTGTATAGGCCTATCCGGCTCCTAATAGAAACAGGTTGCTATATTTCTACATAAAACCTGTAATATTAAGAAAGAATGAAATCATTCGGTCGTTAACAGTTCAGTGACCGAGTATTGTTCAATAATGGTAATACAGATAATCACATCGTTAAATGATGCGTAAACTCATCTTATAACGATTGGAGGAATTAATCAACACTTTTTTATCGTTTTTACGTCTGTTCTAAAGAAATTGTCTTTGACCAATCATGCAATATTGACGAAAAGATTGATAATCATTGTTTTTTGTTTGCTTTGACTTAGAATAAATTCACTGCTGTGTTTGAGCTGTGATAATAAATAAATAAATTGGTTTAATACTTTCTCTAAACACATAATCATGATTTTACAGCTTGGCGTCAAATAACTTTGCAGTTGTGAATTTATAGTGTCTCTCTCTATTGGGGGAAGACTGAAATTCAGAGATATGAAAATTGTTGATTAAGCACAATATCTACCCCTCTGTATGTTCAAAGAATTTGTAACTAACTTTTTGTCACCTGTAGCTGTAGTACTAGTATGAAGTACAATCTAGCACAAATTTGTCAAATTGCTCCAATTGAGCGAACTGGATGTCCAGCCTATTACTGATAGTGATAACCAATAAATTGTATGTAATTAACATTAATGATCCGTGATTATGATGCATGAAACTATTTAAAGCTCTAAGTGTCACTATAATAACTGTTATGGTCTGACGAGTGACATGATTATTACTTGCTGAGATAAATAACAAAAGAGACTCCCTGTATAAAAGAAGAAGAACAATTAGAAAAGAACTACGAAAAATATCAGAAAATAACAAAACACTACAATAACTGTTATGGTCTGACGAGTGACATGTATATTACTTGCTGACATAAATAACAAAAGAGACTCCCTGTATAAAAGAAGAAGAACAATTAGAAAAGAACTACGAAAAATATCAGAAAATAACAAAATCTTAATATGTAGGTACTTTTTTACAAAAAAAACATAATTCTGTCTTTGTTATTCTTATATTTTAGTTCTTCCTTATCTATAAATCAATTATACACAATGCTCTATTTATTTATTTTCTATTTGGGCTAATAGATTGTTGCCCACGCCCCAGAATCGAGAATATAGCAAAAAATTGCAAACGCGTTACTAATTTGGTCTATGTAGGTAATTATATCGTGTCTGCTCAGTAGAGATATAGATCACAAAGTACCTACAAGTGGTTATTAAACATTGCATGAGATTGTGAAAGATTTTATTTTATAAGGTTAGCAGTAAACTTAGTAAAATAATATAAAAAAACTAAACTAAGTAAGTAATCTCTTAACAATAAAAATGAATCGCTGTGCGTTAGTCTCGCTAAAACTCGACAACGGCTAGACGGATTAGGCTAATTTAGGTTTTGAAACATTTGTATGAGTCCAAGGAAGGTTTAAACGGTGAGAAATTATAGAAAGATTGTGAAAAAAATAACGCGAGTGAAACCGCGGCGGGTTATTAAATAAAACTTAATTACTTTCCTCTAAGATGAAATAATATTTAGGTAAAATTCAGTGAGACATGACATTACATCTCAAGTTTTGCTATAACCTCATTTTAATAAGATTTTACGAGAGTTACTGACCTACTAAGATTGTTTAACTTCATTCACTTTAATCGATAGCAAGCAAATCGATTTTGTAATCGATTTACATGGCATAGGAGATATTCGTTTTATATCGCAATTGTGATTATTTCGCGCTACGGTCATTAAGCATTTGAAGTTAACTATGTGTAAGTTTTATGTTGTGCTTAACCTAGATTTATCAAAGTTCATGCATAACATGCTTGCATGCATGCATTATCATGGTTGTAAATCAACAGATCAACGTAAAATTCAAATCAACAGCATAAACGCATAATTATTATAGTGGTGAAAAATAAAAAGACAATGAATAAAGCAAAGCAGGTTACGTACGCTTAGCATTCCAAAACTAAGAAAGTTAAAATCCGTGATCTCTTAGTTGTTCCATACATTCCTAATCAAAAGAATTATTTTAATTTATGAAGTCAGTCGATGTTTTAAACGAATCTATCCTATAGAGACTAGGGAAGTGTCAATGACAGTTTTTTTTATCAATAAGCATAGGTGGGTAAGGTAAGTACAAAAAAAAAAACAGTTTTAGCTAGCAACACCAGCAACTTAAGTGTAGCCAATTATTGAATTTTACTTGCAGTCATTGATAAATGAAACTACTGTGAAACATTCAAACCAATTTAGTTTTACAAGATCGTCGACCACCTTCAACTCCTACAAGGAAGGTCATATAACCCACTTGATAGAATCTTTCCCACCTTTTAGCTGTGTAACATGACGGAAGCTTGCACTTCCTAGTTTTAACTTTTACAAAATAGACTCTAACGCCATGGTAATAAGACGTCAAGCTAAGGATGATAATGATTTGTAATCAACAACCGAGAAGTCGCGGCGAGTGGAGGCAAATCACTTTGTCACGATGTTAAGTTACATCGCTTTTTCCACTGTTTACATGGATTTGTAATAAAAAGTAGAATAGATGATGAATAGTCGATTCACAGCTTCTATTCAAATATTCAATAGGTAGACTAGGCAGTAGGCAGTTTAATAAACAACAAAATACTTAGTGCATCGGGGTAATATCTACTATCTGGTAAGTTCTGTAAAAATATATATCAATAACCAAAACAACACTATTGGAAACACGATCTTTAGTTGTAAATAACATATTTTAGAAAAATCTAAACTCTACTTATTCGATCTATCTATCCCATCTAAATATCCTATAGATACCTATACCTTAAAACTATCATGGTTATTAACATAATTTTCACTAAAAACGGGATATTTACCCGGGATACGGGATACGGGATTTTTTTTTAAATTAAATTATACCTATACCTGCAGAATTAATACCAGACTTTGTTAGTAACAAATAAATCGACAATACGTTTTCATAAAACTGCCGTAAATAAAACGGTTAAGTAAATCCAATAGAAAAGGCAACATTCAAAAGACAAAACATAATACTTACAAGCATGTGAATTAAAACTGAATATCTGAAATAAAATGCAGTCCGCATTATATATTGGAAAATACAATTAAAAAAATTAATTATATAAAATATTTTTTTTCGGAAAGTGAACTTACTGACCTTTGCTATCAATATGATGGCACGTCTTGGCGGGGCCACTACCCTGAACCTGCCCCCAGATTTTTAAACGACCAAACTCTCCGTGATGATAATAATGCTATTCGATAATAGATGGCGATTAAGTATAATTGTACCAACGTCGTATTTTGTGTCTGTTTGGTAGATTTGTTATGCAATGTGATACTGATTGGGCGTTGTGGTTCGCATCACCAGCTTTCATTTTTCATCTTTCATTTCATTACAGTAATCGTCTGAAATAAAGATTTATTTTATTTAATTTAATTTTATCAAAAATAAAAATAAAATGTGTAATGTAATGCGATACAATAATAATAATTGTAAAGATACAAAAAGTATTCCGATACCGGGAATCGAACCCGAGCCTCCTGGGTGAGAGCCAGGTATCCTAGCCACTAGACCATATCGGATCATGTTATTACCAACAAAAATATAGTTCTGCTTAAAATGTCATTTTATTAACTGAAATTAAGGCGAAGTTATTTTTAACCAACTTTAAAATAGAAATGTTGTTATATATACCCAATCCTAAAATTTGTGTATTTTTAAACATTAAACCATTGGTCTTAGTTAATATCAAACACAGTTTGGGATCAGTTTATGTTATGAAGTCTCACGGTAAGTTTACATAATAAGGTTTTGACATGCTATTGTGTCTGTGGGTGACACAGAATTAATGTACCGTAAGCTAAGTAAACTTAAGTCATCGCGAAGTTTTTAGACTAGAATGCTTTAATGAGAGCTCCAGAATCTAGATGTTGTTATTTTTTATTGTGATAAACTGAAATAAACACACACAATCAATATGCATGTTATGAATTTATTATCAGACTGACTTTGCGTTTGCATGAGTTTGTGTAGTAATAGTAATCTAATAATAAATATAAGGTTTGGAATTTTACACAGTGCTATTTTGCATAAGTTTTTTTTTAATAGTACAATGTACCACAAGTCCATAACTATAAAAAAATATATTATGCTGCTGTGTGTGCTGTTACGGTTAAGCAAACGATTTGTTACTGTCTCGTTATAATGCTAATATCGAGGAAAATGTAAAAAAAAAACTTGGTACCTTACCTACCTTACCTCACAACTTTTATTTTGTTTTTTTTTGTTGTCTATTAGTTCTTGCTACATGCATCATTTAATTTGAAACACAAGCCAGAATAATCCTTATTGCTAAAACAAACGATAAATATTCACCAGCAGTCGCCACCGTCTGCCACTTTCACCGCATTCCGACGTGATTGACTTTAACGAGACGTAAACTATCGATTGCTTTATCGATAACTATTGATATCTCGATTGATGTGATTATCAGAAACTGGTAATGATGTTAACTCACTTTGAAAGCAAAAATAACCATCACAGTTACCATTGAATGTAAACCTTTAAAGTATTTTTTAAATTAACTGTAAATTAATTATATGTATGAATGTAATTATGTATGTCTATGTAACTACGCTTAGATCTTTTACAGTCGGTCGCCGGCATTGAATGTGCAAGGGATTTTAAGGCAGTTTTTATCAATAGATAGAGTGACTCAAGAGGAAGGTTTATACTATAGGGGCGGGTCGCTACTAGTAATATCATTCTCTTTGCTAAGAATTATCAGATACAAACAAAATTGAAAATAATAATATAGGTAGGTACTAGATAACTGCTGTTACTTCAGCAAACAAAGGGAAATCTGAAATTACATCTGTTGCAAAGATTGTTACGATTATTGAGCGATTGTATCTTAGTTACGGAAAAATGCCTTCCTAGTATGCCGTCATCACGAAGTACTACCAATTAAATGTATGAAATGCGATTTTAATTTACATTTTAATTCCTATCTGTGGTGTGGAGGCATAGACTGTTTTTGACTCTTTGTTATAGGGGTTAATAAGGGGAGATTTTATCAATTAGCCAATGCTGGGTAGGTCTATTCTATCTATTCTAATAGCTTATTGTCGTGCGTGTCATCATCATCATCATGACAGCCTTCTAATGTTCCCACTGCTGGGACACTGGCCTACTCTCAGGCGAGAGTGATTGGGTCTTAATCCACCACGCGGACCCAATGCGGATTGGCGGATGGCACATGTCTTTCGAATTTTTAGTTCTTGGACATGCCGGTTTCCTCACGATGTTTTCCTTCACCGTATGAGAGCACTGGCATTGCGCACATAAATTTTTCGAACAGAAAAATCCATTGGTGCACGACCGGGTTTGAACCCACGACCTTCGGATCGGAAGGCGGTCGTGCGTGTATCATACATCTACTCATGGCCGACGCGCTCACTGCATCGTGCCGTATTCGTATATGATGGATGACGCTCTAAAGAGTCAAAAATAAATAATGATTGTAATAATACTGCCATAATCAAAGATAATTTGTAATTCCTATTATGGCAAGTAATAAGTCTCTAATGTATATCAATCAAATCAATCTGCCTGGTTAACCAATCATCCCAACACGAGAAAATATTTAATGGGATATTGAGATAAAGTGAAAACAAAAGTTAATAATATTATTTATAACAATCGGCCTTTTGTCAAGTGAAAGTAACGAAAGTGTCCGTCAAGCGTGACGGACTGCCAAATCTGTGGTAGACGACTTTGAATCTTATAACAACACGGATAGGGTTGGTGTAGTAAGTCGAATTTGAGGTTACGTTTACTTGATAACTCGAATGTTATGATAACTGTTTGATATGACTTAATCATTCTAATTTTATCATTTTTTTTTGTGATAACTCGTCCAGCGAAGTACTACCATTTCTACCGTCAAGCAGTTAATGATAGCACTGGTTTGTGTGTGTTCGAACTGTACCTACCTACCTATATTGTAATGGTAAGAAGACTTGATCCATGTCTCAGCGTGGTATAATAGCAATTAAATAAAACTATAATTACTAACTGAATGTTAGTAAGTAGTTAGATCAACAAATTTTAATTCAAATTGTTACTTTCTACGAAAGTGGCTTTCAATTATTCATGAAACATCTTTTAATTTCGATACAAATTCCTATTCATTTCCATTATAAATAATATACATTTTATGAATCTGTTAAATAAAATAAACATTTTAATTTTATTATATTTTCTGTCTTTGTAGCGAAGCCTTTATTTTATAGGTTTACTTACCTACTTAAGAATGTAGTTTACATGGAATGCATTGCACCATAACTACATAAACGTCCAAGCCGTCGGAATGCAACTGCAATGGACTAACAATGAGGCTACAGCAACCTGCTTGTCTCAGCTTAGATTGTAGGAACACCATTTAGATTTCACATGTCTTATAATCACAGCGATGCTATTGTTAGCCTGCTTCTAAAACAAAAACTAGAGATTTTGCTTCTTTGAACATTCATTTATTCGTATAGAATAGAATAGAAAAATATTTATTTTGCGCCACACAATAAAAATAACAATACAAATTAAAACTAAATAAATATGTTATGGCGTTATAGTTGTTCTTGGATAGCGTAATTTTGATATTACTTTCTGTCTGTGGAGATGTTCTGTCTGTATGTGGTTTGTACAATTAATAACAGGCCTAGTTTTTAACGAAAAAGTCTAGAATATAGCTGCGTTATTTATTCGTAGAAAGATTTTTTCTTGATACTCGTCTAATTACCAGGCCTACCTAGTAAGACCAGTAATAATAAGTAAAATAATAAATAGTAATAATAATAATAAATCTGCAGCATATGCTGAGTGGCTGCCTTTTTTTCGTCACAATAGTTAAGTTTTAATTCTTATTGTTATTTTTATTTTTATGTTAATTGTGTGGCGTTAAATAAATATTTTTCTATTCTATTCTGTTCTATTCTAATCAAAAGTTCAAAGTCAAGCGATGATCGGTTTATACGAAATATGTATTGAGAATTGAAAATAACCAATTAGTTTGCGATAAAACAGGCAGGATTCTTTAGCGACATAATATAATTTTTGTGCCAATTATGAACTAATTTAAGGTTTTCCTTGTTTCAGAATGTTGAACGAAACTTGAGAACCTCAAATTCTCAACTAACCGAAACCAATTGAATAACAGTGACCGGTTAATACAATAAACAAACGGTGCGACCAAAACAACAAAGTGAACCTATAAAGTGAAAAACCAAATCTGTGACGAAAAAACAAACAAGTGGCAGTAAAGTGCAAAAGTTCCTCAACATGGTTCAATAGTCTTTGTAAAAATCAGTGTAGCTTTCAAAAGTGATGACTGTGGTAAGGGACTAAGCGCCATGTTTAGTGTATTGGCGCTAGCGCTGTGCGCGCTGACAGGTGCGCAGGCGCATGTGGCACTGACATATCCGCCGGCCAGGCGGCTGGACCTGGACTTCCTGGACAATAGTCGGACCAAACCGCCTTGTGGGATGCCTAAAGGTGAGCTTACTATTACTAGTAGTTCTGCAAACAGAAGACCTCGCAAGCACAAACTTTCAAAAGTGTGCAATTTGATGCATTTTGAGCTAACTCTCATTTCATTTAAATTATATTCATAGGTTAATTAGAATACTTACTAAAAAAATACTCATCACGCTGAAGGTCCTCATGAGATCTACATCAAATTTGAAATCGGATATCATAAAGACAGATATCCAGTAGGTAGTCTTTTTCGTCTTTTGTTGGAGGAAGTACCAATCCAAAATTCCTGACTACAATTTTTTTATAAAGTCATGGAACCTTATACAGGTTCCAGGACCAAGTTTCATTTGGACCAAACCCTTATTTGGGCGAATCTCGAAATTAAGCTGAGACGCTCGCTCGTTCAACAAACAAACCTGAAGAACCTGAAAATAAATCTCATGTGCTTTTTTGAGAGAAAATTCCAGGCACATGAGACTTCACAGGCTGGGTGGCTTCTAAGGCAATGCCCGAGTGATAGCTCTGGTATAACGAGGGTCCATTGGCTGCGGTGGCCAATTACCAGTGGACCTTGTTTGTTACCTGAGTGAGGCTATAAAATTAAATGAAGATTGTGGCAAGCGAATCGAGCCATTCATTCTATATTGGAAAGAAAAGTTTTTTTATACCACGAAAGTTGCAAGCGTACGGCCCACGACTTGATGGTAAGCGGTCGTACCGTAGCCTATGTACGCTTGCAACATCAGAGATATCACTTGCCTGTTACCACCCTGAGACGTTATATGGAAAGTCTCATGTGCCTGTAATTTCATCAATAGGTATGGTGGTAGTCCTTTCCCGGACGAGCTCTATCACAAAGAATTCTACTACTCCTATATTTTGTAAGATTTGTAGTTGATTTTAACTCGTAAGCTGGGGAACTTAAGCAGCTCAAATTCAATTTTTGTATTGTGCGTCTTGTGTAAGCAATAATAATGATTCCCTTGTCTAACTCCCTAAGAATTAGGTAATGTCTCAAGGTCATTGAGCTCTGACTCATCAGTCATCAGATTGAATAACAGTTTCATAGTAAACCAAGCACTGTAATCTGCAGTATGACCGTTATTAAGCTGTTGAGGTAGTGCTAGTCGTGACTAGTTCTAGATCGCGAACATCACGAGATGGCAGATGGTAGTGTTTACGATTGTAAACAAAAACAAAGAAGCTATAACACTTAGGCCCGTATTCAAGAACCATACTTGAGTGTGAATCGTGACTCAAGCATCGATTTTTGACAGTTCTTCATAGAAAAATTATGTCAAATCGATGCTTGATGTCCTAGATATCTGCCATCACCAAATTATTGTATTTTAATAATAATTATCGTCATCGTGTGTGACCAATCATTTGCGTATAACGGATTGTATGAAGTTTTATAAATATTTAGTTTGGTTACAAAAAATGAATATTTTTTAAATATTCGCCTTAATTTTTACCAATTTAAATGGCCTCTGCAAAAATGTTACGTAATTTCGACGTACGTCATCGAGCAGTCGTGGCCGAGTGGTTAAGGCGTCTGACTCGAAATCAGATTCCCTCTGGGAGCGTAGGTTCGAATCCTACCGGCTGCGAATCTTTTTATTTCATTTTTTAATTTTATACATAATTTTTGACTTGTGATAGTTGTGATACTCTTGAATCAAGCATTGAGTTCAGTTATTATGGCAGTCTTTCAACAACGTCTATCGAGAGTCAATCAAGCAGATGTTGAAATTCGTTCATTGCTAATCTTTAGACTGGTCAGCAAAAGAAACTAATAGCAAACAGTAGCAGAACCTAGTAGTTAGCTTAGGTCAGCACAAGACAGCAAAGTCCTCAGGTGGTCTACTATTGAAAGCGACAAAGTACCTACTAGGTATAATCGTGTTTTTTATCGTATCTGTGATCGTAGTTCAACTTATGTCGGTGACTAGACTGAGTGACTAGTTCAGAGGCTTTTTCACGGACATAAGCTGAACCACAAAACCAGTCACGATTATTTTGGCTGCTAGAGCAAACCCTCAGCGTACCGCCTACCTACGCTACATAGGTAGCAGTCACGTGGGGCTTAAGGTAAGTCAGTAAGTATGTGTAACACTAACAATACATCTATTTCACAGCGGGAAGTGCGTACCGTGAGAATTTCTTCTAATACTCACTAAAGAAAAGGTTTTATCTGTAATAAATCGACCGAAATAAGCAAACTTATTCCCACGTGCAATAATTAGACATTGCGCCATCTATGCGGTGTTATGTAAAACTGGTATTCGTGTCACACGGTAACGCTACTCGCCGGTGGATGGCGTTAGCATACATTTCGGTTCAAGGTTTACAAACAATAAAATAACACTTTATGTGATTTTCGTGAGAAAAATATTAAAATTGTCTTTGTTTGTTGCAGGCTCACTGAAAACATCGTTTGTAGCTGGATCAACATTCACAGTACATTGGCATTTAGCTTACGCGCATCGAGTAAGTGATTTAATAATTTCCACAACGTTATCACAAGCCCGGCTAGCTCAGTCGGTAGAGCATGAGACTCTTAATCTCAGGGTCGTGGGTTCGAGCCCCACGTTGGGCGACATTCTTTTTACATTTTTTAACAATTTAAATTATAAATAATTTTGGTAAAAAATACTTAGATATGTTTACCTATGTACTCTTAGGTTTATTTAAGAATGAGAAGCAGAATAATTTTTTTTTATCCTGATTTTTTTTATTTTGGTCGTTACCGCATATTCAACTACCTCGGACCCAGTTGGGAAATCAGAGGTTGCAGGTTCGATTTCTGCTGCGGGACTGCAAATATTTGTTCCAAGTGCTTGTTGTCTATAAACATTTATTAACAAATTAAAACAATAAGCAGGTAAATTTTTACATTACCTAGAAAATATACAAAATGCATATGGAAACAGTTGAGCCATCTAAAGACCGTTAGAAACGATCTATAGATAGCTCAACTGATCCAAATCACTACCAGACGGAAGCGTTCCTAACATGCTGGCTGCATCGCCACGTTGAATGGCAAAGCTGGTACGTTGAGCCAGATATGAACCAGCCTTTGGATCACGAATCACGCGTCGCTTTGACCAGACGTCCGCAAATGTATACTAGAATAGAATAGAATAGAAAAATATTTATTTATCGCCACACAATAAACATAAAAATAGCAATACAAATTAAAACTAAACTATTGTGACGAAAAATATACCCCAAGACAGAGTTCTATGTTCAGACTAGTATGTGTTGGGTTATGTTAACTGCTGAGCAGATAAAGATTTTTAACTTTGTTTCTAGGGAGGATTTAGTTTGAGGATATTGGACTACTTGGAGCGACCGGTTTTAGACCTGACTCCACGGGCTGGCGGCACGGAATTCGTCCGCGATGACTCTACGTAAGATAAACATGAAATTATTTTAGGTAATGTTAATCTAAGTATTACAAATTACTTGTGCTTGCCAAGGTGCCAAGGTGGTCGACATAGCTCAAAGGATAAGCAAGCTGAAGTGGCAGTGGGCTGGTCATATATGCCGGAGAACCGATGGCCGCTGGGGCAAACGTGTTCTAGAGTGGAGACCGCGCTTAGGCAAGCGTAGTGTAGGACGCCCTCCGGCTAGATGGAGCGATGACTTGCGGAATGTAGCTGGCAGAAAGTGGTTGAGGAAAGCCGAAGATCGGGCTCAGTGGCGCGCATTGGGAGAGACCTACGTCCAGCAGTGGACTGCAATAGGTTGATGATGATGATGATGATGTGCTTGCGTGGTGTCAGCAATTTAATGTCGGAACGGTCAAGTTGTACGTCTGATGTTCAGCGCCATGGCTAACGGTCCGCCTGCGACGCGGAGGTTGCGGTTTCGATTCCCGCCTCGGGTCAAATGTTTGTACGATCTACAAATATTTGTTCCGAGTGTTCTGGGTATTTTCTATATATAGTAAAAAATATCTATCTATGTATTGTATTGTATTATGTATATATCAGTCATCTAGTACCCATAACGCAGCTCTGCTTACCTTGGGGCTAGATGATTATACTGTAATAAGTGACTTGGCTTATATAACGGACTTTGTTATAATCTGTCATTTTTTTTTTTTATACCAATAAAGTGGCAACCAAGCGTACGGCCCACTTGATGGTCAGCGGTTACCGTAGCCTATGTACGCATGCAACATCATAGATATCACTTGCGTGTTACCACCCTGAGACGTTAGATGGAAAGTCTCATGTGCCTGTAATTTCACCGGAAACCATACCCTTCGAACCGGAACACAGCAATGCGAGCATTGCTGCTTGGCGGCAGAAATAGGTATGGTACATAAATAAATAAAAATACATATACATGATGCTGTGTGGATTGTCCAACATTATTTACATTATTTATTTAATTACCAAACCATAACAGTTGCAATGTCACCCAAAGCAAAAAAATTTTTGCGCTAGTCACCCAGAGACCTAGTTCCGGTAGTAATTTTACTTGCTACCCTATTAAACACAGTTAAGTTTGTCACGACTTCTGCTTGGAGGCAGAATATCTGGCACTAGTTGTAGAGTTCTCTGTGATAGAGCTCGTCCGGGGAAGGACTACCACCATACCTATTTCTGCCGCCAAGCAGTAATGCTCGCATTACTGTGTTCCGGTGTGGAGGGTATGGTTTCCGTTGTAATTACTGGCACATGATGCTTTCGATCTTAGCCTCAAGGTGGCAACCCGCGAGTGATACCTCTGGTATTGCAAGCGTCCATAGGCTGCGGTAACCGCTTACCATCTTGTGGGCCGTACGCTTGGTTGCCACTTCAGTAGTATAAAAAAAAAAAAACTCCGTCTCCACCGGGGCGCGGCACCCCAGTGTACCCATCGATACTGCAGACTCTTGCTGAAGAGTCCTACCTCCAGTATGAAGTGGCTAACTCTGGAGGCGGAGTATCTGGGTCCTAGGTCCTAAGGACCCGAGATTTATACGTCACAGAATCAAACCTTGAGCATGACAGCTTTACGGTTTTCTAAATGACCTTGACCTACATAGCACAAGAACTTATTTTGATGTCTTTGTTTGAACTTTCGATAGGTTACCTGGTGGTAGGAATCTTCAGCAAGAGTCCGTCTTGGTGGGTACCACCGCAGTGTCAGATATTCTACCTCCAAACAGTAGTGTGCAAGCTGCACTGTGTTTAGGTTTGAAGGGCACTGTAGCAAGTGAAATTACTGGGCGAAAGAGACTTAACAACAATGTCTCGGGGTGATAAGCGCAGTGCAGTGCCACGCAAACACTTAAAAACTTTAAGCTTTGGGTGGCACTGCATCTGTTATAGTCAGGCGTGGTGCTTGACATCAGGCGGGCGTCTTGATTGTCTTGTCACTTACTGACATTAAAAAAAATGGTACTACGCGAAAGTCGTCGATAAGCGATTAGTTGCATAGGACTTCCCAAAATTCGGCAGTCCGCTGTAACCTGTATTGAATATTGCAAAAGTTGGCAAAGTGAGAAAGTCGGCACTCGGTGCCGAAATCAATATTTTAATATCTTTGTTAAAACAACAATAGAAATATTTGATTAGAACAATATATTATATTCCCTTAGTGGTGATGGTTATGAAACAAATTGAAGCAATAGAACAATATATTTTTATTATTTATTTTATTTTCTGGAAGAAATCGCTCTTAGTGATAAGGCCTCCCTTTGTATTTTGTTAATGTTTTTTTCAACACACTTGCTTATAAAGTGGCTCTATGGTAATCGCAATTAGGCACAGAATGACGCCCATAATCAAACTATGACTTTTTCATTGCTATAACTCACTAGTGAGTTATAGATTTTTTTTGTTATTTTATTATGAGTTTTTTTTGTTATTTTATTCACAAGTGTGTTGAAAAACATCGTATGATACACGTGTGTATTGATGATTACCGTCCTCGGCTATCTTAAGACCCTCGGGTCTCAATGGCGCCTCAGCGGTAATCACCAATGTTACACACTAGTACCATAATGTACTATTATATTAAATAAATAAATAATAAAATCATTCATTCATTCACTCATTCATTCAATAGAGAGCCAATTAGAGGTTCTCAATTATCTTTGCTGAACCTAACATAGTTTTGTTTTCTTTCAGGGCACAAAAGTATGAAGTCCGACTGCCTAGCGACTTTACATGTGACAACTGCACCCTCCAACTGCAGAGGGAAGCGGGGGAGTGGGGGTCCAACTACAGATTCTGGTCTTGCTCCGATATCGACATAGTGCCACGTTAGTTTTACATTATACGACACGACTTGTACTTCGCTGGAATGCTTATCATATTTTTTTATTGGATTTGTTTAGTATTCCCAAATTTGGTTTGTTTTTTCTTTTAAATAGAAATACATTTTTATAAGTACTTACCTTTTTTTATATTTTTGAGAAGCTGAATTTGGGAATGGTAGACGTATAATTGGATGAGGAAGTGATGGGCATTCTAGAAACCTCCAGAAACGTACCATTTGCCCCGTAATACAGGAACTTGACCTCCTTGGCAGAATAGATATAGCAGTGAAATATTTTATTTATATTATTCAATACCACATTCCAAGCATATTCCAAATATGTATCAAGGCAATCAAGACTTCAAATTACCATACATTTGACAGAGGTATTCGCATTAATGCAAATTAATTCAGTCCTTTGTTTGACACTTATCTACACAATAATTTATTTGTGCTAATTTACGCTGGTATGAACTTAAGCGGGCTTATGTTAGATGGTCAAGTAGCGCCACGTTTAACCATAACAGTATCACCCAAAAATTTAAGCTTGAAAGTTCGGCGTGGCACTGCTAATTTTGCTCTTAAAATATTTGTGTGAGTCTAGGGAAAAATAATATGGAAAAAATCCGCGAATGAAACTGCGCGGGTAAACTAGTAGTTTATAATAACAAAACGATGATTGAAATTGACTTACCTCCTACTGAATTACTTATAATCTGATCTGAACTTTTTTACTTTTAGATGCAAGTTGATAATTCATGTTCATGACTAAGTCATGTCTTCTATAGTGACCGCCAGTGGCAATTTCAAATAAGCGTTTGCGTGCTACGGAGGGCACGTTATACAGTCAGCTTCGGCTTTTGTAAGGCTATTACCTTCGGGCGGCTTATTTACTCCGTCATCAGAGTTGGCCATTGAAATACGAACTTGTTTGTTATGTTCAGGAAAGAAATACCACGAGACGTGTTCCGGCCATGGTTTCCACATCCTCGGCCGCTGCAAGTGTAACAAGATGTTCTGGGGCCCGCGCTGCCAGTTCTCGGACGAATGCGCCGAGGACAACGATTGCGGACTGCGCGGCAAGTGTGTCGACATTAACGCGACTGAGGCGCCCACTCGCATGTGTTATTGTACACATGGATTTTATGGGAAGGGGTGTAATAAAAGTAAGTATTTTTTACTTTTTGGTCAGTTTCTCGCATTGTCATTTTGGGACAACCAAGAGAATTTATAGTTGTACCTACATTAGTTCCACGCTGACAACTGTCTGTCAGTTTTCGACTAAAAAATAAATAAAGAACAAAATAAGACACATTTAGCTACATAAAAGCGATTGTCTTTGGCTATCGTGTCAAAACGACATGGGTCTTCCCATTTTAATTATTTTTCTCGTGTTACTTTAAGTTTTATTGCGTAAATTTGGTGGCAGTTTATCCAATTTAACTTGTTTACTTAGCACAAGTGTTAGTAATTGAAATGGAGGGGTAATGTTGGTTGGTAATTTAGTCAAAGACTTTCCAGGAGAATTTTGAAAGAAAAGTCATCGTTTCTTTCCAAATTTCGTTTGTTTACGTTGCTAAGCGACAATCAAACTAATACACTTGACACTGGCAAAATTGTGGCAAACTAGCCACAGAGGCCATAAAACAAAAGAAGAAGAAGCTACATAAAAGTAAGTAAGAATATAATATGTTTGAAATGAACAGCGTATTTTATTATTAGTTTTGACGACCGATGTGGCGCAGCGGGCGCAGGTCCGCCTGCAACGCAGAGGTTGCGGGTTCGATTTCCGCAAATGTTTGTACGATCTACAAATATTTGTTCCGGGTGTTCTGGGTATTATGTATAATGAAAAATATCTATCTATGTATTGTATTGTATTAAATATATATCAGTCATCTAGTACCCATAATACAGCTCTGTTTAACAGCAGCTTACCTTGGGGCTAGATGATGCTGTGTGGATTGTCCAGCATTATTTATTTATTTATTTAATTTTTAGTGACCAGAAAAACGTAATCGATTTACTCGAGATTTTTCACACAAAATGATAACTTCTATTTTTTTTGTGTGTGAAAAATAGTCCTTGAATATTATGCACTTTTAATAAAATATTCTATACTCTATCAAATATGCTACAATATTATTTCTTGATAATTTTTGATTGATGATTGATGGGCAAAGGTCTCCAGCAAATTTCATCAATCTTAATTAATAAATTAATCACTTTTTCGTTCTAGAATCTCCTTGGAAGGATAAGAACATAAACCTAGCACTCTTCAGCAAGCGGTCACTATCGGAACACTACAACTTGTACTGGAGGGTGCTTAAGGAGTCTGCGGAGATTGAGGTCGTTATGATGGTGAACGGCACTTCTTATGCTGGTGAGGATTTATACTAACTACCCTACTATTTAAAAATTTAGATAACTCTACCATATTTTAGATATTTATTTTATACTGGTTAAATAATTTAATAACAAATCAAAATTATGTACATAATTCCATTACCTACACAAATACATATGAAACAGTTGAACAATCTAAAGACCGTTACAAACGATTTATATTAAATATTTAAATACTAGTTTGTTACTCAATCACGCCGGAACGGCTGAACGGATCTAGATAAAATTTGACACAGAGATAGATTATAGTCTGGAATAGCACATTGGATACTTTTTACCCCGGAATCATTTACGGTTGCTATGTATATAATCAAACGAATTTGCGAGCTCCAGATATTTTATTTATAAGTATAATTTTGAGAAGTGCAGTTTCGGTTCTCGCTCCGGGAGAAACGATATCGGAATTATTTGTGACTTTTACTTAAAATATTTCTTTTTTTCAGCTGTTGGTTGGCGTCCTAATGGATTAACGAAGCAATGTAAGAACTTCCCAGTACTGGGTCCCATTATGGAGGAGAAATGTAAGCCAATAAGCAATTTTTAAATATTATGACAACCAAAAGACAGAAGACACATAAAAATTACACCTTGATTTCAGCTTCACCAAAGCTGGAACCCCTCCCCGAGCCAGAACCTAAAGCAGAACCTGAACCTGAACCAGAATCGGAACCAGAACCCAGTCAAAAACCAAAATCGGTACTCGAACCGAGCTCTGAACCTAAGTCAGAGCCTGAGCCTACCGCAGAACCTAAAGCGGAACCAGAACCAGAGCCAACATTGGAACCCAAACCAGAACCTTCAGCGGAACCCACGGCTGAACCAGAACCAGAACCCACCACACAAAGTCCTATGGAAAATGATAGAAATAAGAGAGTTGCTATGCATTCCTTTGATGGACTGGACTTCAAGAACTTGGGAGATGATGTTACTGTTAAAACTAGCGTTTCTTACAAAGTGTCAAGTTCTAAAGGTAAAAAGCTAGATTGATATCTATAATTTAAAACCAATTATCCTAGAAAACCAATGACAAGATGCATAAATCAAATTAATATTAATAATAAATAAGTCATACTTTATTGCAGGTCGACCAAAACGCGCATTGAACGACACCATAGGTATGTAATTAAAATTTTCATATAAAATTTAAGAGCACAAAATAACTCACAAAGCTAAAAGCCACAAGCACAATTGGTCAGCACAAACAAAATTGATAATAATTACTCTAAACGAAAGGAAAAACTAACATTACAAAATGTACAAAAAACACTTTACTAATGTGTATGACGCATGGTTACATTGTTTGCAGATGACAACACAACGACCTCATTATCACCTGAACCCACTTCCGAACCCACAGAACCTAAACCTAAGCCAAAGTTTGCACCAAAGCCTAAAATATCATCTAAACTTAAAGTTACTCCAAAGCCTTTGCTAAATCCTAAAGCAGAGCCCGAGCCAACACCTGAACCAACTTCTGTACCAGAGCCAACACCTGAACCTACTTCTGAACCCGAACCCACTCATGAACCTAATTCCGAACCTGAACCTACTGCTGAACCTAAAGCGAAACCAGAACCTACCTCTGAACCTAAATCTGTACCAGAACCTGCATTCGAACCTAAAGCTGAGCCAACCGCTGCACTAGTATCTTTTAATGAACCCAAATCAGAACCTGAACCTACCTCAGAACCTAAACCTACCTCTGAACCAAATTCTGAACCTGAACCCACTTCTGAATCTAAAGCAAACCCCAAACCCATAGCTGAACCGAAGTCAGAACCTGAACCCATCTTTCAACCTAAGTTAGAACCAGAACCCACTTCTGACCCTAAATCAGAACCCGAACCAGGTGCTGAACCAAAATCAGAACCGGAACCTAGTTCTGAACCTAAATCTGTACCTAAACCTAGTCTGAAAGGTGAACCAGAACCTAAACCCTCTTCTGAACCTAAATCAGAACCAGAACCTGGCTCTGAACCTAAATCAGAACCTGAACCTACCTCTGAACCTAAACCAGAACCAGAACCTATCCCCGAACCCAAACCTGAGTCAAACGCTGAAGAGCTCGAGTCGTTGCTAGTGAAAGGATTAAAAGAAGAAACAGGTAAAGCACTGCGCTTCGCATTAATTACACGTTTAGTAAATAAAGTAAATAACTTAAGTGAATATAGTATTATAAAATTAAGTATTATTTAAATTCAACCGTTTATAGAATCGAATATACATATATTTTTGGCTAGCGACAAAACTGTCGCGTGAAAAACGTCCCAATTGCGTACGCGCCTTTTAACAAAAATACTCATAAGAGCAGACAATACAAAACATAACATCAAAATAACGTCAGCTGACTTTTTACTTCCGCAGATTCGTTGCTAGCCAAGATCGCTTATCTTCATTAACATTTACTGACCGTGTAATTTAAGTAATTTTATTTATTTGTACAAAACAAAAAGAGTATTTAATATTTAACGTAACTTGCGGACTCTATTATCCCAACGGTAGTCTGTCCAAAATCCCCTCTAAACATCTTAAAAGGGAATTTTGACACTAACCCGATTGGTTTAGGCATTTGCCGACTTAAGGCTAAATTAAGGCGTAGGCTCGAAACCTGCCCGAAGAAATATATTGCATGGTGTTAAAATAACCTCTACTTTATAAAGTAAAAGTTTCCCTTCACTGAATGTTTCCTCTACAATAATATAAACGTATTTGTCTAAATAATTTTATTTTTCACTGCTTAATATTTTATTAATCTGCTTCGCGCTGCTTGCTCCGGCTTTCTTTTACATTCCTATTCCATCCCTTACCCTCTTTATCTTCTGTTATCTTCTAGATTCTAGATTGTTCTTCATTTCATAACTGTCTATTCTATGTAGATACATTCATTCTTCTTATAATGTTGGATTCTTTTCCAAAAAATTGGTAATGGAACAGTTAATAGATCACTTGCCACTTTACTTGTATCTCTAATTGACCAATGTAAATGATAATGTGTGGGTGTGTATCTAATAGAATTGTCACTATAAAATTAATATTCTATGTTCTCTGATCTATTACCCCAAAAAGTGGTAATTGAATTTGTTAGCTAGCACGCTCTACAAGACTGGTACGACAAATGTCCCAGCAATAATCGTGAGGAGCTCTTTAAATAGGTAATAATAATTGATTATTTGTATTATTATTTGGTAGGGTACTTCCCCGCGCACGAATATGTGCCTAAGTTCGACTTCAACCCTATGGACTGCACTGACATTGTCATTGGTACTGCGAGAGGGAATTACCATCGTGTTCTTGACTACTATACAAGGGATAGGTAAGATTATTCTAAGGTCCTCCTTATTCATGTACGTTATTAAACAGGAATTCCCAACTTTAACTCTAGTTTTTTAGAATAATGATTCGTAATACCTAACACAACTTGGTTTTCATTTGTATTTAACTGTGTACTTAGGGTGGATTTGACCATCATCAGGAATAACTATTCATTGTCTTTGGCTATCTTGTCAAAACGACATGGGTCTTCCCATTTTAATTATTTTTCTCGTATTATTTTAAGTATTGCGTTTTGGTGGCAGTTTATCCAATTTAACTTGTTTACTTAGCACAAGTGTAAGTAATTGAAATGGAGGGGTAATGTTGGTTGGTAATTTAGTCAAAGACTTTCCAAGGGAGTTTTGAAAAAAAAGTCATCATTTCTTTCCAAATTTCGTTTGTTTACGTTGCCATGCGACAATCAAACTCACTACTGGCGAAATTGTAATGAAATGTAAAGAGTAGTTGAGTTCTCTGTGATAGAGCTCGTCTGGGGAAGGACTACCACCATACCTATTTCTGCCGCCAAGCAGTAATGCTCGCATTGCTGTGTTCCGGTGTGAAGGGTATGGTTTCCGGTGAAATTACTGGCACATGAGGCTTTCGATCTTAGCCTCAAGGTGGCAACCCGCGAGTGATACCTCTGGTTTTGCAAGCGTCCATAGGCTGCGGTAACCGCTTACCATCTTGTGGGCCGTACGCTTGGTTGCCACTTCAGTTGTATAAAAAAAAAAAAAAAAAAATTGTGGCAAATGCCACAGAGTCCATATACTAAGAAGAAGAAGATAATCGAGATTGGTCGAATTCAACCTTAGTGAACCAGACTTTATTTTGAATTTACGTTTGTTTGCTAGATCCACCCCACGCGTGGACTCATTCTGGGGGGGTCACGATGACCTAACTGCAGCGGGGGGCTTCGAGGAGAATGGAGTCACCACTATCATGTTTAGGAAGAAGATCAACGTAAGAAATCTTATTTTTTAGTTGCAACTAATAACCTGCCCCGGTACTAACTTGACATTCACCCAAAACAAAGTATTTTTATTTTACAATAATTTATGATGAAACCGGCATGTCCAAGAACTAAAAATTGGAAGGTCTTGTGCCATCCACCAATCCGCTTTGGTCCGCGTGGTGGATTAAGTAAGTCCCCAATCACTCTCGCACGAGAGTAGGCCTGTTTCCCGGCAGTAGGAACATAAGAAGGATGTCGTGACCATTTGGTAGGATCTAGTGAAACTATTGACAGAAATGTCTTTTACCAACTACCTTTACACCTAGTTCCACAAACAATAAATATTTCATTTCATTATTTCATTTCATTTCATTTCGTGATGATGATTATGATGGTGATGATGATAATAATAATAATTAATATTAACAAATAGTAAAATATACGATATTTATTTAGTATTTTTGCCTACAGGCCAAAGAGCCTACCGACCACTCTCTAGTCGACGACCTGATGCACGTAATCTGGGCACGTGGCCAGGAACCGGGGAAATACGTGCACTCTCCCCCTTCTGGACTGGAGAAAGGTACAGCGGCTGTCGGCGACTTCTACAGACAAGACGAGATCAAATACCACGGACATAAGGACCAGAGGGGCGTAGCTAGCATCAATTTCTTTGGTAAGAACTTACTTCGAAGGCGAATGTTAATTTTACCACCATCTATTGAATATAGTGCTCAACTCGCGGAAAACCTTTGCCTTTATTATCGCAAGAGAAGTAAACTTGGTCAAAATTACTAGTCTTCCCCCCTTCTGGGGTTAAGAAGTGAACAGTGGCTGTCGGCGACTTCAAACAAGATGAGATCAAATACCACGGATTTTGAAACCAAAAGGTCGTAGACGGCATCAATTTTTTAAAAGCGCAATTTAGTATAGCGCCATCTGTCCTTTAACAGAGTAGAATTTAGTTAAGCGCCATCTATTGACTCCACTAGGCTCGCCGCCGATAAACAACAATGGACAAGTAGGGGGGAGGCCTTGGCCCAACAATGGGATGACCTATAACCATAATAAATAAATAATAAAATAATAAATAAATACCTATAAAATTATATACTAAATACCATCTGTAAAAAAAAACCTTTGGGAACGTAATTACATAAATAAATGAATAAGTTACTTATTATTAAGAATATTTTAGTATAATAAAGATTATAAATGTAAAGATTAAGTATGTATTAAGTATGTACCTAATAATAACTATAATATAGTATAAGAAAACATTGTCATAAATTGGTTGTAGGAGGCTTATAATAATAATATAATAAATTGACTCCACTATACATGCAAAATTGTTGTTAGAAGAAACCAAATCCGCTCTAACGGGCGGCATTATCCCGCTCAAAGACAAATGCGGCGGCGAGTGGAAGCACCCTACCAACTGTGACGTCACGAACAACACTTGCGAGTACCACGCCTCCTGGGAGTACCTCGGACAGAAGAGGGGCAAGGACTCCGTGAGGTTCACTATACGGACGAAGCACAGCAAACAGTGGACTGGAATCGGGTTCAGTGATAATAAGAAAATGGTGAGTTTCCTTTGCGACGTCACTACGCTACTGTAATTACTGTGCGCCACTTACGTAATTTTTTTGAATTTTTTTTTAAACTTGACAATCCGCTTAGCATCATCTAGCCCCAAGGTAAGCAGCTGTTAAACAGAGCTGTGTTATGGGTACTAGATGACTTATAATATACTTAATACAATACAATACATAGATAGATATTTTTATTATATATAGAAAATACCCAGAATACCCGGGACAAATATTTGTAGCACGTACAAACATTTAACCCGTGGCGGGAATCGAACCCCCAATCTCCGCGTCGCAGGCGGACCTGCGCCCGCTGCGCCACATCGGTCATCAAAGTTATTGTGTGCCACTGTACGTTTTTGTACGCTATTATTGTTTACGCCTGCGACCAGTACAATGCGATTGATCCATCGTATACAATGTTCGATGATCGAGCGTAATACCACGGTAGAAAGAAAAACATACGTCAACAGATAGGTAGATAAAACGTTTCATATATATAATAATCATAAAACAGCGCCATCTATTAGAAACTGTTTTCAACTCTGTAAATAAACCTATTTGTGAGACTGCTGCACACACACGTTTTAGTTTTTACTTAGTTTTTATTTTTTTTATTTTTTATACAACTTAAACTGGCAACTAAGCGTACAGCCCACAAGATGGTAAGCGGTTACCGCAGCCTATGAACGCTTGCAATACCAGAGGTATCACTCGCGGGTTGCCACCTTGAGGTTAAGATCGAAAGCCTCATGTGCCAGTAATTTCACCGGAAACCATACCCTTCACACCGGAACACAGCAATGCGAGCATTACTGCTTGGCGGCAGAAATAGGTATGGTGGTAGTCCTTCCCCGGACGAGCTCTATCACTGAGAACTCTACTTTAGTTTTTAGAATATTTACAAAATTTGAAAACAGTTTTTTTTATACAACTGAATTGGCAACCAAGCGTACGGCTCACAAGATGGTAAGCGGTTACCGCTGCCTATGGACGCTTGCAATACCAGAGACATCACTCGCGGGTTGCCACCTTGAGGCATAGATCGAAAGCCTCATGTGCCAGTAATTTCACCGGAAACTTTCACACCGCTTTGCGGCAGAAATAGGTATGGTGGTAGTACTTCGCCGGACGTACTATCACAAAGAATTCTATTTCATAGATGGCGCTGTCTTATGATTATTTCTTATCACTTTCAGTCTCAAACAGACGCGATCATCGGCTGGGTAGACGCCCGCTCTGGCCGTCCCTTCATAATGGACAGCTGGGTGACCGGCTACTCCGCACCGAGAGTAGACCCTCGTCAAGACATCACCAAGGAGACCGGCAGTCTGGTCGATGGAGTCACCACCCTCAGCTTTGTGAGGAAGAGGGATACTGGAGATCAAAAAGTAAGTTTTGGGAGTGAAAATGGTTTTTTAGGGATTAGTAGAAGAGTTTTGGTGGTGAAGAGGTGAGATTTCAAGATTGGTAGGTGAGATTTGGGGGTCAAGAGGTGATTTCGGGATCAAATGATGGATATAGCAGTTAATAACATCGATGGGGGTATGGTAAAGTTTAAGGATCTGTTTGAAATGTTATTGAATCATTTTAGTTCATTGGGTGACCCGGCCGGCACTAAGGGTAGAAAAGATTTTTAGGTATCAGAGGGTGATATGATATTGTGATTTCTTTATACGTTTGATTGAGAATAGCGGAACTAACCGATCAAAATGACAATCACTAGGTATAGTTCGCACGGCGGATCTAGGCTTCCGTGAAGTTAGCCGTTTGTGATGCGCAAAGACAATTTAGTTTGAAAAAGCTCCATTGCGCATCGAAACGGCTAATTTCACGACGGCCGAGATCCGTTGTGAGAACTATACATACCTAGAATGTCTTCTTTTGGAGATTAATATCTTTTTGGTCTTATTGCTTACAAGCAATCACTTCCAGACAACCTTAACATAATAACCTTGTTTGTTCCAGGATCTAGCGTTCACAGACAGCCAATGTTGGTATATGATGTTCATAATCCAAGGCGGTGACTTCGACGCGGTCAACAAACGCACGGCTAAGCACATGCAGACGCCGATGGTGACTGAGGAGAGGGTCTGCATCAAGCCTTGTGGACCTGGTGAGTGACTGATCTATTCAGTTTTATTTTATCTAGAATTGGAGCGCTCGTGACGTAGCTGGCTAAAGTGTTCTTAACAGATCAACGAAGTTAAGCACTGTTACGCGTACTCATCATTTGGATGGGTGACCGCCAGTGGCAATTTCGACTGAGCACTCCCGTGCTTTGGAAGGCACGTAAAGCATTCGGTCCTGGCTTTTTTAAAGTTGTTAGGCCATGACTGTGCCATGACAGAGGCCTTCGGGCGGCCTAGAGACTCTGTCACCAGAGTTAGCCACTGACTCATACGAACTTACTTGATAAATGTCAATGGGGACAGTGGCACGGTGTCACTGTCCCCATTGAAGATAAAGCGTAATCGGGACCACGGGAAGTTATTTTGGACATCCCACTGTCCCCATTAATGTGGTCAAAATCATGGGGACATTGGGAATACACGAACTGGTCTTACTGACGAGCGATGTGGCGCGGCGGGCGAAGGTTCGGTTCCCGCCTTAGAACAAATGTTTGTACGATCTGCAAATATTTGTTCCGGGTGTCCGGGTGTGTCTATGTATAATAAAAAATATCTATCTATGTATAGAGATAGAGCACCGGTGGTCTAGTGGTAGTGACCCCGCCTTCCGATCCTAAGGTCGTGGGTTCAAACCAGGTCGTGCACCATTGGATTTTTTTATTCGAAAAATGTATGTGCGCAATGCCAGTGCTCTCATAAGGTGATGGAAAACATCGTGAGGAAACCGGCATGACCAAGAACTAAAAAATTCAAAAGACATGTGCCATCCACCAATGCGCATTGGGTCCGCGTGGTGGATTAAGACCCAATCACTCTCGCCTGAGAGAAGGCCAGTGTCCCAACAGTGGGAACATAGAATGCTGTCATGATGATCTATGTATTGTATTAAGTTGTCAAGAAAGAACAAGAAGGCTGTCATGATAGTGTATCTTTGTTTTTCGCAGAGCCAACTGATGAAGAATTGGCGATAGAACCAATTGTGCCAGGAGTAACATCTTATACAATGCTGATTCGCATCACAGGTAAAATATATGCGTTTTTTTTCGCTAAATATTTTCTGTATCATGGTCTGTTTAGCGAGAATTAGTTCAAAGATTGTCAATAGATGGCGCTGTGAATAATGTCACCGTGGTAGAACGCGCTGACGAAAACTCACGGCCGCGAATGACATTGCGGCCTTTAATTTAAAAAATTGAATCGACACGAGATACAAAATTATACTTTCATTTTAAATTTTAAATCTTAAATAGTGTTTGATTCCTAATACCTAGTAGGAACTTCCTAGGAAGTTCCTACCGAAATCAGGGCTCCGAACTTCGGAGCCCTGATTTCGGTGTACCGTACCCGTACACTTCGGAGTCCGAAGTGTACGGGTACGGTACGCTTAAGTCGTAGTACATGGTCTGATTGCACCCCCCGTTTCGGTAGGCTTAATACACCCTGCGGCGCAACCATGAACTCATCTTCTTCTTCTTTTAAAACCATGAACTCATTTTCTTCTTCTTTTAAAACCATGAACTCTTAGAGCGATTCAAATGAAGACCTAAACTAAATTGTCAAAAAATGTTATACCATGACATGATTGTCTAATTGATATCATGGTACAATATAGTTCATGGCTGTTTACATATTTGCTTACCGGATGAAGCTGGGGCAGATCGGCTAGTTTTATAATAAAGAGCAAGTCTCTTTCGCCCAGTAATTTCACTGATACAGTGCCCTTCAAACATAAACACAGTGCAGCTTGCACACTACAGCTTGGAGGTAGAATATCTGACACTGCGGTGGTACTCACCAAGACGGACTCTTGCTGAAGAGTCCTACTAAAAAAAAGACACATGCGTCAACAGAGATTTAAAGTACGTTTTTGAATGAGCGCAATATGGTGCCATGCCGAACTTTAAAACTTAAGCTTTGGTGGTCAGGCGTGGCGCTTAACATCATTCAGTATGAAAATGCTACTAAAGCATTACATGGTTTCCAGGACTCGCAGACAGCTTCAAACCACCAGCTGTCGGCAGTAAGGAATTCGAGGAGTTGAGTCGAAGGGTGGTGGACAACATAGCGGCAGAGATCAGCAAGAATAAGGGCTACCATGGACTACTTGTGAATGGGTTTATGCAGTAAGTAACTAGGTATTTTCAAAGTTGTTAGGCCATAGAGGCCTTCGGGCGGCCTAAAAACTCTGTCAACAGAGTTGGCCACTGACTCATACGAACTTATTTCTTACTACTACTTACTTCACCATCATATACGACCGTTATGGCGCGGCGGGCGAAGGTCCGCCTGCCACGCAGGAGGTTGCGGGTTCGACTACCGCCTTATAACAACAAATTTTACAATAAATTGTAATTTAGTTTAAATAATGACTTTAAGAAAATCAAAACAATTAAGACAAGAAAATAAGATTTTTTAAACATATATGTAGATACTAAAATATACCATGTAAAGTTTATTGTTTATTACAGAAACGAAACCAAAGCTATAATAGCGGAACTGACCCTTAAATCCATAGACTCCAACACAATAGAGGGATCGGGCAGATCTCTTGACGTTAAGAACGAGACAGTAGATGAGGGAGAGAAATGGCATCGTGTGGTTAAAGATACCCTGGCGCAGGGGAAAGTTGGCAATTTGAATGTGGACCCTGAGTTTTTGGTCTTCGAGCCTCAGAGCTGTAAGTACCTGTTTCTGACGCCAAACAGTAATGCTCGCGTTGCTGAGGTAAAAAGATTCCGGTGAAATTACAGGCACATGATGCATAGATAATGATAATGTAATTTCACCGGAAACCATACCTTTCTAACCAGAATATAGAAATATGAGCATTACTGCTTACATTGCTTTACGGGAGGAATATGTTAAAGATATTACAATATCTATTGTAGTGCACTATTACTATGCACTATTCAATTATAATTTAAATTTGCATGATTTTTGATGATCTTTCGAGGTTTTGAAGCAAAGACCTGTCGAGGTTTTAAGAGTAGTAGAGTTCTCTGTGATAGAGCTCGTCCGGGGAAGAACTACCACCATACCTATTTCTGCCGCCAAGCAGTAATGCTCGCATTGCTGTGTTCCGGTGTGAAGGGTATGGTTTCCGGTGAAATTACTGGCACATGAGGCTTTCGATCTTAGCCTCAAGGTGGCAACCCGCGAGTGATACTTCTGGTATTGCAAGCGTCCATAGGCTGCGGTAACCGCTTACCATCTTGTGGGCCGTACGTTTGATTGCCATTTCAGTTGTATATAAAAAAAAAGAGGTATTGAATATCGAATTTGAGTTCGAAACCACATTTTCTCCTTCTTTTCTCATTAGCACGAGTAAAGAATAGAACTCGTTACCGGGGTTTTTTACGGACCAATACAAAGGTGATGGTCAAACGCTTGTCTATATCCAATAAAAATTGGGTCAATATCGAAAATAGGCCGGTGTTCTAGTACTACATTTTATTTATTTATTTATTTTTATTTATTTTATTTATAACAGATGCTCACAAACTTACAGTTTACACCAAAGCGTTTGATGAGCCATTATTACAGTGTTTACAACAATGTTTCAACAAAGATACACATAACCTACCAAACTGATATATGGTCATGTGAAACAGATCGACATATTGTGACATATTGTGATCTATATTTATGACATATACATTTGCTGATGATGATGATTTGTTAACAGTGGTGTCAACACGTCCCACGGAAGAACCAGAAGGCAACGCGCGAACATTCTTCGGACTCGCGGAAACCAAACTATATGTTGTGGTCGGGTGTGTGGCCGCACTTATACTCGTGGCGCTACTGCAGGCTGGATGTACGCTTTATAAGAGCAAAGGGACTGTGAAAACTAAGGTGAGGTCAAAGTCAAGGTCAATGTTGAGGTCAAAGTCAAAGTCAATGTTGAGGTCGAAGTCAAGGTCATTGTTGAGGTCAAAGTCAAGATCAATGTTGAGGTCAAAGTCAAAGTCAATGTTGAGGTCGAAGTCAAGGTCATTGTTGAGGTCAAAGTCAAGATCAATGTTGAGGTCAAAGTCAAGGTCAATGTTGAGGTCAAAGTGGTGCTTTTGTATATGAACGGCTATTTATTATTTTTGTCATTTTTGCTAACGTTTTTAATGTCATTTAAAAGCTTATTGTGATGGAAAAAGAAAGGACTCAATAAGCGATAGGTAGCTGGTTCAAGCTCCACTGAATTACTTTTATTTTGTTTGGATTCATAAAAAATCCTTTTTAGTTGGTATTTGGAATATTTATTAAACTAGGTATTGTTTAAAAATCAGTCCTTTGTTACCATGATTTTGTAAATTACGTAGGTACATAATTGATAGACTCAGGCTCTAATTTGCGGAAATCCATTACAAGATAAAAAACAGACGAAAAATCTCTAGTACTACTCCGCTTAACCTGATCGATGGTCCTAATGATGTCCCGTGGAGGGATGAAACACGTGTCGACATTTTTCTTTCGAGGGTTAAAAGGTTAAGCAGAAAATTTTTCGTCTTTTTTTTAAATTACGTACAGTCTATATTTTGTGGTTGAGCAACAAATTTTTTCCAGGAACAGCTGATTCCAAACGCAGCATGGAAAGACTATTCAGCAAACACGAACTATGCGTTCGAGCCTTTTGAGAACGAGGAGAAGTACAACAGCACTCTCTCGACCGCGACCCCTCGCCCCCGCCTCGCCCCCGCCCCCGCCCCCCTGCGCCCCACGGACCCGCCCCCGCCTCGCCCCCGCAGCGCCGCTAGGAACGGACAGAAGGGAACTCAGGAACTACAAAATGGGCAGAGGGTGCAGAGTAATGGGCATAGGTAAGGTTTCCATTTGTATAGTAAGTAAAGTAAGACGCTAGTTGAATTAACGCCAGTTCCACGCGCCCCAGCCTAGAAGAATCTGGCAACAAACTCGGCTGAGTTCCTAGCTTTTTTTGATGATCCCTTTTCATCATAAAGTTTCAATGTGATGCCAATCGAACTAGGTGAGGCTCATGCCAAGAATAAGTATAGCTGTTCGTTTGACGTAATTAGGCCTCCCGAAGGCCTCTGTCACGGCTTAATAACGTAAATGTTTGTTAATGATGTCCTAAATTGTTATTACAGGTCACCGAATGAGAGAATGAACGGCAATGGTACTACAGGGCGGATGCCGAAGCACGCTAACAGCGCGGCGCAGTATTACCACGAGACTAGGAGTTTGCAGCGGCCTAGAGGTCAGGGTCAGGGTCAAGGTCAAAGTCAAGGTCAATACGGGTAAGTAGTCAAGCTATTAATTTATTAAATAGTATATTAGGTGATAGAATAATCGTTTATTTACATACAAAAAGGTTACCTACTTGTAAAGGACATTTAAGAATAATTAATAAGTTTTTTGTAAAATTAAATATATGAAAAATAAAAAAACCTTAGAGTCCGGATGAATTAGAGTCTGATCCATCCGGACAAACAGTTTGCCGCCGACTCTGAGATTAAAATCAGGGGCAAACTCAGTCTTAGTTGAGCTGTTGAATCAGCGGCCGCTACCCGCTGACTGACTGAGTCGGCGAGATAAACGCAAACTGCTTATTGTTAGCGAACACCTCAGACACACTTTTATTTAAAATGATATGAGGAGCTAAATCCGGCAAACAATACGCAAGGTGGCAGTAACCAAGAATCACTAAAATAGCGTCTTTACCATAAGAAAAAGGATTCAAGGATAATAAAAACCATTTTTTTATATATTTTTAATAATATAAAACTACAAAATACAGCAATCCGCCATAAAAGGTTGAACACCAATCAAAGCATCTTGGTTCTCTGATTGGTGGCAACTAACAAAATTGCAGAATTTGAACCTTATTGCGAAAATGTTACATTGAAAACTTAACTATGATGCCACTGCTGTCACGCCGTGACTTGGACGCGTTTTGGCGTGAAGCTTTAAATTCTAATATAAATCGCTTTATTTACTACTAAACCTGGAATGGATATTTGGAATATTATGTTATATTATGTCGATACTTCTGAACACAATATAACTTCAATAATAATTTAATAGAATAGAGTTTTTCAAAATCAGTCATCATGCCTATTCGGCACAAACTGTTGGTCTAACTAAAGTATTAGAAAAAAAACATTAACAAATGCTTTGACTATATACTGAGAAATCTTAGAGCAAATGTCTAGTTCTTATAGATTCAAGATTCAAGATATTTATTTGCATAAATAAGTGTTACAGAAGGTCTTAAAAGTAATACGGCACTTAGAAATTATTTGCCCTTTTCAGGCATTGCAAATTATATAATATGTAGGCTATCTATATGTTGTGTTGTTACTACTGACTCGCGCGGTTTTTCAGTTTTTATGTTATCCCACAATTACTGTTGTAATTTTTTTGGGATAAAAAGTAGGCTATTGGTATGATTCCAGAACTTAAACCGTGTGCATTTTAAATTTCATCGCAGTCGGTTAAGTCATCACGGAGAAACGTGGTAACAAACATTCAAACACAAACTTTCATATAATATTAGTAGGATTGTACGCAGTAATTTTCAATTACTAGAATACCGTGCTTACAAGTGATGTTATTAGTACCCAAGATCGAAAGTATATCAAGGTCAAGTTGAAATGACGTAACGGCAACCCGAAGCGTAATTTCAAACTGTACTCTATGTGACCGTGTGGCCTAATGGATAAGGCGTCGGACTTCGGATCCGAAGATTGCAGGTTCGAGTCCTGTCACGGTCGTAATAAAGTTTTGAACTTTTTGCAAGTTTTTATTTTGATACCATATAAAAAAATTAACCCAAATTAAAAAAAATATCTTAAAGATTTTTTTATCTAGGCTTTATCAGACAAACAACAAAGACAACTTTACTTACTTTGATTAACAACTTTTATTTATTGATATATAAATAACTAACTACCTAAGCTAAACTAAATAAACCTTCCCAGGACTCATAAATATTTCAAGACTAAAGTTCCAAATCGGTCCAGCCGTTCTCGAGTTTTAGCGAGCCTAACACACAGCAATTCATTTTTATAGATAAAATAAGATAAGATTTCTAATAAACTATTTGGTGGGTGACAATTTTATCTGAGCGCTCCTGTGCTTCGGAGGGCACATTAAGCAGTCGGTCCCGGCTTTTTCAAAGTTGTTAGACCATGACAGAGGCCTCCAGGCAGCCAAACGCTCTGCCACCTCACCAGAGTTGGCCACTGACTCTTTTTTTCTAATTAACATAATATACGTTGTTACAGAGTTGTTTAATACCTTCATCTAAAAAACCTTTGTAGGTTTGACTAAGTTATTTAGTTATTTAGTTATTTATTCATGTAAACTTAGAATTAACATTACAGATTTCCAAATCGTTAATCTAGCTATATAAATATTTACAGTTTTAATAAAATGTCCTTAAAAAATTAAAAAATAAAATGAAAGAACAAACAGAACTATTTCTAATAAAATAAAATAAGTAATAGAACTAACAAATTAAAATATAAAAATTAAAAAACTAAGTTGACTAAGTAAGACTAAGTTGCATTAAAGCAAAAAATTCCTCAACAACATAAATATAACGTATATTTGTTCATAAATAATTGTTAGTAAAAACATGCTATGTCATGCCTGTGTCAAAATTATATAATTTCCTAACTAAACTCCTAATATTTGTTGTGATATTGGAAAATTATTTTTTATCTTGGTAAGATGTAGTCTGTAATTCTTTCTCCATAGACTCTATACGAGCTTACTTACTCACTTAATAGAATAGAATAGAATAGAAAAATATTTATTTAACGCCACACAATTAACATAAAAATAAAAATAACAATAAAAATTAAAACTTAACTATTGTGACGAAAAAAAGGCAGCCACTCAGCATGTGCTGCAGACATAATGTGTCTGCAGCGCTGGTTTTCAGTGTAGCCTACGAGTAGTAGTAGCAGCAATTAGCTGCGACACGAGTCTCTCACTCACTATCTAACAATTTACTTAGGTACATTTTATAAAGATTTGCTAAGAAAGCCAAAGCAACAACTAAAAACCTATAAGAAGAAACCCTTCCTAACACCTGATAACTATTTTCAGGTATTCAACCCGCCCTGACCGTAGTTCATACTCTCTGCCGCGAGGTGTCAGGCCTGAAGGTGGACCATCTCCTAACCCCGACTTCTACTTTATGCCGTCGCAGCGGAAATACGAAGGTGAAGTGGTTAGAGTGTATGTCGACAGCCGGAGTTATGACGAGTAGCATATCCCCACCAGGATCCCTTACAATCCTAGAATCCCCACTAGCATCCTTAGAATTCACTAGGATCCCTCACAATCTTAGATTTCCCTTACGGTGTGCAGAACCATTAAGATTTAGGGCGGGGGTTTCAGTATTTTTTTATAGCACAACAAACAGTCATACAGAAATACAGATATTATATGTAAAGATACAGGTATTATTGATAATTAAAAATATAATTCGCATACTGGAACAGTGATAGGTGATGGGTTAGGTTGGAAAAGATTTTTTTTAACTTTGTTGAAGTTAAAATGAAAATAAGAAAAAATATGAATCTGGCAAAAAACTGTTTCGGAGACATCCCCCTCAAAAAAACAGAGTTGGCCACTGACTCATACGAACTTACTTTACTTTTACCTAAAATAAATCTAATTAAGTACCTATAGTACCTGAGAATCTCCCCAGTGACCTAAAAGTTATTCAATAAAGGTTTTCATAGATCATTTTTATTCGTTTAATAGAATCCCTAAATATAATCCTAGAATTGGATTTATGACATTGAATTTCAACAAGTCATTAGTAGTATTGGCTTGTAGGGTATTCTACTCAAAACAATTTACTTAAAATCAACCAATAGGATCCAATCCTAAGGCTATATAGAAATATAATCACTTTTCAGTTTTAGTAGACACTGTCCTTAACTTTCTAAAAACTTTTCAAAAAGACTTATGGAGTTGATACTTGATTTTTGTGTTAAAATAATCTCTCAGGGGCATCGCATCAATTCAGCAACATCAGTGATCCTAAAATATATTCAGTAGTAACATTTTAATCATTTGAAAGAAAGAAATAATAAAAAAAACAATTCTAATGCCGATTATTTTAAATTAATTTAATGAATAATAATTTGGTCTTCCAGCTTTAATATAAAGTAATATTAATTAGCTTTATCACTAACTTTATTCTAATATAATGTAGTCTAATATAAAATTTAACCATAAGTGCCAGTATAACCTTTAGACTTTGTACATTTAATTTAAATAATTGATATATTCTTTTTAAATGTAATAAACCAACCAATTAATAATGATGTAGTTGATTTATTAATATTTGTTAGTAGTAAATAAAGTTCAGTTAGTAAATAAAGACTCAAGTTGATTAGGTTGTAATTTTGTGCAAAAAAATATAATTATAATATTGTAACTTGTAATTAGATAAACCACAAATCATAATTCTAGTAGATCTTGTGATATAATTATGCATATCAATTCGTGACATTACTAACTGACTGACTTGTCATAAAATTGTTATAATTTGTAAAATCATTGTCTAATTTAATGTAATTGGGACGCAAGTTAGTAGTTACGCTTAACCGCTTTTAGAACACCTAAATTATTTATTTCGCACTGCATGTAGAATTAAATTTAAATATTTGTAGACATTTTATAAAATCTTGTAGAAAACCTCCTTATTTATATACATTTTATAAAGCTTTTATCCATAAATTGGCGTTAAAAATAGTTTGTTCTGATCATATTAGAATGACACTTTACAGACTGAAAATACCTTTTGAGTGTTTTAAAATGATAAATGGTTTTGAATAGGAAGGTTCTATTATATTATGTACTAGAAAACTGTTTAGAGTAATTATTATGCAATCTTTTAAATTAAATAAAGCTAATTTTAAATAAAAAATACGGGGCTTAAAAACTAAGTAATTTGGCTTTTTATAATATATTTATTTTATTCATATAACTTGGTTTGCTGAGCATGATTTAAAATGTATTTACGATAATATTAATATTATATTGTTTTCCGGCTCTCACTTAAGTAAAACTTTTATATAGATTAATATATATTTATGTTTGTATATTAAACAGTTACATATATTTTTACAGATTTTTGACGGAGTCGAGTGAATTATCAAAATAAGTTACCAGAATATTTTTTTTCTTTTATACACCGAAATAATTATAATTATTATAATTAGAATGCAGTTAATTAATCTTCAAACAGATCTAGTCTCATGTCACAGTTTTAAAAATTAAGTTATTTTTCACCTTTTTATAATTTTAATTCTATTTAATAAAAAAGAAATAATTAGCTCAAAATATTATATTTTATAGAGGTAGGTATCATAATTTAACAAAATAGAATATAAACTGTATATATACTAGAAGGTATAAAAATAATAATAAACTCAGTTTTTTTGTTAAAACTTTGTATAATAATTATTTTAAATTCTTAATTAACATTAAAATTATAATAAGTAATGGATACGAGTAAGTTTATTTTAAAAAGACGTTATTATAAGTAGGTAGCATATTAATGATTAAAATACCGCTATTTAGATCTTTATTTTTTTCATTTCATTTTTGATTAGATTCATAAATTTATTTATGAATTTATTCATTAACGCGGTATTTTGATTATGATTATGAGCTTTGCAAGCAAGAAATACAAATAAACTAAAAGGAAATAAATGTTTTATTATTTATCACTATCATGATGATAATAAACCAATTATTTTTTTGATTAGATTCATAAATTCATTAACGCGGTATTTTGATTATGATTATGAGCTTTGCAAGCAAGAAATACAAATAAACTAAAAGGAAATAAATGTTTTATTATTTATCACTATCATGATGATAATAAACCAATTATTTTTTTGAAACTTTCATAAAAAATGTGTAACACTTAATAATTGTTTTATTATAATCTTGTTAATTAATTATTTTTGCAGAATTACACCAAACAGAGTATTAAAATTAATGTTTGATTCTAATGTAAGAAATAAGACCTAAGAATTTGTAATTAAAATATTTAATTTAATCCAATTCGTTTTATTTTCTCTGCGGTATGTTATACCTGTCTTAAATTTAAGAATTTAAGGGTGCCTATAAACCAGACTTTTCATACAATTGTAATTTTTTTTGTATGTCAGCAAGTGACAAGACAATCAAGGCGCTCACACACCCGACTATTACAGATGCCACCTACGTGACACTGCACTGTGCTTATCGCCCCGAGACATTGTTGTTTAGTAATTTTCGCCCAGTAATTTCACTTGCTACAGTGCCCTTCAAACCTAAACACAGTGCAGCTTGCACACTACTGCTTGGAGGTAGAATATCTGACACTGCGGTGGTACCCACAAAGACGGACTCTTGCTGAAGAGTCCTACCACCAGGTGAATACAGTTGTAGGTTAATTGACAATCCAGTTGGAATATAATCAGATTGTTATTGAATCGGATGCAGCGTTTAGAAAAACACAACTTAAATTTTTAGATACTTTTATTTGTAGTAAATTTATAGCTTGATCAATCTTATAACAGATGTACTTAATACTAAATAACTTTATAATAGAATGTATAACAGAATAAAATGTATAATTTAATATTACTATCAATTTGATTTATTAATTAAATTATTTTTATGACAATATCACAGACATAAACTATGAAAAGTAATCTACACCCAACCAATCTTTTAATGATATAGTAAAACAATAGTAAAACTTAATTAACATAAAAACCTTGAAACCTAATATTGATCAACTGAATTATTTATAACGTTATTTTGTTATTTTTGTTATAAATTATCCAGTTGATTCATGTCGCTGTTTATATTTCTTAAAGATTACAATATTTTCTTAGAAATATAGTACCTAGTATAGTTCGCACGGCGGATCTAGGCTTCCGTGAAGTTAGCCGTTTGTGATGCGCAGAGACAATTTAGTTTGAAAAAGCTCCATTGCGCATCGAAACGGCTAATTTCACGACGGCCGAGATCCGCTGTGAGGACTATACCTAGTATTTTATAGTTTAAAACATTGTAAAATATTTTTACTTTACTTCAAGATAAAGCATTTTACACATTATATTTTAGACTTGATACTTTGGATTTGCCTGCTTTTCAACTGCCATACTTCCTGCAACAAAGTATTTATATAAAATGAATCGTTAATGCCATAATGGCAATACTTTTTTTATATTTTTTATTATACAACTGAAGTGGCAACCAAGCGTACGGCCCACGAGCGGTTACCGTTACCGCAGCCTATGGACGCTTGCAATACCAGAGGTATCCCTCGCGGGTTGCCACCTTGAGGCTCAGATCGAAAGCCTCATGTACCAGTAATTTCACCGGAAACTATACCCTTTACACCGGAACACAGCAATGCGAACATTACTGCTTGGCGGCAGAAATAGGTATGGTGGTAGTCCTTCCCCGGACGAGCTCTATCACAAAAAACTCTACTACTCTACCCCACCACTGTACATTATTGTCAAACTCATGCACCTTATCATTACTTCGCAATTACTGTTTGCGAAGTAAACGATGTTACTAGTGAACTATATTACTTACAGCAAATTTCAGGATAATAGGCATGATGACAGTAACCAATAATCATTAAAATAACGTATTCACCTTATGAAAAAGGATTCAAGAAATTCAAAAACCATATTTATTTTTACATAAGTTGCGAGATTGATAATATTTTTAATATAATAAAACTACAAAATACAGCAATCTGCCATAAAAGGTTGATGAAAACTGACATAATGACGTCACCGCTGTCACTCCGCGACTCGGCGCGTTTTACCGTGAATTTGAAAATTCAAATTTCAATCGCATTTTTTTACTACTAAACCATTAATTTCTGGAATAATAAGTTATTTTTTGCCTAAAGTCGATACTTCTGAAAACAATAGAACAGTTTTTCAAAATCAGTTATCATGCCTATTAATAAATGGTTTAAGTGGTTTTAATGATAAATCCCCGCTTCTTAGCTTCGTGTTCGATCTCCTTCGCCGCTGCCTCTTGGACTGTGTTACTGACGTCTATTACTTCGCAATTACTGTTTGCGAAGTAAACCATATTGTATACTTACAGCGAATGTCAGGTTAAATCCCCGCTTTTTAGCTTCATGTTCGATCTCCTTCGCCGCTGCCTCTTGGACTGTGTTACTGACGTCTATTACTTCGCAATTACTGTTTGCGAAGTGGAAAGTTATAGCTTTGCGGTAGTTCTGTAATTAAAGTTTGAAAATTAAATTAATTAAATTAATTAATTTTAATTATTAATAATTAGCTTAATTTTTTTTATGTCAGCAAGTGACAAGACAGTCAAGTCGCCCGCCTGATGTTAAGCACCACGCCTGACCGTAACAGATACAGTGCCACCCAAAGCTTAAAGTTTTTAAGTTCAGCGCATTGTTGTTAAGTCTCTTTCGCCCAGTAATTTCACTTGCTACAGTGCCCTTCAAACCTAAACACAGTGCAGCTTGCACACTACTGCTTGGAGGTAGAATATCTGACACTGCGGTGGTTCTAGCCAAGCGTGCTCCATCTTAAGCATCAGGTGGGATAGCGGCCAAACGCTTGACTATATTTTATAACAAAAAAAATAAAAATAAACATTTTTTGAAAGTGTTTCTTTTTTTATACAACTGAAGCGGTTACCGCAGCCTATTGACGCTTGCAATACCAGAGGTATCACTTGCGGGTTGCCACCTTGAGGTTAAGATCGAAAGCCTCATGTGCCAGTAATTTCACCGGAAACCATACCCTTCACATCGGAACACAGCAATGCGAGCATTACTGCTTGGCGGCAGAAATAGGTATGGTGGTAGTCCTTCCCCGGACGAGCTCTATCACAGAGAACTCTACTACTCTTACTGGTTAAAAATGAATTACCTTGGAAACATTAGGTTCCGAGCCGTGGATTAAGTAAGGGTGAAACAAAACAGTGTCGCCCGGAGACATTTCTAAATGCACCCTTAGGTGAAGCGGGGCTGATTTTTCCTCGTCCAGTATACCGTGGTACAGTTTGTTGCCATCCTGAAAATAAACTAGTATTTAAACTACATGATTTATGGTCTGTTAAACTCATTGTAATTCAAAGTAAAAAAAAAGAATTTTCTTTTGTTTGTGTCACAAAGTCCAAACTTTAGAATTCTGAGGTTCAAAGTCAATTCTATGGAATACGAGGCTAAAAACGACTATGAATAAGGTGATTCGTTTAATAAAACGCAACATAAATTTTTAAACAAACTTTGCTTATAAAATAACTTTTCAGAGGTAATATTTGTAAGTACTATCTATTCTTAGTACTTTTTGTAACCTCTGTTTTATGCAATTTTATCTATTTAATTCTATTATCTTATACTCAATGCAAAACAAAAAAAAATAAAAAGCAAAAATGTGCGTCGGCCGGGAATCGAACCCGGATCAACTGCTTGGAAGGCAACTATGCTGACCATTACACCACCGACGCAGCTGACTGGAAATGCGAAATAGACTAACTGTTACGGTATCTTTAATAAATCTCTATAACATTCACTAACATATTCTATGTATTATTTATTGACGACCTATGTAGCCTGCGACGCAGGAGGTTGCGGGCTCGATTCCTGCCTTGGGACAAATGTTTGTACAATCTGCAAATATTTGTTCCGGGTGTTCTGAGTATTTTCTATGCATAATTAAAATATCTAAGAATCTATGTATTATATTGAGTATATCAGTCATCTAGTACCAATAACACAAGCTCTGCTTAGCTAGGGGCTAGTTGATGCTGTGTGGATTATCCAGCTTGAAAAAAAAGTGACATGTCACCAAGTTTTTTATAGTGATATGATTACTTTGAGTTTGACGTCACTATGTGGCCATCTCCTTGTGTTTATGTGAGCCTGGTACAACGTAGAAGCAGGTTTAGGCTCTGTATATCACCAAGCTATAATCTATACTAATAATTGTATTTTTGTTTGTTAAGAATAAACTCAAAAACGACTGGTCCGATTTAAAAAAATCTTTCATTATTAGAATGTTGCATTATCCCTGAGTATTATAGGCTATATTTATTACTAGCGACTCGCCCCGGCTTCGCACTAGTACTATTATATGATTACTTTGAGTTTGACGTCACCATGTGGCCAGATCTCGTTGTGTTATGCGATCCTGGTACAACGTAGATGCAGGTTTAGGCTTTGCATTGTAGGTCAGTATATTATCATGCTTTAATGGTGGGAATTTTTGTTATTCTTATATTTTTAGTCATAGCTGAACGTTTTTAACGTTCATTTTGTTTTTTTTTGTTATACAATAAATTGGCAACCAAGCGTACGGCCCACAAGATGGTAAGCGGTTACCGTAGCCTATGGACGCTTGCAATACCAGAGGTATCACTCGCGGGTTGCCACCTTGAGGCTAATATCGAAAGCCTCATGTGCCAGTAATTTCACTGGAAACCATACCCTTCACAGCGGAACACAACAGCAACAATGCGAGCATTAATGCTTGGCGGCAGAAATAGCTATGGTGCCCTTCCCCGGACAAGCTCGATAGATGTGATAACAAAGAACTCTACTACTCTTTATTAATACTATTATATAATTACTTTGAGTTTGACGTCGCCATGTGGCCAGATCTCGTTGTGTTTATGAGATCCTGGTACAACGTAGAGGCAGCCATTGTCTATAGTCACGTGATCTACCGCCGTCCAAGACGCCACTATCTTATCCGCGGGCCGGTACGGGAAGTAATATAGGTCCTGGAATATAGGAAATACTTTTTCAACACACTTGCTTATAAAGTGGCTCTATTGTCATCGCAATTAGGCACAGAATGACACCCATAATCAAACTATGACTTTTTCATTGCTATAACTCACTAGTGAGTTATAGATTTTTTTGTTATTTTATTATGAGTTTTTTTTGATATTTTATTCACAAGTGTGTTGAAAAACGTCGTATGATACACGTGTGTATTGATGATTACCGTCCTCGGCTATCTCGGCGCCTCAGTGGTAATCACCAATGTTACACACTAGTACCATAATGTACTATTATTAATTATTATACCTACATCGCTAAAAATATTTTTTTGGCTTCATTACACATAATATAAGTATAGACTAGCAATCCGTCCAATGAAACCGCACCCGTGCGAAGGGGTGGGTCGCTAGTAATAAATATAGCCTATGTTACTCAGGGATAATGTAGCATTCTAATGGTGAAATAATTTTCGAAATCTGATCGATAGTTTTTGAGTTTATTCGTAACAAACAAAAATAAAACATACGAAAATTCAAATCTATCCTCTTTATAATATTAGTATAAAAGTATGGACTAGCTGACCCGCGCGGTTTCTCTCGCGTTACTATTTAAATCTTCCCTGGGCAAGATAAAAAACAGACGAAAAATCTCCAGTACCACTCCGCCCAACCTTGGCAGGAGGCTTGGAGGTTGGGCGGAGTGGTACTGGAGATTTTTCGTCTGTTTTTTATCTTGTAATGGATTTCCGCAAAGTAACGCCTGAATCTATCAATTCCCTGGGCAAATATTTACAAATATTTCAAAACCAAGTTAGCCAAATAAGTCTAGCCGTTTGTCGAGTTTCAGCGAGACTACATAGTAATTTAGTGACCATTATGCATTTATTTTTGATTCATTGCTTGTTTAAATGTAACTCTCGCGCGGCTAAAGATTTCAAGACATTTAGTTTGCCCGCCAACATTGGTCGCCAGCTGCCAACACGCCAAAGTCTCCAACTTATTCTCTAGACGCTGGCCCAGTATGTTGACCCAACTGTTGGCCAAGCGTGTGCTGCCGGCTTATGGGCATTTGTGAACCATTTTAAAATACTACAAATGTAATACCGACCTGATGTGGCGGATGCCGTCCTGTACCGGGCGGTTTGTTTATAAACATACTGTGGATGCCCGTGACGTCATCGCCGATCAGCTGTCTCACGATGTGCAGGAGACGCGGCGATTGCGCGTACTGGTAGAATATATCGTCGTATATTATCTCTTGGAGCTGGGGGATGGAGAATATAGTTTGGCATCACTCGGAAGCTTTATAATGAAAAAAGCTAGAATCCCAGCTAAATTTTTGCCAGATTCTTCTGAAAATGATCCATAGGTACTATAACTTCCATTTTATTTTTATTTTGTTAATTGGATAAATAAATAAAATAAATAATACTGGACAATCCACACAGCATCATCTCGCTAGCCCCAAGGTAAGCTGCTGTTAAACAGAGCTGTATTATGGGTACTAGATGACTGATATATACTTAATACAATACAATACATAGATAGATATTTTTATTATTATATAGAAAATATTCAGAACACCCGGAACAAATATTTGTAGATCATTTTTTTACACCATTTTATTTTAAACAGATTAATATTATGGCGAACATACATAAGATTTCCATAAATATATTGACAGGGTACTGTCATAATATTGATTTCTTTGAACTTATCTCTAAGTGATTCTCTGGGACCCATGTTATAAATTGCGCGAACAGCCCTCTTCTGCAACACGAATATGGTGTTAATATCTGCAGCACTCCCCCACAACAAAATACCGTAAGACATAATGCTGTGAAAGTAGCTGAAATAAACTAGTCTGGCTGTATTGACGTCGGTGAAATGACGGATCTTTTTGATTGCGTATGCTGCAGAACTAAGTCTCTTCGACAATTTATCTATGTGTGGGCCCCATTGCAGTTTATTATCTAAGGTTATGCCTAGAAAAACTGTGGTTGTCCACAATGCCTAGCTTTTCATCTTTTATTTTTATATTAGTTTGGTTTTGTTTTACATTAGGTAGTATGAAACGAACGCATTTCGTTTTATTTTCGTTTAACAATAAGTTGTTTATATTAAACCACTCTACAATTTTAGAGATTGCATTGTTTACTTTGTCAAAGTTTGTCTCTTGTCGCTAATTTATTCATTATTTATGTTAAATTCTGCTGTTTTTTATTTGATACAATGTTAACTTCATGTTTTACTGTGACATATACATATATATTTCTTAAGTAGCTGGTATAAAATATACCTTGTTGACATAGTCTTCCGGTTTCTGCTTTTTCCCAACAAGGCTTGGTTCTTTAATGACCATTATCATGCCTTTGGGGACAAGGCCCTTGCATATTTGTATGAAACGCTGCCTGAAAACCATAACACATAATTACAACAGACTATCAAACAAACACATCTAGTATTCTACTTAAAACTTAAAATGCGAAAGTCTGTGTGTGAATGTTTGTTACCACGTATCTGTGACGATTGTGATGAAATTTGGAATGTAGATGGCTCCTGGAATAACACATAGGCTACTTTTATCCCCGAAAAATTGACTGTTCCTGTGGGATAGCATAAAAGCTGCAAAAAGTCAAGCAGTCAGCAAGTCGTATACAATACATTTAAATTCAAACTAAAATTATTTTTATTCATTGAAATCACAAGAATCGTTTTGAAATGTCTTAGAGCTACAGGTGAATTTACGCCAGTTCAATGCCCTTCATTATATCCTGAGAATCATTCATAATGTTCCCACAGTTGGGAAATTGGCCACATTGTCCACAATGCAGATTGTGGACTCACTATTGAACTCTTGGTTCTTGTACACAATGGATGTTTTCCTTCACTGTATACAAACACCAGAATGCACATAAATTTTATGAATAGGTACAAAAATTCTTTTGATACACAACCAGGTTCGAACCCACAACCTTAGGATCGGAAGGTGTGGATCACTGGACCACCAATGCTTTTAATATTTAATGAAATAACCATTATTAGAAATATCAAAAATAATCACAAAACTTATCAACAAAGGACAAATACTAACAAGGGAATTAAACTTATCTTCCTCAATTAACAACTACTTACTTGTAACTATAAAGTGATGTAAAATCAATAAGCTCTTTGATAACCAAGAAGCCGTTGACCTCATAGTACTGACGTTGTTCCGGAGACAAGAAGTATGTGTCTCCCAGTTCAGCGAATACCCTGAAAATATAAAGGATATAAGCACAGCAATGCTTGCACACTGCTGCCATAACGTGACGTAGCTAGCTAAGTTGTTCTTAGCAGATTAACGAAGTTAAGCACTGTTCCGTGTAGTCATCATTTGGATGGGTGACCACCAGTGGCAATTTGAACTGAGCGCTCTCGTTTTGGAGGGAATGTTAAGCAGCCGGTCCCGGCTTTTTCAAAGTTGTTAGGCCATGACAGAGGCCTACGGGCGGCGAGGAAATCTGTCACCAGAGTTGGCCACTGACTCATACGAACTTACTTTTTACTGCCATAATATCTGTTCTATGCTACTGCTTGCGGTAATGCCTGAAAAGGCAGATTCCCACTGAGTCTTACAACAGTCCATACTATATCCTGGAGTTGCCATAAACATGGCCATTTATTTAAAAAGTTAGGTGTCTAGAATAAGATAAAAATTATCAGGTAGGTACCTAAATATACTAAGATAAAGATAGTTGTTGCTCAAAACCAAATATTATTATATAGGTTACCTACATAAGCTGTACTAAAATAAAGATAGGTTCCTAGTTAAATAGTTAGATAAGTTACCTACTTACGCTGTAGGCATAAACATTGAGAATAGTCAAAAGTTTGTTTATTTAGGTACTCTGGATGTAGGTAATGTATTATAATTTTTACTTACGTTTTCGGAAAAACCCTTGAATTCATAAAATTAGTTTGCATTTTGTTTGCAATGACTACTATTAGTAGGTACAGGTAAAAATGATTTTTACGAACAATTTCTGGTTAAATTTAACCACAATTCACTCACATCGCAGCACAAGACAGGCAGACAGAGACACTAATTATTTTTAATAAAATAAATTAACAAGCAAACAAGATAGCTGGCTGTGATGTGATAAGTTACGAGAAAGATTTGTTTTGTTTGTTATACATTGATTAAGTGTTACCGACTGTATTTACGTATCTTCCGTTACCTACAACTTTACAAGATAACCACAGAGTTTTATTTTTAATGTGCGGCAGGCAAGAGCGAGGGTGCTTTTTTGACCCCGCCTACGCCTAGACCCAAACACCTTTAGTGTGCGTAAATAAAGATCACTTAATAGGGTACATAAATGGCAAGCTAACCAAAATATCCCTGTTTTCTGTAGGTAGTACTACACCGGCACCACCGTCACCATACTTAGGTCCGGTAAGTTATACTGTAATGGAACGTATTTAACGTAAGTTAAGTATAAAGACTACTTTAGACATTTAGGAATGGTGAGACTTAAAAAAAAAAAAATACAATGTAGGTACATAAAGGGTAGAGGTATGTACAAATCAGAGTTTATAGGTATTAAAATCATAGATTATTGATCTACGTCTTCTTCTTTCAATAAATTATGATAGCTATTAATCTCTTGAAGGTGTCGTACCTAATTATTTTGAGATAAAACCAGGAAATTCAGAGCTGGCATCACTTTTTTGCGAACTTATTACTTTTGACATTGACAGTGACAGAAATATGTACATCACAGAGCCAGAACTTCTTCCTCAGGGTTTTGGGTTCTTCAATCAGCTCATTTTGTGTCAGCTGCAGGTAAGGGTCTCAGGTATATACCCAGTAAGCGCGAGTAAATATTTTACTCGCGATTACGGTGCCTTCCGGACTATCTGGAACGTAAGGCCAGTGAACCACAGACTGCAATTAAGGATATTTAAAAAATATCTCTAATAAATAAATAAAAATAAAGCTTTTAGTCTTTGTCTCTATCTCTACCTTCCTGAATGCTAGGTGGGGTCACAGTAGTGGGGTGAAGCAACGTAGGTACCTATACCTACTACGTTTTAGAAATTCTTAACCTTCATTGTATTATTATGATGAAAGCAGGCAGGTAAGTACCTGACTACCTATATTTATTATTAATTAATACTTACCTATGTATAAAAGGTACCTATAATATACACTATACACCTACTTACCTACTGTATTTTATGGTACATAACATAAAAGTATCAAGCGGCCATTATATTAAGCAATAACTCAAGCTCAATGCCAATACAAATAGCCCGAGGTTCTTTGCCAAGATAATAACCGTTTGACATAATAACTGCGGGGTTAGTAGGAAGATTAATAATAGGTACCTAGGTATTATGTTATATCTCTGATATTGCAAGCGTAATATGCTACGGTAACCGCTTAACACGGGCCGTAATGTTGGTTGCCTTGTCACTTTAGCGGTTTAGGAAAAAAATATAGGTAGGTACCTATGTAAATATGAATGTGGTAGGTACTAAGTAGGTACTTCCCCGGACAAGCTCTACAAAGAACTCTACTACCTACTCTTTGAAATATTGGGTCGGCAGAACTATTTTAGAACGTTCATAGGTTACGGTAACCGCGTACCCAGGCGGCAGTTTAGCGCTATCTTAATAGGCCTTCTTTAAATACAGACAGGGTGTGTCAAAGTTAATAACAGATTTTATTGACTGTAAATGATGGTGGCAAGGTTGGCATTGAAATTATTGCTACCTAGTTGTGTCATCGGTGAAGTCATTTTGGTACTAGGTACTTATAATATAGGTCTTCTATGAAATTCCTTACCAATGCCGATGATTTGTATGTACTTAGTAGGTACCATCATCATCATAGCATCGTATGAGTCAGTGGCCAACTTTGGTGACAGAGTTTTTAGGCCGTACGAAGGCCTCTGTCATGGCCTACAACTTTGAAAAAGCCGGGACTGACGGCTTAACGTGCCCTCCGAAACACGAGAGCGCTCAGTTGAATTTGCCACTGGCGGTCACCCATCCAAATTGAGACTACTCGGAACGGTGCTTAACTTCGTTGATCTGTTCCTGGTCGCTAGTAGGTTACAAAAAAAGTCTAAGTATTAATGCATTATTGGTTTTTATGAATAGCATATTTCGTTGTTTTGACTACAATAATTTTCACAATGTATCAAACTACGGATAAAGTAAAACCATTAACAACAAACTTTTTTAAAAAACATTTGGCGTAGAATAAGCACCAACGAACAACGGTAGCTCGGTACTTCTATCTACAATCATGAACACGAAGGGTTTGTTCGCAACGAACTGATCAGGCAACATCCTGGACTCGAATTCCGCACCACTCACAGCACTAGCTACTGTTCCATCTTCAGTCACTTCAATATCTGCCTTCTGTATCAAATTGGACACATAAAGACCAGTGTTCAAAGCCAAAGCGTCAAATTGCGCTTCAAATCTATCAAACATCTTCTTCAAACCCATATCAACTAGTAACTCCTTCAGGTTGTTAATATCGGAAGTTATCTTAAATCTTGGGATTTGCACGGCCACGTTTTCAGGTTCATGTCGCTCGAATAGTACGAAAATCGTTCTTAAACTGACAAGGCTAAGGTTGGTAATAACGCTGTTGATAGTGACGTCTGTGTACGGCAGGAAGATCAGCATGGAAAACCTGTTGTCGTCTCCGTAAGGCATTTCTAAGACCCTCGCTTGGAGTTGTTTTACTGACGTTACATTGAACACTGCGCTTACGTACATCAGATTCACATCTCCAGCTTGGTCTCCCTTCTCATTGTAAAATGCAGAGATTTCTGTCTCAGAGTATGGGAACTGGGTTTTCCAAGCACCTTTAAAGTATAAGGCATCGATCATAATAGCAGATGCTCCGAATAAATCATTCGCAGTAATAATTTCATCGATCGCCTCGTGCGTTGCTTTGCTTACTAGATCGTTGACGTAAGCCGCTGTGGAAACAGCATCATCGAAAGGTAGCACCTCGATTCGACACACACCCGCTTTGGTTACGTCGTTGTAAAAATCTCTGACCACCTCCAAGTTTTTGTCGACCAGGATAGCAGAGCTGCGTTCTAGAATTGTCCCATTTTCGATTGTGGTTAACCTTCTCGCGATTTGGTTGAATTTATCATTGAAACAATGATGCGGGTGCATTCGGAGTACATAAGCTATCTCAGCTAGGGTCTCTTCTGTAGCTCCGAGGGAAATGGTGGAGAGTAGAGTCCATGGTGACAGCCCCGACGCGATGAAATGACCCTCAGTGTCTAGGGTTATCCTTGCCGCTAGTTTTACTGTGAAGTCGTAAACAGATCTTTTGAAGTAATGCTGAGCGGTTTCTATATTGCACTGGGAGTAAACTGAAACTACTAAAGTGAGGAGGAGAAATATAAGTCTCGCCATTCTGTGTGTGGTGGACGATGATGTGAGTCGAAGTGATGTTTTAAGTGCGTTTGGGAGATAACTGTGACCTTAGATAACTGGGGCAGAGGCAACAATAGATACTGCTTTATGCTGTTTTTGGACAGGCGCGGTTCAATACAGATTTATCAGGTAACTCTGTATTTTTTTGGTAAATTGGTTGGTTGTACTGTCAAACATTGTTGAATAGGAAACACTTTTGGAAACACTTACACTTTTTTTTTAGGAAACACTTACACTTATGTAAAGGACTTTACCATTTGCTCTATCATAAGTACGTTAATTACACAATGCATACTTATAAAACTTCACCTAGGCTATCTACTAAGTTCATATTATGATGAGTGTGGACAGGACAGTCCGTAAAGTTAAGAGGCCGCCCGAAGGCCTCCTTCATAATTACCTAATGTCTCATCATCATCATCATCATACAGCCTTCTAATTTTCTCACTGCTGAGACACTAGCCTACTCTCAAGCTAGAGTGTGAGTGATTGGGTCCTAATACACCACGCGGACCCAATGCGGATAAGTGGATGGCACATGTCTTTCGAATTTTTTAGTTCTTGGATCTGTCGTTTTCATCACGATGTTTTCCTTCACCGTATGAGAGCACTGGAGAGCACACACAGTATCTCTGTTAGAGTTGAAAACTGTGCGCTCCGCAGCCCGGAAGTGCTCAGATTACAATGGCATTTGTCCATCCAAAAGATTTGTTGGATGGACCTGATTTGTCCACAAGACTAGATTTTCTCTAAACATACATCAGACGAAACAAATTACATTCATTGAGACGCATGTATGTAATATATACGATGAATGTTTCCGTGCATATTACGAACAGACAGATGTTGTAAATTTTTATTATTATTAGCGCCACTAGCATAAAGCTAGGTTAATATTTGCTCGCTGTTACTAGATACGCTTTAACTTTTACTACGTAGATTTCTGAATTTGTGAAAATAGGTATGGTATACCTACATTTACGAAAAGTATATATATTATTACAGGCAAATCAAATAACTCAGACCTCTCCCTATTAATTTACTACAAAGGCGGAGGCTCCTTGGCGGTGTTGCGCAAATACGGATGGCAGCTGACAAAAAAGTGCCTGTCACCCTCCGCGTCACTCGCGTTTCACGCCCCTTTTCTCTGTAAAACCCGCAGGTAAACGTCTGAGTTATTTGGTCTGCATAGTACAAGGCACGAGCTGCATAGAGATGCATAATGTTCTGTGCATTACTGAGTGTCAATTTCATTGTAAATTCAAATTAATTCAAAATCATTCAATTTTATATTTACTAAATTCACAGAGATCACACTCACACGTTTCGCAGCAGCGTTACGACCTTGCTACGGCGTAGTGGTTCATCGCTACGTAGCTACGCAGTATCGTCAGAACTACGTGCGTGGTTACGGTTACGTAGAGTGTGGTTTGTTCGTTAACTTCCTACGGCGTAGTGACTCATAGCTACGTAGCTACGCAATATGGTCATAGTCAGAGCTACGCGCGTGATTACGTAAAAATACAGCAGCGTTACGCCTTTGCTACGGCGTAGTAGTTCTTCGCTACGTGGCTACGCAGTATCGTCAGAGATAGCGTAGTTGCGTAGTGTGTCAGTGTTTGCATCGTAGCTGTTTCAACACGACTTTTTAGGGAGTAGGTGATGTTTTTCTTTTGTCAGTATAAGCCTTATATTGACACGAACGATATTGATTGGTTATAATAAAATTATGTAGGCCTTACGACATTTTGCATTTACTGCGCTAACGCAGAAAACACTAATGTAATATTTATAATTCTCGCCTCTATCTTACTAAGCTCTTCGTACTCTATGTCACAAATTATAGAAGAATTTGGACGTCTGCCATTTTGTGGGATCTTTGATATTTTAATTACCTACACTAGTGTTTTTCAATGTTAATGTTTTTTTTAGGTGTGTGCAGTTGATGGTATGTAATGTACCTACACCGTGGTACATTGGTACTGTCGGAAGTATCATAACTGCAGCATACACTAAAAAAACATCTTTGTAGTTTTACAAAGGAATTTAAAAGATGAGAACTTAGCTCCGAGTCATAAAGCCTGTATACCAAGTTTCAACCAGATTAGTTGATGTGAATACGACCTTTAGGCGAGATATATCTCCGCCTAATGTGATTTGATTTCGATAGTTTTTATTTTATTTGAAAGGTAAGCACTAACTATAAGTTCGTCTCATATTTGGTGAAGATTTGATGAGGATCTTCAGCGTGATGAGCAGAATACCTAATACCACAAAATGCAGTATGTTGTTCATTTTAAAAGATCACTTTACAAGTTTACGCTTGCGAGGTCTAGTTGCATGCTAGTTATGGTTTGGAATAGTACATAGGCTATAGCAAAATGTGCGTGAAACCCGTGTAAGTACCAAGCAGTGCTAGTAATACATAAGTAGCAAGTTATTTTTAGGTGAGTGACGAAAGTTCTAAACTACATCTAAATGTTTGTTTTAGTTGAAACAAGTGTTTAGCAAAAATATTTTATATTAGCATCCGGAATAAATACAATTTAAAGCGAATACATTTATATTGTTAGCATTCGGAATGCAATTCAATGTAAGTATATTGCAGTTTCTTATAGTAACAAATTCTAAATGTAACGATGACGTCATAACGAATTTAAAAAAAATGTTTATTAAAAAAATACATTTTATGGATAGTGAATTGCTACTTTAATTTTTTTCTAATTTCCGATATCAAAGCGAGATAGCACTGGGTCACTATCATTAAATGATAGACTAACAGAAGTTACTTATTAAGTAAATTCAGGAGTGGAATTTAAACAAATCCTGCATTACTGGTTAGTTTTGCTATAAAATTAAGCTAACTCCCAACTTTCAGTTTTCTAGCTCTAGTGGTTTCGCTCTCGACGATGATGGATCAGTCAGTAAATCAGGTAAAGCTTTTTTTTTTTATACTACTAAAGTGGTAACCAAGCGTACGGCCCACTTGATGGTCAGCGGATACCGTAGCCTATGTACGCATGCAACATCATAGATATCACTTGCGTGTTACCACCCTGAGACGTTAGATGGAAAGTCTCATGTGCCTGTAATTTCACCGGAAACCATACCCTTCGAACCGGAACACAGCAATGCGAGCATTACTGCTTGGTGGCAGAAATAGGTATGGTGGTAGTCCTTCCCCGGACGAGCTCTATCACAATGAACTCTACTACTCTTAAAAGCTCTTTTTTTACCGGATTACCTTTCCACCATTGGACGACCAGACATACGGCAAAGCGTCATCGCTTCATGGTCGGACTCGTCGATTCCACCAATGCGCACTAAGCGTTATGCATCAACATTTCTCCTGCGCACCGCCAAGGAGTGGAATTCTTTGCCGGAGTCTGTTTTTCCCGATACTTATAACCTGGGTGTCTTCAAGTCACGAGTGAATAGGTTGCTTTTACGCAGGCGTGCTCCACCGTAGACCACATCATCGCTTCATCAGGCGAGATAGTGGTCAAGCGCAAGCTTATTGTGAATAGAAAAAAAACTTTTTTAAGTAATATAGATAGGCTTTAAACTGTTTTTTTAGCATTTTATCAGACGGAGCTAAATAAAAGCGATAAAAAAATCACAACTCACCGTGAACCATAACATAACACACGTATCTAATAGCTATAATTTACTGATGGTACATTTACATAGGAATCTGACCTTTATCGTATTAACAATAAAGCCGCGTATGCTGTGCAAAAAAAACCAATTAAAATCTTAGTTAATTGATACAACTTTGACTCTAATAAGAATCTGCTTTTCGATTCGCGACCCCTTGATTCTGATATTAATTCCAATTTAATAAAATCACATAATAATTGATCTTACTTTTAAGGCTTATTCACCACCAATCCGCATCGGGTCCGCGTGATTGATTGTGACCTAATCACTCACTTGAGGGTAGGCTACCTAGTGTAACACAGATTACCTAAAAATGCTGCTATATATATGAATGAACATAACAATTCACGACCTTTCTATAAGTGTCAAGTAAGTTAATTACCGTTTAGCCAGTGTTTAAGCATTGCCATACCACACGTGGATCGTACTCTAGCTCGAATGACGTTACCTTGATGTTCATTACCACATGGGCAACTACACACTACAGCCACAAAACGCGCCGGTCGCCACCTGAGACTGTATCGGAATAATGATATTGACAATCGTATCGTTGAGCTGTCAGTTTGTATGGGATTTATGCATGGAACAATTCCTTGGATTTATGTTTTTTTTTTATACAACTGAAGTGGCATCCAAGCGTACGGCCCACAAGATGGTAAGTGGTTACCGCAGCCTATGGACGCTTGCAATACCAGAAGTATCACTCGCGGGTTGCCACCTTGAGGCTAAGATCGAAAGCCTCATGTGCCAGTAATTTCCCGGAAACCATACCCTTCACACCGGAACACAGCAATGCGAGCAGTACTGAATGGCGGCAGAAATAGGTAGAATAGAATAGAATAGAATAGAAAACTCTTTATTGTACACCGTAACACATAAGAAAAAATAAATAAACAAAGTATAGGAACACAATTTAAATAAGTATAGCGAAGTACAATGGGCGGTCTTATCGCTGTGAGCAATTTCTTACAGACAACCTTTGGATGGACTGGATTTTAAAATGAATGGGATGGGACGGTGTCAACAATTCTTTAACACAAAACAATAGTAGAAGCAAACAATTACATTACATAAAAATAATATAGTACACAATATATAAACATCATACCTATAGGTACCTATTTACAACATCTTAATAATATATTATATGTAGCAAATAAAAATATAATACAATATAATATACCTAATTTAATAATAAAAAAAAATATATATATATTAATACATAATAATACATACATGCCTAATATAAACTATGACAAAAAGTGATCTAGCAATAACTTTTTGAATATAGGAAGAGATTTAGCCTTTCTGATGTCAACAGGAAGAGCATTCCATAGACGAATGGCTTGAACAGTAAACGATTTTTCATAAAAAGTAGAAGTATGTACGGGAGTTTTGAGCTGTAATGTATCTGAGGAACGCAATGTACGAGGATTAGAGAGATGGAGAAATTCAAAGCGTTCCTTTAGGTAAGGGGGAGTTGACGGGTTAAATAAGATACTGTACAAGAGGGCAAGGATATGAGTACTCCTGCGAGAGCGAATGGGCAACCACTTGAGCTTTAGGTATGGTGACAGAGAACTCTACTACTCTTAAAGTATGTAGTTCATTTACGTTTTTTTACGTTTACGTTTCATTACGTTTCATGTAGTTCATTAAAGTATGTAGTATGTAGTTAATTTTAAGCACAAATGCGCTGTATAATATCCCTTGCTTATCGACGGCTGGACGATACGTCAACGTTTACGGTTGCAATGTCAAGAGCATTATTATTATGACACTATATAATTCAAAACTGAGGGGGGGGGGGAGACTCTTGAACGCAATTACAATCGATCCGGTTTGGACAAGTATTGGAAAATGACTTTTCGTACGTTTGACTTTGCAACCCATTGGGAATCCAATAGTTTGTTTGGTTTATTTTCTGAAAAATTATTATATACTCGTAGATTCAGTTGAATCGAGCGGTCTCGTATCAAAGAGCTGATGGTACTAAGTGGTATCATTCAGAGCTAGCCTTGTGACTATCTATTGCTCACCATCTGCTAGTATGTGGTATTTTCAGGACTCTATTTAATTTCATGAGGATTTATAGAGTGCTCTTGTGTTAGCTTCAAGCCCGCCCTCTGATATTTGAAGTTTACGAGTAATAGTTATTTTCTTACTAATAATATCATGGTATTATAGACCTAAAACTAAGGATGGAAACCTTACGTTGGTAGCCGGGGCCGACAACCAAGCGTGCCCTCTGAAGCGGTCAGATGTAAATGCCACTAGCAGTCACCCATCCAAATGATGACTATTATAACGCGTCTGAAGAAATAATGTGAAAGAGCCGATGATCTAATCTGGCTCAGTGTCGTAATTTAGGAGATTTAGGCTCAGCAGTGGACTACAATCACATCCCACTAATATTATATTTGTTTATTTATTTATTATAAATGCGAAAGTTTGGATGTTTGTTCTCAACTCGATAACCACAAATATTTGCAGATCATGCAAACATTTGTCCCGCAACGGGGATCGAACCCTCAATCTATCGCTTCTCAATGATGTCGATTATAATGTTGATCTCTAGACGATGGCTCATAGATAGTTATTACTTACGGTACTTGATGCTGTTAGACATCGGTGAAGCGAGGAACAAAAAACCAAGGTAATCGACCTGTAGGTAACACAACTCTGATGATAGGCATGATGAAAGTAATCGAGAATTACTAAAATTACCTTAAGAAAAGGATTCAAGGAATACAAAAACCATATTTCTTTTTACATTAGATGCGAGATTGATGGTATTTTTTAATTAAATATAAAACTACAAAATACAGCAGTCCGCCATAAAAGGTTGAACACCAATCTGAGCATCTTGGCTCTCTGATTGGTGGCATCAAACTAAACTGCTGAATAAAATTTTACTTTGAAAACTGAACTATGACGTCACTAACGCTACGCCGTGACTTGGGCACGTTTTGGTGTGTATTTTAAAACTAAAATTTATATCGCGTTTTTTACTATAAACTATGAATTTCTGGAATAATAAGTTATTTTTTAAATAAAGTCGGTACTTCTGAACAGAATGGAAGTTTTTCAAAATCAGTATTCAGCCTAGCGCGCCTTCAGTCAGCCTATTGCGTTATCAGTCCAGCATGAGTACAGTAAACTATAGTTATAAATAATAATAAATTAGTAATGCTGGACAATCCACACAGCATAATCTAGCCCCAAGGTAAGCTGCTGTTAAACAGAGCTGTATTATGGGTACTAGATGACTGATATATAATATACTACAATACATTGATAAATATTTTTTATTATATATAGAAAATACCCAGAACACCCGGAACAAATATTTGTAGATCGTACCACTAAGGTTTGAGTTGGTGCTACTGTGAGTCTACCTACGACTAGGTAAGATACCTACTCGTTCAGTAGTAAATAAGGTAAGTACCTAATCTACTTAATATAAGTACATAACATTGTAATAAAATATGTACCTAATTATCACACCCATCTGGGTTTTCCACGGCCGTTACGCCGCAGTCATGTCCCTAGCCTAAAACATACAGTAGCCCCTTTTAACTCTAGTCCTTAGTCCGCACTGCACGCACTTACTGCACTTTGATCAATGCGTTCAGATCAAGTCTGATGATTTTATATGTCTATATAAAGGCACTCGATTTCATCAATAAAATACTGATTGGTTTGTTTGTCGAAGTGTTTTATTACCTCGTCTGCAGCTCAGTAGCAACGTTTTTTTATACCTCTATAGTTGCAACTAAGTGTATTGATGGTAAGCGGTTACCTGGCAGGAATCATGATCTGGATTTTACCTGGTGGTGGGACTCTTCAGCAAGAGCCCGTCTTGTTGGGTACCACCGCAGTGTCAGATATTCTACCTCCAAGCAGTAGTGTGCAAGCTGCACCGTGTTTAGGTTAGCAGAGCACTGTAGCAAGTGAAATTACTGGGCGAAAGAGACTTAACAACAATGTCTCAGGGTGATAAGCGCAGTGCAGTGCCACGCAAACACTTAAAAACTTTAAGTGTAATAATGACTATTACAGATGCAGTGCCACCCTACGCTGACTAGGCGCCTGACTAGGCGTGGTGCTTAACATCAGGCGGGGGCGTCTTGATTGTCTTGTCACTTGATGACTTAAAAAAAAATATGAGCGAGAGTCCGTCTTGGTGGATACCACCGCAGTGCAAGATATTCTACTTCCAAGCAGTAGTGTGCAAGCTGCACTGTGTTTAGGTTTAAAGGGCACTTTAGCAAGTCAAATTACTGAGCGAAAAGGTAACTTCTTGGGAGATGAGCGCAGCTGGAACACTGATACTCTCGCGCGAGAAGGATTGAATTTTTATCCACCACACGCACTGGATCGCACAGGTCTTTCGAACTTTTAGTTCTTGGTTTCCTCGCGATGTTTTCCTTCACGGTATGAGAGCACTGGCATGGCGCACATTTTCGAATAGAAAAATCCATTGGTGCACGACCGGGTTCGAACCCGACTTTAGGATCGGAAGGCGAGGTCACTACCACTAGACCACCAGTGCTCAAAATAGTTTTATGGTGCCTACTAATAGTTATTGCTTTATTTCTAGGTCACATTAGATCGCGCCAGATTTGAAGCACAGTTTTATGTTACCTGTGGACTGTGGATCTTCTCTGTGGAATCAATGACCTCGCTGGCTTGGTTTTTGCAAAACTTCTTTCATCAGTTTACTGTTTAGTTAACACTATTCTCCGTACCACTTCGTAGATATTACTGTTATCACTATAGATTGTATTTTACGATACATTAAATAAATAAATCGTTTATTTCAGGCAACAAATAAATGAATATACAAAAATATTGGCCCATATTTATAAATACCTTACAGACATAAAAATATTAAATAATACGAGTCATCGACGCTCCGATGACACACGCGCGGTCACATCACCTATATTTGATTCGTAGCATCCGTAACATATTCTCTGATGGCGACTGCGAATTGGAAAACGAAGTAGCTATAGGCCCCCCCACTCGATGAAGCGATGACATTAAAACGAACGCAGGTCGGTGGATGGTGAAGGTTCAAGGTCGGTCGCCAACGCGCATGGCCTATGTCCAGCAGTGGACGTCTATCGGCTGATATAATGATGACCCGGTTCAAACCCGGTCGTGCACCAATGGATTTTTCTATTCGAAAATGTTTGTGCGCAATGACAGATCTCTCACGGCGCAGGAAAATATCGTGTGGAAACCAGCATGGCTAAGACCATTTAAGGCAGGCAACGCTTCAGCAGTACCTCTGGTGTTGCTGAGGTCAATAGGCGACGGTAACTGCTTACCATCAGGCAGGCAGTTAGTCTGTTTGTCTCCAAATTATATACAAAAAAAACCCCAAAAAATTCGAAAGACAATAAATGTATCATCCACAATCCGCATAGGCTCCACGTGATGGAATTATTCTCCCTTGAGAGTATGCCTGTGTCCCAGCAGTTAACGAAATTAAGCACTGTTCCGCGTAGCCATCATTTGGATGGGTGACCGCTAGTGGTAGTCACCTGAGCGCGCCCGTGCTTCGGAGGGCACGTTAAGCGGTCCCGGCTTCTTCAAAGTTGTTAGGCCATGACAGCCTTCGGGCGGCCTAGAAAATCTGTCACTAGAGTTGGCCACTGACTCGTAGGAACTTACCTTTAGCCGTGAGATCATCAGAATGCTGTATCTTAGAATAATAACACGTGTTGTTATTCTAAGGGTGTGTGTAATGATGAAGTACGATTATCCTCAAAAAGGTCGACGTGTTGGAACTCATAGACATGCGTTTTTAGAGAGTGAACTCTAATAATTGATAGATTTAGGCGTTACTTTGCGGAAATCCATTACAAGATAAAAAACAGACAAAAATTTCTAGTACTATTCCGCTTAACCTTTTAACTGATGAGGTCACACAGTTACCACAGTTAACCTCAAAAGAAAAATATCGACACGTGTTCCCTAGCCTAGGTTAGAATTACTTACTTACTTTGAATAAAGCCAGCCAATACCCATAGAGTATTAGAAATATTCAGTAGCGCGAGCCGAATAAGAAATCTAGGCGCGAACGCTAAACAATAAACAAATACTTACCAATAACCTATAAATTGACGAGCGATGTGGCGCAGCGGGCGCAGGTCCGCCTGCGACGCGGAGGTTGCGGGTTCGATTCCCGTCTCGGGTCAAATGTTTGTACCATCTACAAATATTTGTTCCGGGTGCAGTGCAGTATTATGCAGTCTGCCGTTTAGTTTTTGTTTCGATATAAATAAATAGATAAAAAACTAATGCTGAACAATCCGGTTTATTCCCATCTGTCACCTAGTTTTGTCACCACAATACATAGATACTTAGATATTTTTTATTATATGTAGAAAATACCCAGAACACCCGGAACAAATATTTGTAGATAGAGTAGAATAGTGGGGTTGTCGCATCGAATTCTCACTTTGGCTCCAGCGCTCGACGGAGCAACACGTCTGCTGGAGAACAAGTCGATGGTCCTGAAGATGTTCCGTGGAGGGATGAAACACGTGTCGATATTTTATTTTGAGGTTAACTGTGTAACTGTGAGACCCCATTAGTTAAAAGGTTAAGCGGAATAGTACTAAAGATTTTTCGTCTGTTTTTTATCTTGTAATGGATTTCCGCAAAGTAACGCCTGAATCTATCAATTACCTATATCGCGCAAATGTTGGTAAAGCACTTTCTCTGATATCTCTATCCAACGGTCCTTTGTCTTATTGGTATCAATGTTATCAATTAATAGTTATCAAAGTTTTATACAGGGTGTAAAAGGACTACCACAGGATAAATAGTTCAAATTTATAATCTAGCAAAACATACAGTTAAATTGAAAACTATCTCCTTTATGAAGTCGGTTGAAATTAAATCTCAACTGTGTTACTTACGATTTGTCGCACCTAAACAAAAATAGTTTTTTTCTGATTAAAATTATTGTATTAAAATAATATGAAATTAAATACATGTTTTTTTGACCCAAATAATTAGGCTAGGTTAGGTACTACACAACAGATAAAAAATTTGATATATTGTGCTTGTCTGAGATAACCTTACACTACAATTTTATTATTCTCAGCATTACCGTATTATAGAGTCAGTCATCGTAGAGTCATAACTTGTGAGCAGAACTACATTATTACTGTATTACTTGTTTGTTATTCAGTTTAAATGATTTTTAAATTCAAATTCTGTATTATAGTTATTTATTAGCAGACCCGCGCGGCTTCACCCGCGTTTTTAGAGTTTTTATGCTATCCCACAAGAACAGTAAATTTTTCTGGGATAAAAAGTACCCTATGTGTTATTCCAGGACTTAAGCCACCTACATTCCAAATTTAATCACAATCGGTTAAGTCGTCCCGGAGATACGTGGTAACAAACATACACACACAGATGGTTATTTTTGTTTTTATAGTGTTAACCATCACACTAGGGGAATACTAAAGATTATAATATCCCAAAAATTATTTTGCCTCAAGCGGGATTTGAACCCGCAACCACCGCTTGATACGCGGGCGCTCTACCAATTGAGCTATCGAGACATATCTCGCTTGGACGAAATAATCATTGGGATGTCTTCGGCTCGAAGCGCCGATAGCTCCACCTACAGGGAAAACGCTTCGAGCCGAAGACATCCCAATGATTATTTCGTCCAAGCGAGATATGTCTCGATAGCTCAATTGGTAGAGCGCCCGCGTATCAAGCGGTGGTTGCGGGTTCAAATCCCGCTTGAGGCAAAATAATTTTTGGGATATTATAATACACACACAGACTTTTGCATAAGTTTCCTAATAATTATGGTAATTAGACTAAGTGGTTGAATGTGATCGTTTTAATTAAATAAATAAATTAATTTAAAAAAACTAAATGTTATGTAGGCCAAACTGTATTCTGCATTTTCGAGAGCTGTATTTGTAATTTTGTACACCCTGTATGTTCTGTGTAATTGCTTCCGAAGGGCATTGCACTTTTGAAGGAAGGTTTAGTGAAAGTCGTGTACCTAATGAATGACTGAGAAATAATACAATTCCGATCTGAATTCCATTCTAATCGAAAGTTTATTAGAAAACATGTCTACCGTAGTATCATACTATTGATGACTTCTGTGGCGTGGCGAACGAAGGTCCGCCTGCGACGCAGGAGGTTGCGAGTTCGATTTCCGTCTCAGGACAAATGTTTTAACGATCTGCAAATATTTGTTCCGGCTGTTCTATGTAACACATATTTATCTATGTATTGTATTGTATTAAATATATCAGTCATCTAGTACCCATAACACAAGCTCTGCTTAGCTTGGGGCTAGATGATGCTGATTGTCCAGCATTATTTATTTTATGATTTCTACTAGGTGATACTAGTGACCTATATACCTGATAGAGTTCACACGGGTAATTAAACTATACTTGAACATTCCTCTTGAATCACTCTATCTATTTATGAAAACCGTATTAAAATCCGTTGCGTAGTTAAAAAGATCTTAGCGTAAATACAGAGTGTACCGGGAAGCCACTTTATTTTTACTATGTAAAGTTTCATGGTGTATTTTCGACTCGAGTAGAATCAAAAGTAGACAAAACCCACAGAACTATATTTAAACAGAATGAGTGAGTGTATGTACCTCGCGCGTTGAAAAGATGGGCTAAATAAGGGCTGAGTAACCTCGTTACTCGCCGCGAAACTCACTGCTCCCAACCGGGGGCGGTGTGGTGGTGTGCCAGTACCTAGAATCGGTTTGCCGCGTGCTTATCGATACTTTAAATCATTCATTTTCACGCGGCTTATGTTTCCCATCACTAAAATACATTTGTGTGTAAAATACAATACGCAAAATTTTACACGCTTGGCTTCCATACAAATCGACGAACTCTTTCATTCTACTTAAATATAGTTCTGTGACAAAACATATTAAAATATAAATAAATGAGTATTATATCTTTAAAAAGTGAAACCACATGGCCTCTTCTGATAAAGCAGCTTAATGCATTAAGGCCTATGTCTACCAAAGCGGTATTTTTTTAATTAGTGCTCTATGTGTTTGAGTTCGTCCGGAAATAACCTATGCCGCCAAATAGTAATGCGCGTGTTGATCTATTCCGGTTTGAAAGGTAAGGTTGCCTGTAATTACAGGCACATAAATTTAAGTTTTCCGTCTCAGGGAGGCAACGCGTGAGGTCTGCATCAAGCGACCTTAGGCTACGGTAACTACTTACCATTCGAAAGTAACGAATGCCTGCTTGGCATTTAAAAGTTATCCCCATAATGAAGCCTGAGACATACGTAGAATAGTGTTTATATTATTATCTATTTAGAGTGTAGGTATGTATGTTTACGTCCTACTTTAGTCGATATCATCCCTTATGTCTGCAACAACATCATCATCTAAAACCCATAATATCATTTGAGTCAATTCAGAATCATTCGTTAAATTAAAATACCAAAAAATAAAAATTATATGAATCACCTGATTCAACGGCAAATAAATTAATTTCCTTACCAGCCTATGCCACCGGCTTCGCTCGCGTAGTTGTCACCTAGTAAGATAAGCTATTCCAGCTTTAGAACTTTAATGTTCCAAGTTTCATCCAAATCAGTTCAACCGTTACAGCATGATTGAACCAAACACCACCAGGTGGTAGGACTCTTCAGCAAGAGTCTATCTTGGTGGGTACCACCGCAGTGCCAGATATTCTACCTCCAAGCAGTATTGTGCAAGCTGCAATGTGTTTAGGTTTGAAGGGCACTGTGGCAAGTGAAATTACTGGGTGAAAGAGACTTAACAACAATGTCTCGGGGTGATGAGCGCAGTGCAGTGCAACGCAAACACTTAAAAACTTTAAACTTGTGATATATATCGTCAAAACTGACAAAATTCCTGTACATTTTTGACAGTTTTACCGATAATAATATCACATGTGATCGTTAAAATTTTGTATACATTTTTGACAGTTTTGACGATATTATCACATGTGACCATTTATCTACGGCACGAGAATTGCCCTCCTACCGACCTACCAAAGCTTGTGTTTTTTGACACGGAGAACGTAAGTCATTGTCCAATTCGGTTGCACACTCTCCGAAATGTATCCGTAAAAAAACCGTGATTTTCCAAGAAAGGTCTGAGTTATTTGGTTAGAATTGCTCAACAGAAACTACTATTCGACCTTGTACTACAGTAATTGTAATTCAAAATACAAAACGCAGTCAAGCGCGAAACGTTACTCGCCTCAATGGTTCCGTATGAGACAGCTGGAAACGATATTGTGTGCTAGCTAGACCATGAAATGCTAAAAAAGTTCTCATGTGCCTAGATTTTTTTATAAACTTCATCATCATCATAACAGCTTTCTAATGTTCCCATTGTTGGGACACTGGCCTACTCCCGGGCGAGAGTGATTGGATCTTAACCACCACAAACATACGAAAATTCAAATCTTTTGTCCCTAAAATATTAGAGTAGATTGATTAGGCAGTTTTCTAGCAACCCTAAAAGTCGCAGTGCCACGTATGTGACACGCTCATGGCATGTCTTTTGTAACAATAAAAAAAATAACAAATATGTAACAATTCAGTTTAGCTAATCACATTGTTCCTACTTTTAAGGAACAATGCTTATTTTTTTTATTTTACTTTACATACATTTAAAACACCAATTTAGACAAGTATCATTGTTTAAAAAGTATGTCAAACTAGTGAAACACTTTGACTTTGTCCGCGTTGACTTATGCTAGTTTCTTTCCGCTGTCCTCTAGGAGTTGAATTGCTTTGAAACATTTCTTAGTGCACCCTGTAGGGTGTTTTAAAAGAGATCATCATCATGACAGCCTTTTAGTGTTCCCACTGTTCGGACACTGGCCTACTCTCGGGCGAGAGTGATTGGGTCTTAATCCACGACGCGGACCCAATGCGGATTGGTAGATAGATGTCTTTCGATTTTTTAACATGCCGGTTTCCTCACGATGTTTTCCTTCACCGCATGAGAACACTGGCGTTGCGCACGTAATTTTTCAAATAGATAAATCCATTGGTGCACGACTAGGTTTGAACCTAAGAACCGTATTCATAAAATAAACGATTTGCAGCGGCTTCCAAGTATTGTCATTCCTTGTCTTATTCTTCTTCTTCGATTATGGACTCTGCGGCTTATTTGCCACAATTTTGCCAGTGTCAAGTGTATTAGTTTGATTGTCGCTTAGCAACGTAAACAAACGAAATTTGGAAATAAATGATGATTTTTCTTTAAAAATTCCCTTGGAAAGTCTCCTCCATTTCAATTACTTACACTTGTGGTAAGTAAACAAGTTAAATTGGATAAACTGCCACAAGAGTAGAGTTCTTTGTGATAGAGCTCGTCCGGGGAAGGACTACCGCCATACCTATTTCTACCGCCAAGCAGTAATGCTCGCATTTCTGTGTTCCGGTTCGAAGGGTATGGTTTCCGGTGAAATTACAGGCACATGAGACTTTCCATCTAACGTCTCAGGGTGGTAACACGCAAGTGATATCTATGATTTTGCATGCGTACATAGGCTACGGTAACCGCTGACCATCAAGTGGGCCGTACGCTTAGTTACCACATTTTTTAGTATAAAAAAAAACGCATTAAAATTTAAAATAACACGAGAAAAATAATTAAAATGGGAGGACCCATGTCGTTTTGACAAGATAGCCAAAGTCAATCATCATTCCTTGTCATTCTTAAGTCAATGAATACGATGATAGATTTGAATGACACATTAGCTAACAGAGGTTTATAGTTCGTTTATGAATAAGTCTCTAGAACTTACGGTAGGCTATGCGTTGATTGTCAGTCATACAGTAAGCCAACGATTTTATGTACTTACATAACAATAGACTACACGGAAAAAAAAAAAATATATATTTACTTAACCCAAAAATACCGATATTCTCAAAAATATTCTTTAGATGTGAGACAATATTGTCTGAAATTAAAACATTATTATAAATCAAAGAAACTGTGAATTCTTAATGTAAGAATAATTTATTCTCATAATATTTACTAAGATTAAGACATAAATGCTTGATTCAATACTTTAAGGTCTTAGTTCAAGAAATGGCCGAAGTATTCATCCAAGAAACGTATTAGTTTCTTAGGGAGAATATATTTTTTTCTTTTAAATTTTTTTTTTTCTTGATATAAATTGAATACCTTTTCATTGATCGGAGACAATATTATTCTTATTAATAAAGTTATTTATAAGGATATACTTACTTTAAGAATAATATTCTTGAAGTAAACTATGATCCAAACAATTATTCAATGAAGTAAATGTTTTTGCGTTGAAGAATACACATATACTCACTTTAAGAATAACATTCTTGAAATGTGTATATGTGTATACTTTTTAAGAATAATACTATTTTACACTATGAATTTATGTTTTTTTACATAAATTGGATAACTATTTATTAGTCGAAAACAATATTTATCTTACTGATACAGCAATTGATGAGAAAATACTTGCTTTAAGAATAATATTGTAAAAAGTGGGTGAGAATAACTCGTAGATTAGTCGAAGACAATATTATTCTTATTAATATAATAAAAACTGATAAGGAAATTCTTACTCTAAGAATAATATTCTTACAGTGGATTATGATGCATTTTATTCTTCTATCAAGCATATGTTTCTTCGTTAAAGAATGTACAGATACTCACCTTAAGCATATCATTCTTGAAATAAAAGTATGGGTATACTCTCCTTAAAAATATATATCTTTCCACTAAGAGTTTTGGATTTTTGACATACATTGTATAACTTGTTTATTGATCGAAGACAATATTATTCTTATTAATATAATAAAAACTGATAACGAAATTCTTGCTCTAAGAATAATATTCTTACAGAGGATTATGATGCTTTTTAATCTTCTATCAAGCATATGTTTCTTCGTTAAAGAATGTACAGATACTCACCTTAAGCATAATATTCTTGAAATAAAAGTATGGGTATACTCTCCTTAAAAATATATATCTTTCCACTGAGAGTTTTGGATTTTTGACATAAATTGTATATTTAGTTTATTGGTCGAAAACAATATTATTCTTATTAATATAATAAAAACTGATAAGGAAATTCTTACTCTAAGAATAATATTATTCTTACAGTGGATTATGATGCATTTTATTCTTCTATCAAGCATATGTTTCTTCGTTAAAGAATGTATAGATACTCACCTCAAGCGTATCATTCTTGAAATAAAAGTATGGGTATACTCTCCTTAAAAATATATATCTTTCCACTAAGAGTTTTGGATTTTTGACATACATTGTATAACTTGTTTATAGGTCGAAGACAATATTATTCTTATTAATATAATAAAAGCTGATAAGGAAATTCTTACTCTAAGAATAATATTCTTACAGTGGATTATGATGCAGTTTATTCTTCTATCAAGCATATGTTTCTTCGTTAAAGAATGTACAGATACTCACCTTAAGCATATCATTCTTGAAATAAAAGTATGGGTATACTCTCCTTAAAAATATATATCTTTTCACTAAGAGTTTTGGATTTTTGACATACAATGTATAACTTGTTTATTGATCGAAGACAATATTATTCTTATTAATATAATAAAAGCTGATAAGGAAATTCTTACTCTAAGAATAATATTCTTACAGTGGATTATGATGCATTTTATTCTTCTATCAAGCATATGTTTCTTCGTTAAAGAATGTACAGATACTCACCTTAAGCATATCATTCTTGAAATAAAAGTATGGGTATACTCTCCTTAAAAATATATATCTTTTCACTAAGAGTTTTGGATTTTTGACATACAATGTATAACTTGTTTATTGATCGAAGACAATATTATTCTTATTAATATAATAATAACTGATAAGGAAATTCTTACTCTAAGAATAATATTCTTACAGTGGATAATGATGCATTTTATTCTTCTATCAAGCATATATTTCTTCGTTAAAGAATGTACAGATACTCACCTCAAGCATAACATTCTTGAAATAAAAGTATGGGTATACTCTCCTTAAAAATATACATCTTTTCACTAAGAGTTTTGGATTTTTGACATACAATGTATAACTTGTTTATTGGTCGAAGACAATATTATTCTTATTAATAAAATAAAAACTGATAAGGAAATTCTTACTCTAAGAATAATATTCTTACAGTGGATTATGATGCATTTTATTCTTTTATCAAGCATATGTTTTTTCGTTAAAGAATGTACAGATACTCACCTTAAGCATATCATTCTTGAAATAAAAGTATGGGTATACTCTCCTTAAAAATATATATCTTTCCACTAAGAGTTTTGGATTTTTGACATACAATGTATAACTTGTTTATTGATCGAAGACAATATTATTCTTATTAATATAATAAAAACTGATAAGGAAATTCTTGCTCTAAGAATAATATTCTTACAGTGGATTATGATGCTTTTTATTCTTCTATCAAGCATATGTTTCTTCGTTAAAGAATGTACAGATACTCACCTTGAGCATAATATTCTTGAAATAAAAGTATGGGTATACTCTCCTTAAAAATATATATCTTTCCACTGAGAGTTTTGGATTTTTGACATAAATTGTATATTTTGTTTATTGGTCGAAAACAATATTATTCTTATTAATATAATAAAAACTGATAAGGAAATTCTCATAACTTTTTACTGTAGTAGAATGTGTTGCGAGACTTGGTTTTTTTTACAAGCTATGCTTTTGATGTTATAGAAAGTAGGTACAGATACCTACTCACTTTAAGCATAACATCCTTGAAATAAAAGTATGGGTCGGTAGGTATAGGTACCTACTCTTTATGAAAATATATTTATTTATATTATGAGTTTTGGATTTGTCAAAAATTGTATTAACTTGTTTATTGGTCGAAGACAATATTTTTCGTATAAATATAAAATTAACTGTTAAGGAAATTCATACTATAAGAATAATATTCTTAGACTGGAATAAGATGCAATTGATTCTTCTATCAAGCAAATGTTTCTTCGCTAGAGAAAGCACAGATACTCACCTTAATCATACCATTCTTGATTTTTTTATCTATACTAATATCATAAAAAGAGAGAATATTGGTATGTTTGTATTTTTGTTTGTTACGAATAAACTTAAAAACTACTGGTTCGATTTCAAAAAATATTTCACCATTAGAATGCTACATTATCCTTGAGTAACATAGGCTATATTTTATTTTAGAAAATAATAGGAATCCCTAATAAAACTTCAATAATGTAACCCAAGGTATAAAAAAGTGCCATAAAATGTCTTTCATCGCATGCGCTGCGGAAACTATTGATGATAGAACAAAAAAATGTTTCACAATATTAAAGAACATATTGATATCTACAAAAAAGTCAGTAATACTATATGTCCAACTATTGTACTTATGTAACTATAACTACTTTTTTACAATTTAAAAGTTGATAGAAATGCCGATCAAAATCAGACCACGTATTCCATACTTTTATATTAATCCTTATTCAAATAAATCATTTCATATTCAAAACTGTTTCAATACCTGTAGATGACTGTTTAAATTATTGAAATCAGACATTCCATTCAAAAGTTATGACAAATTATAAAAATGTCAGTCTAAACAAAATACTATGCAAGCCCGCGCGCGCGCCGTGGCCAGAGAGGGGCGTGCACGTGAACTATGAAATAGGTAGCCGCGCGGCTAAAACGTGCGGTCGGCTCCTACCTTATGAATGACTAGCGACCCGCCCCGGCATAGCACGGGTGCTTTAGTTAGTTTTTATTGCACCCGTGCTAAGCCGGGACGAGCCGCTAGTATTGTATATTTTGTTTATTGGTCGAAGACAATATTTTTCTACAACAACAAACCAAACAAAACAGCCAAACCAAAGTCAAGATGCGTCACGTGATCATTGCTAATAACTGTCATGGCGGATCTTTAGTGTTCCCGTTTTCCCGAAATTGGTCATATGAGGAGATGTTATTTGTCAATGAAATAATGAATCGAAAAAATATTTTTTTGACGATTACGTTTTGGGCAAAGATGTTTTCGCGTAGATACGCTACGCTACGCTAATGCGGCAGCCTATTTTACGCCGAGGCAACATCGTGTATAACTACTTGATTGATCGAGGGAAACACAGGCGAAATTAATAATAAGTTCTTGAATTTCTACAATTTAATGTTTTCTTTAATTTAGGTCATTATTTTGTTAACCTAAAATATATCTTATAAACATAATTTAATGTTCTCACAGATTTTATTTAGATTTTTTGATTTTTCGATTCAGATTTATTTTCGTTCGTTTAAACCAGAGCTAGGAACTCGATAATTATGCTCCTTGTAATTTTTTTTTTTTAAATTAATAATCTGCCGTGTTTTGCTATGGCCAATAACTGTAACCAAACATGCCAGTAACTAGTTCTGGGGTGCCAGTAATGAATATAAAAACTTTATAAACAATGTTAATTATTTTTCTTGTTATCAAAGTGATAAGTATTTGAACTTTTCCCGTCTCCATTAGCACCATAAAAACATCATTTGAATGACACATAAAGAAACTATAGCTATATAAATTGGCCAAGGTGCTTAATAACTGGTGCTTTTACCCTTTAAATTAACAAAACCTTGTCTTGGGTTAGGACTTTTTCCAGTGACTGCCGGCAACACTGAAGGCAGTTCTTTCAACGTAGTGCTTAGATTCTCTGTGGTTCTTTCTTTCTGTGAAGTGCGACGTCGAGAGTGGTCAGATAATTTTGTAAAAATTTAGTTTTGAAGCATTTTATTATCAACTTAGGTTATTAATACATAGTTACGTACAACAAAAGTAATTGGTACATAATGAACATGGATTTACTAGAATTACTAGTCAGTTGGGAGATGCCTGCAGACGTTTTAAAGAATTTAAAAGGTATGTGTGTAAATTATTTCGTGTTCCTATCATTAATCCTTTTTAAACATACTTCTTCGACAATAAACTTGCTAAGTATACCATTTTCGGGGTAAATTAAAAGCAGTAGAGGTTGAAGGTGTACCTACACAAGTACCTACCGTACCTACTTGCAAGCGAAGACCCATATTCTTGGTTCAAAAATATCATAGTCTTTACATAAGATATGATTTCCCTGTTTCAGAAAACGCTATAACACCAGATATTCTTCGAGATATTGTCGAAGATGTTCTAAAAGAGCTATGCCTCGTAATAGGCACACGAGTAAAACTTCAATAGTTAGTTGGGAGATGCCTGCAGACGTTCTAGAGAATTTTAAAGGTATGTGTGTAAATTATTTCGTGTTCCTATCATTAATCCTCTTTAAACATACTTCTTTGACAATAAACTCGCTAAGTATACCATTTTCGGGGTTAATTAAATGCAGTAGAGGTTGAGGATGTACCTACGCAAGTACCTACCGTACCTACTTGCAAGTGAAGACTCATATTCTTGGTTCAAAAATATCATAGTCTTTACATAAGATATGATTTCCCTGTTTCAGAAAACGCTATAACACCAGCTATTTTTCGAGATATCTATATTTTATCGAAAGAGATGTTCTAAAAGAGCTATGCCCCGTAATAGGCACACGAATAAAACTTCAAAAAAACATACAAGAGTACCTCACTTCGACGGTATGTACCTATACATTTTTTACTATTTACCATGACGGAGCCTTCGGGTGGCCTGTTAACTCCGTAACCAGAGTTGGCCACTGACTCACACGAACTTTGTCTGGTGAGATTCAAATACATATTCATCCCAAGAATACCCAAATATACTTATTAAACTGTAAACAGCAAAAACCGAACACCAATCAGAACTGAATTATCAGTTGGAAGTGTGTGAGTAGGTACCTAGTATGTTTACTGTTGTGCGAGTACATTTAGTAGAATCGAGGCTTAGGTCTTTGCGAGCCACTCGATAGTGCATTAATGCAGGGTGTTTTTAAGAAATGTAAGATTCACCCTTTATATTTATTAAATTACGTTTTAAATTTCAGATCAATATTGATTACGATAAAAAGTTCCCTACATTTACATACACACGTTTTTTTTTAAAGTGGAACGACTTTTTTAACAGAGTTGCAAATATAAAAGCTGTCTCTTGTAAAGACGAATGCATAATTAAAGAATTAGAGGAAATAAAACACGAAGATGAAGGTATGGCTATACTTTACTTTAAGAGATCCACAATAATCTATAAGCTACAATAATTGCAGTGCAGTGCCACGTAAAACATTAAACATTAAAATTTTGGGTGACACTTTGCTTTGCAAGAAATTGTATGTAATTGTGCCATTTTGTCATTTTGCTTCCCGGTATTGATTGATACTGAGCAGGATTAGCACATCTGAATGACAATATAATTTAATGTTTCAGACAAAAAGGCGATCAAACAAGTAATGCTGCTTTGCCAGTTGATACCGCCGAAGGGAAGATTAAATAGAGGAGTAAAATTTGCAACTGTTGAATGCATTGAGGGCATTGTCGTGAACGTTCAAGTAAGTTTTAAATTGTTATATAAACTTAATTTTATTAAAATTACTACTTGCACGATTTTTTTTATAAAACAAGGGTAAAATCCTGACGATGAGATGAGATGACGACCTCGGTAGCGCGTTGGGCGGGTTGAGAAGCGATAGGTTGCAGGTTTGATCCCCGCAGCGGGGCAAATGTTTGCACGGTCTACAAATATTTCTTCTGGATCTGAATGTTTCTGTGAATTATAAGTCCTACCTATGTATCTTTTTAAAAAAAAACTTATGTAGTTATTCTATCTGTTATCTGATGCCCCCTTAGTACAAGATTTGTTTAGTTTGGAGCTAGACAGCGCGGAGTAAAAATGTCTGCCATTATTTATTTATTTAGTATTAAACATTATGATTTTTTTTTTTCAGAATCTGGAGATATACATCAAACTATAGATAAAATTATCAAGCTAGCCAAAGTTAATAAAACTACAGTCCAGCCTTACATCGTGGCATGTGAAACAGAAACAGCTGCAGCATATTATCTGGTGATTGACACGATAAAATATAATTTCGCGTCCGCAACCAAAGCACTTGATACACTATTTAAGTGTTATCACACTCTGAATACCTCTTATCCCAAGGCTTCTGATCACATTTATTTAGTGATTCAAAGATGTGTGTATGGTATAAAAACCAAATATGATAATGTGGTACCATATATCACAGATGTATTAGCACTTAACTGAATTTCTATTGTACAGTAAATCCATGCTTGCTGGCCAGTATGTACTAATTTTGTAGGTAAGCAGGTATTTCTTATCTTTAGTTTTAAAATGCGGTTGTTCAAAACTATATTAAGGCGTTGGAACTCTGTTCCGAAATAACATTTAAATTTTGTATGCCAATATTTTGACTGAATATTAATATTTAATTAGATAAGCCTTATTGTAACAAGAATTCTTATATAGCGATTCAAATGAAGACCTAAACTAAATTGTCAAAAATTTTTATTGTCAATTTAGTATTAATTATTAATTGTCTAATTGATATCATGGTAATTTTTTTTTTTAACAATTTAGTTTAGGTCTTCATTTGAATCGCTATAAGAGTTCATGGCTGGTACCGCAATAGGTTAAAATTAGGGCGTTGGAACTCGGTTCCAAAATAACCGATTCTGACAAGCTAAAAACCTGTTTTTTTATTATTTCGATTCCTTAAGCGTTTTAAAAATAAATACTAATAAAATTGATCTAATGTTTTTATCTCTTTGGTTCCCACACATAACCTGTCAAATGAGATTGTAATTTCTTATATAATTTTATTGTTGTTATTTGTTATGTTTGAAAAAGTATGAACTTAATTGTATAATTTTGGGAATTATAATTAAACTATTTTTAATTTAAGATATTGTGCGTATTATGAAACGTGTACTATTAGGTTAAATTACTTCGAGGTTGTGCATTATCAGCTTGAGAATATGATTTAATGTGTGAAGCACGTAGTGTCTTCGTCTTGCAAATTCGCTGTCATATTTGAATAGTATTAAATGCTTGATCTAAAATTAACTATTCTTAATTTAAGATATTGTGCGTTTTACTTTAAAACATGTATTAGGTTAAATTTGAAAATATAGTTTCTTGAATTTAAAACAAATGTAGGTATTTTTTTTTTGATTGAGCAATAAGTATTTCTAGTGTAGAAGTTAGACTGAAATTTAGTCTACATTTCTAGCTTAGGGGACTAGAAATGAAGCCAAAACAAAATAATCAAATGCTCAATTGAAAAATTACATACTTATTTATTGTTTTCAACTGTAACTGTCTTAAGTTCTTAAGTTGAAAATAATAAGTAAGTATGTATTTTTTCAATTGAGCATTTGTTTATTTTGTTTTGGCTTCATTTCTAGTCCCCTAAACTAGAAATGTAGACTAGATTTCAGTCTAACTTCTACACTAGAAATACTTAAATGGTCAATCAAAAAAAAATCTACATTTGTTTTCAATTCAAGAAATTATATTTTCAATTTAACCTAATACATGTTTTATAGTAAAACGCACAATATCTTACATTAAGAATAGTTAATTTTAGATCAAGCATTTAATGCTATTCAAATAAGACAGTCATTTTGTTAGACGAAGACAATACGTGCTTCACACAAGAAATTATATTCTCAAAGCTAATTATGCACATTCTCGAATTAAGACGCACAATATCTTACATTGAGAATAATTTATTTTAGATCAAGCATTTCATGCTCTTCAAATAAAACAGCAATTTTATTAGACGAAGACATTATGTACTTCACACAAGAAATTATATTCTCAAAGCTAATAATACACAATCTCGAAATAAGACGCACAATATCTTACATTAAGAATAGTTCATTTTAGATCAAGCATTTAATGCTATTCAAATAAGACAGTCATTTTGTTAGACGAAGACACTACGTGCTTCATACAAGAAATTATATTCTCAAAGCTAATAATGCACAATCTCGAAGTAAGACACACAATATCTTACATTGATAATAATTTATATTAGATCAAGCATTTCATGCTCTTCAAATAAAACAACAATTTTATTAGACGAAGACACTACGTGCTTCACACAAGAAATTATATTCTCAAAGCTCATAATACACAATCTAGAAGTAAGACGCACAATATCTTACATTAAGAATAGTTCATTTTAGATCAAGCATTTAATGCTATTCAAATAAGACAGTCATATTGTTAGATGAAAACACTACGTGCTTCACACAAGAAATTATATTCTCAAAGCTAATAATGCACAATCTCGAAGCAGGTAGTTCTTTTATTTCTTCCAAGAATATAATATACTTAAAATAAAACTAAGGTTTCTTCAATGAAAACACAGTAATTCTTTGGATAAGAAATTTATTTCTCAAGTAAATTTAAACAAAACGTTATTATTCTTAGGTTGAAAATATATATTTTTTAATGAAAACTACAATTTCTTTGGACAAGAAATTTTATCATCACTTGGAAATTAAACATTACATGAAGACAAAACTATCATTCAAATGAATACACAATTATCTTATTTCAAGAATATCATATGCTTAATTGATTGAGAATGAAGATACCATGTTTCTTGTATACGGAGAATATAGATATTCTTGGGAGAAGACACAAAATATGTTTAAAGCTAGTTTTTATGATAAGAAAATATTATTCTGGAACGAAGAATAATATTCTCTAGTTAAAACAGTAAATTTGAAACAATATTATTCTAAAGTGAAGTATACTTATTGTTAGCCATATATAAATCATTATTATTCTTGACCAAGAGGATTATTCTTGCTTTAAGAATAGTTTTTTTTCTGTGTATAACTTTTATAAACACAGTAATGTATCTCATAAAGGATTTATGCATCTGAGATAACCTTAAACACTTTACTTAATATTCTAATTTATTCTAATTTAGTTATTAGGTATATTATATTATGCAAAACTATGTGTGCTTGGATAGGTACTTATTCCAATGAATAATTTTGTATATTATTAGTAAAAATATTATCATTTCTACACTTGTGATTCAAGTATTTGGTAAGATATTTGGAAATAAGTTTTCTATAAAAAATTTACTTATTACTTTAATTCTTATGTTCTTTAGACTTGGAAGACCTCCAGTGTAATCAACAAAATTGACTAATTATGATAAAATATTTTTTTTGGAAAATCTATCTACACTTTTTGTTATACGTACCTATACGTCATGACTCATGTGATTGTAGAAACTTTGTTTAATACAATTTGAATAGTTTATATAAAATTCAAATTCATCAATTTCAAAACTTATTCAATACACGACTATTTAAATAGCTTACTTAAGTACCAGTTTACATTTTTATCTTTTGCGATAAATCTCGATATACACTCTCTGAATAATAATAACATATAGATAAGTAAGTTTGTATGAGTCAGTAGCCAAACTCAGGTGATGTGGGAGCGGGTGAGCTGATAGACCGCCCGAAGGCCTCCATCGTGGCCTAACAACATTGCCAAATTGCCACTGGCGGTCACCTATCCCAGTGACTACGCGGAACAGTGCTTAACTTCGTTGACCTGTTATATACAGCTTGGCTATAAATAACTTAGTTAGCTCGAAACCTGCGAAGACCCCAGGAAGCTTCGTGCTTCTGAGAGAAGTTAGGCTGGCTGCACGCATAGCCAGCTCCCCACTCATAACGGACCAAATGCGCGTCCAAATACGGTAAAGGGGTCCACGTAAATAAATACTAAATAAATGATACGGTATAACACATGAAAGTATAACTTAGGGGATCAATCTACTCTTGAAAGCGACGGTAATCGTGGCATATATCGTAGTCCAATTTATTTCGGTGACAACTAAGCTCATAGCATTCACAAACATAAGCTGAACCTCGGAAACGATCATGATTTATTGCTTTCGTGCGCCAGAGTAGCCTATACTTGCATAAAAGTTTCAAGCACTTTCGATGAAAATAACCGGCCAAGTTCAAGAATCTTCGCTCGCAGCTCCTCATTCGGGGACTAAACCGCGAGCCAAGCGCACGTAGCGTACCCCGCGCAAAACATCGACATGTCGCTAAAATTCCTAATTCTACTCACCTTGCTCCACGACACACTCGGCCAAACCTACAGTTGCAACAGAAAATCCGCTCTCCTACTACTGAAAAGACCCGCATACGACTTCTCAACAAGGATTTTGGACAGAGTGTCGCAAAACGAGAACGCTCATTTTGTTTTCTCACCCTTATCAAGTTGGCTTCAACTCACAGCATTAGCGGAAGGCGCGTCCGGTAAAACTTTGCGAGAAATCTGGAAGATCACAAGGCATCACAGGAACCGCTGCTTCAAACTACAACTGGCGAAGATTCTAAGCAAACTAAACAGAGGATTAAAGTACGAGTTCAAGAGAAAAAACGTCATGGTTGTCGATGAGCTTAACGCAGTGAAAAAAAACTATATTCGCGATATTCAAAAGTTTTACGGCATAAAAGTGTTGTTGAAAAATTTTCGGTACTATTCAATCACTGCAGCCAACGATGTAAATAACATAATTGCAAACGGTACAAACGGTGTTATAACAGAAGCTGTGTATAGTGATGACTTCAGTGATACAGTGATGTTGATGAGTGATAATCTGTACTTCAGAAGTGCTTGGCTGAATCCTTTTAACCCTGTGTATACTAAGCTTGAGGTTTTCAAATCGTCAACAGATGTAGATATCGGTCATGTCAATATGATGAGCCAAATAGGTTATTTTAACATGACAGAAATGTATAAACTAAACGCAAAAGTTTTAGAGATTCCGTGCGTCAGTGGCTTTTCAATGTTACTTTTTCTGCCGAATAAAAATGTATGGATCGGTGATATATTCTACGATCTGCAACGGACGACCTTGAACTCTATTTATAATACTTTTAAGTCTCAAGGTCCTAAGCTCGTGAATGTTAGGATACCGAGATTCAGTGTGAATACGTCTGTTGATAATTTGCCGGAGTTGCTTTTCGATATGGGTGTGCGAAGGGTATTTGACCCAGATAGGTCTGAGCTTGATCATATAAGTGATTATACTATGTATGCGTCGCTTTTGAGCCAAATAGCTGATATAAAGGTGACAGAGCAAGGAGTTAGGGCTACCGCGTCTGTTGAAAGCCTTGTTAACAAAACCGATGACACAGAAGAGTTTTACGCCAACAAACCGTTTGCATTTGTGATAGCCGATAGAAAAACACAGTTCATATTATTCGCCGGTGTTTACTCAGTGCCGTCTGTGATTTGAGATCTTTATTTTTGAATCAATTCAGAGATCTGTTAGTTTTCTTTTTGTTCTTGACAATGCATTTGTTTTTGCACTTCTTGGAGTGTTTAGTCCTAGGATAAGTTAGGCTATTTTTATGTTTAAGGATGAACTAATTTATGATTATGTTTTTATAAAAATTAATAAGCACTTAGGTGTTGTAAATAGATAGAAGTAGATAATATTTTGAGATAAGAGTAATATTGTACAGTGTTTTTTAATGTATACTGTTCTGAAAGTGGGTCATATCCGCAAATTAAAGCAAGAATAACGTTATTTTTCTTCTTGACTTAATAGAACCTTGCTTTTTCGTCAGTTGATTAAATAATGGTAAAGCTAAAGGTACCCATAATCATAAAATAAACTGTAATTTTAGCGGCTCGCTTAGTATTCTTTTTCTTTGCCATTTTTCTGTCAATGAATAAAGACGATAACAGATTTGAAAGAACCCTTTGCTAACATAGGTTTTTGATTTATGAATAAAGCCCCCAACTGTTTGCGTAAAATTCTAGACACTTTTAAGTCGCCTTGTACAAAGTACCACATACATTGTGGTACTACATAATGAATTAGTCATTGTATTTTGCAATTCCAAATAAAAATTCCTTTCCGTAAAGATAAAAAATTAACAATGTCTGTCTGTCACGCTTTGGCAGCTGATTATTTAATGCTATCTTGAACACGGCGAGGTATTCAAATCAGCACAAACAATGTCATACCTAGTATTAGTGGTTAAACTAGTCTAGACCTACCTACCACCATACCTATTTCTGCCGCAAAGCAGTAATGCTCGCATTGCTGTGTTCCGGTGTGAAGGGTATGGTTTCCGGTGATATTACTGGCACATGAGGCTTTCGATCTTAGCCTCAAGGTGGCAACCCGCAAGTGATACCTCTGGTATTGCAAGCGTCCATAGGCTGCGGTAACCGCTTACCATCTTGTGGGCCGTACGCTTGGTTGCCACTTCAGTTGTATAAAAAAAAAAAAAAAAAAAAAGACCTACCCAGGCTCGAATAAGAGATTATGATATAAAAAAAAAACTATTGTGTATGAGATTGTAGGCACTATTAGACTGGTAACATGTCATAAGAAGGTAAGTTCGTATGAGTCAGTGGCCAACTCTTGTGACAAAGTTAATAGAACTTTGTTTTGCCCGAAGACCTCAATGTCCAAAGGTAGCAAGTGAATTACCGAAAGAGACTTATCTTTAAACAGCTAGTATGATTTACATTGAGTCAGTAGCAAAGTCAGTGCTGACTTCGAATTCGAGCAAAGTCTTAGCTGATCCGCTATTGAACCAATGTAAACGCTTTTGAGTCGTACTGACTTCAAATTCTCACGTACTGACCCTTTGTCAGCACTGACTTCATTTGAAGTCAGTCACAGGCCAATGGTAATTGACACTTAAAGGCGGCCGTACACTCTCACCGAGGCAGACCGAGATGGGCGAGCGCGAGAGTGTAATGGTAGCGCTGGCCTCGGCCTGTCTCGGTGTTCCTCGCAAGATCTCCGTTCCGGGTCTGTTTTTGCACCAAGTCAAAGGATCTCGCGTCGCCTCGCGAGAGTGTATTTGGTCCTCGTCTCGACCGAGACCTCTCGGGTGAGGCATAGCGAGTGGTTTCGAGCGAGAGTGTACAGCCGGCATAACACTGCAAATGGCGTCAAGGCTGTCGACTTGAGGGTTTTGTCACGAAAGGCGGATCTCGGCTGACGTGAAGTTAGCCATTTGTGATGCGCAATGACAATTTACCTAGTTTGAAAAAGCTCCATTGTGTATCAAAATGGCTAACTTCACGCCGAGATCCGTCGCTAAAACTATTCCCTAATTTACCGACATGCAATCATGCATCAATTTAGGTAATAACCCCAAATGTCACCCCATCAATAGAGTTTTAAACCACGCTTACCTACATTATTCGTAGAGTGTCGTGACGACATAAAAAAAGCTAGGAACCCAGCCGAGTTTGTTGCCAGATTGTTCTAGGCTGGGGCGCGTGGAACTGGCGTAAATTCACCTAGCTTTAAGACTTCAAAATGATCCTTGTAATTTTATTGAAATAAATCATTTTTGACTTTGACTTTGACTTTCACGCTTCATAAGTATATCGTATCCATACATTTACAGAACGCGTCCCGACACACTGCGCTTTAGTAATATAATTCTAACCATACAAAATGTATGGATACAATATGCTTATGACGCGTCACGACACGCCACGACAGAATAATGTAAACGCGGCTTTATTCATCATCATCATGACAGCCTTCTAATGTTCCCACTGCTGGAACACTGGCCTACTCTCAGGCGAGAGAGTGATTGGGTCTTAATCCACCCCGCGGACCCAATGCGGATTGGTGGATGGCACATGTCTTTCGAATTTTTAGTTCTTGGACATGCCGGTTTCCTTACGATGTTTTCCTTCACCGTATGAGAGCACTAGCATTGCGCACATAATCCATTGATTCCGAACAGAAAAATCCATTGGTGCAAGACCTGGTTTGAGGACGACCTTAGCGGTTTTATTATTGGCTATTATTTGTCAGTTTACCGGAAACGCTAGTACCTAACTGTAGTCAGTTACTCACGGTCGGTAGACCTTGAAGATACGAAGTTTTATCTGTTTACCCAATTTTCAAGTTACTGGATTTTGTTATACAGAGTGATTTTTTTAAATGGGACAGTATGGGGAAATCCGAATCTAAAGGAGATAGAGGAAAAGTGTCTAAGGAGACATTAGGTGTTTTTTTATGTAAACAAATTTGGCTCGTTCAAATTTGTGGTCAAGCGTGAGTTGTTCTTAAAAAATTATAAAGTTGGTCAATTTTTTTTTTGACGCGGATCGACTCTGTTTCATGTAAGGATTATTTCATTGTTTGGAAAGAAAAAAATCTGAACAGCAGAAGTTGGTCAAATTTACTGAAAACTAATCTTCATACAGTTGCAGTATTCGCCTTTTAATATTGTTACAAGTGCCTAGGCGTGTAAAAAAATATTTAAAATTATTCCATTTTTAAATTTTGATAATCGATAAGAGCTCCAGATGATTCAAGAGAAGAACATTTTTTTTAATCTTCGTAAACATCATGGCAACCGATAGTCTTGAAATTATAAAAAAAAGAATTCAAATTTGGAACGTAAGTTATTTCTGCAGCTGTGATTTTGTTTCCAATCAGTTCATGCTTGTAATTTTATTCATCATGGCGTTAACTAATTCACATAAAGTTGATTTGATTGAGGCGTATTTTCTTAATTATCGCAGTAGAGATAATGCACTTAAGTGGTATCAAGAACGCTATCCTGACCGTGTAGTACCGAATCGCAAGATATTTGATAGTTTAATAAAGAACCTAAGACAGGAAGGCTGTTTCAAGCCTAAGCGTAAAAGGCCGACAATAGTCAATAGTGAGTTTATAACTATTGCCGTATTGGGATATTTTGAAGCATACCCAAAAGACGCCCGACTTAACGCCATTAGATTTTTTCTTATGGGGTTACCTTAAGGGTCGAATTTATGTATCCCGATACAACTCCGTACAAGAATTAAAAGATGCTGTTTACAACACTTTAAACACAATTCACCATAAGTCTCTGTTAAATGCAACTAGAAGTGTCTTGAAGCGTGCTCGTACCTGCATAAGACAAGACGGCGGCCACATCGAACATTTACTCAAGTAATAAACCAACCGTATGAAGATTAGTATTCATTAAATTTGACCAACTTCTGCTGTTCAGATTTTTTTCTTTCCAAACAATGAAATAATCCTTGCATGAAACAGAGTCGATCCGCGTCAAAAAAAAAATTGACCAACTTTATAATTTTTTAAGAACAACTCACGCTTGACCACAAATTTGAACGAGCCAAATTTGTTTACATAAAAAAACACCTAATGTCTCCTTAGACACTTTTCCTCTATCTCCTTTAGATTCGGATTTCCCCATACTGTCCCATTTAAAAAAATCACTCTGTATAGATACAAAGCATAATTGGTTAATTTTGTTTTTATATTTATCCCGCTTGAGGTGAGGGAGGAGAAATAATTTTTGGGATATTAAGAAGGGCCAGGTCAGGAGTACCCTAAAGGCCCGGAGCGCGGGATCTTGGTCACCAGGATCGGGCAGAATCTTTCTCTGCCAAGCGTGGTTGAGGCCATGTTGGCAGATGAAACGGCGTGGAGGGCCGTGGCTTCTTTCTGTGAGACCGTAATGGTTCAGAAAGAGGCCGCTGAGCGAGATCGGGAGAGAGCCGATCCCGCTCGTACCCTTATGCGACGGGATGTCTGGATGCAGATTCGTCCCCGTTAACAAAAAAAAAAAAAAAAAAAAAGGAGTACCTACCCTAAAGAAAGGCCAGGTACCTTAAACCGACGAGCGTGTATGAAGAATGTGATGAGAGTAAATGAAGCAAAACAGGTGTGTCAGGATCGTAGCAAGTGGAAATCCGTGGTCTCTGCCTACCCCTACGGGATACAGGCGTGATTTTATGTATGTATGTATATTCTTTACAAAAAATAATGTTATGATTTTTCATGTTTTTTATTAGACTTTATTTATAGGTTTCGTTTATTCCCATTGCCCATAGCTAAAAAATGTATCTCTAAGTTTATTATTTTTATTGGCACTGGAATTCGCACTTAAAATATGAAGCAATAAAATGAGATAATTTAATACTCAGTGTCGCAAACACATTCTAACTATTATAGAGCTGGTAACCAATTAATTCAGACTCTCGCTGAAAGTTTTACAGCTGTGATCAATATTATATTTATATTGCCGTTTTTTGTACACCGCCATCTAACCTCAAACTAAGCAAAGCTAGTTTTATCGGAATCAGATAACTAGTACAATATTACTTATCACCTCATAAATACATAAGTACCTACTACAATACATAGATATAATTCTATATTATAATGGTTTTCTGCGTAAATTATGTCATCGGAGATCTATGCACTAAAGCTAGTACTGTTGTATGATACAGTTAGCAATTACAAATTATCATGACAGCCTTCTAATGTTCCCACTGCTGGGACACTGGCCTACTCTCAGGCGAGAGTGATTGGGTCTTAATCCACCACGCGGACCCAATGCGGATTGGTGGATGGCACATGTCTTTCGAATTTTTAGTTCTTGGACATGCCGGTTTCCTCACGATGTTTTCCTTCACCGTATGAGAGCACTGGCATTGCGCACATAAATTTTTCGAACAGAAAAATCCATTGGTGCACGACCGGGTTTGAACCCACGACCTTAGGATTGGAAGGCGGGGTCACTACCAATAGACCACCGGTGCTCTTCGATTACAAATTATACGCAATTAAATCATAGATTTATATCTGTGAGTTAGATACCTACTTATAATAATTGAGAAATAATAAAATACTATTAAAAATACGCACCAGAAAAGTGGTAAAAATATGTTGGTTTTTCATGATGTATTTTAATTTTGACACCTTTATGTACCATATTTTTATGTAAATAAATGAAATGAATGAATGAATGAGAGCTGGCATTTTGTAACCTTTGCCAGCGCATGACCGTGGTCTAAAACGTCAAAGTAATGCTAAAAAATAAAAATAAAAATTGAGTCTTTTCCCTTTTAAAGCGACTTTAAAAATTGAGGTTTTTTATTGTAGGTTTGCTACGTGATTTCTCCATCAAAATTAAGAATTGATTCTGATGTTACGGTACCTAATAAATTAAATTAATGGCATAGGTTCCATATAATTTTATACAAAATGATACAGCGCTTTTTGAAAAATCATAAAAAACTTTGTAAATAACTACATTCTCTCGTATCTCCACAATACGAAACATTTTTTTATTTTTCATTCGCTTTTTTTTCACGAATTTGTGTGGTAAGGTTGGAATATTCCCATCTGTCATCGAGTTTTCTGCAATAAGTCGTGTAGTGTACCTACTAATGTCTTTGAAAGTTTAACTGTATTCGAAGATGGTATATAATATTACAGTAGTACAGTACGCTGATGGAAGATTTTATTTTAATAAAAACTCAGAATTTAAAATATTTAGCTTTACAGTTCAATGCACTAGGATATCTAAAACTGTATTATATTTACGTTTTGCAATCCCGGTTCCCGTAAACACTGAACTGAGTAATAAAGATGAGAGTCATAAAAAAGGTAATGATTTATGACACAGTTCATAGGCGAGTCTGAACTTCGTTTATATAACCTACATAGCTTTATTATAGTCAATAGAATAAATAATTTATGAACTAATAATATAAATAATAGAGACTTGAAGGTTTAAAAGTTAGATAATCCGAATATAAAGGCGAAGAAAATAAAGGCTAGAAGCTTAAAGATCGGTCGTCATGGTGCACTTTGAGGCATGTCTATTGGCTGATATGATTCTGCGATTGAACTAAACTACAGTTGGAACTAAATATAATGTTTTATCGTTGTACGTTAGTAGTATCGACCTCCTGAATTGCAAGAACGGTGCTTCAAATATGTTTTGTACTACACATCCCCACAATTTATCTAAGGTGGGTGTTGCCATGTTACTAAATACGTCGATTTCGATGAAATTATAAATAGATTATGACCCGGATTGAAACATTGTATTCTTTTTATTGTTTTACCACTGAAGTCGCAGGCGGCTACTGTTTTATGATTTAGTTGAGGTTGCAATAAAACCGTTTTAAAATATGCTAACAACTTCTTCGAGTAAAACTGACTTATTTATTGCTTACGTACCTACTCAACTTTAATAACAATGTAAAATTACTATACTTATATAAATATATTTTGACCTACCTTACCTAAATAGGTTTTTTTTTTTGTATATAATAAATAAATAAATAATAAATAATGCTGGACAATCCACACAGCATCATCTAGCCCCAAGGTAAGCTGCTGTTAAACAGAGCTGTATTATGGGTACTAGATGACTGATATATATTTAATACAATACAATACATAGATAGATATTTTTTATTATATATAGAATACCCAGAACACCCGGAACAAATATTTGTAGATCGTACAAACATTTGTTCTGAGGCGGGAATCGAACCCGCAACCTCTGCGTCGCAGGCGGACCTGCGCCCGCTGCGCCACACCGGTCGTCAAACCGATGTGGCGTCTGAATGCATTACGGAAAAATAACTAAAATGAATGATAAAAAGTCAATAATCTTTGTCTCTAAAGTTGTTTATTGTAGCGTTATATCGTCTTGGACTGAATCAACATTTTTTGACGTCATGGGAAACCTTGTTTAAAATAAATAACAAACAGATTTCTATTAATTTGAAAAAGCACACACAAATAAGACAAGTATAAATAAATAATAAATAAACAATGCTTGTACTACGACTTAAGCGTACACTTCGGAGCCCTGTTTTCGGTAGGAAGCAAACTAGTGGTATGGCGCTAGGTTGTGGAATCAAACACTATATACGATTTGAAATGAAAGTATAATTCTGTTTACTCGTGTCGACTTGATTGTTACAAATTAAAGGCCGCAATGTCATTCGCGGCCGTGAGTTTTCGTCAGCGCGTTCTACCACGGTGACATTTTTCACAGCGCCATCTATCGACAATCTTTTAACTAATTCTCGCTAAACATACCGCCCACCAAGGACAAAGTGGCATTTGGCCTTAAGTATTGAAAATACCGCCCACCATGAGCGCTTGTGAATATGAAGTAAGTTAAACAGCATGTAAAATAACAACTAAAGATAAAATTATAAGTAGGTACCTAAGCTATATGGCACTGTAAATTATATTATTGTATACAAATTAAACTTAATCTAATTTAGCCTATATACTTAGCTACTAGCTAGGCCGTTATTGGCAAAATACAAAGTTTTGAGGTGGGTCTTTTCATGACGTTTGATTTGGTACGAAGAGACACAACTCGTGTGATATTGTCTGGACCAGGATGTTTGTTAATCACTCGGCCAAGCAACCAACGAGAAGGAGGTAACCCGTCCTCCTTTACTAAAACCAAATCACCTACGTTCGGCTCTGGATTCTGAAAAGACCATTTGTATCTATGCATTAGAGAAGCTAAATACTCTTGGGACCAACGTCGCCAAAAGTCCTGAGTCATTTTTTGTGTAAGCTGCCAACGACGCAGACTGCCCATGTTGGAACTCTCGAAGGAATAATCCGGAACAGTAAGCAGCGGCTCCCCCACAAGAAAATGGCCAGGAGTGAGAGCTTCATATCCCTCAGATTCTGTGTCAGCTCTAGACAGTGGTCTTGAGTTAAGGCAAGCCTCTATTTGCCCTAACACTGTGGCCAACTCTTCGTACGTTAGAGTTGAGTCCCCGATAACGCGCTTTAAGTGGAATTTGACCGACTTTACTCCTGCCTCCCACAATCCGCCGAAGTTTGGTGAAAGCGGGGGAATGAAATGCCATCTCGTTCCGTTGCTAGCTAGACTCGCTGCAATCTCACTCTGCATGATAGTGTGTTCCGCAGAAAACATTTTCGGCAGCTGTCTGGATGCCCCCACAAATCCAGTTCCATTATCGCTCCAGACATCCGAGCAATGACCTCTACGTGAAACAAATCGCTTGAAAGCTGCTAAAAAGCCTTCCGTTGTCAAATCACTCACTACCTCAATATGTACTGCCTTTGTGGACATACAGACAAATAGACATATGTAGCCCTTATAAGCATGCTGCCCACGGCCTTTGGATGTTCTTATGTTTATGGGCCCAGCATAGTCCACTCCGCTACATTTGAAAGGTCTGGTTGGCGTTACTCTGGCAGCAGGTAGCTGTCCCATTAGCTGCGTTGATGCTGCTGCTGCATACCGAGTGCATTTGACACACTTCCTGACATGGGCCTTTACGAGTTCCTTGGCTCCAAACACCCAGAATTTAGACCGCAAGTACGTTAACATCAGTTGCGGTCCCCCATGAAGTGTTTTCGAGTGAGCGTCAGCTACAAGTAAGTTTGTTAATTCCGACTTCTTCGGAATCAGTATAGGGTGTTTTCTATCATCGCTTAAGGCCGACATTTCTAGTCGCCCTCCTACCCTTAAAATTTGCTTTTCGTCGATGAATACATTTAATGATTTTAATGGAGCTTTGAGTTTTACTGTCTCACCACTTTCACTGCTAGATATAGATGCTATTTGCTCTTTGAATTCTTCTTGTTGACATTTTCTAACGCACACTTCCATTGCTTCTCTCAGTTCCTGTGTAGTCAGAAAATGTGTATCTCCGCTTTCTTTTCGCTTTTTCCACGTTATGAAACGCCTACAATACGCTATCACTCTGACCAACTTATTCAAATTAGAATACCTTTCCCAAAAGTTGTCCGTGCTTGCTACTACATGAACCTTTATCTCTTCTATGTTAGTTTCTTCATTCTTTTTCCTGTCATAGTTCACATCTCTTTGATGCAGCAGTTCTGGACCGTTAACCCACATCATATTCTGAACAAGTTCAGAAGGCTTCAGACCTCGTGATGCGCAATCTGCTGGGTTCTGTTTCGATGGAACGTGTGACCACTGCTGCGACTCAAGTGTTGTCAAGATCTCAGAAACTCGGTTAGCTACGAACGTTTGCCAGCGATTCGGATGGCTGTTTAGCCAGGCTAACACCACGGTGGAGTCCGTCCAAGCATGGATGTGATCTTTGTCAACCTTTAACACTTCAGCTACCTCAACTAATAATCTTGTCACGAGAACAGCTCCGCACAGCTCCAATCTTGGGATCGACACTTGCTTGACAGGCGCGACCTTGGTTTTGGCTGTGACAAGATTAACATGTATCTTACCGTTTTCGTCGATGACTCGAACATACACAACGGCCGCATACGCTAGCTTTGATGCATCGGAAAAGCCATGAAGTTCAACGAACGTGTTTGTTCGAGAAACTTGTATCCAGCGGGGTATCTGCACCGACGATAAGTCAGGTAACTCGTTACGGTAAGTTAGCCATTCTTCTAAAATTTTGCTTGGGACTTGCTCATCCCATTTTATGCCTGATATCCAAAGCTTCTGAATGATCATCTTCGCCAATATTACAGTGGGTGCCACCCACCCTAACGGATCGAACAAGCGCCATATGTCCGATATGACTATTCTTTTTGTTACAGGTTGCTGCAGCTTCGGAAGTGTCACCGTGTATTGAAAGGCGTCGTGTCTTCGGTTCCAGGTTAGTCCCAACAATTTCATTGCTTCATCTGTTTTCAGCTTCAACCCATCTTCCTGCTCAACGTCCTCTCCTGTTTCCTTGATCCTTTCCAGAAGATCTTCATTATTGCTGGACCACTTTTGTAGCTTAAATCCACCTTTTTGTAGTAGCTTGTTCATTTCCGTGTAAAGTTGCATAGCAGTGTCTATGTCTTCGCTGCCTGTAAGTAGATCATCCATGTAGTAATCCTGCTTTACTTTTTCAGCTGCTGCAGGGTAACTAGACCCTTCATCGAGTGCCACCTGTTGTAGTACTTTTACTGCTAAATATGGAGCTGATGCTGTGCCGAACGTAACTCTCAGTAACCGAAATTCGTCTGGTTGTGTTGTTGGTTGTGCGACGGGGTGTGCCACGAGTGCAGAAGAAGAGCTCACTGCTTTACCCTTTCTCCACAGGATTCTTTGGTAGTCTACGTCTTCAGCGGCAACTTTAACTTGGCGATACATCTTAACTATGTCAGAACACAGGCAGATACGGTGCGTTCTCCACCTCATCAAAAGGTTTCTCAACTCTGGTTGCAAAGTAGGTCCTACCATCATCGTGTCATTTAATGAAATTCCATCTTCTCCTTTGCAGGACGCATCAAAGACAATTCGGACCTTCGTGGTATCCTTATCGTTTCTGACAACTGCGAAATGAGGTAAGTACGTTCCTGTAGCATTGTTCATCTCTTCTTTAGGTATTTTCTCCATATGCCCTAACTGTAAGTATTCTTCCAACACTTCTTCATACTTAGCTTCCAGCTCCCTTGTTTTATCTAGCTTTGCTTCTAAATATTTCAATCTTTTTTCTGCTATTTTCTTAGAGTTTTCTACTTTCAGGTCAGCATGTTCCTGTTTAAATGGCAGCCTCACAACATATCTTCCATCATCGTCTCGCTTGGTAGTTTCTGCAAAGAACTGTTCGCAGCGCATTTCTTCATCAGTAAGTATTGGCTTTGTGTTTGCTTTGGTATCTGCTTCCAGTTCCCAGAACTTCTTCAGTTGATTATCTTCTTCAAAACACATTTGGTGCATGGATATCAAATTTTTTGTTTGCTTGCTAGAATCTGATCCAACCACGCCCGATAAAATCCATCCAAATGATGTGTTCTGTGCTAGTAAGGATCCGTGCTTTTGAATCCCTTCCCGCATTACTTCACCGACTACTTCAGCACCCAACAGAAGATCTATCTTGTTCGGTGTATTGTATCGTGGATCCGCCAATGGTAAAGTACATACCCAGTCTGTAGCAATCATCCTTTTGCTGGGGAGTAAAGAAGTGATTGACTTTAAGACGTAAACATCCAGTGAAAGCTTTACATCTTCAAAGCCGTCGCGCATCGATGAAATGTTCAGTTTGACCATGGCCTTGGTGGAAACGTCTTGACTCCCTCCTACTCCTGAGATAACTCCCCTTACCGGAGTCTTTGTTAGACCCAAGTGCTGAGCCGTTGCTTCGGTGATAAAGGACGCCTGCGATCCTTGGTCGAGCAACGCTCTTACGATACGAGTATCTCCGTTCTCTGTTTGAGCTTTGACGAGCGCAGTAGCCAGTAGTACCTGGCCACGAGGAGACATTCCTCCTGATGCTAAACACACTACTGGTGCCCCTTCCCCTGAACCATTCTCCTTTGATGAACCGCTACTTGCTGCTGTAGCTGGTTTTGATTCGGCCTCTTTGTCTATATGCAAAAACCTATGATGCCGCCTTCGACAAACGCGACATGAAACACGACACCTGCATTGATTGGCCGAGTGACCTTCACTGAGGCAGTTAAAACAAAGTCGTTGTTTTTCGACAAATTCCCTACGAGCTGTGACCTCTTCGTTTTCGAACGACTTACAATGTACTAACCTATGTTGCTCTTTACAGAATCTGCATGAAATGGAAGCATTAGATTCCTCAGCTACGTGGAATGACTTCGCTGTCTGATGGGGCTTAGACTTGTTGTGACTAGACCCTGAGTCTACAAACTCTAGTGCTCGAAACCGATTTGTTAAAAATTCCTCGAATGATTTCCATGTTGGAAGTTCGGTTGAGTTTGCACTTTGGAACTCCCACTGCTTTCTCGACTCATGGTCTAACCTCAACGCTGTTATATACACTATGATGATGTCCCAACTAGACACATCTACCCCTAGGCTTGACAATGCACCTAAACACTCAGAGGTAGTGTCGAGCAACTCCCTTATAAAGATAGCCGACTCGGTGCTTGCAGTCGGTTGCGCGAGCAGTCTTTTTAGAATAGTGTTACACAAATAGCGTTTGTTATGATACCTCGTCTCTAACATGTTCCAACACCGCATGTAGTTCTCTGCTGATAAGCTTATGTGTCTAACGAGTTGCTCGGCCTCCCCACTTAACAAGCCCTTAAGATACTGCATTTTTTGAATTTGCTCCATTTCGGTCTTATGGACTAGAGATGTGAAAAGATCACGAAAGGTGTTCCATTCAGCATAGTTTCCCGAAAACTTTGGTATTACTATTTTCGGCAGTTGGGCATTACAAATTTTATTACCCCCCGAATTACTTTGTAGCTGAGATTGCGACTCGGCGGACGACTTTTTAGACAAACCTTCCATTAACAGACATTTGTAATCAATGTAAATCTCTTCAGTAGCGTCATACACATCTTTTGTCATATACATCGACGCTTTTAAAAGCTTAGAGTCTGTCGTTTTACAAAGTTCCGCGTGAGTACTAATAAACTGACCCCATAATGCCTGCAATGTCTCTAACTTAGATTGAATGTACATTATAGTTAAACGATCTTTGGGTGTTTTCTTAAAATTTGAAAGACCTTTAATCATCCTAGCGTGCAAGTCTTCTTGCAACACAAAGAGTTGCTCCATTGTAGACATTTTTAAAGTTAATACAATGTAATTACAAAACTAAACTATTTTTTTGTGAAATTTTTCTAAGTGTTCGTAAAATATTTGAAAATTGGGCATAGGTTCCCCGTATGAACCAAATTCTTAAAATTATTCTAAGTCTACGGGTTAATTAATTCTACAAGTTATTAAAATAAGCTACTATTGATAATTAAGTTTAAAAGTTAAACTACAAAATATTATGAAAATTACAAAGGTTTCCGGTTTGAAGTTATTAAAGTAAGTTCAAAGTTTATATCACCAAAGTTCTCCTGCTGTGTCTGAATCCTTTCCTGGTTACTCCTTGTCCTGATCTTCCTCTTCGTGCCTGACTCCCTCCTGAGCCAGCACTTCCCTGCTGCTTGCTGCTCGATCTAATCTTCCTCTTCGTGCCTGACTCCCTCCTGAGCCAGCACCTCCCTGCTGCTTGATCTGATCTCCTCGTCTGCTAGTTGAATAAGCTCCGTCCTGAACTTATCCGAGATTGCTACTGTTTGCTTGGCCAGTCGGCTGTACGCCTTGCTCCTTCCTGAACAAGGTGACGTGATACTGCGCTCAACACGCTGAAGTTGAAGCGCCCTTGCCGCACACTGGTATACAGTAACACCAAATTCACTTCACTGCATTCCAACCATCACCCCACTGGTCACTTTTTCCCTACCATAATGCCCTGGTGGGTTGGGCGAGCTTAGGGCCCGCGCAAAAATGACGCCAGTGACGCATCCGGCTCGAAGGACCAAAATGTACTACGACTTAAGCGTACACTTCGGAGCCCTGTTTTCGGTAGGAAGCAAACTAGTGGTATGGCGCTAGGTTGTGGAATCAAACACTATATACGATTTGAAATGAAAGTATAATTCTGTTTACTCGTGTCGACTCGATTGTTACAAATTAAAGGCCGCAATGTCATTCGCGGCCGTGAGTTTTCGTCAGCGCGTTCTACCACGGTGACATTTTTCACAGCGCCATCTATCGACAATCTTTTAACTAATTCTCGCTAAACAATGCTGGACAATCCACACAGCATCATCTAGCTCCAAGGTAAGCTGCTGTTAAACAGAGCTGTATTATGGGTACCTACTATAGACGACTGATACATACGTATTATACTTAATACAATACAATACATAGATAGATATTTTTTATTATATACAGAAAATACCCAGAACACCCGGAACAAATATTTGTGTATCATACAAACATTTGACCCGAGGCGGGAATTGAACCCGCAACTTCCGCGTCGCAGGCGGACCTGCGCCCGCTACGCGACAATCGTCGGTCGTCCAATAACTATTGCTATGCTAATTTTAATAAACGAAAACATAATAAAAATATGACGTTTCTAATAATACAATCTTTGACTATATTATAATAGAATTCTTTGAATACAAATACCTCAAGTAGTGTATGACATTTATAACAAGCAAAATTATGAATTCTTCTCTTCTTAGTCGTTCCCTCATTGTTGAGGATCGTGACTCCTTCCCATTCCATGAATTATGGATTTCAATTTAGAGCGGTCGGTGGCTTGATGAAGTGCCCTGTTCACCGGCATTTCCAGCTGCTCCGAGACCTGGTCAGACCATCGCAAAAATACATAAATTATTAATACATTATCGATATAACGGCTTGATTTGTCCTGTAACGGTTTTTAGCTAAATCTACCTAAATATTATTACTTGAGACCTGTCCCAGCTTCGCAGGTGTAAGGAAAACCAAAGCCGTACGAAACCGGGGGCAGGTCGCTAGTAATAAATATAACCTATTCGTTCGTTCGTATGAGTCAGTGGCCAACTCTGGTGACAGAGTTTCTAGGCCGCCCGAAGGCCTCTGTCATGGCCTAACAATTTTGAAAAAGCCGGGACCGACTGCTTAACGTGCCCTCCGAAGCACGGGAGCGCTTGAAATTGCCACTGGCGGTCACCCATCCAAATGATGACCCCGCGGAACAATAAAATTAACTAATGTTAATATTGTACATAAATATTCTACTCAGACAGTTATGATACTTAAATAAATACCTAATACAACCTGTTTTATTATACATAGCCTTTTGTTACCCACTAACGGCCCGTCCAGGCTTTGCACGGGTGGACAAAAATATAGCCTATGTTACTCAGGGATAATGTAATGTGTAATGGAGAAATATATTTTTTACGCAAGCTTTGAGTAGCACTGCAACTGTTAGTCAGGCGTGGCACTTAACACCAGGCGAGCGACTTAACCGTCTTGTTACTTGCTGACACAGTACGAAACTACTTACGTTTGCTAGAGCGTGTAAGTATGTACTTGCTGCCTCAGATTTTGTAATGCTGCTCAGGTAACTCTTAGATTCCTGCATGTCTCATGTCTATACTCAGAAATGTCAATTATCTCCCACAGCACTACCAACAGTATTGCTGGTAGTGCAGTAGTGCTGGTAGTGCTGGTAGTGTGTGTTTGCTAAGCGTGTCATATCGGCAGTATTTATACTTCTGGAAGTGTTGTCACATATCTCCCACAACATAACCAGCAGTAGTGTGGTAGTGCAGTAGTGCTGGTATTTTTTTATGTCAGCAAGTGACAAGACGATCAATTAAGCAACACGCTTCGTGCGCGCACTCTTGACGTAGCTGGCTAAGTTGTTCTTAACAGAGCAACGAAATTAAGCACTGTTCCGCGTAGTCATATTTTGGATGAGACCGCCGCCGATGGCAAATTCAACTGAGCGCTCCCGTGCTTCGGAGGACACGTTAAGCAGCTGATCCCGGCTTTTTTTAAATTGTTAGACCATGAGAGAGGCTTTCGGGTGCCCTAGAAACTCTGTCACCAGAGTTGGACACTGACTCATACAAACTTACTTACCACCACGTCTGACCATAACAGATGCAGTGCCACCCAAAGCTTAAAGTTTTTAAGTTCAGCGTGGCACTCATCACCCCGAGACGTTGACCAGTAATTTTCACTAGCTACAGTGCCCTTCAAACCTAAACACAGTGCAGCTTGCACACTACTGCTTGGAGGCTAAATATCTGGCACTACGGACCATCAAGACGGACTCTTGCTGAAGAGTCCTACCACCATAGTTGTGGTATAAAAACCTAGCCATTTAAAAATATCCGACATATTAAATGACATATACTTTTTCCCCATTTTAAATTCATTGGCAGACCCTGAGTATGGCCGCTATAGCGTAATTTGTAATTGCTGTTTACTACAACGCGTATCGTTTGATGGTAGCTGGTAGATGGTACGTGCTAATGTGACCTGATTTAAAGAATTTTTATCTGTTAGCGACCTTACGCAACACATGTGTTGTAAAGGTAAATAGATAATTGTGTACCCTTAGCACGTGTTTAGACGTAAGTAAGTATGTTCGTATGAGTCAGTGGGCAACTCTGGCTTTGGTCAAAGTCAAAGTCAAAAATGATTTATTTCAATAAAATCTGCCTGGAAGCCTAGAAGAATCTGGCAACAACAAAAGAAGAAAGAATCTGGTCACACCTCGGACACTCTCAATAAAATGTATAAAGCAATCCTTTCACAATCACCACATGCATGGTTTGTGTACGTAAACGGTGCCGTTGTATGTGTGCGTCATGGTTGGCGGTTGGCCCCGCCCAATTACAGCAAGAGCGAGACAGCACACTTTCGTTCGCATGCGCGCGTTTGGACCTACACGAAAACGAAATAAACGTGTGCCTAAGCCCTTAGTTTCAGTGCCGGCAAAAGGTGCCGTGTGGTGCCGGCAAACTCGCGACCGGGGTGTGGTAAGTAAAACCTGTGGGAGGTAGGGATTGACCATACTGTACGTAGTACTAAATCTGGTCTGTCCTTTGGTGTCAGTGAGGTGTTATTTCTGCTGCCAAGCAGCAATGCTCGCGTTGCTGTGTTCCGGTTCGAAGGGTATGGTGTCCGGTGAAATTACAGGCACATGAGGCTTTCCATCTAACGTCTCAGGGTGGTAGCACGCAAGTGATATCTATGATGTTGCATGCGTACATAGGCTACGCTGACCATCAAGTGGGCCGTACGCTTGGTTACCACTTTAGTAGTATAAAAAAAAAACATAACTAGCTGTTGCCCGCGACAACGTTCGCGTGGAACTCGGGAAGCCTACCTTTTTCCGGGATAAAAAGTAGCCTATGTCCTCTTCCTATTCCTGGTCACTATCTATTATATATATAAGATATAAATAAATAAATAAATGAGCCATTTATTCTAAACTTGGGGTTTACATGGTTTTGGTAATGTTATGGGTTTAGGTTAGACTATAAAATGTCCCTCAGTTCAGTGTGCCTCTTGGCATAGGCCTCCTCTAACGCTTTCCATTGACTTCTATCTTGAGCTACCCTTCTCCAGTGTTGTCCAGCTGTGAGTTCCCTTCGCCTTCTATTGCGCGGTCACTATATATTTATGTTTAAAATTTCAGCCGAATCGGTTCAGTGGTGGTCGAGTTTTAGAGGAACATCCATCCAAACATCCAAACTTTCGCATTTAGAATAGAATAGAATAGAAAAATATTTATTTAACGCCACACAATAAACATAAAAATAACAATACAAATTAAAACTAAACTATTGTGACGAAAAAAAGGCAGCCACTCAGCATGTGCTGATAAATAATGCTGGACAATCCACACAGAATCATCTAGCTCCAAGCACAAGGTAAGCTGCTGTTAAACGGAGCTGTGTGAAAGTTATAAGAATTATATCCGTTTGAAAGTGTAAAAGTTATTTGTATAGTTCCTAACGGAACTATACAAATAACTTTATATACTTACATATACTTTCGTTACTCGATCGTTTTTGTGGTAGATCCTGTATGACCCAATCACTCTCGCCTGAGAGTAGGCCAGTGTCCCAGCAGTTGGAACATCAGAAAGCTGTCATGATGATGACGCCTGGATGCAAACTACATTTTAGTGACGAATGAGTAAAAATATAATAAATAATTTGCATATATTAAACAAATCTATTGTTTACGTAAAATGAAAACAATAATGCAACTTGTAGTAAACTGTTTTCCGAAAAGTGGTGAACGTCTAATGGTGGTCGCTCAAGTAAGGATTACTCTGTGATTAGGGTCTGTGAAAGTTTTTTATTCACTAAGACTTGCGTTAAGCTGCATTAGTGCCTGCATTAAGCTCATACCTCTAGATTGCGTAGTTTCAAATAATGTTTTGTGAATAGGTTTATCATTTAATATTTTGACCGTCTTATAGCGTCCGCAGTTTCTTGAGTAACAAATCTGTTTAATCATTTATTGTGTTGAAAAGATAATTAATTCAGTTATCGTATTGAAGTTAGACGCATTGTGGTGTTTAGATTTGATCAGAAATATTTATTTATTTTAATTTATTTATTCTAATAATAGAGCAGCTTTCGCTGATGTGTCACAGTGTTGAAAAGATGATATCGATACTTTTTTTATTGGTTTTGTGTGTTAGATGTGCATTTCCTGGTAAGACGAATTAACTATGCCATTTTGTAAATATTACCGATTGGGCGGTGTGGTCGCTCAGCGACAAAGCCTTTTTTTTTTTATTCAATAAATAAAAAAAAAACTATGTCATTACAACAAGACTTATTACCTACCATAACAATATCAATATCAATTAAGCAGTCGGTCCCGGCTTTTTCAAAGTTAGGCTATGACAGAGGCCTTTGGATGGCCTAGAAACTCTGTCACCAGAGTTATATATAAATATAAATAAATTATGCTGGACGATCCACACAGCATCATCTAGCCCCAAGGTAAGCTGCTTTTAAACAGAGCTGTATTATGGGTACTAGATGACTGATATATATTTAATACAATACAATACATACATAGATATTTTTTTATTATATATAGAAAATACCCAGAACACCCGGAACAAATATTTGTAGATCGTACAAATATTTGTTCCGAGACGGGAATCTAACCCGCAACCTCTGCGTCGCAGGCGGACCTGCGCCCGCGGCGCCACATCGGTCGTCAAAAAAGTTTGCCACTTACTCATACGAACTTACTTACTTACCACATAATACGGTTACCGTATGTAGTACGTCTCAGTGTGACGAGCGTGCAGTAAAAATGTAAAAAAGTGCAATAAAAACTTAATTTTTTGTGTGTCACTGCAGTTATGGAACAACTTGATCGTTTCGTCATTTGCTGACACAAAATAGCATGGCCATATTTACCAGTTAATAAGTGATATAAAAACAATTTTCTGTTACTTCTAGACCTAAAAAGCGGTTTAAATAATTGTGGCAAAGACTTCTCTCCCATTCAAAGAGTATACGATGGATTTGCATCAGTGGAGACGTACCCCTGGCTTGGTAGGCTGTATTATCCTATTGGTAAGCATACTATACTAATTTTCGTTAGAAAAAAAACAAAAACCTACTTCAAGCTAAAAAAAATGTTTCGGCAGATTGTGGTGAGACGCGACTATGTAGTTATTGACACGTTTTTTATAATTTATTCATAATGTACTGAACCGATTTCAATACAATTTTAAATGGGATTTTGAAGAATTATCTATCAAATAAAAAAAAACCATCGAAATCAATTCATAATTGGCGGAGAAATCGCCTAAGAAACATACAAAAAAAAACACTTCTCTTCGGTATAAAATCGGTTAAAAATACACTAAATAAATAATAAATAAATAAGTAGCACTTTATTGAGGACACAAGTAGTACAAAAGTTACATAAGTGTAAACAATACTAAATATGTAGTCCTACAAAAGGTGGGTACACTACAATATTATCGCAGGGAGCGATTTCTTACTGACTTCCTATTTAAGGCAAAAAGACTGTGCCAGTGGTAACAAGGTTAGCAGTATTCGCCTTCTCTCGAACTAGTGTAGAACTGCATTTCGGGATCCAGTTGTTACGCTCATCACCGTCATTGTCCTACCACACTCTACCATCTAACAAGTGGTAGGACTCTTCAGCAAGAGTCCGTCTTGGTGGGTACCACCGCAGTGTCAGATATTCTACCTCCAAGCAGCAGTGTGCAAGCTGCACTGTGTTTAGGTTTGAAGGGCACTGTAGCAAGTGAAATTACTGGGTGAAAGAGACTTAACAACAATGTCTCGAGGTGATAAGCGCAGTGCAGTGCCACGCAAACACTTAAAAGCTTTAAGCTTTGGGTGGCACTGCATCTGTAATAGTCAGGCGTGGTGCTTAACATCAGGCGGGCGTCTTGATTGTCTTGTCATATAAAAAAAATAGACAAAAATCATGTCGCTACCATGTCGGTACATGTTGGGTTGGGAACGATATCGACGTTGTTGACCACTACGTCTATTTGGCGATTCAATTAGTAACATTCAACTTCGATAAATAGGTCAACTGACGAATCCAACTCTGATGGGCAGCTTTCCGGAAGTTATGGCATATTTTTCGTCACAAATACCGCTGAGCCTCAAGACAAAAGTTTATAATCAGTGCGTGTTGCTAATGATGACTTAGGGACTGAGACGTGGTCGCTAATGGGCGAGTGCCCAGTCAAGAAGCTAGAGGTTGTGTGTTCATATCCCCACTGGGGAACAAATATTTGCTGATCATGCAAGCATTTAGCCCACCAGCCACCGAGTGTGTCAAAAAATGGTAAAAATTATGCGTTCATTTAAATTAATTTCCTTTTACAGATAATGAAAAAGTGACTACAGTAGTAGTTTTGATTACAAAAGATATGGTTGTTGGTTCAGCTTTTGATATTGACAGATATCCAAAAAACGATTTCAGGTAACTAGGCCCCATATATTTTTATTGCGTCTAGTGACAAGCTGGTTACTATTATTGCTCACACTGGATGTGTGAAGTGCAGATGCTGTAGTGCCGGGAACAGGCTTAAGATGAAATAGACTTGACCACTTGGCACTTGGCACCACATTGAAGCTTTATGATGAAGACAGATCATCAAAAAAAGCTAGGAACCCAGCCGACTTTGTTGCCAGATTCTTCTAGGCTGGGGCGCGTGGAACTGGCGTAAATTCACCTAGCTTTAAGACGTTTCAAAATGATCCTTGTGATGTGATTGAATAAAGATATTCATCCTCAAGTCTTGGGTTTGAAACCGGTAATGCATTAATTGATTAAAAAAAATATATACATGCGCAAAGCCAGCGCTATCAAACGATGAAGGAAAACATCGTGATAAACCGGCATGTTCAAGAACTAAAACTTCGAAAGATATGTGTCATCCCTAATCCGCATTGGGTTCGCGTGGATTATGACCCAATCACTCTGGCTTGTGAGTAGGCTAGTGTCCCAGCAGTGAGAATAATAGATACTTAGATAGATAGATAGATAAGTCTTTATTGTATACACCAAAAAATTAAACAATTAAATCGGTCGTCACTTTACTTTCACAAACTAATTTCTTTCAGAGCTAAATCAAAAGTTGTGCTCGGATGTAACTGCAGTAATGGACCCCACATTGGGGTAAAGGATTACATCTACCATCCGGACTACCAAGGGCGGACCTTAAGTGCTCTTGCCATCATCCAACTGGACATACTCAATTTGGGAATAGGTAATTTTGAAGGAATTGTAATTCTTAATGTAACGGAACGAAAATAAGTACAGACCCTTGTAAATGATGTAGGACACCGAGCATTGGAACGTTACTTCTTTCTCTTCGCATTCTTCATTACTGAAGGTCGTGCCCGTCTTGAAATGCTTTAATGGAGACATAAGGTAGCTGAAAAATTTTAGAGCGCAATGCCAGTGCTCTCATACGGTGGAGGAAAACATCGTGAGGAAACCGGCATGTCCAAGATCTAAAAACTCGAAAGACATGTGCCATGTGCTGTCATGATGATGATAAATACTGGTGTTTCCCCAACAAGTTGTTATCATTTAGAAAATTATATAATATATAATATATGTGTAATAAATATATGTTCTTTGTGTCTAGAGCTCGCCCGGGGAAGAACTACTACTATGAGACTTAATTAGATCTAGGTCTCAGAGCGGCAACGCATAATATCTCTGATGTAGCGTATATGTATAGGCTATGGTGACAGCTTACCATCAGATAGGCCGCATGCATGTAGACCACGTAAGTGTTACAAAAAAAAATTTTTTTTCTTTGTTTTCTTCCGAAAATCTGAAGGCTTTTTTTTCAGAATTACACCCAATCTGCATGGCACCATCAGATATCCAGAATCCTATTTTCTATGCTATGAATTTAGCAAGAGGTAATAAGTTTGTAGTGAATTGCTTAAAAAAAGTTACTCTGAATTTGTTTTAGTGGCTAACTTAGATTTTTTTGTATATCTACAAGTACCTGGTAATAAGACTCTTTAGATCACTTCGGGGTCAAAATTCCTCTTTTTCCCCCAAACACCACTAACACCAAAAAGACCCACCCATAGCAATGGGTGGAGAAGAGCCTGGGTACAGAGGGCACAGCCCTAAAGCCCACTCCCCACTCCCCAAGAAGGGGTGAGAAGAATACCACTGACTTTAGATAGTGTTTGAGATTTGCTGGGACTAACCTTTCGCTGTCTGCTGAAATTAACAATTTTGGTTGATTCTGTTTTTCCTGCAGATATTAAAATGTTGGTATATTAAAAATTCATTCTTAATAGCTTATAATTTTGAATCCTAAAAAATGACGATACGCCAAAAAACGTATGCTGTAAAATGTATGTAGCTGTGATGTTTTTTTCAGACTGCAAAAAATCGTCAATGAGAATTTTTGAAATGACTCACGTCGATCCTGAGAAGTGCAAATATTTTTATAGAAAATCTGGGGTAAGTATTAGAAAACATTGTAATATATGTTGCAGCAAAGCCGCGGTGCAGCATATTTTGTATAATTATATTCCTCTATAACTCGACAACCACTGAACCGATTTGAAAACATACAACATAAACATAACATAAACATTCTATTCTATACCCAGTATCTAACTAGGTATAGAATAGAACGTAGGCTACTTATCCCGTAAAAAGAACGGTTCCCTAGTTCCACGCGAACGAAGTTGTGGGCAACAGCTAATAAAATTTGCATGTGGCCTTACTGTCTGGTCAACAATAAAACGTATAATTAACAACAACTTCCAGATGTTCAATTTATAACTTTCAGATGTTCAATTTACAACTTTCAGATGTTCAATTTACAACTTTCAGATGTTCAATTTACAACTTTCAGATGTTCAATTTACAACTTTCAGATGTTCAATTTACAACTGTCAGATGTTCAATTGACAACAACTTACAGATGTTCAATTTATAATAACTTTCAGTTGGATGTAGACAGCATGTGGCCAAGCCATACGGTTTGCGCGAAGGCTCTGTCTGGAGGAAGGTGCGTCTGGAGGAATGGAGCAGTTCTGGTGATCAAGGAGAAGGGAAGGTGGAAACTGGTTTGTTTGTATTTTTTAATGTCTGCATCGTGATGCCTGTTAGCCTTATGTTCGTGATGCTCATGACCCAGTCACTTTCGCTGGAGAGTAGGCAAAACCAGAAATATTTTTGACAAGGGGCAGAAGCAGAATTTTTGAAATTTGGATCTAACAAGTGAGGCGAACGTGGAAAATTTATAACTCTAATTGCCCTTGGCATTGTTAATCTTATCAATAAAGTAAGTATATTTTATGCAGGCAGGCATAGGAGTGTATGGTCCTGGCTGCGAGATGCCGGTTCGGTTTCTGGACTATGGGATGTACCACGCGTGGGTCCGATCCAGCATCCTCAAGATAGGAATGCCAGCTGTCACCAGGATCGCTCCGAACCATATCATACTGAGACGATGTACGTGTCGTATTTAATTAATACGTGTGTCATCATTCTGCGCTGTAGGTTGTAGGATTTTACTGACAGTAAAATAATAATAATAAATAAATAAATAACGCTGGACAATCCATACAGCATCATCTAGCCCCAAGGTAAGCAGATCTTGTGTTATGGGTACCTAGATGACCGATATAATTAATAATACAATACATAGATAGATATTTTTTATTATAAATAGAAAATATATAAAATAGCCAGAACACCCATAACAAATATTTGTAGATCGTACAAACATTTGTTCCGAGGCGGGAATCGAACCCGCAACCTGTGCGTCGCAGGCGGACCTGCGCCCGCTGCGCCACATCGGTCGTCAAGGTAATACTTCCGTAACCCCATCGGTGTCAGCTCAGTTACTCTTGCGTGAGCTACTCTTAATTTGTGGTAGGGCCAGGCTCCACCAACGCCTACTCACGCCCTTGGTATAACTCGTAGTAGAGGTTCTATAGAATAAAAAAATAATTAAGTTAATTTTGCTTTGTTTAGCTATGGCAACAATGCAGCGTTTCGGAGACTGTGACCCTGAAGAGACGGACCCAGTTGTCTTCACCGAGGAAACCGTTTTACATCCTGGACCTGGCTACCTGGGCACGGCGAAATACAATGTAAGGAGTTAAAACTTCTAAGGCTGGATTAGACCAACTTCTGGAATAACTATTCCGTTTAATACGAATGTAAATACAAGTAATCTGTTAGTTAACTCGCAAATAACTACAATTTACTCTGCGAATAGTGCATAATCAAGTTTGATCGAATCCAACCCTAATAGAATAAGTTTTTAAAAAAAATCTAAAACCTGACAATATTTTCATTTAATTTATTCTTTGCTTCCTTGAGGCCTTCGGGCGGCCTAGAAACTCTGTCACCAGAGTTGGCCACTGACTCATACGAACGAACGAACGATTGCTCACATGTACATTTGGTTGCATAAGTTTATAGACTATACCGGCAAAAACTATAGCCTACTAATGTTCATTTGGCATAGGTACTCTCAAGTGAAAGTGATATAATGGGTCATCATAACCCACTCATCAGACCCAATGCGAATTGTTGGATGGCACATCTCATTCGAATTTTGCCGGGTTATTACACTGTAAGGTAAAGGCACCTATTTCCGCGGTATTTTCACCAAAACTAGAAAAGACATCAAAAATTAGGCATTTACGGTACATTTATGAAAGTTGGGCTGTATTTATCAGAAGCTCTACCGTTTTTACTCTTGAAATATACTAAAAGTTTGACTATTATGTGTTCATTTGTATTGAAAATTAAACTAAATATAAAAAAGGTCTGAGGCCCCTTAATCCGATTTAAAAATCCTTACTGCGATGTATCTGGCTCCGTTCTCCGAGTGTACAAAATTCAAAAGGAAATGGTAGGAAGAATGGTAGGAAAAAAGTGTGCAAACAATCACTGTGAGTTAATTGAAATATACATATTAAAATAGTAGTAGTAGTTATAATAGCTTAGTTATGAAATTTATTAGCCTTACAAATAAACTTGGTAAGTTTAAAGCTATTCCTTAAATAATCTAAGAAAAAGCTAAAACAAAATGTCTACTAATAAAGCAATTAGTATAACTTAGTAGTAGAGTTCTCTGTGATAGAGCTCGTCCGGGGAAGGACTACCACCATACCTATTTCTGCCGCAAAGCAGTAATGCTCGCATTGCTGTGTTCCGGTGTGAAGGGTATGGTTTCCGGTGAAATTACTGGCACATGAGGCTTTCGATCTTAGCCTCAAGGTGGCAACCCGCAAGTGATACCTCTGGTATTGCAAGCGTCCATAGGCTGCGGTAACCGCTTACCATCTTGTGGGCCGTACGCTTGGTTGCCACTTCAGTTGTATAAAAAAAAAAAAAAAAACTTATACCCAGTATAGCGATGACATTTCTGTTCATACTAAAACCTATAAACCTAGTATAACGTTGAACGCAGTGCTATTTTCACCGCGATCTAACAATAAAAATAATTACCACGGCTAGTGTTTATTAACTTGTAGATACATTCATCATCCATGACAGCCTTTTAATGATCCCACTTCTGGGGCACTGGGTTACTCTCGAGCGATATTAATTGGGTCTTAATCCACCACGCGGACCCAATGCGTATTGGTGGATGGCACATGTCTTTCGAATTTTTGGTTTTTGAACATGCCGGTTTTCTCACGTTGCGATGTTTTCCTTCACTGTATCAGAGCACTGACATTGGGCAAAAAAACTAATTGGAAAATCCATTGGTGCACGACTGGGTTCGAACCCATGACCTTATGATTGAATCGGGGCGGGCTCACTACCACTAGACCACCCACCGGTCTCTTGCAGATAATGTTACTTACGAAAAGATTAATTTTAAATTTTGGCCTTGAAATATTTGTAGGAGTCCAACCGATGAAAAAATATGGAAAAATAACGCAAGTGAAACCGCGCTGGTCAGCTATTATTAATTAAAATTATCTATCACAGAACAATAAATACAATAATGAAATTTGATATTACGCTAGAACTAAAACGTAGTGTTGTTCGTTTTGATGACACACGCCATGCCAAAAAGAAAAAAAAACTTACCACAGCGGCGGGAACCAAAAAATTACAATATGTCTTTTTTTTTTGTCCAACGGGCAATCTAGACGGACTGCCATAAAAAAAAGAAGAAGACTCTTTAGACCATACCGCCCAAGAGAATATAAACACTACGTTTGCATAGCGCCTTTGTCTTATGGCTGGTTTACACAGTGCGAGCTGCTGCCTGGCCAGTAGACAGCTACTCGGTTTGTCTACTCGTACGCCAGTAGCTCGGCTCGCCTTTGCTGTCTACACCACAACTAGCTACTGCTCAGTCCGAGTCGTGTCGCGATGTCGAGTGAACTTGTTTTAATAAAAAAAACGGTGATACGCTCTATGACAACAATTTTATGTCAGGAATTGGAAAATATCTATAACCATAGCCAATATAAGAAAAAAGAGCGTCCGGCTGTGTCCGGCAATGTCCGGCTGGCACTGGCGAGCTACTGCCGAACGCGTCCAAACGATGCGAGCGACGCACGAGCCGTTGTTGAAGTAACTCGGATGCGAGCTACTGACCAACTCGCACGTACGAGTTACTCGTAAGTTACGTCCAAACAGTGCGAGTAACTGCAGTGCAGCTACTCGGAAGGCTTACTCGTACGCTAGCTCGCACTGTGTAAACCAGCCATTAGGTACGTTTACTGAATTAATAAAATAACCAAGTACGTACCTAGATCAACTTTGACATGTTATAACTAGCAAATGCGACGCAAAAGTGTACCTCGCAAATAGTTTTTAATATTCATTGTCTATGTAAATTGACAACTCCAAAGTGAGAAATGCCTAATCATAAAACCAACCCTGAAAATTGAAAAATAAATTATACCTGTGATATCGCTATTCCGCGACATACATCGGAATGAGGAACCGGCTAAATTATGTGGCACTTAATGCCGCGGTATATTTAAAATGTATTTTAGTTTTATCTAAGCATGAAACCTATAACCATGTAACATAAGTTACGAGTTTTCGATTAAATATATATTTTTTCAACAGTTATACCTAAAGACGTAGTCGCACAATGCGAAAATAAAGAAATAAATACTATTTAAAAAACATGGAATTCACGTGCACAGGGTTCAATATGTATGAAGCTTGCGTTCAGGCCGGCTGCTGACGCAATACTTACCGATTATTATAAAAAGTTTACTCCTATTCCTACTCTTTTGATGATATAACTATGCCAAAATATATTATCAATTGACTAAAAGATCTTGCATTAAAATAAGTTAATTAAATCTGCTGTAAACGCTATTTTTCTAAATACCTCGGAGTATGGTGCCAATTCTTGCACCCCTCGGAATAAGGTGCCTTTACCTTAATAGCTGGCAGGAAGTAGATAAGAACTGAAGATCAGGCTCAGTGAAAGAAATAAAGAAATTGTTTATTTGACGCGATTTGAGAGATAGCTACATCCAGTGGCTGCAATAGTTTTATGATATGATGCCGGTTTCCTCACAATGTTTTCCAACACTTTGTGAGAACACTCACTGTCGGAGGGCATGTTAAGTTGTTGGTCCCGGAATCGACACGTTACAAAAAGTTCTTTGGCGATTCGCACCGCGGTCCGAATCGACCCATATCAAAAAGTTCTTTGGCGATTCGCACCGCGGTCCGAATCGTCCCATATCAAAAAGTTCTTGGTGGATTCACACCGCGGTTCGTATCGACTCATTCAAAAACAGCTCTTGGCGATTTGCACCGCGTTTAAAATAGTTCGCGACGCGTTTCGCCGAAGGACCCGGATTTTTTAATGTTATGCATCATGCAGCCCTAAAACTCTGTCACCAGAGTTGGCCACTGGCTCATGAACTTACTTCAGTGCTCATTCTTACAGCTAACCCTATTCACAAATGTGGACTACACGTGCATCATTATACGCGTAGAAAACGTTGCTTCGGACTTAGCTAAGCCTCGACTCAGTCTCAGGCGATGGTGTTCAAGCCCCATGCCGGCTTGCTACGAGTTCCAATACCTCCAGGTTGACTTCTATGTGGAAATACAGTTCAATTATATGGTCAAATATCAGGTACGTGTATTTCTGTTCCATCCATTTTTAGAGTAGTAGAGTTCTTTATGATAGAGCTCGGCCGGGGAAGTACTACCACCAGCAATTTCTGCCGCAAAGCAGTAATGCATAATAGTAGCCAAGTGCTCGCAAATAATCTATATTTGTGCCAAATTTCATCCAGATTCGTTCAGCCGTATTCATTATCTTTTATTGCATATAAATATGCTTTTATTTTATACATAACAGATCATAAATTTAAATACTAATCAAAGCACCCAACACATAATTACACGCCTTGATTGAGTTAAAACCTCCATCCATCCATCTATCCATCGATCATCTAAATCTATCCAAACTTTCACATTTATAATAGTAGTACCTAAGTTATGATTCTCTTATTTTAGGTCTTGGCATATGGCCGCAGGGTGGTACTGATTGATAAAAAAAGATTTATGGTCTATACAAATAGAAAAATACAATATCCAAAAGCAGAAAACCCATACAGAGAAAATTCTTCAAGACGATCCATTCGAAAGAAGAGCAATAAACAGTTTTATGTAGCTCCTAATAATGTTACAGAAGTAAAAACTTAACACTAACTGCAGGCTTATAAAGCTTTACCAGAAAAAATCTTGAAAAACCATTTTTTAAGTGTTATGACTGTTCATTACAATAAATAAAAAAAAAATGAATGTTAGTTTATAAATCTAAGTTTCTATAAATCTAATAACTATGGCTGGATTCGAACAACTTTTGGAATATTACGTAGAATAAAAAAATGTCAAATAGAAGAAAATTGTTCAGGCGAATAACTACGATTTACTCGGAGAATAATGCATAATTATTCGAGTTTGGTCGAATCCAACCTTAGTCTGCTAAACAACTTGAATATTTATAGTTAAAAACTTGCTTAAAAAGTTCGGTTTTCTATACAAAGACATTACTTATCGATGAAATCCATTTTATCGAGGTTTGAAAAAAAAAGCTAAATCATAAGACTTCTCTTGCTACACCGATGATGTTTTTGGCTAAGGCCGCGTAAGTTAACTCGCTCTTAATACAGAATATTATAGTTTGTACCCAGAACAATGTATAGTATCCGTATGATTTAGTGGACGAACACGATAGGTATCCCTATATCCAAAATTATTAAAATACTCCTTTAAGTCCGAAAAAACTAAAATGCTCTCATTGCCACGGTTAAGTTCGAACGCACCAATTCCCATAAGATACTCTCTGTTAAACAGCGGAGCTCCCGACTGGATTCCCTTATAATTGTCAACGTTAGCTAAACATATGAATTTGCCCCAGCGTCGAGGTAGCCATTCATCACAGTCAACTTTAACTGATTCCGAGTTGAATGAGGCAGACACCAGTTGCTGACTCTCCTTGATATGATCTTTGTCGACAAAGGCAAACGCAGCGAAATGCCACCCGAAATCGTCCAATGTATGAGATACAGAATAAGAAAAAGAATACCATTTTCGAATATGATCGACATTGCTTGTGCACGGGTAACGTGAATAATCAGAATACCGTTTGAAACGGATATCTTCATACCATACAGAGATTATGATAAAGTCAAAGAACGTAGAATGGAGTGAATCTAAGCCTATTTTAACCCAGTTTTTTCCGTTCCTGTCTCCTTGGTTTCCACACACGTAGTCTAATTTTAGGGACTGATGATCACTGTTCCATTGGCCGTTGATACCAAACAGCTGAAAAATTTATTGACATAATCAATTATTTAAAGAAACGAGGCGGGGTTTGTGCGGGGAATGGCCAGCAGGCACGTTTTGGCACTGCATTGCACTCGTCACCCCGAGACGTAGTAGTTTTGCTTGCCACAGTGCACTCTATTGGATAATATCATTGAATATCTGATACTGATACCCGGTAGATACCCATCAAGACAAACTCTTGCTGAGGTAAAAATGAAATATGGAAGTACCAATAGAATTTAGTATCTACTCACGGTACGAGTCAAATGCTTAGAAAATATTAAAAGTTCCCGAGAAGTGAAAACATGATTTGAAGAAAAAAATTGTTTTGCGCTCATTTTGATAAAAAATTTTGAATATCCCTGTTTTTCAACATTTTTACTTTGATGGGTAAGTAAACTACGTAGGTAATAATTGAAATGCAAGGGTAATGTTGGTTTGCAATTTAGTCAAAGGCTTTCCTAGGGAATTTTGAAAGAAACGCCGCCATTTTCTTAAAAATTTTGTTGTTTACGTTGCCATGCGACAATCAAACTCACTACTTGACACTGGCGAAATTGTGGCAAATATTCCACAGAGTCCATATACTAAGAAGAAGAAGAAGAAAATTGGATTGGGATTGCGTTGAAGAGTAAGGCAAGGCCCCCATCTTTTCGAAGGTTTATGAAAAAAATAGAATAACTTATTTACCTGTATCTGGTTTCCAATGGAGAAGTACTGGGGATGTTGCCATTCCCACAGATGATGTAAAGGACTTGCTGAAGTTAAAACATAATCAACTGTTATCAAAACACCTATTCCTATTGGCGTGCCTTGGGCCGAGATGCCAACAACACAGTCATAGAAACTATCATCTTGTACCCATTTAAATCTGTAAATTACAAGTAAGTAAGTAAGAGAGCACCGGTGATCTAGTGGTAGTGACCCCGCCTTCCGATCCTAAGGTTCGTATCGTGGGTTCGAATCCGGTCGTGCACCAATGGATTTTTCGCTGCGAAAAATTTATGTGCGCAATGCCAGTGCTCTCATACGGTGGAGGAAAACATCGTGAAGAAACCGGCATGTCCAAGAACTAAAAATTCGAAAGACATGTGCCATCCACCAATCCGCATTGGGTCCGCGTGGTGGATTAAGACCCAATCACTCTCGCTTGAGAGTAGGCCAGTGTCCCAGCAGTGGGAACATTAGAAAGCTTTCATGATGATGATGAAGTAAGTAAGAAAGTTCGTAGTTAACTCTACCAGCTAACTCTGGCCAGAGTTTCTAGGCCGCCTAAAGGCCTCTGTCGTGGCCTAACAACTCTGAAAAAGCCGAGACTGCTTAACGTGCCCTCCGAAGCACGGGAGCGCTCAGTTGAAATTGCCACTGCTGAAATTGCACCTATCCAAATGATGACTACGCGGAACAATGCTTAACTTCGTTGATCTGCTAAGAACAGCTTAGCCAGCTACGAGCGCTCAAATTACAAGTGAAAATTAACGACCTCTTTTTTTGTATTTTACTAAAGTGGCAACCAAGCGTACAGCCCACATGATGGTAAAGCGGTCACCGTTGCCTATGTACGCCTGCAACATCAGAGATATCACTTGTGCGTTGCCTTACTGGACGTAAATCTAAAGTCTCACGCGCCTGTAATTTCACCGGAAACCATACCCTTCAAACTGAAACACAGCAATGCGAACTTACTGCTTGGCGGCATAAATAGGTATGGTTCCCAGCTTTGTCACCATTAAGCGACTGTCTCGGTTGAGAAACGAGAGGTTGCGGGTTCGATTCCTGCTGCAGGACTGCACTTACTCGCCTCTTTGTGGATAAAGACGAGTTCTTTGTGATAGAGCTCGTCCGGGGGAGGACTAGCACCATGTCTATTTCTGCCGTCAAGCAGTAATATTTGTATTGCTGTGTTCCGGTCCGAAGGGTATGGTTTCCGGTGAAATTACAGGCACATGAGACTTTCGATCTTCGTCTCAGGGTGGCAACCCGTGAGTGATATCTCTAGTATTGCAAGCGCCCATAGGCTGCGGTAACGCTTACCATCCTGTGGGCCGTACGCTTGGTTGCCACTTTAGTTGTATACAAAAAAATTACGGCAAATACGTACTTCACTGGCGGTTTCGGCATCTGTGGGTTCACTACGCCAATCATGAACCAAATTTGAAGTATGAAACTGAAACATATGTTTATTTCATGATACCACGTCTCACACAGAGCGAGTGAGCGAGCGAGCTGGCAGGCGAAGCGAGACGTGGGAAAACTTGGAAAACTATACGATGACGCAGCTTAGCGCTTAGCACGAAAAACTCGTATCGTACTTTGTTTTTTTTTTTATGACACTTTTTTTTTTTGTGGTGACTACAATTAGGTTCCCATTGCGATTTGAATTTGTTACAATTTACATACCTTAGAACGCAGATCATTTTTAAGGTTACGTATTAAATAAACACTTTGAAAAATCGGTGAATACCAATTATGTGTTACTAATAACTCCAACATATAGATGTAAGGTGAATACAAATTGTGTTACTAATAACTCCAATATCAATAGGTGTAAGACCTTTTTTAATTATGATAATGAACCGACAAAAACGGAGGTGTCAAGTCAACGCGTATTTTTTTTATTATTGTTTTTTTGAAACGATTTTTAACGCGCAATGATGCGAGTGTATCTGATATTGGAATACTGTATTGTAATATCAAATCGTTGTTTTTAATAAATATTGTTTGCATACAAACGTTTTTATTATCAAAACTTGGGCCAATATTTGTGTATACAATAATTTGATACCTGAAATAAATAAAATAGTGCTGGACAATCCACACAGCATCATCTAGCCCCAAGGTAAGCTGCTGTTAAACAGAGCTGTATTATGGGTACTAGATGACTGATATATACTTAATACAATACAATACATAGATATTTTTATTATATATAGAAAATAAAAACCCAGAACACTCAGGACAAATATTTGTAGATTATACAAACATTTGTCCCGAGGCGGGAATCGAACCCGCAACCTCGCGTCGCAGGCGGACCTGCGCCCGCTGCGCCACATCGGTCGTCGGGTGAAATGAACTATTTATTATTGTTTGTAGCCTGTAATTGGTCAATACTTAGTCATGATATAATATACAAATAAATAAATAATGCTGGACAATCCACACAGCATCATTTAGCCCCAAGGCCCAAGCTAGGCAGAGCTTGTGTTATGGGTACTAGATTACTGATACATGTTTAATAGGTACAATACAATACATACATAGATTTTTTAATTATACACCTGGAACACACATTTGCAGATCGTACAAACATTTGTTCCTATGCGGGAATATGCAACACCCTTACTGGGTACATAGCTATGTGTTGGCTGCTCTCATATTATTTAATATTACATAAGACCTGTGACATGTATTACCCTCATAATTATGATGCAATAAATGATACTGAATACTGAATCGAACCAGCAACCTCCGCCTCGCAGGCGGAACACCCGCCGCGCCACATTGGTCGTATTATGCGTTAGTTTTGACTCTAAAAGCAGTAATGTGAAGCGTTAGTAATTATTTTTTTTTTTTTTTATACAACTAAAGTGGCAACCAAGCGTACGGCCCACAAGATGGTAAGCGGTTACCGCAGCCTATGGACGCTTGCAATACCAGAGGTATCACTCACGGGTTGCCACCCTGAGACGTAGATCGAAAGTCTCATGTTCCTGTAATTTCACCGGAAACCATACCCTTCGAACCGGAACACAGCAACGCAAACATTACTGCTTGGCGGCAGAAATAGGTATGGTGGTAGTCCTTCCCCGGACGAGCTCTATCACAAAGAACTCTACTACTCTTTATCTAAATTCTAAATTCTAAATTCTAGTTCATGTTAATTTTTAACAAACTTAACCTAAGCTAATGATTATCGATTGATAGCCAGATTGGTTAATAAAGTTATGATTTATTAGAAAATGATTAATTACTGAGGTAACTTACTTACCAACTTGATTACAAATCTGTCTTATGTAATTTTTTAATACCAATCATATGGGATAGGTACTTATTTAACTAATAATACCAATAGATTATACTTATTTCCTTATTTTTTCGTCATGTAGGTAATCAATATTTTGTATTTTTTGTATTCGATACTAGCATACGGCCCACCCACCTGATTGTAAGCGATTACCGTAGCATAAGGACGCTTACAAAGCAGAGGACGTATCAGGAATAATGCTTTGACAAATTGTAAACCGTAGAGTCACATAGGCTAAGCTATATCACACTCACCCACTCACCCACTCACCCACACTCACTCACACTCAACACACCCACTCACCCACACTCACTCACACTCAACACTTACAATGCCTACTGGTACTTTTTATTTTCTTTTATACTATTTCATGATTAAAATGCAGGTACCTACTTTATTTAAAAAACTTAGTATCTACCTACTAACCTAGATGATAACTTTCTCATTCTTTTGCCTTTTTTTTTTCTTAAATGTATCTGTTCCTACATACTTAGTATCTTAGCTTATCTTTTGTTTCTGTTTACTTATGGTAACGAGCCGAAGCAGAGAGCCCTCGCGTCTACATACAAGTAATTCTTAGTTAGAGCGAGGAGTCAAAGTATTTGACTCACTATAAGGTATCACAATTAGCAAAAAATTTACAGCAACATATGTATACCTACTGCTGCAATGTATACAATATTCTATTCTATATGTCTGTCTGATGTCGTAGATAGGAATAGGCGCGACAAAAGTAGAGTCTGTGTCCGAAATTCTAAAACTACCTTTATGAGAAAAGCCATCTTCTGTATGGCTCCTTTCATTTATAATAAACTCCCACAGTCGCTAAGAGAGATGCCGTGTTCGATGTTTCACAGAAAGATGAGAACCATATTGTTAAATAAAAGTTATTATACAATTAATGATTTTTTTAATGATAAATAGTTTCTAGAATTAATTTACATACAATACAAGTTATTATTATCATTATATTTTTCTTATTATGTTTGACTAGCACGACATTTCTTAGAAGTAAGTAGTTTGACATCACCAATTTATTAGTATTTAATTTTTTTGGTTAAGTATTGTAATTAGGTAAGTAAATTTCATTATTGCATGCCTTGACAAAGGTAAAATACATTGTTACTCTAACAATATTAATTAACCACCATCTATTTCAAGCCATAAATAATGCTTTGACTTTGGCTTTGACTATAAAACTTTTTTTTTGGTGCACTGGTGGTCTAGTGGTAGTGACCCCGCCTTCCAATCCTAAGGTCGTGGGTTCAAACCCGGTCGTGCACCTATGGATTTTTCTGTTTCGAAAAATTTATGTGCGCAATGCCAGTGCTCTCATACGGTGAAGGAAAACATCGTGAGGAAACCGGCATGTCCAAGAACTAAAAATTCGAAAGACATGTGCCATCCACCAATCCGTATTGGGTCCGCGTGTGGATTAAGACCTAATCACTCTCGCCTGAGAGTAGGCCAGTGTCCCAACAGTGGGAACATTAGAAGGCTGTCATGATGATGATGATAAAACTTTTCATAGAATCGCCGCTCAGCTCTCGTCGATTTGTGTAAGATTTTCGTAGTTTTTGTACTTAGTTCAATTTATGCACTAAAGAGGCGCTATAAAAATGTCTTATACTGTAGTTAGACAACAAATTACGAGAAATTTGACAATCGTTTAACGTAACGTCTGGTTGTCATTTTTGTTTATGGTTTTTTACAGCGCCTCTTTGGTGCGTAAAATGAACTACTAAAGTTCCATACAAATTGACAGCTGGACGTTGATTTGACGTTTACGATTGTCAAGCGAATCTTTCGTGATGTGACGTGATTTCGTGATCTCAGTACGTTTTCTAAATCTATTGGGTGTACGCATAACCAGTTCTATATCCATAATATTAGGGCTAGGCGGGGTCACTACACCAATTCATTAGTACTTTTTATCTAATTGATCGCTCGAATGGAGCGCTCGTGACGCAGCTGGCTAAGTTGTTCTTAACAGATCAACGAAGTTATGCACTGTTCCGCGTAGTCATCAATTGGATGGGTGACAATTTCAGTGGCAATTTCAACTGAGCGCTCCCGTGCTTCGGAGGGCACGTTAAGCAGTGGGTCCCGGCTTTTTCAAAGTTGTTAGGCCATGACAGAGGCATCAGGGCGGCCTAGAAACTCTGTCACCAGAGTTGGCCACTGACTCATACGAACTTACTTACTAACTTTATCTAATTGTTTTTAAATTATAAATAAAATTACTTTTTCAAAACAAATATATTCATTTATTTAAAAAATATAATCGTTATCAAAATACTTTTCTTTTATATTTACAGACATAAAAAATATGTAGATACTTAACCTACAATATTGACAATTTGTACCTATGATGTTACTATACATTTATTGTTATATATACGAGTAGTTAACGCTAGCAAAACTAGAGTTTAAATCTAATGACGCCAATAATTTTCCCTTTTTAATATGGCATAACTTTTTACGGTGAAAAGTTAAAACTAACAGGTACATGACAGTTATTATATAGGTTCTTCGCTTTGTATGTGGCATAGATGCCTATTAACGGAGGCCTCGGCTTTTTTTTTAGGCCAGCACGGTGCCATTAATGTGGCCTATTAAATCCGTCGCCAAAGTAGGCCACTGACTCGTACGAACTACACATCTAACTGAATATTCATATTAATTCAAAAACTCAGGTACAAAAGGTTTTCAAAGAGGTTTTCATTTTATTGATGAACAAACTAAGTAAACCATATTTGTAAACACTGGCAGTATATGCTCGGGCTCGATACCATAGACAAATGTTCCGGGTGTTCTGTAACATTTGTCCCACAGCGGGGATATAAGTATGTTTTCTATCAGTTATTGTTATTTGGTTAGTCAGATTTGATTACTTTGGGCTAGATGTTGATGTGCAAAAGTCCGCTATTATTTATCTATTTTTTGGCCTTTTGCACAGTTTTCAGTACTTGTGTATGACGGATCTCGGTCGACATTAATTTAGCCGTTTGGATGGTTCTGTTGCGCTTGCTGCGATGATAATTTCAGTGTGTGTGAAATTCGTAGTTATTCCCGAGTAAACTGACAGTTTACTTGTATTTGACATTTTTTATTCCGCGGAATAGTTATTCCAAGAGTTGGTCAAATCCACCCTATAAGCAACATAGCTTGTTAGCAGTTACTATTTTTAGCTTGAAGTTACACCATCTGTACTTCACACATCCAATGTGGAACAAAAGGAACCAACTTGCCTCTAGATGCTGTATAATCATCTTCAAAAGATAGTAAAGGCCTTGTTATTTTTGAATTAAATGTCTTTGCGCATATCAAACGGTTTTACCTGGAGGTAGGACTCTTCAGCAAGAGTCCGTCTCGGTGGGTACCACCGCAGTGTCAGATATTCTTCCTCCAAGCAGTAGTGTGCAAGCATTACTGTGTTTAGGTTTAAGGGCACTGTAGCAAGTGAAATTACTGGGCGAAAGAGAATTAACAACAATGTCTCGGGGTGATAAGCGCAGTGCAGTGCCACGCAAACACTTAAAAACTTTAAGCTTTGGGTGGCACTGCATCTGTAATAGTCAGGTGTGGTGCTTAACATCAGGTGGGCGCCTTGATTGTCTTGTCATTTGCTGACATAAAAAAAAAATGGTTTACACGATGGCCGAGATCCATCGGCAGTACTATAGCATCTTCATTGGAAAGCAAACACTACAATAAGTATAGGAACAGCGAGCACGCAGAACAAGTAGATGGATGTCCGCGGCTCACACTCTGAGATGATGACAAACTGCTCGTTCCAGAGAGAATCGTTGTTGCGGAGAGGAACTTCCAAAACCACCTGGGGAAAGAAAGAAAGAAAAACCATTTATTTACAAGGTCTATTGGCTAAAGGTATCGACAGAATATCAGCGCCTAGCTTCTTCCTAGTGGCAAGGCACAATGCTGAGTCGACGCCTTTTTGCTGTTGTGGCACACAAGTACATGACAGCGTCAATTGTTGCTGTTACGAGTACTGCTGATTTTCTTCTTTTTTTTGTGTGTACTGTATATGTCTTAATAGCAAACAAAAATATGTCTATGTCTATGTCTATTTATTGAAACCCACTTTAAAGAAAAAAAACTCAGCGCTCGTGACGTAGCTGGCTAAGTTGTTCGAAGTTAAGCACTGTTCTGCGTAGTCATCATTTGGGTGACCGCCAGTGGCAAATTCAACTGAGCGCTCCCGTGCTTCGGAGGGCACGTTAAGCAGTCTGTCCCAGCTTTTTCAAAGTTGTTAGGCCATGACAGAGGCATTCGGGCGGCCTAGAAACTCCTGTCACCAGAGTTGGCCACTGACTCATACGAACTTAAGAAAAAACAAAGTAAAAAGTAGGTACAAACAATCGGGTATAAGACAAGACTTATCTAGAAACTTGAATATACTACCTTTGTATACCAGATAAATAGATAGATGATGGAAAGAAAGTCGATGTAATTTACCGCATCAACTATTATTATGAATAGTGACCCCGGTGGTGCCTGGTTGAAAATCAAGAGGATGCGGGTTCAATCCCCTAAGCGGGATAAATGTTTGCATAATCTTGAACACTACTTGACACAGTATTGCACTGTTATGCTAATATTTGCTACCCTCAAGGCCAAAGTATTACACACATATTTTTTAATTCAAGGCTAATTCGGAGATACCAACTAGTTGAACCAATAAAAACAAGTCTTTCAAATTAACATCTCTCTTAGAATATTTACTTATTTTACAAGCAAATTTTTGTTTCCCTTTTTTACCTTTGATTATACTTTTTAGTTAAGTTCGGGTAACTCCCATTTGTTCTTCATGACTAGAACTGTCATACGAGTAGAACTGTTAAAATTCCCGCAAACCGCAAAATATTGCAAAAATATAGACTAGATATAGCAGTTCGAGTACTAATATCTACCTTTTGGCTTGAGAATATATCCAGGGGTAAGTCGCACCTCTCAGTGCTATTCGTACACTCCCGTAGCTTCGTTCGCGCTACGTCGTACCTCGTCTTCTGCAGGTCGAACCTCGCTCTGATAAAGGTTCGTTGAACCTCGTTTTCAGAGTTGAATATGAAGAAGTAATATCCGTTTGCTGGGACCCTGGAAGATGCAATTTTTCTCACCGTTTAAACCATCCCTGGACTCCTACAAATATTTTAAATCATTTTTATTTAGAAGATGAAAAAAAAAAATGTCAACCATAATTATCTTCCAAGGTTTCATCCTTGTTAATTTTTTTTCGATAAATAATGTTTATAGAAGCTAAAACGAACGAACTGGTATTTATATTGTAACCTAGCAGTTGAGGCGATGCTGACTCAAAGCAAAGACGTGGGTTTGAATCCAGCCAGTTTTAAATTTTTAGACGTGCAGGATTAAATTAATGCGCTAAAACAGATACATGCAACTGATAAATTAGACCCATCAGTATTCGCGGTCAATAATGACCAACCTATTTGCACTAACCTGTACGTAAGAGCATTAGCTCTTGCAGCTGAAAAACTCTCGTTTTCCGACGCATCAGCACGACACCCACTATGCGGCGTCAGGGGCAGGTTTAATATTAACCCGTCACACTCTAACAACGCCTCCTCACTGCTGGAGAATGAAGACCAGAACTCAGAGTTGGACATGTCGAAGGCTGTGGTCTCGTTGACTTGGGAGTGGTGTTCCGCGTATCCATCTGGTGCTAAGCCCTGAAAGATATGGTTTATCATCATTATGACAGCCTGGAAAACTGGTCTACTTTGGAGCGAGAGTCGCGGACACACAACACGGATTGGTGGATGACACATTGTCTTTCGAATTTTTAGTTCTTGGACACGTTGGTTTCGTCAAGATGTTTTTAATCACCGTATGATACGACACGACGGTTTAAATAATAAAGGTTTCCACAAACTTACTTCTTCCGCCGCAAAGTCTCTTGCCTCGTCGTCTTCGTTCAGCTGCCGTTCCAGTTCAATCTGACCCAGCATCAGCTCTCTTTTGGCTCTCGCTTCCAGCATGGAGTCACGTCTTTTCTCTAAAAAGATAAGTTAGGATAAAATTGTTAATTCTGATGATGGAGTTTAAAGTCTAAAGTTTTTTGGAGTTCTACTAACGCTGTCTCTGTGACTTGGTCTTCTCCTCGTCGATGGCTTCCACTAAAACTTTCCTCAGTCGGTCTAGCTCGTCGCTACTGCCTTGCAGTGATGCCATGATGTTGGATTTGGTTGGTTCCTAATAAAAGTTAAGCACGAGCTAAAGCTTGACTAGGTATAATACTCTAGATATTTGAGTTGATATCTGTCTACAAAGTTTAAAGTAGGAATAACAGTCATAATGTTTTTTCTTCAATAGGTATCTATGTAAAATTGATCATTAGACTATAATGTAAATAACATTCTTCTTAGACTAGGGTGAAACAGTAAAGTAAATTATACAATACCTGTTCACTATATTCCACGCCCATAGTTTCATGCAGTTTGAATAGAACTCTTTTCCCGCGGTCTCCCAAAGCTTGGAGCCTCTTCAGGACATCTTCGAAGACTTCTTTGGAGTTTGGTTCCGGGTTACCGGTCTGTAATTCAAACACATTTTGATTTTGTAGATAAAAGTAGTTTCTAAAGTAGATAGTTCTGCATCTAGATCTTTCATTAACAAGATGTAGAAGTCTTCCTGTTAAAATTATCTAATGAAGGAACTTTAAAGAGTTCATAAACTGTCAGTGAAAGGCACTCTAATGCGATAAAAATTCTGGCTAAATGATTATCTGTTTATCAAGTTCTTGAACTAAATGTTGGTTGTGATTTTCCACTGTGTTATTTACTACGACCTAGTGTAGATTTAGTGCGTCTAACACACATCCAACCTATATTGATGATAACATTTACAATTCCAAAGAACATGAACATACCTACCTAATTATAATATTTACAAATTATTTAAGTATATTATGTTTGTTAACTACCTTAATATCTTTATCTAAGAACTTGAAACTTTAATCAAGATTCAAGATTCAAGATATTTATTTGCACAAATAAGTGTTACAAAAGGTCTTAAAAGTAATATGGCACTTAGAACTTATTTGCCCTTTTCAGGCATCAATCTACCTGTATTATAATGTAGGTACAGGTTATAAATGTATATCATAATAGAACTTATCTGTAACAAAACTAGATAATTAACAAAATGAAAATCACGATGACTTAACCACGGAGATGATAATTTTAACTTTTATCTGTTATCTAAAGCTTGTCCAATAAAGTTTACAATGATCATTTGCACTTATTACAATATCAACCGATATTTTATTAAACTTTTTATTGAATGTCATATTCATTCCGCCTTGAATTTGAAGCGAACCGATGAACTTACTTACCGATGTGACGTATTCCGTGTCAACTTCTCTAAGACCAAATAGAGTATTTGCTTTTTCTTGGTAAAGTAAATTATTCGTTTTGACGTTTGTTTCTTCTTTTTCATCAATTCTATTCCCATTCGGATTTTCATCTTCGTAGTTTTTTTTATCTTTGACAGAGATGACTATATTTTTGTATGGAACTGTTGTACTTTCAATGTTGTTATGAATGATTTCTTTGATATTATCAGTGGTTGCAGCAATCGTTGCATGGTTTTCATTGTTTGCTGCTGTAGTAACTAATGGTTTAATTGTTGGTGGTGGTGGTCTTGCTTGAAAGATGCCTTTTTTTGTTACAACTTCGCTGTTATTTCCATCGATATCTGAAAATTACTGGATTTACTTAAGAGCAATTAGGTATCTAGTGTTTACTTTAACAAATTACACATTAAATAGTTGATCCATCTAAAAACTAACGATCTATAGATAACTCAACTGAGAAAATATTCATCATGTCAGCCTTGTTATATTCCTAATGCTGAGAGACTAGCCTGCTCTCAATAGAGAGTGGTTGGGTCTTAAATCCACATGTAGATTAAGGGACGCCACACGTGTTTTGAATGTTTGGTTCTTAGACAAGCCGGTTTTCTCTCGATGTCTCCCTCCATCGTTTGAATGCACTAAAAAACTTATTTGTCTACTGATACCACATTTTTTTTTATACATCTAAAGTGACAACCAAGCGTACGGCCCACTAGATGGTAAGCGGTTACCGCATTCTATGGGCGCTTGCAATGCTAGAAGTATCATTCACAGGTTGCCACCCTGAAACGTAGATCGTCGTAAAGTCACATGTGCCTGTAATTTCACCGGAAACCATACCCTTCGGACCGGAACACAGCAATGCAAACATTACTGCTTGACGGCAGAAATAGGTATGGTGGTAGTCCTCCCCCGGATGAGCTCTATCACAAAGAATACTACTACTTTTGATATACATTGACTGGTTTTGGAGAATCTTGGGATTGGCAGGCGGTAGACCACCACTAGACTATTTGTGTACTCGAAGAATTCATAAGGTTCATCATAAGTTATCGGTACCTTTAAAAGACAGCCATCTTCTTTCATCTTTATCAACATTAGCGTCTCGATGGCGATGCAGAGCTGGTAACTGCATCAGGTGGGATGGTGGATGGTAGAACTTTAGCTGTTCATCCTTCGCTGCCTGGCGGATGGCGTGCAGATGTTCTAGGATTTCACGAAGTTCCTGAAAAATAGGTTAAAAAAGTAGATTTGTATGAGTTAGTGGTTTATAAGCCGCTTGAAAACATCAGTCATGGCCTAACAACTTTAAAAAAGTCAGGACAGACTGCCCTCCGAAGCATAAAACTCAACACAAACACAAAGTAAGAAGCTTGCAACGCCTATGCAGACATCACAGGCAACATGGCTTGCCTGCAAAATTGAACGTACTTTTGCAATAACTTAGGCTAGTGTCTCAGTTTCAACAGCAAGAATACTAGATTACCATCATGATCACGAAAGGTCTAGAAAGGAAATAAAAAAAAATACTTTGTGTGCTGGTTTCCTTAAGACGTTTTATTATATTCTATATACCTTTTTATCTATCTTCTTATCTATGAGGGAGGTCTATGTCCAGCAATAAACGTAAATTGGCTGATATTATGGTGATGATGATCTTTTCATTACAGTGAAGTTTCGAAAAGTGGTTTTCCAATGTCTTACCGTGGGGTCATGATCGGTGACGTCATGATTTGGGACGGTCTCTGATGACGTCACGTTGCCAACTGTGTTCGGGTCATGGAAGCTGACTCCAGCTTTTTGACGTCTCATTGTTCCTGAAGAGGTAAAATAATTCATGCATTCAATCATTCATTATGATCATGTAACTCATCTTTATAACAGCCTTTTAATGTTTCCACTGTTGGGACTCTGACTCACTCTGTTCCACTCTAGAACGTCTAGTTTTGTAGAAATTAGCAATGTAAATAGATAACCTCAGAACTTTGGGTACGAGAGGTGATAGTACATTGATAAAATTAATGAACCACTATCACTTCTGGGGAATACGACCTCTGGCTTTTAACTCATGAGAGCCGATTCTACTAATATGTAGCGTATATTCTACGGGACAGCAAAAACCCGGAGAAACGGTATGCCTGGAATTTCAGGAGATGTTTTTTTATTATCTAGGGAATACTGCGGTCGAACCTCGGTTATGTAGTTAGCCTGTTCTGTGTCTTGGTCTTAATTTCATCCTAAGACTTATCTTCTTCATAACTATCATCTTTTTATCTTAATTTTATATGCTAAAATTCCATTTTATAGAACAAAACCACTTCCCGCAATATGTTTGTATGTATTGAGATATTTTAAACTACGCAACGGATATAAGCGATTCAAGAGAAGCATCTATGCGAAGCCGGGGCGAGTTTCTAGTTTGAGATAAGTGTCATCTTGACACTTATCTCAAGTAGGCTGTCGCGCCGAGCGGTGGACTAACAGACTAGCTGGCAATAAGCCTACTTGGCACTTGGTGATAGCCCTCAGGATAATAATAAACACAAGAAGCACATCGAGTAGTGTCAAGTGGATAAACAGCCGGTTAGTGATAACTTTCGCAAGTTAAACTAATAAAGCAAGTTTGTATAAGTCGGTGGACGACTCTGGTTGTCCTGGAGTTAAAAAAAAAGACGAGCCAGATTCGCTCAGCTTCAGGTAGTAAATTTTGTGTACTGAACGTGTTGAATTGCGAAACACAAAATAACTAGTAGCCTCTGATGGTTTTTTCAATGGTGAGCGTAGCAAACCGCAAAAAGTTATGGGTGTTAAACTTGCAAAGCTGCGAAACATAGAAAACTATGTCGGTGCACTCACTTGGCTCGCATTATAATGTATCTTCGATGCTATGAGCATAATTGTAACGGAAATATTGGAATACATTTTCGAACAGTTACAATTAGATCTAGATGAAAAGTGTTTATAACCAGCGCGCTGGTGGTAAACTAGAAATGTCCCTGGAACTTCATTTTGGCATATTTGCTCAAATGTTTGCATACGTCAATGTAAAGTCAACTCTGATAAAGTATTATACAAAGTTTAGTTTGCAATGATGAAATAACGTAAATACTTTTGCAAGTATGCCAAATTAAGTGCCAGCATTAGCAAATACCGAGCCATGCAATAAATGTAGTGTAATGACTTTATTTGCTCATAATCCTTCAGTATATATCTGTTATCATCTATAGTGTAAACTCATCAAGTTTACACAATAGATGATAATTCTCTAATGCGTCTCTGAAATTTTCCATTGTAAATGCGCAAGCATTGTTGTTCTAGAACACGACCAGAGCTCCAAAACTATGTAATTATCAACTCGGAGACTCCCCGCGGCGTGCCCTGTCAACGGTTCTCGGTAACGCAAAGTCTAACCAATCTTCACACCACGATGATTCCCCCACCAAGTTCTCTTCAGGACCCTGACTAACGGCTTTTATCAAAGCCACCCCAAACAGCACTTTTAAGCACTAAACCGAATACCTCCCAGAACCAAACTCAATGCCAACCCTCTAGTATCATGCCCACAAAGCCCTAACACCTTTTCTCTGAGAAATCTGTGCGAGGCCACAGAAAATGACGTCAACATTGCTAGATTCTAGGCATATACAATTTGATAAATAGTATCTGCAACGTCTCGCTTCTGTTCAAGACCTGACAATGGTTATTGACTAGAAATCTTTGATGTATTTTGTCCTTCAAATACATCAATGATTTCTTGTTCATTGACAAGAAATCTTTGATGCATTTTGTCTATCAAACAGGTCTTGAACAGGTGTCGAGAAGTGAGAAGTTGCAGATACAAGGCATGCATTTATACGTGTGTGTGGTAGATTCTGCACTTGGTGTTGTGGTGATGTGTCAGGTGCTAAGTTAGACTATTGTTGATTTTTGATGTCTTACCTGGATCATTAGCTTTGCCATCGACTTTCTTCAATTCGTCAATCTTCTGCATCAACGTGGCATTCGTCATTTGGCCAAGTTGATAAGCTTCTAGGAGCTCGTCTAGCTCCTCCGAGGAATCGTCTCCAATGTACGCGCATTCCTGGAGATGCTTGTAACCTTTTATCATGATGAGTGAGGATCCAGGCCTTCTGTAGGATTGTTATTAGTTATTTATAAAATCCATTCACCATCGGCAGGAGATCCATCCCCACACTCAAGAGCCAGGCTGGTCGCGTACCGTACGGTGTCAGAAGAACTACTTCCCGCGAACAATAAAGCTGTGGAATGATCTCCCTGGTGAGGTATTCTCTGGAGACTATCACAGCATGGGGTTCTTAAAAGGGCGTTTTCAAATTTTCAAAAGGACGGCATAAACTGTTTTTAGTGGTGTTTAACCCTTTTCTACTAACCTTGTACAAGCCGACACAGTCACACTAGACCCCTTCAGCAGATAGAACCCCCAGTACTCCTTCATATCGTCTTCCAGTTCCAGCTCTCTGGTCATGGAGACAGGAACCAAATCCAGACTCATTTCTGGATGACCTGGCACCACGAATGCGTTGAATGTCGCATTTGAACGGACTACTTGACGCTGGAAGGTGAGAAATATATTACATAAACATAATTAAGGTCTACCTACAGCTAATGTCTTAATACTGAAACGCTACTTAAATAATCAAAGTGAAATCAATGAAGTTTTTGACGTTTCGATTTTGAAAACGAATGCTCTCTTTTAGCAGCTAACACAGTCTTAAATGTTCGGGCATAAGTGCAAGAGTTTTTATCAGAAAATCGAAAACGAAGCTATCCGTAGGAGAACCAAGTTAACCGACATAATATAGTTCTAAGAATACGAAGTTGCAACACGGGTTCGAATTCAATACGAGGCAAAAATTTTGCTATAGTAAAGATGAAAATGAAATGAAAATGAAAAAAGTGTTTATTACTGTATAATACATCATAAATCATTATGAAGATCAGATATCTACCGCTATTGTACAGAATTTCATTGAATTCATACGGACTAAAAAAAACCAAGATCCCTTAAAATGTATCAGTATCGGCCTTATAATCTTCAAAATAAAGTTCAAAATACAAGTTACTGCATATTTAGTAAGGCGACGAACGATAATAGTATACTATCTAGAATTTATTATCACTCATTTGAGTGTTGTATAAATAAGCCTAGCTAGCTTGATAAATTACTTGGGTATGTACTAAAATGAGGAAAATTATTGTGCTAGTAGTATAGATAATTTATATTATTGTTAGACACGGGCCATGATAAATGTTATATTATCTTACTCTATGTAAAATGCGAAAGTTTTGATAGATGGATGGATGTTGCTACTCAATATATAGTCGGATCGACACCGGACATTAGCACCGAGATAGCGTTATGTCAGTATTGGCACCGGCAGTGTTACGACTCAATCAAGTCTTTTTCAGGTTGAGTGAAAAAGCGAACGCCTGCTTCCTTCTGCAACATGCACTCACTGTTTTTTTTTTCTTATTTAATGATATCTATAATTCATAAAGTTTTGCTTCTTCGGTATGTGAAGATATAAGAATTACATAATATTATAAGTCATTAAAAATAATACTTCCACAGTTAATAAACTAAACTAACTGCCTACTAATTTTACCTGGAACTTGATAGCTATGTTAATTTTATATCACCATAAAACTCGAGTTATTTATACCGACACAATAATAAAATATTCTAATGCGATAAAATTAAACGCACAAAGTTATAGTTCAAAGTTCATTTCACAAGCATGCTTTGAATCTTAGTACATACCCTGCATGCATTATTAGACGACCGATGTGGCGCAGCGGGCGCAGGTCCGCCTGCGACGCAGAGGTTGCGGGTTCGATTCCCGCCTCGGGACAAATGTTTGTACGATCTACAAATATTTGTTTCGGGTGTTCTGGGTATTTTCTATATATAATAAAAAATATCTATCTATGTATTGTATTGTATTAAATATATATCAGTCATCTAGTACCCATAATACAGCTCTGTTTAACAGCAGCTTACTTTGGGGCTAGATGATGCTGTGTGGTTTGTCCAGCATTATTATAAAAAGTAGTAGCCCGAATCGAGGTCCTTGAAGAACGCCAAAGAAAAATCAAATTGCTTATGATTACGAATTCACTTGATCAAAAGATCTTGAAAGTATTTTTAAACACTAATAAAAGATACCCATAATGCTTTTAAATTACATTTTAAGTATATCTACCTAAACATCTTACAATCAGGTCAACCAACTCAAACGCTTGACATAAGTCAAGGAAAGTTATTTAAAGGCACTCACATATACTATAATTTTCACATAGGTACAGATTACTAAACTTTTATTGACACTCGAAACGTGATTTGTATTTTAACAAAATAACTTTACTAACATAACTTTTATGAATGAAGTACACTAATAACGTAAGTATAATAATATGCAAAACATACACACCTACCTGGCACCATGTTGGCGATATCTTACTGTCTATCAGTCTCATATCTGTCATACTCATCGGATACATTTGTCCAAGAAATACTCGATATCTGAAATGAGAGAGGTGCGTAATTTAGTAACATTCACACTGGAAATTAAGCCATAAATGATACCAGAAGTGGGAACATTAAAAGGCTGTCGTGATGATTAAGCTGAAAAAGTTGAGTCAGAGGCCAACTCTGGTGGAAACCTCCACTCTCTGAGGAGGTGAATTACTGGACGAAAGAGACTTAACAACAATGTTCACAACGTTAATGTTAACAACAAATCAAAAAAAGCTTATCATAGCTCATTATCACAGCATAAAAAGATCCAGGTGCTTATAAACGTTTACTCGGTTCACTCATGCCATATCAATAAACCTTCTAGTAAAGATAAAGATAATTAGGTTATTGTGGTGATCCAGTTGATAAATTAAACAATATTGTTAACATTCTTCGGCTACTTTTTAAATTCTTTTATTGCAGCCTTGATAATGATAACGTAGGTACATAATGTTATGAAAGAGTTCGATTAGGTTTCAGCATTTTTAGCTACTATCTAAAATTTTACGGCCCCTCAAGAGACGGCTGCGTTTCCACCAGAAATGTGCGTAGATGTTTTTTTTTTTTTATACAACTGAAGTGGCAACCAAGCGTACGGCCCACAAGATGGTAAGCGGTTACCGCAGCCTATGGACGCTTGCAATACCAGAGGTATCACTCGCGGGTTGCCACCTTGAGGCATAGATCGAAAGCCTCATGTGCCAGTAATTTCACCGGAAACCATACCCTTCACACCGGAACACAGCAATGCGAGCATACTGCTTTGCGGCAGAAATAGGTATGGTGGTAGTACTTCCCCGGATGAGCTCTATCACAAAGAACTCTACTACTCTTAAAGTTTGTTAGGATATTACTGTTAACGGTGTTTGTTAGGAACCAATAGAATCACTTCATTAAAGTTGAGCAGATCGAGGCTAGGTAAATGAAGTGATTCTTTTAGTTTCACAAACACATCCCTCGCTACACATCATCGCACATCTCTGGTGGGAACGCAGCCTAAATCGGTCGCAGGAAGTCGGTGGATGGTAAAGAATCAAATTCGTCATGATGCTGACTGGCGCTCGCTTCAAGGCTTAACTTAGTAGTGAACTCTTTATCAGCTGATATGATTATAATTATGATGATCTAAAATTGTAATCATCATCATCATGACAGCCTTCTAATGTTCCCACTGTTGGGACACTGGCCTACTCTCAGGCGAGAGTGATTAGGTCTTAATCCACCACGCGGACCCAATGCGGATTGGTGGATGGCACATGTCTTTCGAATTTTTAGTTCTTGGACATGCCGGTTTCCTCACGATGTTTTCCTTCACCGTATGAGAGCACTGGCATTGCGCACTTAAATTTTTCGAAACAGAAAAATCCATAGGTGCACGACCGGGTTTGAACCCACGACCTTAGGATTGGAAGGCGGGGTCACTACCACTAGACCACCAGTGCTCTTGTGAAAATTGTAATACATCTACTTAAATGAAATCGCAACGGGTCTTTCCGCTGGACGTGTCAGATATAATACTTACTTATACTCACTTACTCACCTTGTCTTGTATACTTTCCTTTTGTGTGTGTGTCAAATAAATTAATTCTTATTCTTATTATTCTTATTCTTATATGAAAACGCTTTGAGAGTCATCGACCGTTCCTTATACTTCTTAACAGCTCTTATCATGTTAGTACTACAATATACCTAATTTATGTCGTTATCAGTTGTTTTGTAATAAACAGCGATTATTTTATTATATAACTACTACCACCATACCTATTTCTGCCGCCAAGCAGTAATGCTTGCATTGCTGTGTTCCGGTGTGAAGGGTATGGTTTCCGGTGAAATTACTGGCACATGAGGCTTTCGATCTTAGCCTCAAGGTGGCAACCCGCGAGTGATACCTCTGGTATTGCAAGCGTCCATAGGCTGCGGTAACCGCTTACCATCTTGTGGGCCGAAAAATATATATATATATATATATATATATATTTTTTATACAACTGAAGTGGCAACCAAGCGTACGGCCCACAAGATGGTAAGCGGTTACCTCAGCCTATATATAAATGAAGTTTTAGATTATTTTGCACAGTCAGTTTTGGAAGGTTTTACGACGGTTTAGAGAAATGTTGAGTGTTTTTGAGTTTTTTATCATGTTCCTTTTTACTCTCGACTCTCAAACGAGAATGATTATAATCACTTTCGCTCTGCTGTTCCGCGTAGTCATCATTTGGATGTGTGACCGCCAGTGGCAATTTCAACTGAGCGCTGCCGTGCTCCGTGCACGTTAAGCAGTCGGTCTCGGCTTTTTCAATTGTTAGGCCATGACAGAGGCCTTCGGGCGGCCTAGAAACTCTGTCACCAGAGTTTGCCACTGACTCATATGAACTAACTAGGATGTATTACCTCATATACAAAGGTACTAATATAAACAACGACGGCACCACTATCACCAGCACCAGCAGCCTGCAGAGCCTCAGTGGTGCTCTGTAACACGACCTGGCTGCCAGGTTGCAGTTCCTCGACTGATGCTTCACTCTTGGCACCGTTGGTATTCCGGCTGAAATCAAGATATGACACGACTTTGAATATGTCTTTCGAACTTCTGCGCTCCTAGTAATTTTTATCATGATAAGGTATATTTATTTTTTATTTTACACAATAAAAATTCATACTCTACAGTAATTGCATACATTTTTTACCACGTTATAGATACATACTACGACTATTATAGTGAATATGTCTTTGGAACTTCTGCGCTCCTAGTACATCCATCAATATGTAACTTTATTATTTATTGTACACAATAAAAATATACATTTTTTTTAATACCACTACAGTGGCAACCAAGCGTACGGCCCACTTGATGGTCAGCGGTTACCGTAGCCTATGTACGCATGCAACATCATAGATATCACTTGCATGTTACCACCCTGAGACGTTAGATGGAAAGTCTCATGTGCCTGTAATTTCACCGGAAATCATACCCTTCGAACCGGAACACAGTAATGCGAGCATTACGGCTTGGCGGCAGAAATACATTAAAATTTAACAGTAATTTACTTAATTTTTTTTAATAATGCTGGACATCCACTCTCTGAATTTTAGGTATTGTAGGTACAAATTGTCCAGCATTATTAATTTTTTTATTTATATCAGTGCCAATACAAGTAACTTACCCTCCAAGGGCACTAATTCTTGAGGATCCATTTTAGTGTTATTCAGTCTTCACTATCACATCACGTAGGTTTGGAGTAGGCTTGTAGAATAAACTAGAAGAATACTTGGTGAAAGCTGGACTCCCATTAGTAACCTTTAACAAACAAAATAGAATTTAATTATTTATTTATTTTTCTTTAATTATTTTAATTAATTAATTAATTAAATATTTTTATTTAATAAATAAAAATATGTACATAATAACATTACATTGCAAAATATGAAACAGTTGAACCATCTACAGACCTAACAAACGACCTATAGATAGCTTAACAGTTAAGCTATCTATAGGTCGATACAATAAATTATTTATATAATATAATATATTAAATTATATACAATAAATTATTTGACGACCGATGTGGCGCAGCGGGCGCAGGTCCGTCTGCGACGCGGAGGTTGCGGGTTCGATTCCCGCCTCGGCTCAAATGTTTGTACGATCTACAAATATTTGTTCCGGGTGTTCTGGGTATTTTCTATATATAATAAAAAATATCTATCTATGTATTGTATTGTATATATCAGTCATCTAGTACCATAACACAGCTCTGTTTAACAGTAGCTTATCTTGGGGCTAGATGATGCTGTGTGGATTGTCCAGCATTATTTATTTATTTTGTACGATTTTGAGTGGACTGTAAATTAATCTTTTTTGCTAACAAACTAAATACGAAACACGTTAAACAATTATGAAGTTAAACAAGATAAAAAACTATAATTAACCAAATTATGAGTGCAGTTAGGAGCAAAGGACTTCACTAACCTGGCTGCTTCTTCCTGGAACAGCGCCCACGGAATGGGAAGGTATGGCTTCGTATTACCTCCGACTTGTCTGGACTAGCTTCGGTTCAACTTACACCTATACCGAACGCTCAAATACCGTGGGGGCTGGCGCGAAATCTCCTGCTTCCTAGCACTCAACGAAACTGCTTGCACACAATACTCAATTACGATAAATTAAACGAAAACGAAAAACAATACGATACGAAAAATTACGAGAACAAGATAAAGTAGCTAACGCACTTGAAGCCGTTACACGAATTTGTTGAATTTAGAGGTCAAACCAACTGCTGACTGAACGATATTTCGAAATTTGAATAAAATGTAGTAGTAGTTTGGTTAAGCCAATCAGCTGTCGCTGGTCATTGAACCCAGTTCATTCACAGCTGACAGGTGACAGCACATCGTCGATCTCGACTTACGAAAATTGATCGACAGAGGGCGTCAAAACTGAACATTCCGACCACCAAAATACACAGTATTTTAACGAGACTATAACTAAACTAACGAAAGATACAAAATAACGAGAAATTTAACCTAACTTATTATAAAACCATTTGACGATACGATAGTTAATGGTTAAGAAGGAACATGGGCTCAAAACACAGCGCTATGAGCTCTGAGTTGAGATGTCAACCAACATGCCGGAGCCGACCACCATGTGCGACCCAACCAGTATTTCGAACCCAACCACCGTGTCAGAGCCGACCACCATGTCAAACCCAACCAGCAGTTCGGACCCGACCACCGTGTCGGACCAGACTTCATCCACTCATGCGCCACCGACAAAACCGAAAGCGGCATAGTGTGAAGGGTACGATAGGGTACGTTGAACGACAACGACCATAAAAACGAGATTGACAACGACAACGACAGTAACGAAAACGACAACGACAACGAAAACGATAACAACAACGACAACAACATCAACACAGACAACGATAAAAATAACGACAGCAACAACGACAGATTAACATTTGCGAAAGAGGCGATCGGCGATAACGAAACCGACAAGTTTCTGCCTTTTTGCAACGTGCTCCCAGGCAGCGACACATCAGTCAATGATCCCCCTACGTCGCCGAGCGCACTATCAACAAGAATAGGCGAAAGCGACGGCGTGGACTTAAAGTCAGGTCGCAAGACCCGGACGTTTGAAGGGGAAGAATCAACTTCTTCTCTCCGACAAACCTCCAAACCGCCAGTTGAAAAACCCAATGACGCTGCGGGACGCGGTTCAAAAATGTGAAACCGATCGAGAGCAACTTTTGGGAAGTCCACGAGATGAGGTTTAGCGACGGCCAACCTACAATCAGAAGTTCGACGACAATGAGTCTCCTTGTGATTGTCACAAGGCATCTCTATTTTTGTAACCGCGGGGTTGAGCGGGTCAATAGGTTGTAATCCACTAATCCAACCGGTAGAGCTATCCGTCGTTGGACTTGAAACGAAGAAGCAACTCCTTCTATGGACTCCAGAGTTGCTACGATAACGAGACAGGCCAGTGTTAACTGCGCAGTCACCCATCAGTATCCACCCGAAAGTAGTGGGGATAGCGATGGGTTGACCAGGACTACCCTTAACTAGCCCAGGCCTTAACGCAGAAGCGAGAACGTTAACACTGACTAGCATGTCAACCGGTCCTGGTTTGTAAAACTCAGGATCGGCGAGGTTTAACTGATCTATATGATGCCACGACGAAGTATCAATTTCCTCAGATGGCATGTCTGAGCAAATTGCAGGAAGCACGGAGGCCTCCAACGAAAGTTTATTTGAGAAGTCCCCACTAGTGGGAACTAACTCACACGAAACTGACCCGAGTGTAGCAGTTGATGCTCGACCTATACCGCTTACCGACTGACGACGATAGTTTATTTTCAGCCCTAGGCGGTGTGCACAGGACCTAGTTATGAAATTACAGGCACTGGCACTGTCAAGCAGGATACGAGCTCGGACCAAATTATTAAATTTATTCCTAATTAGAACGATAGCTGTAGAGAACAATGCCTCTGTGTGTGGGGTGTATGCAGCCAATGCCACCTGTGCAATAGAAGGCTGGACTACTGGTTCAGGTTCCTGTTCGAAATGGAGCAGTGAGTGATGGCTGTAGTTGCACTGGCCACACTTTGCATTTGATAAACAAGTTTTTACCGAATGCGAAGGTTTCAAGCACAGTATGCACAACTTCTTATCCTTCACTGTTTGGAACCTTTCAGTAGGCAACTGATTGTTGAAGCTCGAGCAGCTCTCAATCTTGTGGCCCACCTCTGCACACACTACACATCCTTCCTCGGAAGCAACCAACAAAGAGGTTTTGTTCTCACTGGTAGCCAGTTTTGTAAGAACCGGCTGTTGACAATTTTGTAACGCACGAGAACGTTTTTCAATATACGACATAATGTCTTCATACTGGGGGATGTCGACTTCTGACCCCAGCTGAAGTTCGAAAGCTTCCCGAGTGGAAGAATCTAATTTTGACCAAACCAACTGAAACAGCATAAAGTTCTGGTCGGGCAAATTATACTTAGACAGGATGGCTATGTTTTCTGCGAAGGTTCGATGAAGTCGTTCTAACTCAGAGCTACTTGTATTTTTCACTACTTCACAGTTAAGCAAACGGTCATAGTAATTTGTGGCAATAATTCTCTTCCTATCGTAGTACTTGCTAAGTGCCCGATATGCTAGAAGATAACTACTTTCGGACAACGGATAGTTTTTAATCAGGTCATATGCCGACCCATTAACACTCGACAGTAAGTAGTGCAACTTTTCGACATCTGGCATGTCCCTTTTGTGTATGAGTGAGTCATACAGCTCCTTAAACGACACCCAATTCTCTAGCTTACCGTCAAATGGCCTTATACTTATTTTTGGTAGTTTCGCTAAACTACTGTGACTTTCTCTCATTGGCTTAACATCAGCCAGCCTAAGCCTGGCCATCACACTATGTAACCTTTTATCAAATGCCACAGTGTACGCGAACTCACTGTTCCTATCAGCCGTTGGCAAGCGCATTAACAGATTCTTCTGCGCGGCGTGAAACTCTGAGGCCAGAGCTGTTACTTCCTGTTCCGAAACACCTACCAAATCTGAAGTATCTAACAGCTCTAACCTCATATTAGCATAATCACGCGAGACCCGATCGCTATCTGCCATGGTGTCTTTCTCCAAAACTCCCTTACGTGTATCCATTGGCATAATAATATAGTCAAGTTAACCTGGCTGGAAACGACACGAAAGAGAGAAGCAAAATAAAGATAGAAACACGTAAGGAGTTAAGGGGCTATTTTCACGACCGGTACAGATAGGAACTAACACCTGGTCAGTTTTAGAATATACGTTTGATTGTCGACCTGTCAGACCGAAAAAGAAACGTCAAAGTCACTTTGAGTGATGTTGACAAAATGACAACGAAAAGATGACAGGTGACAATCACACGTTTAACCCAACCTACCCACAGTAAACAAACGAGAATTCAATGACCAGTGAAATTATAAAGTACGACAAAACAAAAAAAGTGAATCAAATTTTCGAAATATCGGTCGAAAGTTGATAATATAGCTGAAGGCTAAAATCCAAAGGTGCCTTATCACAATTTATCCGGCTCGAAGGACCAAAATGTACGATTTTGAGTGGACTGTAAATTAATCTTTTTTGCTAACAAACTAAATACGAAACACGTTAAACAATTATGAAGTTAAACAAGATAAAAAACTATAATTAACCAAATTATGAGTGCAGTTAGGAGCAAAGGACTTCACTAACCTGGCTGCTTCTTCCTGGAACAGCGCCCACGGAATGGGAAGGTATGGCTTCGTATTACCTCCGACTTGTCTGGACTAGCTTCGGTTCAACTTACACCTATACCGAACGCTCAAATACCGTGGGGGCTGGCGCGAAATCTCCTGCTTCCTAGCACTCAACGAAACTGCTTGCACACAATACTCAATTACGATAAATTAAACGAAAACGAAAAACAATACGATACGAAAAATTACGAGAACAAGATAAAGTAGCTAACGCACTTGAAGCCGTTACACGAATTTGTTGAATTTAGAGGTCAAACCAACTGCTGACTGAACGATATTTCGAAATTTGAATAAAATGTAGTAGTAGTTTGGTTAAGCCAATCAGCTGTCGCTGGTCATTGAACCCAGTTCATTCACAGCTGACAGGTGACAGCACATCGTCGATCTCGACTTACGAAAATTGATCGACAGAGGGCGTCAAAACTGAACATATTTATTTATTTATTTTATTTATTTATTTATTTTAACCCATATCGTCCCACTGCAGGGCAAAGGCCTCTTTCCTTTTCTTCCACACTACTCGATCTTTGGCTACTGTAGGCCAGTCTTTAAGATGCGTATTGAGATCGTCCCGTCATCTTCTCCGAGGTCTACCGCGACGACGCGCGACGTCTGGTATGAGGGACCCACTCGGATGTATAGGTCTCACAACGGATCTCGGCCGTAGTGAAATTAGCCGTTTCGATGCGCAATGGAGCTTTTTCAAACTAAATTGTCTTTGCGCATCACAAACGGCTAACTTCACGGAAGCCTAGATCCGCTGTGCTACCTATAATTTTGCCCAAAGATCTTTTTTTTTTTTATACAACTGAAGTGGCAACCAAACGTACGGACCACAAGATGATAAGCGGTTACCGCAGTCTATGGACGCTTGAAATATCAGAGGTATCACTCACGGGTTGCCACCTTGAGACTAAGATCGAAAGCCTCATGTGCCAGTAATTTCACCGGAAACCATACCCTTCACACCGGAACACAACAATGCGAACATTACTGCTTTGCGGCAGAAATAGTTATGGTGGTAGTCCTTCCCCGGACGAGCTCTATCACAGAGAACTCTACTACTTTCCGGCATACGAGCCACGTGTCCTGCCCAATCCCACTTCAGTTGTGCCGCTTTATGGGTGACATCGACAATCTTGGTTAAATTAATTTAATTTAATTAGTACCTACAAAATATTTAATTACTTAGTAGTTAGTAGATCATTTGTAACGATAAATGGCTCAACTGTTGTAAAATTCAATGGAAGCAAAAAATGGTGTCAATCCGGATTGGGTCCGCGTGGTGGATTCTAATCATTCTCGCTTGAGAGTAGGCCAGTGTCCCAGCAGTGGAAACATTAGAAGGCTGTCATGATGAAAGAATGGTGTGTTGCAAAAAATAATATTTATTTTACGATTCGTCAACTCACACCAGCTGGGACAAGATTCATGGAGTGAATTGACGAATGACTCGTATTTTGTACTATTATAACTTTTATTTAAGTGCCATATTTTTTTATTATTGCTGTGTTTATTGGTGCAAAAAAGATTTTTAAAGATATTCGTAATGATAATACGTTGTTTAGTGTGCGTTGGATTATGGAATCTTGTACAAAGAATAGTTAAACCGCTACAGTTGAGGCGATGTTGATCTGTTGCCGAGGCGATTTAGGCTGTGACAACCTAATATACAAAATACGTGATTAACCCACATACTTGGTAATAGATAATAAATAGAGATAACTCAATGATTTGACGTTCTGACATAATTATTATTAGTAACTAGCTGTGTTCCGCGGCTTTGCAGCTTTTACGAGTATGTTATCGCACAGAAGCAGTCGGTCTCGGCTTTTTCAAAGTTGTTAGGCCATGACAGAGGCCTTCGGCGGCCTAGAAACTCTGTCACCAGAGTTGGCCACTGACTCATACGAACTTACTTACTTTAGTCAGTTTTTTCGGGATAAAGAAAAAAATGGGAAAAAAATGTCTAAGCCTTTTTTATATCACTAAAGTGTAACCAAGCGTACGTCTCACTTGATGGTAAGCGGTTACCGTAGCGTACATACGCTTGTAACATTAGAGGATATATTTTGCGCGTTGCCACATTGAAACGTAGTAATAAGTCTTATGTGCCTGTAATTTCACCGGAAACCATACCCTTCGAACCGGAACACAGCAATGCGAGCTACTGCTTGGCGGCAGTAATAGGTATGGTGGTAGTCCTTCCCCGGACGAGCTCTAGGTATCACAAAGAACTCTACTACTCTTAAACTCGTCAAATTATTTTGACATGAAAAACGGGTAGGACATAATGTTAGGTACCATATACCACCATACCTATTTCTGCCACCAAACAGTAATGCTCGCATTGCTGTGTTCCGGTGCGAAGGGTATGGTTTCCGGTGAAATTACTGGCACATGAGGCTTTCGATCTTAGCCTCAAGGTGGCACTGGCAACCCTCGAGTGATACCTCTGGTATTGCAAGCGTCCATAGGCTGCGGTAACCGCTTACCTTCTTGTGGGCCGTACGCTTGGTTGCCACTTCAGTTGTATAAAAAAAAAAAAGGTAATAATACTTTATCCATGTAATCGTAGAGCTAGCGTATCAGAAATCATGTTTATTATTTATTACTCCACGTGTTCAAAAAGTATCTAAGTTCGTAATTATTCAGTCACCAGAGTTGGCCACTGACTCATACGAACTCACTTACTTTAGTGGCCAACTCTGGTGATGGAGTTAAAATACCACCCGAAGAACTCCATCATGGCTTAACAACATTGATTTAACTGGCTTAACGTGCCCTCCGACGCACGAAAGCGCTCAGCTGAATTGCCACTGGCGGTCACCCATCCAAAATGGTGACTACGCGGAACAGTGCTTAACTTCGTGGATCTGTTATGGTCAATTACGTCATGTTATGATTATTGGGTGATTTATTATCTTATTTATTTACTGTAGCTAATTAGTTAAACAGTATTAACCGTGTCTTGTTTACTTTAACCGGTCCACTAATAATTAGTTAAGTGCCTGTACCTACTTAAATTATTATACTTAATTTAACTCGGTAATGATAAGCACACAATAGTAATTTATAAGTATTATCTTTGACAATATGAATGGTATATTAAAAACAATTGTTATTTTGCGATGAAATAACATAGAACCTTGCCAAGGACTTATTGTCTTTGCCTGTGTACTTATGCCCAGGTTATAATTTTCCAGTCCAGTAATCCAGCGAATCAATCTAATCCAGAGACTGGGTCGTGGTCAATACGTAAAAACAGACTTCCGGTCATTTTCCCGGGAAAACAAACCTTATTCTTGAACACCTTGTATATAGTAATAGGATACAATAAGTAGTAAACATAATATTAAATCTTATTTTTTAAGTATTAAATTATATCACAAACTGCGGAAGAACAGACAAATGATTTAGTTAGTTACATCTGGGGGCTGATTGCACTAAACATTAACTAATCCGCGGAAAAGAAATGTAAAATACAAGTAAACTGTCAGTTAACACTCGAATAACTACGATTTATTCGGAGAATAGCAGCTATTCGAGTTTGATCAAGTCTATACTAAGTGGTTTATATAGAAATATGTAGACATTTTACACAAAGCCATCTTCTAGCCTTAAGGGCCATTTACATAGTAAAACTAACCTTGTCAAATTAATTTTGAAACAAAAATTTTGTTCGAAAATGGGTCATTAAGCAAAGCTTGTACATAGGAACTGACATAAAACAAACACTTTGGAATAATTTTTAAGAGTAGTAGAGTTCTCTGTGATAGAGCTCGTCTGGGGAAGGACTACCACCATACCTATTTCTGCCGCCAAGCAGTAATGCTCGCATTGCTGTGTTCCGGTGTGAAGGGTATGGTTTCCGATGAAATTACTGGCACAGGAGGCTTTCGATCTTAGCCTCAAGGTGGCAACCCGCGAGTGATACCTCTGGTATTGCAAGCGTCCATAGGCTGCGGTAATCGCTTACCATCTTGTGGGCCGTACGCTTGATTGCCACTTCAGTTGTATAAAAAAAAAAAAATATATATATACGTTCGACGATAGCGATAAAGCCACGGCACACAGCAATAGAGGTATATCACGCGCCATTATGCCTACCACGCGTCAGCCACATGTGTGAAGTACCTACTATCTGTTTGCTTTGTCCAGTCCTACCCACTTTGTTATACTGCGTTCGTTCTTGGTCACACTAAAATGAATACTATTATGGTGTTAGTATTCCCCTTTTTAGATCCTTTTTGAAGGGGATTTTGAGAATTTTAGTGTCAAAATCCCTTTTGAAGCTTCATGCATCATGCTCAGTCTATAGGGAATTTATGTCGTCACGAAGATGCGTGGTAACTGGTAACAAACATAATGCACAGTTTTTCGTAATTATATTAATTTATAATATTATTATGTAGGATTATTATGATAAGTACCTAAACTTTTTGTAAAAAAATGTTTAAAGCACACCATTATAGTAGGTAGCCATATTTCTATTTGCGATTAAATTTAAATAGTTTTATTAAATAAAATCACATAAATCACTTTTTTTATAACACTGAAGTGGCAACCAAGGCCCACAAGATTGTAAGCGGTTACCGCAGCCTATGGACGCTTGCAATACCAGAGGTATCACTCGCGGGTTGCTACCTTCAGGCATAGATCGAAAGTCTCATGTTACACTAATTTCACCGGAAACCATACCCTTCGCACCAATGCGAATGGAACACAGCAATGCGAGCATTACTGCATTGCGGCAGAAATAGGTATGGTGGTATTACTTCCCCGGACGTGTTCTAACACAAAGAACTCTATTACTCATAATTTGAAAGAATTTAGTCATAAAATCGGCTTTCCTAGCTTTTTTTCGATGATATCATCTTGTTATTATGTTAGCGCGAGCTGCTATCAACAAAAAAGTATAAAAGTCTCACTTCGTTATTTCATAAATGGGTTACCAGATGACATAACCACTTAGTTTTACAAAACAAAGACTGGCACCTCGCAACCACCTCCTCGTTTGGCTTACTCTTTAAAAACCAAACAAAACGTTTATCTAACTAAGTACTTTATAAAAAAATATTCGCTGATCAGAATAATTTGTAAATATACCTAGTAATCTGAATTAAATAGGCCATAACAACGAGTATTCTTGTACCGAATGGTACGAGTTGAAGGAACACAAATATTAACATACATACATACATACATAAAATCACGCCTGTATCCCATAGGGGTAGGCAGACAACGGATTTCCACTTGCTACGATCCTGACACACCTGTTTTGCTTCATTTACTCTCATCACATTCTTCATACACGCTCGTCGGTTTAGGGTACTCCTGACCTGGCCTTTCTTTAGCACGTCTTCAATCTATTAATTAGGTAACTATATTATTTTTTTTCATCTCATAGGTTATTCGTCAAGTTTTATATCAGCCAAAATAGCGAACCAGTTACATGAAACTTTAGAACTTAAATTTTATAAAAAACAAGTGAAATTGTTGACACAATACAAAACAAACCTAAAAAACTCAACATTTCGCGTTGGGTTTGAAGTTTGTGCGTGCCTACAATGGCAATTAAGTTCTGTGTGCTGATTTGTAGCATTAAATGTAATAGCAAAATGTATTTAATAGTTTTATCAAAGTTGATTTGCTTGTGTTTGTGTGTACTTACTTACCTTTTATCAGAATAGGACACCAAAACTAGAACATTTAATCACAAAAATTTTCATATTTTACAGTCCAATCAAAACAAGACACCAATAAAATATCACAAAAATTCACACACCGATTCAAAAATGTTATCCAAATGCCAAAAATTAAAAACAGTTTCACGATAAAACAATAGCCCGTTCACAATAACTATTTATAAAACCCAGTTATACAAATATCACACAGCGCTCGCGAAAATTGAGATCTTTTGTAAGCGTACGGAATGTGTACAAAACGTACGAAAACGTAATGTTGTCGGTATAAATAGTACGGTGCGTGGTATCGACTCGACGACGAGAATGGTACTGATTGATTAGCTTCACTAAAATACTAATAGTAGAGCACTAGCACAGACATATTAGTAAGTAATGCCAACGGATCTCGACTATCGTGAAGTTAGCCGTTTGTTATGCGCAAACAGTTATTTAGTTCAGAAAATCTTCATTGCGCATCGAAACGGCTAACTTTCGACGGCTGAGTTCCGCCAGAATACCTACCATTTGTTTACTCAGCTCACTGAGATCGCGAGTTCGTAGGCACTTTCAGGGGCGCTGAAGCTAAGGGCAACGCACGCGTTTATGTTTTTAAGGTCACACACAAGAAACGAACGTGTGTATACCTACGAAGCATGCTTGTGTGTTCGTAGGTATATACCTGATAATTGGCACACATTTCATAGTTAGTATGTAAGTTAGTTTGAAATGTATTTTATTTTATAATTGGTTATTTTGGGTGTTACCTTTTCAAATTTTAAGTTTTATTTTAATCATTCATTATAGCGAGCTTCGAAAACAGGCAAGATATGGAATGGAGTAGTAGAGTTCTTTGTGATAGAGCTCGTCCGGGGAAGGACTACCACCATACCTATTTCTGCCGCCAAGCAGTAATGCTCGCATTGCTGTGTTCCGGTGTGAAGGGTATGGTTTCCGGTGAAATTACTGGCACATGAGGCTTTCGATCTTAGCCTCAAGGTGGCAACCCGCGAGTGATACCTCTGGTATTGCAAGCGTCCATAGGCTGCGGTAACCGCTTACCATCTTGTGGGCCGTACGCTTGGTTGCCACTTCAGTTGTTAAAAAAAAAAAAAAAAAAATCGATCGCCGGATCGAGAACGCCTGGAAGAGCTACTGGTCCATGAAGGTGCACATGAAAGGTGACCTTCCAATGAGTCTTAAACGTCAACTCATCGACATGTGTATCCTGCCCGTCCTAACCTACGGTGCGCAGACATGGTCGCTGACTGAAGTACAGAAATCCAAGCTCAAGATCTGCCAAAGGGCAATGGAACGTAGCGTATCGACCGAGTGAGGAACACCATGCTGCGTTCAATAACTGGGATTGCTGATGTAGGGTACAAGACAGCCAGGCTTAAGTGGGACTGGGCAGGCCACGTTAGCAGAATGTATCCAGAAAAGTGGGCTCATGTAGTAACACCATGGCTGCCTGAGGATGGAAGGCGACGTAGGGGTCGGCCGCGAAAGCGCTGGCGTGATGACCTTGACGTTTTTGATGTAGACTGGTGGGATATTGCCAAGGACAGAGATAGATGGAAGGAATTGTGGGAGACCTTTGCTCAGCAGTGGGACACAATAGGTTGAAAAAAATAAAAAATAAATTAATCATTATTTATAATCTTTTATTTTTAACCCCATAAAAAAAGCCCCTACACATAAACAATTATGTGTAGGGGCTTTTTTTATGGGGTTCAACTCTCCGGACTTTTCCTGTGGTTGTTGTTGCCTAATAAATAAAATAAAATTAAAAAATATTGATTAGGCACTTGGATTGGCTCATAAATAACAAACTAGAGTTAGAGCTATTTCATGCTCAGAACTATATTCCAAGTTTCATACAAACCATAGAGTACAAGAGTAGTAGAGTTCTCTGTGATAGAGCTCGTCCGGGGAAGGACTACCACCATACCTATTTCTGCCGCCAAGCAGTAATGCTCGCATTGCTGTGTTCCGGTGTGAAGGGTATTGTTTCAGGTGAAATTACTGGCACATGAGGCTTTCGATCTTAGCCTCAAGGTGGCAACCCGCGAGTGAAACCTCTGGTATAGCAAGCGTCCATAGGCTGCGGTAACCGCTTACCATCTTGTGGGCCGTACGCTTGGTTGCCACTTCAGTTGTATAAAAAAAAACCTGTTAACAAACAGATACTTATATTCTACATTATAAACTAGAATATAGTAAGACTATAAAAATCTTTAGGTATTTTAAATTCTTAATGTTTGTCTTACTAATTATGTACCGGTTATTCTGTGACACGTGCTGGGCCGTCATCGCGCTAGTCTTGAACGGGAAACATTATGGTTCTATAGAATTAAAGTCATATTATTTATAAATCGTTATAAAATATAATGAACGGCTATTAAAATAGCACTTGTTTTTGTTATTTCGAAGCTAACTATAAGCTCTTCTTCAAGTTCTTCATGAGCACCGCTGTTCATAAAGTTTAATAGTTTTAGTTCTATATAGTTTGGTTTAAGTTATCTTGCTTTTCTAATTTCAAACGTAAGGCGGTAGAATTGAAGTTGGATTTTGAGTGTGTTTTGTTCTAACACTTACGACAGCGCCACAAGACAGAGCCTGCATCAATAGAGTTATTATGTCGATGCCTAACAGCCAAAAAGGGCTAAGCGCCATTTTTTGGGAAATCGACTTATAAATATGGTTGGAATTGGCTTTTTTTTCTGCGTCGTTTGGTCTAAGTATCATTAGCTCTACGAAACACTTTTTGGCGCTTAGGCAGTTTGTAAATTAAGGTCCTTAGCCCGATTTTTTCTTCGTAAACGACAGATATTTAAGTGTCTTTTATTTTGGTGGTTATATTAAAAGTTGAATCTCATAATTGACACTTACGCTTTTTTGGCATGTAAAAAAAATTTCTTGATTGGACGTTTGCCTGTTTGAGCTGGAAGTATTTTTTTATAAAATCCCGGTTAGGATATTTTGTCAGTTTCTTAGAAAAACGTAAACGTCGTTTAGTATGTTTTGGCTGCATTTCCCGAGACTTTGTTTGTCGCTTAGCCTTATTTTCCCTGTCACTGCTCAACTGCTACCTGTCTAATATTTAATATTAGTAGAACTTTAATTGATCTCCAAAGATTTTGATAAGTTAAGATATAAAAACCATATTAACTGGTAGTATTGTGGAAACGAGAGTTAAAATGTGAATTTGTGTCATTTTTATTATAAATAAAGACTGCTGATTTATTATAAAAAGCTTTTATTTTCTGAGATGAAGTAACGAGTTACTTATCAATATTTTGAAAAACTGAAAGACACAGTGTTTCGTCGATTACAAAAAAAGCCGAACGTTTCTTTCGAAAATTATGCACTTATTACTATATTCCCTGTCCGTCTTTTTTTTTTTTTTTAAATACAATTGAAGTGGCAACCAAGCGTACGGCCCACAAGATGGTAAGCGGTTAACGCAGCCTATGGACGCTTGCAATACCAAAGGTATCACTCGCGAGTTGCCACCTTGAGGCTAAGATCGAAAGCCTCATGTGCCAGTAATTTCACCGGAAACCACACCTTTCACACCGGAACACACCAATGCAAGCATTACTGCTTGGCGGCAGAAATAAGTATGGTGGTAGTCCTTCCCCGGGCGAGCTCTATCACAGAGAACTCTACTACCGTCTTTCAACATTCAATAACCAGTTATACCGTAATCGCCCCTACTTTATGTTATAAAAGCTCAGTTATGCTGCTTTTCTTCGACTTAAATAATACAAAAAGAACTGTTAGATAATTTAGGCTGGAAGTAAATGAATATGAGATTTTCACTTAAGACATTCTGGCTGTTTTTAAAATCAGGACCATTTAGAGGTAAGCCACAGTAAAGGGTGTAAACTAGATGATTTATAACTAATTAATAATGCCATTTTGTAAAGTGACAATAAAAAGCTAAATAGTAAAATTTTTAGGTTTTCGGAAGCTAAAACAGAATTTTTATGAATTTTTTTCATAAATTTTCAACTTTATACCTCTCTGGTGTACAGTTTGTATAGTAGCGGTTAGCCTATTTTGGCTGTTAAGCATCGATGTATGTTGCCGCTGTAGTCCGCGTGTTACTGCGTCAAGCCATCTCTTTCACACGTATAGTATTCAGTACTCAGTATCATTTCATCATGACAGCCTTCTAATGTTCCCACTGCTGGGACACCTCAGGCGAGAGTGATTGGGTCTTAATCCACCACGCGGACCCAATGCGGATTGGTGGATGGTCAGTATCATTTATTGCATCATAATTATGAGGGTAATACATGGCACAGGTCTTATGTAATATTTTAGTGTTAATGGATTGGTAGGTACCTATAAGTAGTATATAGTTTGTGATAATAATAAAATTATTGTTTGGGGTAGCAATAAGACCTATCATTTGTTATTTGAGTCACTGAGAAACTGATCAAGTGTATAATAGCTTTTTTTTAATAGCATTTCTTTTAATTTATTTTCAATATTATCTTTTTCTATATTTTTAACACATTCAGGAACTTTGTTATATTTATATTTTAACAGCCATTGTATTCGGACTCGAGCTGTGCATTTTTAGTTTAGAAGTAGGTATTATTAATGTATGCTTGTATCTACATTCGAAGCGACGTGGTTGATCAATCTTTTTTGAAAATAATTGAGTGTACTTTCTAACAAATTTCCATATTTCTAAAATGTATATTGAGATCATTGTCAAAATTTTTAATTCACAAAAGTGTGTTTTACAACTATCAGGTAGTGCGTACCATAAGTGTGAAAAGGACAGTATAACGCGACAGTCTAACGCGACAGTCTAACGCGACAGTCTAACGCGACAGTCTAACGCGACAGTCTAACGCGACAGTCGACGGACGATAGCGACAGGCTAGCGTTATGATATATTGATAGTTCAAAAAATACAATATTCAAATTCAATATTCCAAAATTCCTTACAAATTGACAGTTTGACGAGGGTTAGTGTCAAAATTCCCTTTGAAGATCCCCATAGGGGATTTTGGGAAATTTTGTGTCAAAATGCCCTTTGATGCTTCAAGCTCAGCCTAAAAGGGATTTTGAAAGAAAAAAACTCAAAATCCCCTTTGAAGATACGTTTACGTTTACGATTGTCGAAGTCAAACGAGTTTTTCGTGCTAAGCACTCATCAACAATGCTTTACAAAGGGTCCATTCTAGTTATGAAACAGTGAAGGATATTGCCTTTTTCGTAGCTAGTTATGAAAACAGTTATTAAATAGCGAACAAAAGGTCCATTTTCATAACTAGTTATGAAACAGTGAAGGTAATTGCCTTTTTAGTAACTAGTTATGAAAATGGACCAAAGGCTTTTGACAAGTAGACAACGTATCGTCTACATATAAATTTGTATAGGATTTTTTGCAGCGCCTCTTTAGTGCGATAAATAAACTACAAAATCCTAAATATTAATTTACATTAGCACATTCAGTTACATTAGCGTTTATCATACATTAGCACCACCAATCTGCATAGGGTCCGCGTGGTGGATTAAGACCCAATCACTCTCGCTTGAGAGTAGGCCAGTGTCCCAGCAGTGGGAACATTAGAAGGCTGTCATGATGATACATTAGCACCACGAATCTCCGTGTGTTAACCGATTTATTTGTTTTTGACCTTTTTTTTCTTGCCTTTTTACTGTACTGCTCTCCTAATTGTGTGTGTCAAATAAACAAATTCTTATTCTTATTCTTATTTATGTAAAGACACTGCAACAATTTATTTATTTTGGGGTGAGTTGCACCATTTAACGATAACGCCAAATTGTTCGACGACGATTGAACAATTTGACGTTAGATGGTGCAACTCACCCTTAGTACTTTTTTTTTGTATTGGAAAACCAACAGCTTAAATATTAAAATAAAATTAATAAATATTTGGAACAACTATACTACGGAATAAGAAATGTCAAATACAAACGAACTTGGCTCTTAATTTTTTTCCCTTTCACTTACCTACTTATATTTTTGGCATGAGCCTCACCTAGTTCGATTGGCACCACACTGAAGCTTTATGATGAAGAGGGATCATCAAAAAAAAAGCTAGGAGCCCAGCCGAGTTTGTTGCCAGATTCTTCTAGGCTGGGGCGCGTGGAACTGGCGTAAATTAACTTAGCTTTAAGACGTTTAAAAATGATCCTTGTGATTTTATTGAAATAAATCATTTTTGACTTTTGACTTTGACTGTCAGGTTACTCGCGAACAACTATGATTTATTCTGAGAATAGTGCTCATTCAAGTTTGGTGGTTTCCACCCTTTAGTGTTAGGGTATTTTAAGATTCGACTAAAAACCGCGAACCGCAAATAAATCTAACTAATGATCCTCATGCATTTCTACAACGGTGCAAAGCTGCTGATACCAAAATTCATATCATAAATTCGCTAACTGAAATTAATCTCTTCAACTCCGCCTCTATGACTCCTCATTGGCTGGTTTCAGCATTCAGACGACCAATCTGCGGTCGCTGAATCAACCCCCTTTTGAAATTGGAATAATGTAGTTTTTTCCTCAGTTGCGTATGATCGGTCATGGTGTGAACAGTTCGTGTTGAAGTGTGTGACAAATCGTTTTTATGCCTACTGTTACTGATATAACAGGGAAAAACGGTAAATAACAATTTATTTTATTATTTAAAACATTTAGGTAGAGCAAGAGTAGAGTTCTTTGTGATAATACTCGTCCCGGGAAGCACTACCTCCATAATTATTTCTGCCGCCAAGCAGTGCTCGCATTATTACTGTGTCCAGGTCCGAAGGGTTTCCGGTGAAATTACAGGCACATGAGACTTTCGATCAAGTCTCAGGGTGGCAACGCGCACGTAATCTCTAATGTTGCAAGCGTTCGTAGGCTACGGCAACCACTTACACGTGGGCCACACGAAGGCCCTGAGCTTAGTTGCCACTTTAGTGGTAAAAGAAAAAAAATTGGTGATATTAATAGTAGCAGTAGTTTTGGTATAATATAATCTAAAAGTATTCAATTCAAAAGCATTGAAGAATAAGTGGAAACACATGTCATAATACGAAACGTGCAATGGTATTGCAAGCGTCGTGGGTTCGAATCCGGTCATGCACCTATAGATTTTTCTATTCGTAAAAATGTACCTTTACTATACGGTAAAGGAAAACATCGTGAGGAAACCGGCATGTTCAAGAACTAAAAATTCGAAGGACATGTGCCATCCACCAATCCGCATTGGGTCCGCGTGTTGGATTAAGACCCAATCTCTTTCGCTTGAAAGTAGGCCAGTGTTCCAGCAGTGAGAACATCAGAAAGTTGTCATGATGATGATGATGCTAAGATGCACCTTGTACCACCAGGTAGCACTCTATTAGAGACCATCTTATTGGGTACCACAGAGTAAGTAGATATTCTGCCTCCAAGCACTGTGTTTAGGTTTGGAAAACACAGTCCTACTAAGTCTGTGTGTGTGTATATTTGTTACCACGTATCTCCGTGACGACTAAACCGATTGTAATGAAATTTGGAATGTATATGGCTTAAGTCCTGGAATAACACATATGCTACTTTTTATCCCGGAAATATCGACTGTTCCTGTGGCATAGCCTAAAAACTGTGAAAACGCGGGTGAAGAAGCGGGGGTCGCAAGAAGATAGTAGATGATGAAGGGTCAAGATCGGTCGTTGTAGCCTTTATCCAGCAGTGGACATCTATAGGCTGATAATGATGAGGTTTATAATTGTAATTACAAAGTAAACAAAGCTAAATAAAGCAGCATTGCTATCACCGGATATGGTTATCGGGGGAAGTACCATAATTAGAATTTTACAATAATAACAATTCAGTTAGTCATTTGCGTTCTCTATGACAGAAAACAAAACTGCTATTACTGTAAATTGTTAGAATTTTTTGATGAATGTGTTTAAATTTAATTTTAATTTTTGTCTGTGCTACTAGGTACCTACATTGTATTATTGTGTGTAAACAAACTTTATGCATATTGTACGTCCGAAAAGGGCAAACTGTTGGACTATTTTTGTATTTTTAATTTTACCATCTTACATTTATAACAGTTTTACAATAAAAATATTCTTATTCTTATTCTAAAAAAATTTATTATAGCCTCACTGGAGACAGACAAATTATGAAGGCAGATGATCTAAAAGTCAAAGTTCAGCGCTATTTTACCAACTTAATTTACATTTAACGCTATTTTATCTACATAACCAATAAATCTCACAAATTTTATTTTGTGCCGACAAAAAACTTTCAAGCTAAAAACGATCAGATAATCACCTCGGCCCTTGGTTGCTCTTTTTGATTCCAAAGTTCCAAAATGTAAAAAATATTTTAGAATAGCTACAGGTTTTTAACATCATTTAGCATTTGCTTACCTGCTATTTGCTGATGAGTTCTTGGAAACAGCTATTTACTCTATCATTAGATCAGCTATATCACCGTAATATAACATTGCCATCGTCGATATGCCAAGTTTTAACTCAATAGGCCTATTCATTGAGGAGTTCTGTTGAACAGCTCTTGACTCATCATCAGATCAGTTTGTTATCACAATATAGTACGAAATAAACAAGCTTTTAGCTTGATTGTTTAGAACTGGTTTGAAATTCAGTTGCAAGGTTTAAACCTAAACAAACCAACGTACAAAAATTTTAGTTTATAAAATTTAAAGCTTTTAAAAAAGAATGCTGCTGTTGATGTAACAAAGACTCTTGCTAAAACCAGGAAAGTAATTTTAAAGGCTATGAGAAACGGGCGCTCTGCTAGCTAGCTACTACTGATAGTGGTTGTGCAGACCACTAAAGCTCTTGTGCGGTCAGCTATTAACAATTATGTGACAGTGGCAATGGTGTCAGACCAAGAGTCCTGTTCTGATGAGGAGCCGGACAGTGAGATGCTGAGTGACGACCTCTGCCTCCCTGACAGTGATGACGAGAACAGGGTGATGCTGCGCAGTGTTCAGGATATTCAAGTAAGTTAAACAAGTAAAGTAAGTTCGTATGAGTCAGTGGCCAACTCTGGTGACGCAGTTAATATGTTATTAGGTTAATAGTAAATAGTCAATAATAATCACTGGACTGTGGTCATACTAAAAGTAATAGACTTTTTTTTGTGATAGGTCTCGTCCGGGGAACACTACAACCATACTAATTTCTGCCGCCAAGAAGTAGGTAATGCTTGCATTGCCTATGGTAAGGTTTTAGGCACATGAGATTTTCGATCTACGTCTCAGGGTGGCAACGCGCAAGTGATATTTCTGATGTTGCAAGCGTAAGTACATAATACGCCGTACGCTGGGTTGCCACATTAGTGGAATAAAAACATTTTTGATAAAGTCAAATCTTACCGTACAGAACCTCTCAGAAGACATCCCATCTCTCGGCTGCCTTCTTCGGCCTCCTCGGAAGCTGTTCACAAACTGCCGCGAGCGCTGGCGTCAGCAGAACGTGAGCGGCGCGTTCGCGGAGTTGCGGCGGCTGGTGCCTACCCACCCGCCTGATAAGAAGCTATCCAAGAATGAGATCCTTCGCATGGCCATCAGGTATCTTATCCTCCAATTTATGTTAGTTCAACTAAAATTTCACAGAAAAGGTATGGAAAAAAAAATCCAAAAATGTAATTCTTCGTATGGCTATGACCATTAGATAACCATTTTTGTAAACTTGCTTAGCGACTAATTGCAGTAACTGGATATGGGTTCTTCTTTACTGTCTGTCGGTAAAACAAAAAACTGCTAGTGACATACGTGTCACGTAATCATCATCATCATCCTCATGACAGCCTTCTAATGTTCCCACTGCTGGGACACTGGCCTACTCTCAGGCGAGAGTGATTGGGTTTTAATCCACCACGCGGACCCAATGCGGATTGGTGGATGGCACATGTCTTTCGAGCTTATTTTTTAATAAAAAACGGTAGGGTTTAATTTCAATTATATTCTAGTATACCTTTATATCTTTTCAGGTATATCGGTCTGCTCTGCGAGATTCTAGAATGGCAGAAAACGAATCTGAACAAAGAGAATTCCGCCAGTTTAGCCATAAAGTGCGAATCACCATCTAGCCCTCAATCTAGACGCATTCGACTGAAACGACCATACTTCGAAGACGACGGCCCCCGCTCCAAAATATTCATAGACAATGATTACTCCAAGCATGGTAATGAAGAAAATGAAGAGCAAAAACGATGCCAAAGACCTAGAGAGTTCATTTTTGGGAAAGAACACATGAGGGTGTTAAGAAATCAGTATTATTTTGGACCTAGGTGGAGGCAGAATGTGCCATTAAGGAACCTGGGTGATAGAAATGGAAATAACTTGCTGATGATAGCTCCTGATAATGGAAAGGAAGGGAAAAGTAAGGAAAAGAATGAAAAGGACGCAAAATGATTGGCACCTTGATATAAAAACTAAAACGTCCAAGTCGTTTTATTATTCTAGGACTAGACTTTGGAATGACTAAATATTAAAAACTTTTCAAATACCTACCTATTTAGTCGTCCAGAAAATATGCCGCATGCCGCAATACAATAGAATGGAATAAAAATAATATGTAATTCAAATGATGGCTTTAATAGAAAGAACTTTAAACTTTAGCACCTATTTTAATTTTATTTAGGTAGTTCTTGGTAATAAACAGGATAAAATGAGAATTATATAAATTATTTATTTTCATTTGGCTAAGTGTAGGCCTGGCTGTAAGGGCATAATGATCGGTCCTATACCTGAATACCTATGCTGTTTTTGACAAAATGGGAAGAAAATATTACTTAAAAGTATGTTTTTCTGTTTTTGTATGTATTGTGTGTGTACACTGAGTAAGAGTAGTAGACTTCTCTGTGATAGAGCTCGTCCGGGGAAGGACTACCACCATACCTATTTCTGCCGCCAAGCAGTAATGCTCGCATTGCTGTGTTCCGGTGTGAAGGGTATGGTTTCCGGTGAAATTACTGGCACATGAGGCTTTCGATCTTAGCTTCAAGGTGGCAACCCGCTAATGATACCTCTGGAATTGCAAGCGTCCATAGGCTGCGGTTACCGCTTACCACCTTGTGGGCCGTACGCTTGGTTGCCACTTCAGTTGTATAAAAAAAAAATAAAAAAAAAAAAACACTGATCTCTGGTTTTAATGTTTTGTAAATAATAGTGTTAATGTTTTAAATTAATGTTTGTTTTGTACGACTTAGGTTGAATTGGATTATTCCCATCTGTCACCTAGATTAGTCCCCTCGAGGTGACAGATCGCACAAAAAACTAAACTCGAATAGGTAATATTCTCCGAATAAATCGTGATTGTTCGCGAGTAAACTGCGAGTTTACTTGTATTTGACATTTCTAATTCCGCGGAATAGTTGTTCCAGATGTTGGTCGAATCCACCCTTATCCACTGCATAATAGTCAGGCGTGGTGCTTAACATCAGGTGAGCGCCTTGATTGTCTTGTCACTTTGTGACATAAAAAAAAAAGATGGCAAGCCAACATACAGCTTGCATGATAGGAAGCGGTATGGTCACAATATTTTTTAATGCGAATGTTTGGATGTTTCCTCTATAACTCGACAACCACTGAACCGATTCATAGATAGGTAACGATATTCAAGGAAACTGTTCCACACACAAAAAAAAAATGCAAGGCCTTTTTTTTTTAACTTTTTTTCTGAATAATCTCGAGTAAATCGATTACGTTTTTCTGGTCAATTATTAATTATCCTTGTTGGAAATTGAAAGGGTAGCGCGTGGCGCATGTCAATGAGCCGCGCGTCAATGACCTGCGCGTGTCAATGACCCCCCTATAACCGCTGCGGGGCGAGATTTACGTAATTGGCTTATTCGAGATTATTAAGAGAAAATAAATATATAAAAAAAACATAGGTACATTATTTTTTATATTAATTTGTGGAACCTGTTCCTTGAATATCGTGCACTAATAATCAAAGACCCTGTATAATAAGTATTACCTATAGGCTACTTTTATCCCGGAAATTATTGCGATTACCGAGTTCCTCGTGAACGTAGTCGCGGTTAACAGCTACTTATAAATAAGGCTAGAATACTACTACTATAATACTACAATAATTGTTAATAATTATTATACTACTACAATACTCTAAGTACATTTTAATTTGTAGCAAATCTTAAAAAAATATAAATATAACCTAAATCTGAATTCTCTTTGCGTTTCAATTCTCATACCCTTGTCAAGCCTACCATTTCTATTAGGGGCGTGGTGGCCCCTCCTACTTCACCCCATTCACCCCATTCTCCCCATCTACTGTCATGTATACTGTGTCTGGGTAATTGAATCCAACGTGTGTTTGAGAGATAAGGTATTGGGGCATATCCCATTGTTGACTTATAAAGCAACGTTTGAGAAAGAGTTTGTTGTGTTGTTGCTATAAATTAAAATAAAAAAAAAAAATGTGTTTTATGAAAATGTAAACAAAGTCAATGTGAAAATCAAGAGAATCACAAGGATCAAGTCTTATAGGCTTAATGATCCCACTTTTAGGATATTGGCCTACTCTCGAACGAGAGTGATTGTGTCTTAATCCACCACGTGGACCCTATGCGGATTGGTTTCTAATTTGTCTGAGGGATTGGTGAATTCATCAATTTGTTGTGTAATCACAAAAAAAAACCCGTAGCATTTCTCGTAGCACTTTTTGTAGCGCTACGAAAACTGACAAAGATTATTATAACACTTCTTGATGTAGCATGCTAAGGCGTTATGTTGGGCTTATTGGGAAATTATTGTTTCCATTATTCTGACTCTGTTTTTAGAATGATCCTCAAAAACCCGAACTAATTTCCTTACTATTGTGAATTATTTATAAAAACCAAAAAATCCAAGACAACAAATAAAAAGTCTAAACTCACTTTAATCGCCATGAAAATTCTTTAAGCTTACAACTTTTTCAATTCCCATATCGAAACCCTTCAGAAGTAATTAGTTTAAAAGATTAAAACAGCTTCTTAGCAATCTCCGTCATATTTTTATAATCCGCAATACAATTTTACTCCCCTCATAACCTTCCCTAATTCCCGAAATGACGACAAATAACTGACGCTGTGCAGATAAGGGTTGGAGGGGTTGATGGAACGTTGGTCGGACACGTGGCTTGAATTCATTGAATACTGTTTTGGTTTTCTAAAATGCCTATGGCTATAGGTTCATCATAACAGCCTTCTAAATATTTCCACTAATTTTGTAAGCGCACATAGGCTACGGTAACCGCTTACCATTAGGTGGGCTGTACTATATAAAAAGCTTTGAAGGGCACTGTGGCAAGTTATATTACTGGGCGAAAGAAACTTCAAATAAATTTTTGTAAGTAAGTTTGCCAACTCTGGTGACAGAGTTTTAAGATCGTCCGACGGCCTCTGTCATGGCCTGATAATTTTGAAAAAGCTTGAACCAACTGCTTAACGTGCCCTCTGAGGCACGGGAGCGCTCAGTTGAAATTGACGGTGACGTCTTGCGGTAATGAGCGCAGCCACGCAGAACTTTAAAATCCAAATATTTGGGTGACACTGCAGCTGTTAATTGCCATCAGGCGAATGACTTGACTGTCACGTCATTTTGCTTAATTAAGGCAGTTGTCTCACCGCGGGCGAGAGGCGATGGACGATAAACTATTTAAAGCAAAATCACTCCGGCTGACTTTTGTTTACGTGTATTTTTTTTTTATACAACTGAAGTGGCAACCAAGCATACGGCCCACTAGATGGTAAGCGATTACCGCAGCCTATGAACGCTTGCAATACCAGAGGTATCACTCGCGGGTTGCCACCTTGAGGCTTAGGTCGAAAGCCTCATGTGCCAGAAATTTCACCGGAAACCATACCTTTCACACCGGAACACAGCAATGCGAGCATTACTGCTTGGCGGCAGAAATAGGTATGGTGGTAGTCCTTCCCCGGGCGAGCTATATCACAAAGAACTCTACTACTCTTAAACTTATTATGTTACTGGCTCACTCATCGCCAGTCACTCGTGGTGAGACACCTGCCTAAAGTCAGGGCAGTTCCCTAGTCTGATAAATGTAGTTTCATTTCATTCAGTTTTTATTTGACCATAAATAACACCCAAATGATGACAAATAACAGACTTCTCACCGATAAGAAGCTAATCCGAAATCGAGATGCAAAACACGCGATCGACACACGACTGACACGCGTCTGACACGCAACTTTACTCGTTTGATTTCAATAGCTCCTCACGTTCCTAATATAATAACACTTTCCTATTAGCTTAATTTTTTTTATTGACAAAAAGGCACTGGTTGTTCTCGTAAATTTTAAGTAAACTTTGTGGTTTAAACGCTCCAAAACTCGAATCGCAGACGTCACTCAAAAAGCTGCCAGACTGAAATGGAACTGGGCCGGGCACGTTTGCCGCATGTCCAATGATCTCTGGGCAAAATTAACAACGGAGTGGGCCCCCAACGACGGAAGACGACATCGTGGCAGACCCAGACTTAGATGGCGGGATGACCTGGACTCATTTAAAAAGGATTGGTCCTTAAAAGCACATGACCGTACCATATGGAAGGGGGATGGGGAGGCCTTTGCCCTGCAGTGGGATGATACAGGCTGATAATAATAATTGTGGTTTAAAAAATAACACCGTTTACGGACACAAACTATGCATAGAAGAAATAGAAAAACATTTATTCGACACCAGCTACAAGAAGACTAAAACAAATAAAAACAATTAAATATTAAAAAATCAAGGTACTTTGGCGATTTGCACCGTGAGGTACTCGAACCGCCGCAGGTCACATGTTTTTATTTTATTTATGAAATGAACTTCTCATTGAAGATTAACCCAATTCTTTCTATCAGTGTGAACTTCTTTAATTTCCATGTCGATATGTCCGGATAAAAGCAACTCCTTGGTCCCAGTACAAGTACTGTTACAGTAGATACGTCCTTTTGTGAATGGGAAATTATGAGGTATGTTTTTTAGTGGAATCGTCATATTACTAAGGTAGTAGGGCCCCTGAAAACAAAACATAATTACGATCACGACTCATGCTCTGTTCCGTACTGAAACTAAAACTAATCTGGCTGAACTATATACTATAACTAACTATAACCGTGGAGTGAAGCACTGGTGACCTATTATACAGGTGTACAACCTAATTCAGGCACCAGTCTCTCACAAATCAGGTTTATTGAGATTAATTTTATATTAATTGAAGTACAAATACTCATGGACTAGTACATAAGAAACCTATTTGTGAGAAGAAAATAAACATTTTATTTATTTACATAGGTATTATTTAATTTTCTTCCAATCCTTAAATTATTTATTACAGTATTTTTTTATCGCGCGCCGTCTAGTGTTGAGTATAGGTGGTTCTAAAACAAACAAAGGGTTTTCGCTCTAATAATAATTGTGTGTGTGCTAAGCGGAATATTATAATTGATCGAGCGAGCGAAGCGAGCGATGGCCAAGAATGCTTTTGTCTGTCAGTCAGTCTGTCCGGTTGTTCTCGCCTACCGGCCGCATTTATCAACCATCTGGTTGAAACTTGGTATACAGGTTCTATAACTTTATAGAATTTGATTGTCGTCGGGGATTTTTGATAAGAGGCGTACTTTCTCCAAAAAAGGACGAAAATGGGGCTGCTGGATATCTCCGCCTAAATGTGATTTGATTTCGATGGTTTTTATTTTATTTTAAAGGTAAGTATTAACTTTAAGTTCGCCTGATATTTTGTGAAGATTTGATGAGGATCTTTAGCGTGATGAGCAAAATAGTTCCTCAAAATGTTGCTTACTTTTAAAGCTCACTTTACAAGTTTGTGCGTGCGAGGTCTACTGTTCGAAGAACTGCTAGTTATTCATTTTTCTGATAAGCGGTCGGTCATGGTGTGAAAGATGATGGTTTCGAGATCGAATCCTCACGATAGTATAGTTTTTGGAGAATTTCTATAATACTGTTCGCTGAGGTAAACTTTAGGTAGGAACTGGTTTTTTTTTTACTTGTTTCGGTTACTTAATTATGACGCCTACTGTACCTACAACTTACCGCGGGAAACGGACACTTGTTTTTTAAAAACTGCCCTTGTCTGAGTGCTGAGCCGAAGAACGTATCTTTCTCTATCAGATCGCACATTAAGAAGTGCATTTCTACAAATCCCCTCCTGTATCTGTTCGATAAAAACTCGTAGAAATAGAAATCAACCTGAGAACAAAGAAATTAAATCTAGCTCGACAGACATTCTTGAAAAGCTGTGGTGTAGGAAGCACCTACATTTTACATAATCACAGTTTATTTTTATGAATTTATTTTTTTATAATTTTTTTTTTTTTATTTATTTTTATGTTTCACCCTATCTAGGAGCGCACGTGACGTAGCTGGATAAGTGGTTTAGAACAGATCAACGAAATTAAGCACTGTTCCGCGTAGTCACCATTTGGACGGCTCGGCTTTTTCAAAGTTGTTAGGCCATGACAGAGGCCTTCGGGTGGCCTAAAGACTGTCACCAGAGTTGGCCACTGACTCATATGAACTTACTTACTTACCACTAGACCTTGAAAATATCAAAATAATTTTATTACCGTTACATTATTATGAAACTCGTATAGCGAGAGCGTGTTTAATCCGACGTAGTAAAATGGGTCTTTCCGACCATAGCGCTTTGACGTCAAGTTGAAATAACTCAGGTACTTTGTGTTGTAGTAGGTAATGGCAGGCCGCTCCGTTGCTATGAAGCGTATCTAAAGATATCAATTGAAAAATAATGTAAAAACTATTGCTACTTACTATACTATTATTATTATTAATGAATTAACTAAAAAAGGCTGGTTCATATCTGGCTCAACGTATCAGCATTGCCATTCAACGTGGCAATGCAGCCAGCATGTTGGGAACGCTTCCTACTGGTAGTGATTTGGATCAGTTGAGCTATCTATAGGTCGTTTGTAACGGTCTTTAGATGGCTCAACCGTTTCATATGTATTTTGTATATTTTGTAATGTAATATAATTATGTACATATTTTATTTTGTTTAATAAATTTTATTAACTAAAATAATCTAGACTAAAATTGGATATCAAAGACTGCAGTCTAGTCATTTAGCATAGGTATAAAAGGGTCAGCCTCGAAATGAAAAAAATTGCAACCAATTTTGTACAGACTGGGCTTTTTATACGAATTCTCATCATCATCATCATGACAGCCTTCTAATGTTCCCACTGCTGGGACACTGGCCTACTCTCAGGCGAGAGTGATTAGGTCTTAATCCACCACGCGGACCCAATGCGGATTGGCGGATGGCACATGTCTTTCGAATTTTTAGTTCTTGGACATGCCGGTTTCCTCACGATGTTTTGATGATGTGAATTCTCACAATGAAGAAATTTCAGAAGTTTTTTCAGATAAAGATTCAAGATATTTATTTGCATAAATAAGTGTTCCATTATAGAGATATTAAAAGTATTTGTATTGTTATCAGGGAGTGTAGGGACTGTTGGGATGCTGTTTAAAAGTAAAGGATGTACTACTTTCCAAAGTCAATGTTCATATTACCTTTTCCGAATAGCATTTCAGCAACAAAGAAATTATTATGAAAACAAATACGGTTACAGTTTTAGACATTATACATCGGCGATCACGAACGACACGAAAACTGATGTAAAAATTGAGTATCAAGTAGGTAGGAAATAATAGTAATAATAAAAAGGTAGGGGAAGTCCGGGAGAGTTGAACCCCTAATTATTCTAACACGCATAAAACTGTACCAATGACTTTAAACTTAACAGCCTGATGACATATTTATGCAAAGCGAAAAAAATGGTAGATAGGTAACATTTTTTCTATATTATAATAAAAGAAAATATCTATCTATGTATTGTATTGTTTTAAATATAATTATCAGTCATCTAGTACCCATAACACAGCTCTGTTTAACAGCAGCTTACTTTGGGGCTAGATGCTGCTGCGTGGATTGTCCAGCATTATTTATTTTCATATATCAAATATACTATCAACCCTGTAACTTAAGGCTGCGGTAACCGCTTGCCATCTTCTTGTGTGGTAAAAAATATAAACGTTAGTAATAACTATTTCAAATCTAGAATCATGATAACGGTCAATAAAATTAGAGTATTACAAAACATCAAATCCAAAAAATTCTAAAATCAAGCCTTCTTCCTTCTTCAAAGTCTTTGTCTTCGAACACTTGCAGTTTTGCCTCGTTTTTGGTGTACCTTTATCTTATATTGAAAATGCATGACGTTACTAACTAAGGACAATTTAAAAAAAAAAATGTGTTATCACGTTTGATAAATATTATAAAGGGATATGGTCCTGATCATGTCTCAAATCTCCTTAATGTCCCATTTTCACTGTCAGAGCATGCGATGACGCGAATTTTAAATTGATTTTAACGTTGAGGAGCATCTGGGAAAGTCTCCCTATTTTCCCCTACGTCAAATTATAAAAACGTTAGTAATTTAATGTTATGTGTATCATTAATTTTCAACCAAAAAACCTATAATCATAGACAGTAGGAAATGTCATCAGTAGACATGCATGACAACACTGCAAATTGGGCCTAAAATGGCTATATCAAATGAGAACGAGCGAAGGCGAATAGAGCTTGACTAAGCGCGAAAAAACACTGAGCGTATCTTGCGCAAGATACGTGACGCAAAACTGTATTATAATGATTATAAACAAATTAAAACTAAAAAAATAATGTACCTATAGTTTTTAATGCAAGTCCAAAAAGGTAAACAAAGAAATGTCATTGTCAAATGTCAATTTTGTCTCAGAAAAGCAAAACCTTTGGAATGATAATACCTGCGTACTAATCAGAATCAGACCTACTACCTGTCTACCAACAAAGATCAACAGAAACAATACAGGGCTCTTTTATTTATCGACTTCCTTGGTGGCGACTCACTTCATCAACCTAACGAAACTTCTTTAACGCATAATCATCACCATCACATAGTTTTATTTTATGATTTTTCTCTGTAAATTTTTTCATCTGCATCTCAATAAATAGCTTTCAAAGTCTTAATCTATTTCAACCTTTTTTTTTTTTATTAACGAGGAGTTATCTGCAAACAGACATCCTTTCGCATGAGGGGTGTGTGAGGTTGTCCGACCGTAAAAAAAACGCCAGACGACTTACTAAACCTCCTCGGTTGCCAGCCTCGTTTGGGTCAAAGGGATCCCCGAACTCCTAGGATCTCTGGGGTTCCCCTCTCACAAACTTGCTGCGGCCGCAGCCCATCCCGGGAGTGGCAAGCCACTCCGGCACATCCTCGGATGCGACGGCAGGAACACGCAACTATGTAACTGCCACCCTCCCTGGGTTTGTATGTAAACGGACCTCACTCCGGCCGCTCACAAACCCAAGGCACCACTCGGTCGCATAAAAGTCTTTCGACCCAGCGCATACCAAGGGGCCGGACCACTGGTTAGGAGATCCCATCTCCTCAGTGATAGTCGGGTGAGTTCGGCGACACCTGATCGAAAGGTTCGCCGTCCATCTTGGGTGCCGAGATGGCGATCAGAAATGGTTGACACAAATTGGATCGCTCCCTCGGACCCCAAGAACACTCAATTCCGCTAGGTCTTTCAACAGAGCAAAACTTAGTGTTGGATTCATTGACGGGAGTGTGTGAAAAAGCCCCCATCTCTTCCGCCGCTTAGTCGCACAAAACCCTTTCGACCCAGCGCATACCAAGCGGCCGGACGTTGGCCGGGAGATTAAATCTCCCATCCAGCCGAGTGAATTCGGTGACATCTACTCGCAAGATGCGCCGTCCACCTTGGGTGCCGAGATGGCGATCAGACTTAACCGGAAAGATAAAATCGGATCGTCCCCTCGGACCCCAAGAACACTCAATTCCGCAAGGTCTTTCAACCAAGCAAAACTAAGTGTTAGTTATATCATTAATTGTCCGTGGTGTGAGTAGGACTCAAATAAATAAAAATTAAACAACTTTGTATTAAAAATCAGGGTCCTTTGGCGATTTGCACCGTGAGGTACTCGAACCGCCGCAGGTCACATGTTTTTATTTTATTTATGAAATGAACTTCTTATTGAAGATCAACCCAGTTCTTTTTATCAGTGTGAACTTCTTTAATTTCCATGTCGATTTGTCCGGATCCAATCAAGTCCTTGGTCCCAGTACAAGTAAAGTTACAGTAGATACGTCCTTTTGTGAATGGGAAATTATGAGGTATGTTTTTTAGTGGAATCGTCATATTACTAAAGTAGTAGGGCCCCTGAAAAATAAAACACAAATACGATCAAGACTCACGCTCTGTTCCGTACTGAAACTAAACAATTATTGATGTTTGCGTGTGCGGCTTATGCATACTTTTTTATTTCTGGTGTTACAGCAGCCTTTTACCACACAATACATCATTTTTAAATTATAACTTTTTTTTTATACAACTGAAGTGGCAACCAAGCGTACGGCCCTCAAGATGGTAAGCGGTTACCGCAGCCTATGGACGCTTGCTATACCAGAAGTATCACTTGCGGGTTGCCACCTTGAGGCTAAGATCGAAAGCCTCATGTGCCAGTAATTTCACCGGAAACTATACCCTTCACACCGGAACACAGCAATGCGAGCATTACTGCTTGGCGGCAGAAATAGGTATGGTGGTAATCCTTCCCCGGACGAGCTCTATCAGAGAGAACTCTACTACTCTTAGAGTATTAGACAAGCTCACGATTACTTGATATTGACGACTGACGAGCCGTTTGATTCTCAGGTGACAATTTTGTCCCTTTATAAATGATTTCAATTCGCGTGCGCGTACTTCGTTTCTCCGTGTTCTTTCTAAGGCTTTTATTTGGTTCGTAAAGAACAGCCATTTAGCGTGAAACTAAAGTTACGACAGTATAGTTTTTGCATTTAATTTGTGATTGCGAGAATTTCTATAGCACTGTTTGGTGAGGACGGCTGAGATAAACATTACCTACTAGGGGGTTTACTTAATTGTGACGCTTACCGTATCTTCAACTTACCGCGGGAAACGGACACTTGTTTTTTAAAAACTGCCCTTGTCTGAGTGCTGAGCCGAAGAACGTATCTTTCTCTATCAGATCGCACATTAAGAAGTGCATTTCTACAAACCCCCTCCTGTATCTGTTCGATAAAAACTCGTAGAAATAAAAATCAACCTGCGAACAAAGAAATTATATCTAGCTCAACAGACATTCTTGAAAAGCCGTGGTGTAGGAAGTACCTACATTTTACATAATCACAGTTGATTTTTATGAAAGTTTCACCCTATCTAGGAGCGCACGTGACGTAGCTGGATAAGTGGTTTAGAACAGATCAACGAAATTAAGCACTGTTCCGCGTAGTCACCATTTGGACGGCTCGGCTTTTTCAAAGTTGTTAGGCCATGACAGAGGCCTTCGGGTGGCCTAAAGACTGTCACCAGAATTGGCCACTGACTCATATGAACTTACTTACTTACCACTAGACCTTGAAAATATCAAAATAATTTTATTACCGTTACATTATTATGAAACTCGTATAGCGAGAGAAAGTTGAATCCGACGTAGTAAAAAGGGTCTTTCCGACTATAGCGCTTTGACGTGAAGTTCACATAACTCAGGTACTTTGTGTTGTAGTAGATAAGGGCAGGCCGCTCCGTTGCTATGAAGCGTATCTAAAGATATCAATTGAAAAATAATGTAGAATGTAGTATTTGTATTTGTACTATTACTTCTATACTATTATTATTATTATTAATTAATTAATTATTGAGCTATCTATAGGTCGTTTGTAACGGTCTTTATATGGCTCAACTGTTTCATATGTATTTTGTATATCTTGTAATAAAATGTAATTATGTAGATAAATATTTTATTTTGCTAATAAAGATCATGTTTTATTAATTTACTAAAATAATCTAGATTCTAATCTAAAATTTAATATCAAAGACGGCAGTCTGGCCATTTTAGCATGTAAAAGGGTCAACCTGGGAATGAGTAGGTAGTTTCATAATTTTGGAGTTTCATAAGTTGTCTCAAAAGTCTCATAAAATCGCGTATCTGCGCCGTAAGTTATTCAAGGTGACACAAATTGGTTTCTATACCTCCAATGATTTTAACATCCATCTATTGTATAGCATAAAATTTGCAACAAATTTCGTACAGACTGAGATGTTTATACGAATTCTCACAATGAAGGAATTTCAAAAGTTTCTTTCAGATAGATTCAAGATCTTTTCCTGAAGTCAATATTCATATTACCTTTTCCGAATAGCATTTCAGCAACAAAGATATTATTACAAAAACAAATACGGTTACAGTTTTAGACATTATACATCGGCGATCACGAAAAAACTGATGTAAATATTGAGTATCAAGTAGGTAGGAAATAATAGTAATAATAAATAGGTAGGGGAAGTCCGGGAGAGTTGAACCCCTAATTATTCTAACACGCATAAAACTGTAACAATGACTTTAAACTTGACAGCCTAATGACGTATGCAAAGCATTGGTAGATATGTAATTTTTTTCCATATGGAATAAAAAAAAATATCTATCTATATATTGTATTGTATTAAATATACAGGGTCATTCATTATCAACCTGACAAACTTAAGGGATAGGTTCCTTACATAAAAATATATATTTAACTATATTTTTTTTTAAATGTATATTTTGTCTTAAAAATCCCAAATTAATGAAAAAAAATCGATTACGTTTTTCCGCTCAATTATTATTTATCATTGTAGGGAATCGAGTTAAGCGACGTAATAATGAAATATTCGAGTGTGCACGCCCCGTAGCGAGTCAAGGACACGCGCAGGTCAAGGATGCGCGGGTTATTGACCCGCGGTTCATTCAGCAGAATTACGTTTTTTTTTTAATATAAAAAAACGTTTAAAAAAAAAAAAGAACAAGTATTTCTTTTTATGTGTGGAACCTGCCTCTTAAGTTTGTCAGGTTGATAATTAATGACCTTATATATCAGTCATCTAGTACCCATAATACAGCTCTGTTTGTGATGCTGTGTGGATTGTCCAGCATTATTTATTTTCATATATCAAATATACCGTAAGTTACAGGGTTGATAGAACCCTGTAACTTACGGCTGCGGTAACCGCTTCCATCTTCTTGTGTGGTAAAAAATTTAAACGTTTGTAATAACATTTTAAATCTAAAATCATGATAACGGTCAATAAAATAAAAGTACCTATTACAAAACAACAAATCCTAAAAATTCCAAAATCAAGCTTTTACCCTTGTAATCGAATAGTTTTGCCTCGTTTATCTTATATTGAAAATGCACGACGTTACTAACCAAGGACAGTTTAATAAAAATATTAGTATTCTCTCGTTTGATAAATATTTATCTAAGGGATCTGATCCTGATCATGTCTTAAATCTCCTTAATGTCCCATTTTCACTGCGTCACTTGTCAGAGCATGCGATGACGCGGAATTTATAAATTAAAAATTTTAACGATGTAGAGCAGCTCTCCCACCTGGGCAAGTCTCCCTATTTTCCCCTACGTCAAATTATAAATACGTTAGTAGATAAAAAACAGACGAAAAATCTCTAGTACTATTCCGCTTAACCTTTTAACTGATGAGGTCACACAGTTACCACAGTTAACCTCAAAAGAAAAACATCGACACGTGTTTCATCCCTCCACGGGACATCCTCAGGACCATCGACTTGTTCTCCGGCAGACGTGTTGCTCCGTCGAGCGCTGGAGCCAACCTTCTTTTGAGGTTAACTGTGGTAACTGTGTGACCTCATCAGTTAAAAGGTTAAGCGGAATAGTACTAGAGATTTTTCGTCTGTTTTTTATCTTGTAATGGATTTCCGCAAAGTAACGCCTGAATCTATCAACTGAATCTATCAATTAAATACGTTAGTAATTTAATGTTACGTGTATCATTAATTTTCATCCAAAAAACCCATAAACATAGACAGTAGGAAATGTCATCAGTAGACATGCATGACAACACTGCAAATTGGGCCTAAAATGGCTATATCAAATGAGAATAGGCGAATGGAGCTTGACTAAGCGCGAAAAAACTCTTGGCTTGATTGCACAAAATCTTTAGTTATCGTAACTGTCAAAGTTAACTTTAACAATGGCCAACATCACTAACAGTACATTTGCCAAAATGGCTTGCACTATCAATTACCTTGTAAACGTTAAAGTTACCAGGATCGCCAGTGCAATAGCTACAGTTGTCCCCAAAGTCAATTAGGGAAACTTTTTATCTTATGGTAATACTTCATTGAAACTGCTATCAGCGTATCTTGACGTGACACAAAACTGTAGTAGCTCATAATACGCCGAATCATAATAATTGTAAACAAATTAAAACTAAAATAATTATGTAGGTACCTAAATACATTGCATATATACAAAATACATCATTTTATTTCAGTTGAACCATCGTTCGTACAATCTTTATATAGTATATAGGTCGCTTTATTAATAATCTAAAACCTGAGAGCAGGGAAATAATAATAACAATGTGCTTTTCATCAATAGATAGTGATTCAAGAGAAAGGTATAGTTCTCTCAGCGGATCTAGGCTTCCGTGAAGTTAGCCGTTTCGATGCGCAATGGAGATTTTTCTAACTAAATTGTCTTTGCGCACCACAAACAGCTAACTTCACGGAAGCCTAGATCCGCTGAGAGAACTATATAGACGAATAGTTTAAGCACCCGAGCCAAGCTGAGCAAAGTAAAAGTAGGTACATTTTATCTGGTTTATTAGTTTTTTGTACCTGCGTATATTTCATCTATCTAGATAAGTATCTAATCTATGTTAGCAACAGTGATATTAAAAAATAGTTGTAGTTTTATGAAATGGGACAATAAATGTTCAAAATCATTATCTATACTAATATTATAAAGAGATTTGTATTTTGTAATTTTGTTAGTTACAAAAATACTTAAAAACTACCGGTCCGATTTAAAAAAATATATCACCATTAGAATGCTACATCATCCCTTAGTAACATAGGCTATTATTTATTATTAGAAAAAATAGGGATACCTACCAAATTTCAAAAGTGTAAAACCTTAAAATATTGTGCACCTATAATAAGGTTTTTAATCGCATGCGCTGCGGAAACTATTTATAATAGAACAAAAAAAATCAACAATATAAAAAACTAATATCTACAAAAAACGCGCGACGACCGATGTGGCACGGCGGGCAAAGGTCCGCCTGCGACGCGGAGGTAGCGGGTTCGATTCCCGCCTCAGAACAAATGTTTGTACGATCTACAAATATTTGTTCCGGGTGTTCTGGGTATTTTCTATATAAAAAAAATATCTATCTATTATTGTATTTTATTAAGTATATCAGTCATCTAGTACCCATAACACTAGCCCTGCTTAACTTGGAGCTAGATGATGCTGTGTGGGTTGTCCAGCATTATTTAATTATAATTTAAAAAAAGTTTATTTGTTACCAATTAAAATACGAAATACAAATCTCTCTTCATAGTATTTTATAGTACCTTCAGTATTATAAACAAATATTTACTTAGATCTTGAATTATGTTATTACCACACTTAACGACCCGTAGCGTTATTATAAAAAAATCAGTTCCAACAGTGAAATATAAATTATTATAAGCTATGTAGTTTAGCTATTGCTTTTTAAGTACTTACTTACAATCAACTGAACCCAAATTACGAGCATCATCATCATCAGTTTGTACTTATACCACTTGCTAATTAGACCAGTTGCTTTTTTAGACAAAATTATACTAACCCGTTTTTTCGTTGAATGAGTCACGAAATTGTTTATTTATTCTAAAGATAACATATTATTGTACCTAGTTCATATTTACGTGTTAGTATGATTTATATCTTTGTCTTAGATTTGGCATTTAATTTTGTTATCCAATTGTACCTTACGATTACCTTACAGATATTGTATACAGATGCCCGAAAGGAGTTGTTTCACGCAGTATGGAGCCGGGCCCTGGTCTTTTGTAGGGGTCTAGATAATTAGATAAACATGAAAGAAACCATCTAACACTGTTTATTTATTTTATTTTGGCTTCTTTCATAATCTAAAGTAAGTTTGAGTTTGTGAAGGAGTGCAACACAACGCAAAACTGTTGTTTTGCGTGGCGGGCAATATGGTTCGTTAAACGAACAACTGGGTTATTAGGTACTGTCAAAGTCAAGAAGCGTCACGATCATTGGCTAATAGCTGTCATGGCGGACCTCTAGTGTTCCCGTTTTAGGAAACTCAACACAATAACATTTTTCCTGAGAACTTTGTTTGTCTACTAAAAAAAAAAATTGTTTGTTACTGTTAGTCTTATATTTTAATTCAATTTTTATATGGTGTTACAAAAACTTAGGCCACTATGAAATAAGTCATTTCTTCTCCTTGCGTCCAGCAAGGGGAAGAAATTTGCACGACAAAAAACATTGTCCGAGATATTTTTATTTATTTAAATCAACTAACATTGACTCATACCATATATATTATATATACCAGTCTATTTGAAAGGAAAGTTATACGCCACGGGCACAGAACAGATATTAGTACTACGGAAGCTCAAAAGAAAAAATATATAACAAGTAGAAAAATCTTTATTTACAATCAAACAATGAAAAGTATATTAATAAAGTAAACATTTCCTTAAATTAATGGCAAAGTACACCTTAACAGGTACCAAAATTAAGACATTAGCCACAGGAAGTGGTTAAGACAGGCGCTATGGAGACATAGCTTAATCTGAGTATCAGACACATCAGCAAATGGCAACCCTCACACTGCTTACGACAACCTAATCAAAATGTTTGTAATGGTAAGATTCGAACCCGCATCCTTCCTTTGAGCTGACAATTTTATGACCGTCATAATTGAATCCGGTTGAAAGAAAAACTAATCAAAGAAGGATGGAATAAGTTACAGGTAATTTTATATTGTGCTTGCATCTAAAGTTTGTATATCTGTTTGTCTCTGAATAATAACACGAAGAATGATAGTTCCATTCAAAATTGTCTTCAAAAGTGTGTTATTTCTGGTGTTACAGCAGCCTTTCACCACACAATACATAATTTTTAATTATAATCGAGTTAGGCGAGCGCACGAACTTGACATTGACGACTGACGAGCCGATTAACCTCAGGTGTCAATTTTGTCCCGTTCTATATTATTTCAGTTTGCGTGCGCGTATTTCGTTTCTCCGTGTTATTATTCTAAGGTTTGTCTGGAGCCTTTTAATTCCAGGTGCTCTGATTTAGTTTCAGCAATCATGTTGCAGGTATGTTCATATCTACAGTTCAGTCTTAGCAGCACTCTTGGCCAGTTTCCTAAAAGAAGTGACAGCCTTCAAGACATCTTCAGAGAACACCGATGGCAGTTCCAAAGCCAGAAAGTGTCCGCCGTCATCAAGTACTGTCGTCTGCACCAGGTTAGGGTACTTGAACTTTAGCAGGAACGGGGGCTGGTAAGCCAACTCGTTTTTGGCCTGGATCACCCAGGTTGGTACTTCTGTTGGTATACTGAAACAATCAAATAATGTTAGCGTTTGAAGTGTCCGAAGTACGACCAAACTCGAATAAGCTCTATTCTTCGAGTAAATTGTAGTTATTCACGAGTAAACTGACAGTTAACTTGTATTTAACTTTGCTGAAAATAGAAAATCGACCTTAATAACAGTTGAAACAGTTCATTTTGTTTCATGAGAAAAGCGGGTGACAAATAATATTATAATGAGAAGCACAAGGCATAACATACTCGTCTATCTTGGCATTAAAATGCCTTAGATTGAAGCTTTCGGAGTATAGCCGCATCGAGGTGGTAATGGATCTGCTAGTCCAGTACATCATGAGGTTATCAATCAGTTGTTCCTTGGTGAATCGGAATGACAGTCCTCCGTCTGTTTTGTTACTGAACTCTTGACGCGTCCAGGTTGCGAACTTTTCAAAGATATATGCGAGTAGACCAGCAGGTGAGTCGGTGAGTGCCATTCCTGGAAAGTTGAAAGATGAAAGATTTCTTAGGGGTTATGTAAAAAGAGGCTTTGGAATGCTTCTGGCTGGTTAACACAAAAAATTAGTAATCAGAAACGTTCAAAATTTTATGGCAGATTGTTTTTTTTTTTTATACAACTGAAGTGGCAACCAAGCGTACGGCCCACAAGATGGTAAGCGGTTACAGCAGCCTATGGACGCTTGCAATACCAGAGGTATCACTCGCGGGTTGCCACTTTGAGGCATAGATCGAAAGCCTCATGTGCCAGTAATTTCACCGGAAACCCTACCTTTCACACCGGAACACAGTTATGCGAGCATTACTGCTTTGCGGCAGAAATAGGTATGGTGGTAGTACTTCCCCGGACGAGTGCTATCACAAAGAACTCTACTACTCTTGTTGTATTTTGTATTTCTATTTTTCCTAAGGTATAGACGTAATTTTAGTGATTCTTGGTTACTGTCATCATGCCTATTGATAACGAGGAATATACATACCAACAGTATCGGGTTTGGTTGCCTGAAGATGCATGTACCCAGTCTGTTCTAGCAGAGTCGCGTATTTAGTAGACAGCGGGTACATCCGGTCCACTAACTCCGGTTCCACAATCAGTGACGGGTAGATTGAACAGATGATTTCAATGATGGAAGTTCTCGGAGACATAATCAGGGCTAAATTAGAGTGGAAGCCTAGAACCGCCTGGAAAGAAAATGATTGCTGAAATTAATAGTTTACCTACCTTTTTTCATCTTTAGGACAGAATTCTAATGTTGCTGCTTTGCTACTGCTGGGACTGCTATGAGGCGGACGAAACGCCTGAGCATCTGCTAGGAGTGTGTGGACCACTAATGCAAAAATGTACATACGTAGGCTAGTTTGTAGGTTTGTTTGTATACCAAATAGGCTCCAAAACTATAAAACCAATTTGGCTGAAATTTAAAACATAGATAATGATCGGGAATTAGGACATTGTAGTCTACTTTTTATCCTGGACAAAAGTATGGTTCTCGAGTTCAACGGAAACGAGTCGTGGGCAACAGCTAGTGTAATTAATTATGTGTATACTTTAGGGAACAGCGTAGCCATGCTACTGCCGATGACAGCACCCCAATCTCCTCCCTGAACGTAGAACTTCTTGAAACCAAGTCTACGCATCAGTTTTGTGAAGACGACTGCAACTTCGTTGGCTCCAAGTCCTGGACGAACAGCAGCCTGGAAAAAGAATATCGTTTTTGTAGTAAGTTCGTATGAGTGAGGGCCAACTCTGGTGACAGAGTTTTAGGCCGCCCGAAGGCCTCTGTCATGGCCTAACTACTTTGAAAAAGCCGGGACTGACTGGTTAAGCACGGGAGCGCTCAGTTGAAATTGCCACTGGCGGTCACCCTTCCAAATGGTGAGTACACGGTACAGTGCTTAACTTCGTTGATCTGTTAGGAACAACTTAGCCAGCTACGTCACGAGCGCTCCTTTCCTTCCATTGTGGTCAGCAGCTCCCACTCGATGGACTGATGACATTAAAGCAGGAAGTTGGTGTATGCAGGCTCAAGATTTAGTGTGGCACTTTTTTGTAGGAGACCTTTGTCCAGCAGTCGACGATATTGACTGATATGTTGATGATGATTGGCTTATCTATACATTTATGTGATGAGGTCGCGAGTTTTAAATGTCTATCCAAAAAATCAATGGTTTCTTTTATTGTTATTGAAAAGTAAAAAGAGTTACACTATATTAATATATGTAGTTTATTTATGACTTATTCCCATCTTCCAACCTAGCTTTCCACCCTAGGTCAAAAGTTTGGAAATTTAAGTTACATCTTCCAACCTCTGCCAGGTTGGATAGTGGGAATACAATAACTTATTTTTTTCTGTTCCCAACTTCCAAACTTACACTAGAAAAACCGTATCCAGGCAGGCTTGGTACAATCAGCTCCAAAGCGAAGTCTCTGTCCTTGCTGACTGCAGTTAGCTGAGGAATGGCTTCGTAGAACTCCCGGACGGATCCAGGCCATCCGTGGAGTAGTAGCAGAGGCACCTTCTCAACTCCATCAGGCACCTTGAATAGAAAAGATCTCATTGAAGCTGCTGTTCATTAATACAAATGATAGATAGTGATGATGATGCTTAGCGTTTCGTTTAGGTCATAGACAGTCTTTGGCATACGTTTATCTGCCTGATCTTCTGCCGAGCTGTTCATGACTTTCCGATAAATATCACCATATCTATTACTGCCGCCAAGCAGTAATCCTCACATAGTTGTGTTCCAATTCGAAGGATATGGTCTCTGGTAAAATTACAGGCACATGAGACTTTTCATCTAACATTTCAGAGTTTCAGTACATAGGCTACGGTAATCGCTGACCATCAAGTGGGCCGTACGCTTGGTTGCCACAACAAAAAAAAAGTAAAATGTCCAGAATTTTCAGGCAAGCTTTTATTCCGACGGTAGCCAAGGGTTTCCGGCCCAAAGAAAATAATAACTCACCTTTGGAGTAACCCTGATGAAATGTATGTCCAGTCCCTGTATATTAGTCTTGAACTGTGGGAACTGGTTTAAGAATGCTTCCCTCTCCGCGAAGGGGTAGTCATTGGCCCAGTAGTCTAGCCAGGGCTTTATCTCAGCGCTGTTGAAGCCGTATTCAAAGCCGATGCCCTCAAGAGCTGGTGCGAAGGTGCGGGAGCGTCCTAGGCGTTCTTTCAGTTCTTTTATCATCTGCAAAGTATTTTAAAGTATATAAACTTCTATTATTAGTTTCAAGTAAATAAAGCCTTTCCAAGATTTAGCGATATAATTAATGAAGTTCGCTTGATGTATCTGTATATAGTATAAGTAATCGCGATGAGAAGCGATACGTACTCCCATCATAAGCGCTCAGCGCGGCTTGAGAGTGCTTTTTTTTTTTTTTTTTTATACAACTGAAGTGGCAACCAAGCGTACGGCCCACAAGATGGTAAGCGGTTACCGCAGCCTATGGACGCTTCCAATACCAGAAGTATCACTCGCGGGTTGCCACCCTTGAGGCTAAGATCGAAAGCCTCATGTGCCAGTAATTTCACCGGAAACCATACCCTTCACACCGAAACACAGCAATGCGAGCATTACTGCTTGGCGGCAGAAATAGGTATGGTGGTAGTCCTTCCCCGGACGAGCTCTATCACAGAGAACTTCGGGCGATATGATTATAAGTGCGCTAAGATGTGATTTATAAAATTCATATAGAAATAAGTCATTGCTATTAGACTTTTTTTTATTTTATTTAAATATCTTACCTCATTTTCGAAGGTAACCTTGAAGGGCTTCACGCTTTTGTCTTGGCTCTGTTTTAACTCGAGCGGTCCCCACCACGCCTTCCTGTCGATGTTGGGGAGTGGGGGAGGACTCTTGAGGAACAAGAAGTAGATGGGAAACGTGATTAGAACCACTAGACCCACCGCGAGTAGGAACTTTGCCATCTGAAAAGTTAAAAACAAATGAAACCTAATTTTAAGAAACTTGGTCTGAATGTTTGAAATTTTGACGAGCGATGTGCCGCGGTGGGCGAAGGTCCGCCTGCGACGCAGGAGGTTGCTTGGTTGGGTTTGATTACCGCCTTGGAACAAATGTTTGTACGATCTGCAAATATTTCTTTCGGGTGTTTTCTATGTATAATAAAAAATATCTATCTATGTATTGTATTGTATTGTATTAAGTGTCATCTAGTACCTGCCCATAATACAAGCTCTGCTTAAGGCCCATACCTCACCTAAAGTGGCGCCGCCACCTTATTTATCTTATTATTCCGTTTAAGGAAAACGAAAATAGATTTTGGTGGCCATCAAGGGCAACTTCGTATCTCTGCCTAAACTAAATAGAATAAAACTATTACAGAGGCATTAAAAAAAAGCTTATGATAGGTATCACAAACTAGTCGATGGATTTTTGAAAATTACTTTGTTAAACAGAATAATAACATAAAGTATGTGGTGGCGTTAGTTTAGGTGCTGTATGCGCCTTAACTTGAGGCTAGATGGTGCTGTGTGGATTGTTCAGCATTATTTAGATTTTTAGGTTATTTTTTTTTTATTTTTTTTTTTATACAACTGAAGTGGCAACCAAGCATACGGCCCACTAGATGGTAAGCGATTACCGCAGCCTATGAACGCTTGCAATACCAGAGGTATCACTCGCGGGTTGCCACCTTGAGGCTTAGGTCGAAAGCCTCATGTGCCAGAAATTTCACCGGAAACCATACCTTTCACACCGGAACACAGCAATGCGAGCATTACTGCTTGGCGGCAGAAATAGGTATGGTGGTAGTCCTTCTCCGGGCGAGCTATATCACAAAGAACTCTACTACTTTTAAACTTATTATGTTACTGGCTCACTCATCGCCAGTCACTCGTGGTGAGACACCTGCCTAAAGTCAGGGCAGTTCCCTAGTCTGATAAATGTAGTTTCATTTCATTCAGTTTTTATTTGACCATAAATAACACCCAAATGATGACAAATAACAGACTTCTCACCGATAAGAAGCTAATCCGAAATCGAGATGCAAAACACGCGATCGACACACGACTGACACGCGTCTGACACGCAACTTTACTCGTTTGATTTCAATAGCTCCTCACGTTCCTAATATAATAACACTTTCCTATTAGCTTAATTTTTTTTATTGACAAAAAGGCACTGGTTGTTCTCGTACATTTTAAGTAAACTTTGTGGTTTAAACGCTCCAAAACTCGAATCGCAGACGTCACTCAAAAAGCTGCCAGACTGAAATGGAACTGGGCCGGGCACGTTTGCCGCATGTCCAATGATCTCTGGGCAAAATTAACAACGGAGTGGGCCCCCAACGACGGAAGACGACATCGTGGCAGACCCAGACTTAGATGGCGGGATGACCTGGACTCATTTAAAAAGGATTGGTCCTTAAAAGCACATGACCGTACCATATGGAAGGGGGATGGGGAGGCCTTTGCCCTGCAGTGGGATGATACAGGCTGATAATAATAATAATAATAATTGTGGTTTAAAAAATAACACCGTTTACGGACACAAACTATGCATAGAAGAAATAGAAAAACATTTATTCGACACCAGCTACAAGAAGACTAAAACAAATAAAACCAATTAAATATTAAAAAATCAAGGTACTTTGGCGATTTGCACCGTGAGGTACTCGAACCGCCGCAGGTCACATGTTTTTATTTTATTTATGAAATGAACTTCTCATTGAAGATCAACCCAATTCTTTCTATCAGTGTGAACTTCTTTAATTTCCATGTCGATATGTCCGGATAAAATCAACTCCTTGGTCCCAGTACAAGTACTGTTACAGTAGATACGTCCTTTTGTGAATGGGAAATTATGAGGTATGTTTTTTAGTGGAATCGTCATATTACTAAGGTAGTAGGGCCCCTGAAAACAAAACATAATTACGATCACGTCTCATGCTCTGTTCCGTACTGAAACTAAAACTAATCTGGCTGAACTATATACTATAACTAACTATAACCGTGGAGTGAAGCACTGGTGACCTGTTATACAGGTGTACAACCTAATTCAAGCACCAGTCTCTCACAAATCAGGTTTATTGAGATTAATTTTATATTAATTGAAGTACAAATACTCATGGACTAGTACATAAGAAACCTATTTGTGAGAAGAAAATAAACATTTTATTTATTTACATAGGTATTATTTAATTTTCTTCCAATCCTTAAATTATTTATTACAGTATTTTTTTAACACGCGCCGTCTAGTGTTGAGTATAGGTGGTTCTAAAACAAACAAAGGGTTTTCGCTCTAATAATAATTGTATGTGTGCTAAGCGGAATATTATAATTGATCGAGCGAGCGAAGCGAGCGATGGCCAAGAATGCTTTTGTCTGTCAGTCAGTCTGTCCGGTTGTTCTCGCCTACCGGCCGCATTTATCAACCATCTGGTTGAAACTTGGTATACAGGTTCTATAACTTTATAGAATTTGATTGTCGTCGGGGATTTTTGATAAGAGGCGTACTTTCTCCAAAAAAGGACGAAAATGGGGCTGCTGGATATCTCCGCCTAAATGTGATTTGATTTCGATGGTTTTTATTTTATTTTAAAGGTTAGTATTAACTTTAAGTTCGCCTGATATTTGGTGAAGATTTGATGAGGATCTTTAGCGTGATGAGCAAAATAGTTCCTCAAAATGTTGCTTACTTTTAAAGCTCACTTTACAAGTTTGTGCGTGCGAGGTCTACTGTTCGAAGAACTGCTAGTTATTCATTTTTCTGATAAGCGGTCGGTCATGGTGTGAAAGATGATGGTTTCGAGATCGAATCCTCACGATAGTATAGTTTTTGGAGAATTTCTATAATACTGTTCGCTGAGGTAAACTTTAGGTAGGAACTGGTTTTTTTTTTACTTGTTTCGGTTACTTAATTATGACGCCTACTGTACCTACAACTTACCGCGGGAAACGGACACTTGTTTTTTAAAAACTGCCCTTGTCTGAGTGCTGAGCCGAAGAACGTATCTTTCTCTATCAGATCGCACATTAAGAAGTGCATTTCTACAAATCCCCTCCTGTATCTGTTCGATAAAAACTCGTAGAAATAGAAATCAACCTGAGAACAAAGAAATTAAATCTAGCTCGACAGACATTCTTGAAAAGCTGTGGTGTAGGAAGTACCTACATTTTACATAATCACAGTTTATTTTTATGAATTTATTTTTTTATAATTTTTTTTTTTTTATTTTTTTTTTATGTTTCACCCTATCTAGGAGCGCACGTGACGTAGCTGGATAAGTGGTTTAGAACAGACCAACGAAATTAAGCACTGTTCCGCGTAGTCACCATTTGGACGGCTCGGCTTTTTCAAAGTTGTTAGGCCATGACAGAGGCCTTCGGGTGGCCTAAAGACTGTCACCAGAGTTGGCCACTGACTCATATGAACTTACTTACTTACCACTAGACCTTGAAAATATCAAAATAATTTTATTACCGTTACATTATTATGAAACTCGTATAGCGAGAGCATGTTTAATCCGACGTAGTAAAATGGGTCTTTCCGACCATAGCGCTTTGACGTCAAGTTGATATAACTCAGGTACTTTGTGTTGTAGTAGGTAATGGCAGGCCGCTCCGTTGCTATGAAGCGTATCTAAAGATATCAATTGAAAAATAATGTAAAAACTATTGCTACTTACTATACTATTATTATTATTAATGAATTAACTAAAATAATCTAGACTAAAATTGGATATCAAAGACTGCAGTCTAGTCATTTAGCATAGGTATAAAAGGGTCAGCCTCGAAATGAAAAAAATTGCAACCAATTTTGTACAGACTGGGCTTTTTATACGAATTCTCACAATGAAGAAATTTCAGAAGTTTTTTCAGATAAAGATTCAAGATATTTATTTGCATAAATAAGTGTTCCATTATAGAGATATTAAAAGTATTTGTATTGTTATCAGGGAGTGTAGGGACTGTTGGGATGCTGTTTAAAAGTAAAGGATGTACTACTTTCCAAAGTCAATGTTCATATTACCTTTTCCGAATAGCATTTCAGCAACAAAGAAATTATTATGAAAACAAATACGGTTACAGTTTTAGACATTATACATCGGCGATCACGAACGACACGAAAACTGATGTAAAAATTGAGTATCAAGTAGGTAGGAAATAATAGTAATAATAAAAAGGTAGGGGAAGTCCGGGAGAGTTGAACCCCTAATTATTCTAACACGCATAAAACTGTACCAATGACTTTAAACTTAACAGCCTGATGACATATTTATGCAAAGCGAAAAAAATGGTAGATAACATTTTTTCTATATTATAATAAAAGAAAATATCTATCTATGTATTGTATTGTTTTAAATATAATTATCAGTCATCTAGTACCCATAACACAGCTCTGTTTAACAGCAGCTTATTTTGGGGCTAGATGCTGCTGCGTGGATTGTCCAGCATTATTTATTTTCATATATCAAATATACTATCAACCCTGTAACTTAAGGCTGCGGTAACCGCTTGCCATCTTCTTGTGTGGTAAAAAATATAAACGTTAGTAATAACTATTTCAAATCTAGAATCATGATAACGGTCAATAAAATTAGAGTATTACAAAACATCAAATCCAAAAAATTCTAAAATCAAGCCTTCTTCCTTCTTCAAAGTCTTTGTCTTCGAACACTTGCAGTTTTGCCTCGTTTTTGGTGTACCTTTATCTTATATTGAAAATGCATGACGTTACTAACTAAGGACAATTTAAAAAAAAAAATGTGTTATCACGTTTGATAAATATTATAAAGGGATATGGTCCTGATCATGTCTCAAATCTCCTTAATGTCCCATTTTCACTGTCAGAGCATGCGATGACGCGAATTTTAAATTGATTTTAACGTTGAGGAGCATCTGGGAAAGTCTCCCTATTTTCCCCTACGTCAAATTATAAAAACGTTAGTAATTTAATGTTATGTGTATCATTAATTTTCAACCAAAAAACCTATAATCATAGACAGTAGGAAATGTCATCAGTAGACATGCATGACAACACTGCAAATTGGGCCTAAAATGGCTATATCAAATGAGAACGAGCGAAGGCGAATAGAGCTTGACTAAGCGCGAAAAAACACTGAGCGTATCTTGCGCAAGATACGTGACGCAAAACTGTATTATAATGATTATAAACAAATTAAAACTAAAAAAATAATGTACCTATAGTTTTTAATGCAAGTCCAAAAAGGTAAACAAAGAAATGTCATTGTCAAATGTCAATTTTGTCTCAGAAAAGCAAAACCTTTGGAATGATAATACCTGCGTACTAATCAGAATCAGACCTACTACCTGTCTACCAACAAAGATCAACAGAAACAATACAGGGCTCTTTTATTTATCGACTTCCTTGGTGGCGACTCATTTCATCAACCTAACGAAATTTCTTTAACGCATAATCATCACCATCACATAGTTTTATTTTATGATTTTTCTCTGTAAATATTTTCATCTGCATCTCAATAAATAGCTTTCAAAGTCTTAATCTATTTCTACCTTTTTTTTTTTTTTATTAACGAGGAGTAATCTGCAAACAGACATCCTTTCGCATGAGGGTGCAAACAGGGGTGTGTGAGGTTGTCCGACCGTAAAAAAAACGCCAGACGACTTACTAAACCTCCTCGGTTGCCAGCCTCGTTTGGGTCAAAGGGATCCCCGAACTCCTAGGATCTCTGGGGTTCCCCTCTCACAAACTTGCTGCGGCCGCAGCCCATCCCGGGAGTGGCAAGCCACTCCGGTACATCCTCGGATGCGACGGCAGGAACACGCAACTATGTTACTGCCGCCCTCCCTGGGTTTGTATGTAAACGGACCTCACTCCGGCCGCTCACAAACCCAAGGCAGCACTCGGTCGCATAAAAGTCTTTCGACCCAGCGCATACCAAGGGGCCGGACCACTGGTTAGGAGATCCCATCTCCTCAGTGATAGTCGGGTGAGTTCGGCGACACCTGATCGAAAGGTTCGCCGTCCATCTTGGGTGCCGAGATGGCGATCAGAAATGGTTGACACAAATCGGATCGCTCCCTCGGACCCCAAGAACACTCAATTCCGCTAGGTCTTTCAACAGAGCAAAACTAAGTGTTGGATTCATTGACGGGAGTGTGTGAAAAAGCCCCCATCTCTTCCGCCGCTTAGTCGCACAAAACCCTTTCGACCCAGCGCATACCAAGCGGCCGGACGTTGGCCGGGAGATTAAATCTCCCATCCAGCCGAGTGAATTCGGTGACATCTACTCGCAAGATGCGCCGTCCACCTTGGGTGCCGAGATGGCGATCAGACTTAACCGGGAAGATAAAATCGGATCGTCCCCTCGGACCCCAAGAACACTCAATTCCGCAAGGTCTTTCAACCAAGCAAAACTAAGTGTTAGTTATATCATTAATTGTCCGTGGTTTGAGTAGGACTCAAATAAATAAAAATCAAACAACTTTGTATTAAAAATCATGGTCCTTTGGCGATTTGCACCGTGAGGTACTCGAACCGCCGCAGGTCACATGTTTTTATTTTATTTATGAAATGAACTTCTTATTGAAGATCAACCCAGTTCTTTTTATCAGTGTGAACTTCTTTAATTTCCATGTCGATTTGTCCAGATCCAATCAAGTCCTTGGTCCCAGTACAAGTAAAGTTACAGTAGATACGTCCTTTTGTGAATGGGAAATTATGAGGTATGTTTTTTAGTGGAATCGTCATATTACTAAAGTAGTAGGGCCCCTGAAAAATAAAACACAATTACGATCAAGACTCACGCTCTGTTCCGTACTGAAACTAAACAATTATTGATGTTTGCGTGTGCGGCTTATGCATACTTTTTTATTTCTGGTGTTACAGCAGCCTTTTACCACACAATACATCATTTTTAAATTAAAACTTTTTTTTTATACAACTGAAGTGGCAACCAAGCGTACGGCCCACAAGATGGTAAGCGGTTACCGCAGCCTATGGACGCTTGCTATACCAGAAGTATCACTTGCGGGTTGCCACCTTGAGGCTAAGATCGAAAGCCTCATGTGCCAGTAATTTCACCGGAAACCATACCCTTCACACCGGAACACAGCAATGCGAGCATTACTGCTTGGCGGCAGAAATAGGTATGGTGGTAATCCTTCCCCGGACGAGCTCTATCAGAGAGAACTCTACTACTCTTAGAGTATTAGACAAGCGCACGATTACTTGATATTGACGACTGACGAGCCGTTTGATTCTCAGGTGACAATTTTGTCCCTTTATAAATAATTTCAATTCGCGTGCGCGTACTTCGTTTCTCCGTGTTCTTTCTAAGGCTTTTATTTGGTTCGTAAATAACAGCCATTTAGCGTGAAACTAAAGTTACGACAGTATAGTTTTTGCATTTAATTTGTGATTGCGAGAATTTCTATAGCACTGTTTGGTGAGGACGGCTGAGATAAACATTACCTACTAGGGGGTTTACTTAATTGTGACGCTTACCGTATCTTCAACTTACCCCGGGAAACGGACACTTGTTTTTTAAAAACTGCCCTTGTCTGAGTGCTGAGCCGAAGAACGTATCTTTCTCTATCAGATCGCACATTAAGAAGTGCATTTCTACAAATCCCCTCCTGTATCTGTTCGATAAAAACTCGTAGAAATAAAAATCAACCTGCGAACAAAGAAATTATATCTAGCTCGACAGACATTCTTGAAAAGCCGTGGTGTAGGAAGTACCTACATTTTACATAATCACAGTTGATTTTTATGAAAGTTTCACCCTATCTAGGAGCGCACGTGACGTAGCTGGATAAGTGGTTTAGAACAGATCAACGAAATTAAGCACTGTTCCGCGTAGTCACCATTTGGACGGCTCGGCTTTTTCAAAGTTGTTAGGCCATGACAGAGGCCTTCGGGTGGCCTAAAGACTGTCACCAGAATTGGCCACTGACTCATATGAACTTACTTACTTACCACTAGACCTTGAAAATATCAAAATAATTTTATTACCGTTACATTATTATGAAACTCGTATAGCGAGAGAAAGTTGAATCCGACGTAGTAAAAAGGGTCTTTCCGACTATAGCGCTTTGACGTGAAGTTCACATAACTCAGGTACTTTGTGTTGTAGTAGATAAGGGCAGGCCGCTCCGTTGCTATGAAGCGTATCTAAAGATATAAATTGAAAAATAATGTAGAATGTAGTATTTGTATTTGTACTATTACTTCTATATTATTATTATTATTATTAATTAATTAATTATTGAGCTATCTATAGGTCGTTTGTAACGGTCTTTATATGGCTCAACTGTTTCATATGTATTTTGTATATCTTGTAATAAAATGTAATTATGTAGATAAATATTTTATTTTGCTAATAAAGATCATGTTTTATTAATTTACTAAAATAATCTAGATTCTAATCTAAAATTTAATATCAAAGACGGCAGTCTGGCCATTTTAGCATGTAAAAGGGTCAACCTGGGAATGAGTAGGTAGTTTCATAATTTTGGAGTTTCATAAGTTGTCTCAAAAGTCTCATAAAATCGCGTATCTGCGCCGTAAGTTATTCAAGGTGACACAAATTGGTTTCTATACCTCCAATGATTTTAACATCCATCTATTGTATAGCATAAAATTTGCAACAAATTTCGTACAGACTGAGATGTTTATACGAATTCTCACAATGAAGGAATTTCAAAAGTTTCTTTCAGATAGATTCAAGATCTTTTCCTGAAGTCAATATTCATATTACCTTTTCCGAATAGCATTTCAGCAACAAAGATATTATTACAAAAACAAATACGGTTACAGTTTTAGACATTATACATCGGCGATCACGAAAAAACTGATGTAAATATTGAGTATCAAGTAGGTAGGAAATAATAGTAATAATAAATAGGTAGGGGAAGTCCGGGAGAGTTGAACCCCTAATTATTCTAACACGCATAAAACTGTAACAATGACTTTAAACTTGACAGCCTAATGACGTATGCAAAGCATTTTAATTTTTTTCCATATGTAATAAAAAAAAATATCTATCTATATATTGTATTGTATTAAATATACAGGGTCATTCATTATCAACCTGACAAAGTTAAGGGATAGGTTCCTTACATAAAAAAAATATATTTAACTATATATATTTTTTAAATGTATATTTTGTCTTAAAAATCCCAAGTAATGAAAAATAAATCGATTACGTTTTTCCGCTCAATTATTATTTATCATTGTAGGGAATCGAGTTAAGCGACGTAATAATGAAATATTCGAGTGTGCACGCCCCGTAGCGAGTCAAGGACACGCGCAGGTCAAGGATGCGCGGGTTATTGACCCGCGGTTCATTCAGCAGAATTACGTTTTTTTTTAATATAAAAAAACGTTTAAAAAAAAAAAAAGAACAAGTATTTCTTTTTATGTGTGGAACCTGCCTCTTAAGTTTGTCAGGTTGATAATTAATGACCTTATATATCAGTCATCTAGTACCCATAATACAGCTCTGTTTGTGATGCTGTGTGGATTGTCCAGCATTATTTATTTTCATATATCAAATATACCGTAAGTTACAGGGTTGATAGAACCCTGTAACTTACGGCTGCGGTAACCGCTTCCATCTTCTTGTGTGGTAAAAAATATAAACGTTTGTAATAACATTTTAAATCTAAAATCATGATAACGGTCAATAAAATAAAAGTACCTATTACAAAACAACAAAACCTAAAAATTCCAAAATCAAGCTTTTACCCTTGTCATCGAATAGTTTTGCCTCGTTTCCTGATCATGTCTTAAATCTCCTTAATGTCCCATTTTCATTGCGTCACTTGTCAGAGCATGCGATGACGCGGAATTTTTAATTTATTTTAACGATGTAGAGCAGCTCTCCCACCTGGGCAAGTCTCCCTATTTTCCCCTACGTCAAATTATAAATACGTTAGTAATTTAATGTTATGTGTATCATTAATTTTCAACCAAAAAACCCATAAACATAGACAGTAGGAAATGTCATCAGTAGACATGCATGACAACACTGCAAATTGGGCCTAAAATGGCTATATCAAATGAGAATAAGCGAATGGAGCTTGACTAAGCGCGAAAAAACTCTTGGCATGATTGCACAAAATCTTTAGTTATCGTAACTGTCAAAGTTAACTTTAACAATGACCAACATCACTAACAGTACATTTGCCAAAATGGGTTGCACTATCAATTACCTTGTAAACGTTAAAGTTACCAGGATCGCCAGTGCAATAGCTACAGTTGTCCCCAAAGTCAATTAGGAAACTTTTTATCTTATGGTAATACTTCATTGAAACTGCCATCAGCGTATCTTGACGTGACACAAAACTGTAGTAGCTCATAATACGCCGAATCATAATAATTGTAAACAAATTAAAACTAAAAAAATTATGTAGGTACCTAAATACATTGCATATATACAAAATACATCATTTTATTTCAGTTGAACCATCGTTACATCGTTACTATGATGTACAATCTTTATATAGTATATAGGTCGCTTTATTAATAATCTAAAACCTGAGAGCAGGGAAATAATAATAACAATGTGCTTTTCATCAATAGATAGTGATTCAAGAGAAAGGTATAGTTCTCTCAGCGGATCTAGGCTTCCGTGAAGTTAGCCGTTTCGATGCGCAATGGAGATTTTTCTAACTAAATTGTCTTTGCGCACCACAAACAGCTAACTTCACGGAAGCCTAGATCCGCTGAGAGAACTATGTTGACGAATAGTTTAAGCACCCGAGCCAAGCTGAGCAAAGTAAAAGTAGGTACATTTTATCTGGTTTATTAGTTTTTTGTACCTGCGTATATTTCATCTATCTAGATAAGTATCTAATCTATGTTAGCAACAGTGATATTAAAAAATAGTTGTAGTTTTATGAAATGGGACAATAAATGTTCAAAATCATTATCTATACTAATATTATAAAGAGATTTGTATTTTGTAATTTTGTTAGTTACAAAAATACTTAAAAACTACCGGTCCGATTAAAAAAATATATCACCATTAGAATGCTACATCATCCCTTAGTAACATAGGCTATTATTTATTATTAGAAAAAATAGGGATACCTACCAAATTTCAAAAGTGTAAAACCTTAAAAAATTGTGCACCTATAATAAGGTTTTTAATCGCATGCGCTGCGGAAACTATTTATAATAGAACAAAAAAAATCAACAATATAAAAAACTAATATCTACAAAAAACGCTCGACGACCGATGTGGCACGGCGGGCAAAGGTCCGCCTGCGACGCGGAGGTAGCGGGTTCGATTCCCGCCTCAGAACAAATGTTTGTACGATCTACAAATATTTGTTCCGGGTGTTCTGGGTATTTTCTATATAAAAAAAATATCTATCTATTATTGTATTTTATTAAATATATCAGTCATCTAGTACCCATAACACTAGCCCTGCTTAACTTGGAGCTAGATGATGCTGTGTGGGTTGTCCAGCATTATTTAATTATAATTTTAAAAAAGTTTATTTGTTACCAATTAAAATACGAAATACAAATCTCTCTTCATAGTATTTTATAGTACCTTCAGTATTATAAACAACTATTTACTTAGATCTTGAATTATGTTATTACCACACTTAACGACCCGTAGCGTTATTATAAAAAAATCAGTTCCAACAGTGAAATATAAATTATTATAAGCTATGTAGTTTAGCTATTGCTTTTTAAGTACTTACTTACAATCAACTGAACCCAAATTACGAGCATCATCATCATCAGTTTGTACTTATACCACTTGCTAATTAGACCAGTTGCTTTTTTAGACAAAATTATACTAACCCGTTTTTTCGTTGAATGAGTTACGAAATTGTTTATTTATTCTAAAGATAACATATTATTGTACCTAGTTCATATTTACGTGTTAGTATGATTTATATCTTTGTCTTAGATTTGGCATTTAATTTTGTTATCCAATTGTACCTTACGATTACCTTACAGATATTGTATACAGATGCCCGAAAGGAGTTGTTTCACGCAGTATGGAGCCGGGCCCTGGTCTTTTGTAGGGGTCTAGATAATTAGATAAACATGAAAGAAACCATCTAACACTGTTTATTTATTTTATTTTGGCTTCTTTCATAATCTAAAGTAAGTTTGAGTTTGTGAAGGAGTGCAACACAACGCAAAACTGTTGTTTTGCGTGGCGGGCAATATGGTTCGTTAAACGAACAACTGGGTTATTAGGTACTGTCAAAGTCAAGAAGCGTCACGATCATTGGCTAATAGCTGTCATGGCGGACCTCTAGTGTTCCCGTTTTAGGAAACTCAACACAATAACATTTTTCCTGAGAACTTTGTTTGTCTACTAAAAAATAAAATTGTTTGTTACTGTTAGTCTTATATTTTAATTCAATTTTTATATGGTGTTACAAAAACTTAGGCCACTATGAAATAAGTCATTTCTACTCCTTGCGTCCAGCAAGGGGAAGAAATTTGCACGACAAAAAACATTGTCCGAGATATTTTTATTTATTTAAATCAACTAACATTGACTCATACCATATATATTATATATACCAGTCTATTTGAAAGGAAAGTTATACGCCACGGGCACAGAACAGATATTAGTACTACGGAAGCTCAAAAGAAAAAATATATAACAAGTAGAAAAATCTTTATTTACAATCAAACAATGAAAAGTATATTAATAAAGTAAACATTTCCTTAAATTAATGGCAAAGTACACCTTAACAGGTACCAAAATTAAGACATTAGCCACAGGAAGTGGTTAAGACAGGCGCTATGGAGACATAGCTTAATCTGAGTATCAGACACATCAGCAAATGGCAACCCTCACACTGCTTACGACAACCTAATCAAAATGTTTGTAATGGTAAGATTCGAACCCGCATCCTTCCTTTGAGCTGACAATTTTATGACCGTCATAATTGAATCCGGTTGAAAGAAAAACTAATCAAAGAAGGATGGAATAAGTTACAGGTAATTTTATATTGTGCTTGCATCTAAAGTTTGTATATCTGTTTGTCTCTGAATAATAACACGAAGAATGATAGTTCCATTCAAAATTGTCTTCAAAAGTGTGTTATTTCTGGTGTTACAGCAGCCTTTCACCACACAATACATCATTTTTAATTATAATCGAGTTAGACGAGCGCACGAACTTGACATTGACGACTAACGAGCCGATTAACCTCAAATGACAATTTTGTCACCTTCTATATTATTTCAGTTTGCGTGCGCGTATTTCGTTTCTCCGTGTTATTATTCTAAGGTTTGTCTGGAGCCTTTTAATTCCAGGTGCTCTGATTTAGTTTCAGCAATCATGTTGCAGGTATGTTCATATCTACAGTTCAGTCTTAGCAGCACTCTTGGCCAGTTTCCTAAAAGCAGTGACAGCCTTCAACACATCTTCAGAGAACACCGATGGCAGTTCCAAAGCCAGAAAGTGTCCGCCGTCATCAAGTACTGTCGTCTGCACCAGGTTAGGGTACTTGAACTTTAGCAGGAACGGGGGCTGGTAAGCCAACTCGTTTTTGGCCTGGATCACCCAGGTTGGTACTTCTGTTGGTATACTGAAACAATCAAATAATGTTAGCGTTTGAAGTGTCCGAAGTACGACCAAACTCGAATAGGCTCTATTCTTCGAGTAAATTGTAGTTATTCACGGGTAAACTGACAGTTAACTTGTATTTAACTTTGCTGAAAATAGAAAATCGACCTTAATAACAGTTGAAACAGTTCATTTTGTTTCATGAGAAAAGCTGGTGACAAATAATATTATAATGAGAAGCACAAGGCATAACATACTCGTCTATCTTGGCATTAAAATGCCTTAGATTGAAGCTTTCGGAGTATAGCCGCATCGAGGTGGTAATGGATCTGCTAGTCCAGTACATCATGAGGTTATCAATCAGTTGTTCCTTGGTGAATCGGAATGACAGTCCTCCGTCTGTTTTGTTACTGAACTCTTGACGCGTCCAGGTTGCGAACTTTTCAAAGATATATGCGAGTAGACCAGCAGGTGAGTCGGTGAGTGCCATTCCTGAAAAGTTGAAAGATGAAAGATTTCTTAGGGGTTATGTAAAAAGAGGCTTTGGAATGCTTCTGGCTGGTTAACACAAAAAATTTAAAAATTTTATGGCAGATTGTTTTTTTTTTTTTTTTATACAACTGAAGTGGCAACCAAGCGTACGGCCCACAAGATGGTAAGCGGTTACCGCAGCCTATGGACGCTTGCAATACCAGGGGTATCACTCGCGGGTTGCCACTTTGAGGCATAGATCGAAAGCCTCTAATTTCACCGGAAACCCTACCTTTCACACCGGAACATAGTAATGCGAGCATTACTGCTTTGCGGCAGAAATAGGTATGGTGGTAGTACTTCCCCGGACGAGTGCTATAACAAAGAACTCTACTACTCTTGTTGTATTTTGTATTTCTATTTTTCCTAAGGTAGAGACGTAATTTTAGTGATTCTTGGTTACTGTCATCATGCCTATTGATAACGAGGAATATACATACCAACAGTATCGGGTTTGGTTGCCTGAAGATGCATGTACCCAGTCTGTTCTAGCAGAGTCGCGTATTTAGTAGACAGCGGGTACATCCGGTCCACTAACTCCGGTTCCACAATCAGTGACGGGTAGATTGAACAGATGATTTCAATGATGGAAGTTCTCGGAGACATAATCAGGGCTAAATTAGAGTGGAAGCCTAGAACCGCCTGGAAAGAAAATGATTGCTGAAATTAATAGTTTACCTACCTTTTTTCATCTTTAGGACAGAATTCTAATGTTGCTGCTTTGCTACTGCTGGGACTGCTATGAGGCGGACGAAACGCCTGAGCATCTGCTAGGAGTGTGTGGACCACTAATGCAAAAATGTACATACGTAGGCTAGTTTGTAGGTTTGTTTGTATACCAAATAGGCTCCAAAACTATAAAACCAATTTGGCTGAAATTTAAAACATAGATTATGATCGGGAATTAGGACATTGTAGTCTACTTTTTATCCTGGATAAAAGTATGGTTCTCGAGTTCAACGGAAACGAGTCGTGGGCAACAGCTAGTGTAACTAATTATGTGTATACTTTAGGGAACAGCGTAGCCATGCTACTGCCGATGACAGCACCCCAATCTCCTCCCTGAACGTAGAACTTCTTGAAACCAAGTCTACGCATCAGTTTTGTGAAGACGACTGCAACTTCGTTGGCTCCAAGTCCTGGACGAACAGCAGCCTGGAAAAAGAATATCGTTTTTGTGGTAAGTTCGTATGAGTGAGGGCCAACTCTGGTGACAGAGTTTTAGGCCGCCCGAAGGCCTCTGTCATGGCCTAACTACTTTGAAAAAGCCGAGACTGACTGGTTAAGCAAGGGAGCGCTCAGTTGAAATTGCCACTGGCGGTCACCCATCCAAATGGTGAGTACACGGAACAGATATTGACTGATATGTTGATGATGATTGGCTTATCTATACATTTATGTGATGAGGTCGCGAGTTTTAAATGCCTATCCAAAAAAATCAATGGTTTCTTTTCTTTTTATTGAAAAGTAAAAAGAGTTACACTATATTAATATGTAGTTTATTTATGACTTATTCCCATCTTCCAACCTAGCTTTCCACCCTAGGTCGAAAGTTTGGAAATTTAAGTTACATCTTCCAACCTCTGCCAGGTTGGATAGTGGGAATACAATAACTTATTTTTTTCGGTTCCCAACTTCCAAACTTACACTAGAAAAACCGTATCCAGGCAGGCTTGGTACAATCAGCTCCAAAGCGAAGTCTCTGTCCTTGCTGACTGCAGTTAGCTGAGGAATTGCTTCGTAGAACTCCCGGACGGATCCAGGCCATCCATGGAGTAGTAGCAGAGGCACCTTCTCAACTCCATCAGTCACCTTGAATAGAAAAGATCTAATTGAAGCTGCTGTTCATTAATACAAATGATAGATAGTGATGATGATGCTTAGCGTTTCGTTTAGGTCATAGACAGTCTTTGGCATACGTTTATCTGCCTGATCTTCTGCCGAGCTGTTCATGACTTTCCGATAAATATCACCATATCTATTACTGCCGCCAAGCAGTAATCCTCACATAGTTGTGTTCCAATTCGAAGGATATGGTCTCTGGTAAAATTACAGGCACATGAGACTTTTCATCTAACATTTCAGAGTTCCAGTACATAGGCTACGGTAATCGCTGACCATCAAGTGGGCCGTACGCTTGGTTGCCACAACAAAAAAAAAGTAAAATGTCGAGAATTTTCAAGCAAGCTTTTATTCCGACGGTAGCCAAGGGTTTCCGGCCCAAAGAAAACAATAACTCACCTTCGGAGTAACCCTGATGAAATGTATGTCCAGTCCCTGTATATTAGTCTTGAACTGTGGGAACTGGTTTAAGAATGCTTCCCTCTCCGCGAAGGGGTAGTCATTGGCCCAGTAGTCTAGCCAGGGCTTTATCTCAGCGCTGTTGAAGCCGTATTCAAAGCCGATGCCCTCAAGAGCTGGTGCGAAGGTGCGGGAGCGTCCTAGGCGTTCTTTCAGTTCTTTTATCATCTGCAAAGTATTTTAAAGTATATAAACTTCTATTATTAGTTTAAAGTTTTTATAAAATTCTCTGTTTAAAAAAAAATACGACTTGAACACCACAACCTTCCGCTTGACGTAAGTTCGTCATTCCTCAGCCAATGAGCCGGAGGCACCCCAAAGATTATTTTGAGCAAGCTTATCCGCATTGGGTCCGCGTGGTAGATTATGAAGCCTTTCCAAGATTTAGCGATATAATTAATGAAGTTCGCTTGATGTATCTGTATATAGTATAAGTAATCGCGATGAGAAGCGATACGTCCTCCCATCATAAGCGCTCAGCGCGGCTTGAGAGTGCTTCGGGCGATATGATTATAAGTGCGCTAAGATGTGATTTATAAAATTCATATCAAAATAAGTCATTGCTATTAGACTTTTTTTTATTATATTTAAATATCTTACCTCATTTTCGAAGGTAACCTTGAAGGGCTTCACGCTTTTGTCTTGGCTCTGTTTTAACTCGAGCGGTCCCCACCACGCCTTCCTGTCGATGTTGGGGAGTGGGGGAGGACTCTTGAGGAACAAGAAGTAGATGGGAAACGTGATTAGAACCACTAGACCCACCACGAGTAGGAACTTTGCCATCTGAAAAGTTAAAAAATATCTATCTATGTATTGTATTGTATTAAATATATATCAGTCATCTAGTACCCATAATACAGCTCTGTTTAACAGCTGCTTACCTTGGGCTAGATGATGCTGTGTGGATTGTCCAGTATTATTTATTTATTTATTATTTAAAAACAAATGAAACCTAATTTTAAGAAACTTGGTCTGAATGTTTGAAATGTTGACGAGCGATGTGCCGCGGTGGGCGAAGGTCCGCCTGCGACGCAGGAGGTTGCGGGTTTGATTACCGCCTTGGAACAAATGTTTGTACGATCTGCAAATATTTCTTTCGGGTGTTTTCTATGTATAATAAAAAATATCTATTATGTATTGTATTAAGTGTCATCTAGTACCTGCCCATAATACAAGCTCTGCTTAAGGCCCATACCTCACCTAAAGTGGCGCCGCCACCTTATTTATCTTATTATTCCGTTTAAGGAAAACGAAAATAGATTTTGGTACAAGGGCAACTTCGTATCTCTGCCTAAACTAAATAGAATAAAACTATTACAGAGGCATTAAAAAAAAGCTTATGATAGGTATCACAAACTGGTCGATGGATTTTTGAAAATTCCTTTGTTAAACGGAATAATAACATAAAGTAGGTGGTGGCGCTAGTTTAGGTGCTGTATGCGCCTTAACTTGAGGCTAGATGGTGCTGTGTGGATTGTTCAGCATTATTTAGATTTTTAGGTTAGATTTAGATTATCATCGTTTGATCATAGAAAAACTCGAAGGGTAATTTGACTTGTGGTTTCCATAAGATAGTTCGATGTATGGGGTCAACGACAGATCAAAATCGCGTAAATAAAAAATACCACAGCAAATGGTACAACGGCAAAAAAAGAAAAACTAGGTTCAACGGCAAATAAAAATTACCACAGTACCATCATACTATCTAAAAATCTAAAATGGTAGGACTTGGTGGTAGGACTCTTCAGCAAGAGTTTGTCTTTGTGGGTACCAGCGCAGTGTCAGATATTCTACCTCCAAGCAGTAGTGTGCAAGCATTACTGTGTTTAGGTTTGAAGGGCACTGTAGCAAGTGAAATTACTGGGCGAAAGAGATTAACAACAATGTCTCGGGGTGATAAGCGCAGTGCAGTGCCACGCAAACACTTGAAAACTTTAAGCTTTGGGTGGCACTGCATCTGTAATAGTCAGGCGTGGTGCTTAACATCAGGTGGGCGCCTTGATTGTCTTGTCACTTGCTAACATAAAAAAAAAACGAATGGTACCACGGCAAACAAAACGTAATCTAGATAAGTAAGGTGTCATAAATATACATTAGCACCGATCAGATAAATAAAATAAAATAAATATATAATGCTGGACAATCCACACAGCATCATCTAGCCCCAAGGTAAGCTGCTGTATAGATATTAATACGACGTACAGAATGGTCACTCCCTACCTCCCACAAGTTTTACTTACCTCACCCGGCCCTAAGTTTGGCACCTTTTCGCCGGCACTGAGGCCAAGGGCTAAGGCACGCGTTTATATTGATTTTGTGTAGGTCCAAGGCATGCCAGCCAGCGCGAGATAAAGTTTTCTATCTCGCTCTTGCTATAATTGGGTGGGGTCAACCATGACACTCACACATACAACGGCACCGCTTACGTACACAAACTATGCGTGTGGTGATTGAGACGTGTTTGCTTCATACATTTTATTGAGAGTGTCCGGGGTGTGACAATTAGATTCATAAACTGTCTGTAATAGACGTAGAGGCCAATGATGATGATGATTTCGAGGGCGAGGTTATGTGGACGATGTTTGTTAGAGGACGTCGCAGTATAGTTCCGTTATATTTGTCCTAGCAATATACATATTTGTGATATTAAGTGTATCCGCTGTACCAAAAATATGAGAGGTTAACAGAAAAATAATGTTTTTATATTATATATAAAACTAAAACGTTGTAAGTGACTACAAAATTTAATTTTTATCTACATATTTGCTTACCTTCGCACCAAAAATCTTATAAGCCAACAGATTAAACTGGTTATCATAAAATCACTATCCACTCATTAGTTGATAACGGCCACTGGAAACACGTCTGATTCGATCGAAGGCCAAACATACACTGTGTTGTAATGTCTTGTGTATTATTACTTACGTAACTTGATTTGATTGGGTCAATTAGTATGCCGGCCGGCAGTGCTGTTTAGCTTGCATTGGTTATAATTTAAAAAAAAAATTATAGAAAAGATCTTGGGGCTTATTGTGCTAAATAAAACGTAGCAGGAACGTTTGTTCGTCGCTGGCGGACGCGGGGCGACGGCGACGCGGCGCTGTCATAGCTATTATATAAAAGTGCTACAACGAAACGTATTTAACTTTTATTTGACAATAACATAGTGACACTTGAAATCAAAAAGGCAGAGGGGCGATTATGTCATTCGGTTGCAATCGATTTCACTTGGTTTCAATCAAAGACTGACGTATAATTTATGAATGTGACAGCATAATAAAAAAAGAATGAAATATGGGGAATCAACTGTCGTACATAGGCTACGGTAACCGCTGACCATCAAATGGGCCGTACTCTTGGTTGCCACTTTAGGGGTAGTTATAAAAAAAAACCATTGTGTAAGAAAATAATACGTGAAATTAAACTTCTAGAGGACGCAGCAGGGAAAAAATTGAATTAAACAGTTGGAATAAAACAGTGCTAAAAATTTATTTACAAACTGTAGAAATCCTTAAATATTAGTAACAATAGAAAAGCTACACCTAAAGGTCTCTATATAGCACGGTCATGGTATGATACGGTGTAATGGGTAACCTTAAACCTGTACCAAAGTTAAAACACTAGCCACAGGAAGTATACATTATGGCGCTATGCTGACATAGCCCTATTAAAATTTTAGCGAAAAGCAACCCCTTATTGCTTACGATTATTTTCATTAACCTTGACTTTTAAAATCTGGGGGTCTTCATTTAAATCTAAACATTTGACATCTTTGCCTTAAAAAGCGAATACGCTAAAGTTCTAACACATTTTTTTCCAATCCTATTGACAGTATTTAATTGAAAATCATATGTAATACTCAGAAATATATGCTTTTATTTCATAATCGCCAAAACACGAATTCATTTTGAAATCTTGATATAACACACATCTTAAAATTACAACTTATTTCCCAATTATATCCTACATTTTAAGGAATTTCTTTACGATATTCCACATACGTATCACTAAGAATTTATTTCACAATTCCAGTTTTTAAGAAGCTGTTTAGATTAAAATAAATCGCTTTTTATATAAAAAATTACAAGTTGTCATCTTTCACCACGTGTCTAATCAAGACTGTCTAATCAAGAAGTCCAACTTAGCTGGTGGCGACATACCTGAAAGCCCAGCCTGCCGGCAATGACCTAACCGCTGGCCATCATCCAAATACCAGCTCAGTTGAAAGACTTGGATAATAATATGAATAATCTGAAAATCCCAAGTGAGATGATAGCAAGTTGAGGTAATTTTTATAGTGTGTATATCTAAATGTATTTAACTAACTCTCTACTGATCTGATTTAGTTACAAGTTTCAGCAATCAAGACATTTCCCTTTTTAGGCTTTCCAATGTTAACTGTTGCTTTAACCGTAGTTGCTACTTCTGCATAGCTTCTTATTCAGAGATTATCAAATGTGATTTCTGTGTTTATTGACAAGACAATCAAGGCGCCCACCTGATGCTAAGCTCCACGCCTGACTATTACAGATGCAGTGCCACCCAAAGCTTAAACTTTTTAAGTGGTTAGGTTATGTTGTTAGATAACTGCGCTGCGCTTATCACCCCGAGACATTGTTGTTAAGTCTCTTTCGCCCAGTACTTTCACTTGCTACAGTGCCCTTCAAACCTAAACATAGTGCAGCTTGCACACTACTGCTTGTAGGTAGAATATCTGACACTACGGTGGTACCCACCAAGATGGACCCTTGCTGAAGAGTCCTACCACCAGGTTTTCTTCTTATACTTTGATAACAGGTATAGCATCTTTTTTATACCACTAAATTGGCAACTAAGCGTACCGTAGCCTATGTAAGCTTGCAACATCATAAATATCACTTGCTACCACCCTGAGATGTTATATGGATTGCTGTATGCACAGCAATCTTAGAGGAAAGAGACTCATCACAATACATTTTACGATTAATCAAGGTGTAATTAGGGTTGTTTATTCGGCAGCTGTTAGATATCCTTATATCTACAGTTCAGTCTTAGCAGCACTCTTGGCCAGTTTCCTAAAAGCAGTGACAGCCTTCAAGACATCTTCAGAGAAGACCGATGGCAGTTCCAGAGCCAGAAAGTGTCCACCGTCGTCAATAACTGTCGTCTGCACCAGGTTAGGGTACTTGAACTTTAGCAGGAACGGGGGTAGGTAAGCCAACTCGTTCTTGGCATGGATCATCCAGGTTGGTACTTCTGTTGGTATTCTGGAACGAAGAAATTATGTTACACACAACCTTTGGAAGAGCTTATGTCTTTGTTGGCTCAGATATTTTAGGCAGCGTTGTGTCCAATCAGTTTTTATATAGGTGACACAGCTGACCCAGCCAGCTGTTTTTATTTATTTGAGCAGTTCTGTGCTATAGAAGGCACGTGACAAAGTCGGTCTCACTCTTATTTTTCTTGCACGACCCACGACGTAGGTAGGTATGAAATTCTTAACCAGAATTGGTCATGGCTCGTACGAACTTGCTTACTTACAATCGAAGACCAATGACATTGCAGCCAGCGGCAGTCATAGAAAGTTGGTAGAGGTGACGATTTAAGACTGACTGTAGTGTTCTTTAGTGAGAAAGGGGCTATACTCAGCATTAAAATGGCTGCTATAGTCATTCATAATAGATTAACTAAATTAGTTTCATCATTGACAAACCACAGGGTAAAGAAAAACATCGTTATTATTTGAAACAAAAGGAATAACATACTCATCCATCTTGGCTCCAAAATGCCTAATATTGAAGGATTCGGAGTAGAGCCTCATCGAAGTAGTAATGGATCTGGGAGCCCAGTACGTCATGAGGTTATCAATCAGCTGTTCCTTGGTGAACCGGAATGACAGTCCTCCGTCTGCTTTTTTACTGAACTCCTTTCGCGTCCAGGTTCCCATTTTCTCCAAAATATACGCGAGCAGCCCAGCTGGTGAGTCGGTGAGTGCCATTCCTGGAAGATTATCAGATAATAAATATCTAATAATAATTTTCATTACAATTTTTACATAGTACAACAATCTCATCGGTGTATGCAAAAAGTTGTAAATAATTAGCCCGTTGTTATCCACTGTTTTGTATAAACCTCCTCTCAAATACGCCACTCTATTAAGTTTTGTTCCAGTCTCAAGTTCAAGTTCACTTATTATTCATTAGTTATTTATTGGTAACAATAGGTAGGTTACATCCACTGTCGTCGGACCATCGGGCTGGTATTTTTGTATTTTAGTTAATAAGAATTCTAGCTAGTTAATGTTACAACAGAGTGTCTACTCTTGCGGGCAAAAGCGATACATTGTGCGTGTTGCTGTGGTTCAGCTTATATATCCGTGAATGCTCTGAACTTAGTTGTCACCGACATAAATTGAACTACGTTATTTGCCACGATTATCGTTTTCAAGAGAAGACCCTCAGCAGAATCGGTGAATGGGTATACATACCGACAGTATCGGGTTTGGTTGCCTGAAGATGCATGTATCCAGATTGTTCCATCAGATGAGCGTATTTAGTAGATAGCGGGTACATCCTGTCTACTAACTCAGGCTCCACTATCAGTGTCGGGTAGATTGAACAAATGATTTCAATCATGGAAATGACTGGAGACGTCATAAAGGGAAAGTTAGTGTGGTAGCCGAGGACAGCCTGGAAAGAAGGCATAACGTTTCGATTTATGTAAACGATCAGTTTACTGCCAGTAATTCCTCGTAAATCAATTATAGTTTACCTATTTTCATCTTCATGACAACCTTTAATGTTTCTATTGCTAAGACACTGGCCTACTCTCAAGCGAGAGTAATTGGGTCATAAATTAATGATCCACTACCAGATGTAATGCGGTGATCCACCGCATCAAGCACCAAGAAATTAGCTACTATTATTAGCTAATATCGAAACCGTCTGATAACTGTTTCACGTAATCATACGATACAGACCCATTTCAATGGACTTTGCTTACCTTACCTTACCTAATTTAATTTAATTGATATACAATCTCTCTATAAATAAAATTAGGGAAGGTGCTCGGTGGTGTAGTAGTAATATTCTTGCATTCCGATTAGGAGTTTAGGGTGATGGGTTCGAAACGGAGCACTCAATCAATCTTGAAAGTTGGCCAGTGCAGTGGTAATATTAGAAGGCCGTCATGTTATTATTACTTACTTTAGGGAACAGCGTAGCCATGCTGCTGCCGATGAGAGCACCCCAATCCCCTCCCTGGATGTAGAACTTCTTGAATCCAAGTCTTGTCATTAGATTTTTGAAGACAATTGCCATTTCATTGGCTCCAAGTCCTGGACGAACGGCAGCCTGGAAATAGATAATCGTTATCGTGATCATCAGGCCTCATCAGACCGATGATGATTAAAACAGGAAGATGGTGGATAGTGGATGCTCAATATCGGTCGTTATGGTACTCTTCGGAGGAGGCTTATGTCCAACAGTAGCATATAATAATACTAGATGATAATATGTTGATGATGATGATGATCAGCTCATAGTTGTACATCTTTGTATGATAAGCTCACCATCAGTTAGATTACAACGATTTATTCTGAGAATAGTGCATTAACGAGTTCGGTCAAAATGTCATCACACTTACACTAGAAAAACCGTATCCAGGCAGGCTTGGTACAATCAGCTCCAAAGCGAAGTCTCTGTCCTTGCTGACCGCAGCTAGCTGAGGAATGGCTTCGTAGAACTCCCGGACGGATCCAGGCCATCCGTGGAGGAGTAGCAGAGGTACCTTCTCAACTCCATCAGGCACCTTGAATAGAAAAGATCAGATTAAAGCTCCAGTTCATCTGCCCTGCGTTTTAGTTGCGTCTGGCTTTATTGGACAAAAACCAAACTGCGATCGAAACTAAACTAAATTACATATAAAACTCCATAAACGTTACATTATATCAGTGGAATTGACCTCCTGATCTTTTGGTTACTCAGATCGTGTGTGTTGTATTCTGGCGGTCGTTCGTTCGTTCGTTTATGTGAGTCAGTTACCAACTCTGGTGACAGAGTTTTTAGGCCCGAAGGCCTCTGTCATGGCCTAACAACTTTGAAAAAGCCGGGACCGACTGCTTAACGTGGCCTCCGAAGCACGTGAGCGCTCAGTTGAAATTGCAACTGGCGGTGACCCATTCAAATGATGACCCCGCGGAACAGTGCTTAACTTCGTTGATCTGTTAAGAATAACTTAGCCAGCTACGTCACGAGCGCTCCGATTCTGGCGGTAACAGTTACTGTTGTTATGGAGGCTTGCAAGCTTTAAAGTTCTACAATTATTTGATGCTATTTTTGTCATAAATCAGAGCAGTTCAACAATAACCCAGTACCTATTGTTGAACTTATCGGCTGTTTTTTCACTTGTTTTTATACTCAAAGTATTTGCTGAGCAACCGTTGGTGACGGGCGATGCTCATGAAGACGAGTTACTTCGAAACGTAAAGTAAAGTAAAGTAAAGTAAAGTAAAGTAAAGTAAATGTTTATTTTGACAAAATAAGACACATTATACAGGTTGCATAGTAATATAGGTAGATACATAGGTAAAATCAGTTAGAAGGCAGTATTTGTAGTTTAGAGGTACAAGATTATGTGTATTATAATTCGTCAAAAAAGGTCCGTGCTCAGCATAATGCTGCAGTAAACTGCAGCGCTGGTTTTCAGCATGAACCGGTGTTGACTGACGCACGGACATGGCACAAGAACGTAATATTATAATATATATTTATACAAAAAAGTTTTAGAGTGATAAACTCTCAATGTTTTTGATAAAAGTTATTAAAATAAGTAGGTAAAGGAAGCAGGTATAGTACGAGTAGGTAGTAATATAATCTAAGTAAAACAGATTGTGTTGTTAAACATTATAGGTAGGTACCTATGATATCTATGGTAAGTAGGCATTTACATAATATTGTATGGCACTTTATATTTATTGTTGTCCTATACATTCAATCGCAGTATGGTCTAAGTGGTATAAGGGAAGAATAAAATAAAATTTGAAAGAAACAGACAAGGTATAAGTAACAAGTCAGCCAGAGATAGGTAGACTTAATTTATTTAGTTATGCACTAATTAATTAGTTAGACAGAGACTACGGTTTGGATCAAAACTTAAAGGTAAGTATACTTTGAAATGTTTGTGTGACTTTTCTTAACTGTGTCAGTTAAGTGTTCCTCTACGTCTCAAATTCTTGGAAAAAACTTCTGCCAGGTCATTTTCTATGCGAATCCGAGTTGCCGGCGCGCCATCTTCTTTTCGCAAGTAGATACGACCACCCTTGGTCCAGCAATATCTCTATTGGTAGTGGCGGCATTGTTCTTTTGATTTAGCTAGTAACTGCCGGTTATAATTGGTTAACCTTTCGTTAAAAAATAAACGTGCAGGTGATCCCTCCAGTCCAAGCTCAGTGTTAGTAAGACCACGATACTCCCGCGCCTTCTGCAAGAAGGTGTCCCGAGTTGCACGATGAGAGAACCGGACTACTACTCTTCTTGGTCTAACAGGGAGCGCAGTGCCTTTCTGGTCCATATGTAATACTCCCGAACGTTCTACCGAAATTATTTCGCGCTGTTCTAGAATAACTCCAATCTTAGTGGCCAAAAGTGGAATTACATCAGAGAGATTTTCGCCCTTTTTTTCCGGTAGACCGGCTATCTCTAAATCATACAACAAGGACTCCTGCTCACTGTCATTGATTGCTGTCATCAGGCTTGCAACAGTTTTCTCAAGTTGACTTGCATTTACTGTAATTCTGGCATCACCAAGGTAATTTTCTAAATCCAGTGTTTTATTTTCTAACTCACTGATTCGGCCTTTGCAATTAGTTAGATCAGTATTTATTACAGCTATATCGTTTCTAAGTTCGCTTACGACAAATCGTAATTCTTCTCTAAAAGCCTGAAATTATTACTAATAAGAGTAGTACAGTTCTCTGTGATAGAACTCGCCCGGGGAAGGACTACCACTTCAGTTGTATAAAAAAAAAAAAAAAAACCGCCAGTAATTCGGCCTTCATGGTATTAAATTGAGCGCGCATCTCATCAACAAATCAAACAACAGCATCGCGAGAAACGGGTTCACTTTCCAAGGTCGGTTTTGCACCTGCGGTGCCGGTGGTAAAGAAACTGTCTTGCATGTTATTAGTAGTTGTGGTCGAATCCCGTTCCTTGGGCATCTTGGTCTGGCATACTCCGCAACGCCATCGTTTGTTGATCACAGTTCCGGCTGGAATACCGACGCATTCACGATGGGTGCTAGAGGAACATTTTGAGCATGTTACTCCATCCATCGCAGACATAAATTATGCACACGCAATGCACTTTACCATTTTGGTAATTCAAAGTGATATCGTATATAAAATAGTAGTCAAATAAACTGAACACTTGTGCCTATCACCACTATTTTTGATCGAGGGTACTTCGACAACCGGTCCGTCGGCTGTTATTTGTTTTACGTAATTGCGTAATTTCTGCAGAATATTATAGCAAAATAACAGTCTCTACGTCTTGTCGTATAACTAGTTAAACTAATAAATACTTTTTAGGCAAGCACAAACACTTTAAACTATATTTTATCACAAGAGTTAAGCAGAGCAGTTTCGTACCGTACCACGTCCGTGACGTCACTCCGTACCGTACCACGTCCGTGACGTCACTCCCACTCACAAACGTCAGCATAAATGACAAAAATGTGCTTCAATACTATAATAACTTACCTTCGGAGTAACCCTGATGAAGTGTATGTCTAGTCCCTGTATATTGGTCTTGAACTGTGGGAACTGGTTGAAGAATGCTTCCCTTTCCGCGAAGGGGTAGTCATTGGCCCAGTAGTCTAACCAGGGTTTTATCTCAGCGCTGTTGAAGCCGTATTCAAAGGCGATGCCCTCAAAAGACGGTGTGAAGGTGCGGGCGCGTTTTAGACGATCTTTCAGGTCTTTTACCATCTGTAAAGTATTTTTAATATTTGTTAGAGCATGCGCGTATCAAGTGAAAGGTTGTGGGTTCAAGTTTCGCTGAAATTTTTGAGAGTTTATAAAACTTTGAACGGATATTAAAACCACTTGGTTTTGGTGAAAAAAGCTTCTGAAAAGGTTCAAAATATCCGCATAACATGACTAAAATAAGTGGTACATAACCCTACACCTAGCTAACCTAAACTGGAATTGGGATCAAATGGTAGTTCATGTTAATTATTATTGAGAATAATAAGTGGGATCAAATTTGTGGTATAAAATTATAGTTACCCAAAACACCAGTGCTCAAAACAACGTGCAAAAACGGGTGTCTCGTGTTGATTATTATTCTGAAGGCAAGCTAAGTTTGTGTGTTCCGGTTCAAAGGGTATGGTGTGGTATGGTTGCCGGTAAAATTACTGGTACACGACGAGATGACTGGAGAGATCAAGTGGCCTGTGCCCAGCAGTGGGACACAACGGTCTAATATCGTATCGTAAAGCAGGCTTGCAAATCTTACCTCAATATCGAAGGTAACCTTGAAGGGCTTCACGCTTTGATCTTGGCTCTGTTTTAACTCGAGCGGTCCCCACCACGCCTTCCTGTCGATGTTGGGGAGTGGGGGAGGACTCTTGAGGAACAGGAAATAGATGGGAAACGTGATTAGAACCACCAGACCCACCGCGAGTAGGAACTTTGCCATCTGAAAAGTTAAAAACAATAAATTGTTGGTCAATTTTTTATACCACCCAGCTCCAAACTTAGCAAAGTTTGTCTAAGTAAAAGCGCAGGTAGGATTTTTTTTTTAATACCACTAAAGTGACAACCAAGCGTACGGCCCACTTGATGGGTAGCGGTTACCGTAGCCTATGTACGCATGCAACATCAAAATATCACTTGCGTGTTACCACCCTAAGACGTTAGATGGAAAGTCTCATGTGCCTGTAATTTCACCGGAAACCATCATACCCTTCGAACCGGAACACAGCAATGCTCACCTTACTGCTTGGCGGCAGAAATAGGTATGGTGGTAGTTCTACCCCAGACGAGCTCTATCACAAAGAACTCTAGGTACTACTACCTAAAAACTTAACAAACTTTTTGAATAGAAGAAAGTCATCATTTTCATAATCATATCAGCCAATTACTTCGTCTGATTGCTGATTATAAGCCATAATAGGAAAGGGGATGGAGGAATTAGGTCATGAAGATCCTGCGCACAATCACCAAAAAGGATCTTGTAGAATACCGATAGTCTGGCAACTCGACGTCTGTGTTCAAGGCTCTGTAAGTTGGCTTCAACAAGTGAATCATCGCCAATAAGCCTTACAGCACGTCGTTTAATCGAATCTAGGGCTTCAAGCTGGTACTTGGCTGAACCATCCCAGAGATGGCAGCAGTACTCCATGCACGAACGGACTTGTGCTTTATATAAACTGAGAAGCTGTCCTGCCGTGAAGTACCGCCGAGCCTTAGCCAGAATGCCAAGCTTCATACCAGCAATTTTGACCCTAGATTCGATGTGTGAGCCAAAGATCAAGTTAGAAGTGAGCTCAACGCCCAACATGCTCAGACCATCGGGGACAAAAATAATGTCGTTCGTCCATCGGGGGTTATCGGTTCTGCAAGCTATGGCAGCTTTCAATTTAACTTGCCTACTCATAGGAATACGATAGTAATACTCATCAAGAAGCATGGTCTAAATGTCTTATGTTCTAGCTAATAAGCAAAATTAAAAAACAAACTACCTAGCAACGTGTTTTTATTAAGTTGAGCGCTCGTGACGTAGCTGGCTAAGTTGTTCTTAACAGATCAACGAAGTTAAGCACTGTTCCGCGTAGTCATCCTTTGGATGGGTGACCGCCAGTGGCAATTTCAACTAAGCGCTCCCGTTAAAGGCACGTTAAGCAGTCGGTCCCGGCTTTTTCAAAGTTGTTAGGCCATGACAGAGGCCTTCGGGCGGCCTAGACACTCTCAATCTTAACCCAGGAGTATATATTATTACTCATCAAGAAGCATGGTATAATGTCTTATGTTCTAGCTCCTTAATAAACAAAAATTAAAAAACAAACAGGTTTTATTAAGTTTTTATCTATGCTTCTCATAGTTAGGTACTCACAACATAAACTGAGACTCGACATGACTTGTAGTTTTTTAATGATTACATTTATTTTTAGTACCTACGTTAGCTCCATGAGACTAAAGGTTACGAGGATCAGCGACAGATCAACATCACCTCGCCCCACTTACGCGATCTAAGCATGACTTTTTTGAAAATTTTATTTACGTTCGCAAAACTACAGATCTTTTTTGAAAAATAGTAATAGTTATGTTGGTACTAGAAATAAAAATAAACTCGCTGATATCATAGTTAGGCTGAAGTCAGTAAATCTTACGCTACTATACTTCTTTTGCAAAGTCCGAAGAAACATGCAAAAAGACAAATATTTAACTGACTGAATATTATCTAAACTAGACTAATTTTGATAGTAAAAGTATTTATATTAAATAATCTAATTTTTTTTGTCTGTTGACCCTTCTACTTAGTGTATCACTGTGTCATTTGTTTGATTTTAAACAATAGAAATTAGGAATAAGTAGGTGTGTGTGGGTAGAAAGGATAACTTGAATCAAATGTTTTGGGTCGAACGGAGCCAAATACCCATTGGGTAGAGAATTCTTGGGTTAAACGGGTAAGCACTCAATTTATCAACTACTAGCCTATCTGCCCCAGCTTCGCGCGGGTGCATTGAAACCGCACCCGTGCAAAGCCGGGGCGGGTCGCTAGTAATAAATATACCCTATGTTACTCAGGTATAATGTAGCATTCTAATGGTGAAAGAATTTTTGAAATCGGACCAGTAGTTTTTGAGTTTATTCGTAACAAACAAAAATACAAAAATACAAATCTTCTCTCTTTATAAATAAATAAATAAATAAATAAATAAATAAATAAATAATGCTGGACAATTCACACAGCATCATCTAGCCCCAGGTAAGCTGCTGTTAAACAGAGCTGTGTTATGGAGACTAGATGACTGATATATATTTAATACAATACAATACATAGATATATATTTTTTATTATATATAGAAAACACCCAGAACACCCGGAACAAATATTTGTAGATCGTACAAACATTTGACCCGAGGCGGGAATCGAACCCGTAACCTCCGCGTCGCAGGCGGACCTGCGCCCGCTGCGCCACATCGGTCGTCATAAGTAATATTAGTATAGATAGAAATTTAATAAGTAGGAATAATACTTTCTAAGTACATGTAACATGTCTAAAGAGAAATAAAATTAAATATTATCATTATCATTATCATTATCATTTATAAACTTTATTTATAAAATTACAAACCCAGCCGGTGTTATTTTAAACTCTTTGCCGGCGTGGGCGCATTGGAAATGGCGATCTTTTGTTTATTTTGAGACGTTACAAAGTGATCCTTGTGTTTTATTTAGTAAAACTTAGACATTGAAAATAATCTTCTCTGGTAAAACTATTTTGACTTTGCGTTTTAGGGTGAGTTGCACCATCTAACGTTAACGTCAAATTATTCAATCGTCGTCGAACAATTTAACGTTAACGTTAGTGCAACTCACCTTAAGAGTAGTCGCAGTTTAGTTTTAAAACTAAACATTACTGCCAAAGTAATACATTATTATTACATCTATGTGTGAGTCGGCAAGGTTAACGACAAAATAATGTTCATTTAAGTAAATTATATCTAAAACTAAAACTATTTAAAATACCATACCGTCTAAAAACTTGTAATTTTAAGCTTACCTTCGATAAATAAACTTATAAGCCACGTAACGGTTAAACTGATTATAATTATTATTAAAACTATCACTCCTCAGGCGTTAATGACCGCTGAATAATACGTCTGCTTCGAATGAAGGCCAAACATACACTAATTTGTTTTGAGCTATTTTATTTACATTTATATATTACGTAACTTGATTTGATTTGATCAATGTGCCGGCCGGCAATGTTGAAGATAAGCTTGCGATAAATGGAATTAAAAATAGTAGAAAAGATCTTTATGCTTTATTGCAATAAACATAACGTAGTGCAAACAAATGGATACATATCAATTGAACTATAGTCATTACAACTTCTCTCGATATAACTACGGTCAAAAGACCTACTGGTTAAAATAACTACAGGTTGTTTCATAGAATTTCGTTATAACTATTGGACGATATCTCTATTGGACAATTCGACTATAGTCGTTTCACCTACGGTTTATTCGCCTATGGTTAATTCACCTACGGTTTGAACAGCTACAAGGAACCTTTTTTATGTTATGTCAGCAAGCGATAGGACAATCAAGGCGCCCACCTGATGTTAAGCACCACGCCTGACTATTACAGATGCAGTGCCACCCAAAGCTTAAAGTTAAAGTAAAAGTACCTAAAGTTTATTGAAAAAACTACAAATTTCTGGCGTTTCGGCGGCCGCTGCCGCGGCTCGCTCGCTTCGCTCGCTCGCCTCATGCGTAGTTTTTCACTAACCTAACATAACCTAACCTATTTTTAAACTAACACGGTTTGATCGAAATTAGTAGGTTATGTTTAGGGCAAAGAGAACCGGCCATTTTCTAAGAACCGGTTCTTTCGGTTCCTGTTCCAATACGGAACCGGGTACCCGGTTCTTTCGGTTCTTTTCGGTTCCCAATTTTCAATCAATAAAACATGTTTTTTTTTCGCTTATATCTCCTATCTGTCGACGACCGATGTGGCGCAGCGGGCGCAAGTCCGCCTGCGACGCAGAGGTTGCGGGTTCGATTCCCGCCTCTGGACAAATGTTTGTATGATCTAAAAATATTTGTTCCGGGTGTTCTGGGTATTTTCTATATATAATAAAAAATATTTATCTATGTATTGTATTGTATTAAATATATATCAGTCATCTAGTACCCATAATACAGCTCTGATTAACAGCAGCTTACCTTGGGCTAGATGATGCTGTGTGGATTGTCCAGCATTATTTATTTATTTATTTATTTATTTATCTGTAATCGAAAAAACATGTTTTCGTATCAATCAATGATATAAGTTTTTTTTCGCTTATAATTCGTTGAGATAGAAATTTGTTAAAACATATTATTCAGAATTAGCGATGCCAGAGCTTGTTTGACTCGACACTACACCCAAAATAATGTTTCGGACGTCAGCGTGTACGAGATTTCGACTGCATTAAAACGGCATAAGAACAACAATGCACCGGGGGACGAAATAACTACTAAGCTTCTGAAATTGGATGGAACACCGGTACTGAAGGTCCTTAATTCCGTTACCCTTGAGAGTACAGTGGTACAACGCCAGAGGCGTGGAACAGAGGTGTAGTGGTACTGTTCTTTTAGAAACAGTCAGTACCCTCTTGAAGAATTATAGACCCATTTCGATTCTCAGTCACGTCTATAAGCTGTTTTTTAGAACTTTCTTTTCTGGAAAACAGCCTATAGCCAATCATCTCGCTCGTAGGTTTGAAGACTTCCAGCCTCCCGAACAAACAGGTTCCGAAAAGTATATAATACCGTAAACCACACCCATACGCCAGTAGATTATACAGTAAACCGAGGAGTGTATTCAGCCGCTATGTCTAGCGTATGTGAACTACAAAATAGAATTCGATTTGATACCTGGGCAGTGTTGCGGTCTTTACAGCAATGCCAAATTGTCTATAAGTTTATCAAAGTGTTGAAGTGTCTGTATAGTAAGGCCACTAGTCTATCCGTCTTCAGGATCAGAGCACGAACTTTATCCAATTTCAAAAGGGGGTGAGACAGAGCGACGTTATTTCTCCGAAACTATTCACCTCTGCATTGGAAGATGTTTGTAAGCTTCTGCACTGGAACGGGTATGACATCAACATCACTCACCTTTGATTAGCCGATGATATAGGTCGTCCGTCATTATGGCGGACTCGCTGGAAGACCTTGGCATTATGCTCAGAGACCTTAATGCCGTTATCTTAACAGGTGGGTCTCAAAATAAACATAGGCATGACAATTATCATGTCAAATGCTCATGTCGCTGTCTTATCACTGTTGTTGACCACTTTGTTTATGTGGGTCAGGTGATTCCACAAGGTACGAGTAGGTCCAACTTCGATGAAGAAGTCAGCCGTGTCGGTCGAATGTAACTCGGATGGACAGCGTTAGGGTAGTTACGGCATATTTTCTCATCACAGATACCACAGAGCTTCAAGATAGAAGTCTATAAGGCACTGATACGTGGTCGCTAACTATTGGTCTTAGTCAGAAGCTCAAAGTCGCTCAACGAGCTGTGCTAGGAGTTTCACGACGCAATCGAATCCGTTACGAGGATGTCCGTAGAAGAACCAGACTGCACAAAGGACAGTATAAAGGTTCTCGAATGGCGACCACGAACTGAAAAACGTAGTATAGGACACCCCTCCACTCACCTTTGTTGATTCTATCAGAACGAATAGAATCAACGAAAGCAAAACAGTTTGAAAAGTGATTGTTAATTTTGCATTGATCTTCGATATTTACACGTTTTTAAAAGAACCGAAAGAACCGAAAACCCGGATCTTTGATTTTGAGAACCGGTTCTTTTTGTAGCCCCCAAGAACCGGGAATTCCCGGTTCTTTTGGAACCGGGAAAAACCGGTTCCGATGCCCTAGGTATGTTATGTTATGTTAGTGAAAACAGAAATTTAGTATTACTATTAATATATTGTTGGCGCTACCCACAATTTTGTAAAAAATCCAGCGCAGCGCGCTTATTTCATAAACCGTAGGCGAGTCGTCCACTAAGTTTGATTATAGTTTAATTGAAATTATGTGAATTAACCGGTAGTTGAGTCGACCAATATGCATTATGAACATAGGTGAATCGACCGTAGTTCTAACGAGAGTAGTTGTAATGACTATAGTTCAATTGATATGTACCTAACCAATAGTAACTCTATACGTCATGGGGTGAAAGAGCTGTGTGCACTGCACTGTTATGGTATTTTCAATGTTTCGAAACGTAAGACTAGGCCGTTTCTTCATTTGGACGCACTTAGGAAGATGCGTTCGACGTCGGGTTTTTATCATTAAAACAAACAGTAACAGTGCTAATGTGGTAAATAAATGAATGTCTATGTTTATGTCTATGTCTATGTCTATGTCTATGTCTATGTCTATGTCTATGTCTATGTCTATGTCTATGTCTATGTCTATGTCTATGTCTATGTCTATGTCTATGTCTATGTCTATGTATATGTCTATGTCTATGTCTATGTCTATGTCTATGTCTATGTCTATGTCTATGTCTATGTCTATGTCTATGTCTATGTCTATGTCTATGTCTATGTCTTTGTCTATGTCTATGTCTATGTCTATGTCTATGTCTATGTCTATGTCTATGTCTATGTCTATGTCTATGTCTATGTCTATGTCTATGTCTATGTCTATGTCTATGTCTATGTCTATGTCTATGTCTATGTCTATGTCTATGTCTATGTCTATGTCTATGTCTATGTCTATGTCTATGTCTATGTCTATGTCTATGTCTATGTCTATGTCTATGTCTATGTCTATGTCTATGTCTATGTTTATGTCTATGTTTATGTCTATGTCTATGTCTATGTCTATGTTTATGTCTATGTTTATGTCTATGTCTATGTCTAAAACCCAACGTGATAACCATTGCTGTGATATAAACATACAGACAAACGGACTGTGGTAAAGATGTTAATTGATATGATAATGATTATTAAGATAAAGCCGCGATTATTAAGTTATTAAGGTTATAGGTTATTGAGTTGGTAAATATTAGGTTTCATCATGACAGCTATATATAGCTGCTATGGCTCCCGCTGGAACACACTATTCTCAAGCGAGAGTGATTCGGCAGCCGAATCATTCTCGCTTGTGCTTACGCCGAATTTCGGCTTTAACCCTCTTATCTCAATGCGGTTTGGCGGACGGCACATTCCTTTCGAATTTTTAGTTTCTAGACATGTCGGTTTACTCACGTTGTTTACATGACGACCGATGTGGCGCAGCGGGCGCAGGTCCGCCTGCGACGCAGAGGTTGCGGGTTCGATTCCCGTCTCGGAACAAATGTTTGTACGATCTACAAATATTTGTTCCGGGTGTATGTGTTCTGGGTATTTTCTATATATAATAAAAAATATCTATCTATGTATTGTATTGTATTAAATATATATCAGTCATCTAGTACCCATAATACAGCTCTGTTTAACAGCAGCTTACTTTGGGGCTAGATGATGCTGTGTGGATTGTCCAGCATTATTTATTTATTTATTTATTTATTCACCGGTTTTTAGACATGTTGGTTAACTTATGATGTTTACCTTCACCGCATGAGAGCACTGGCATTGCGCACATAAAAAAGAAGGACATTGAAGCATGTACCTATAATAATTAGCCTCGAAATCATTTTAAGTATCCGAGGTTGTGTCAAAGCATGGTTGTCGGTGTCAACTGAAGTGTCTACCATGTAAGCCTACGGCGCACGTAATGGTAAGCGGTTACCGTAGCTCATTTACGCTTGCAATACCATAGGTATCGTCACCCTGAGACGTAGATCTAATGTCTCATGTGAAATGCGAGCATTACTGCTTGGTGGCGGTAATGGACCTAAAGCCAATATCATAGGTATCGTCACCCTGAGAGTCTTATGTGCCAGTAATTTCACCGTTAACCATACCAACCCATACAGAAATGCGAGCATTACTGCTTGGCGGCGGTAATAGGTAGCGCCATTAAGGAAAATTGTTATTCCAATATTTTTTAACATAACTTTAGGAATGGCTCTGATAATTTTATGACTCAAAAGCATGACATTTACAACTATATTATCATGTTGAAATCACCGTGACACGACTGTTTTTATAATTATTATTGTTAAATTAAAGATAATATCGATTATGTCAATTTGACATACATCGTAGGAATACTAGTTTGTAATCTATTGGGACTATCATAATATTTTAATCCTAATAATAGTATAAGTGAATACAAAGTCTGTTTATTTATATTTATATAAACTTTATACATAATATTGTACTAAGTATAAAGTTTAGATAGCTATAAATAAACAGACTTTGTAAACTTGTAAACTATGACAGAGTCCTTCGGGCGGCCTAGAAACTCTGTCACCAGAAATCAAAATCAAAATCAAAATCAAAAATTATTTATTCAGTAGAATCACAAGGATCACTTTGAAACGTCTTACAAGCTAGGAAAATTTACACCAGTTCCAACGCGCCCATGCCGTAAAAGAACTGGCAACAACACCGGCTGGGTTCCTATCGCTTTTTTTTTTTTTTTTTTTTTTTGAGTTGGCCACTGACTCATACGAACGAAAGAACGAACTTAGTATTATATTAATTTATTATGTAGGTACCTATAGGCAAGTTACACTAATATAATATACTTATTTAATTTTTTATAGGTATTTATAAATATGGGCCAATATTTTTGTAATTTAATAAATTGATGCTTGTTTTTTTTATGTCAGCAAGTGACAAGACAATCAAGGCGCCCACCTGATGTTAAGCACCACTTGACTATTACAGATGCATTGCCCCCAAAGCTTAAAGTTTTCAAGTGTTTGGGTGGCACTGCACGGCGCTTATTTTTATTTATTTTATTTAACATTTTAGGAAAACTTACAGCTAACAAAAGAACAGTTTAAACACTTAATACTTAAAGGCTAACAAGTTTCCACTTTTATGTAGAATAACTAATTTAAAACAGAACAGTATTAAGTAGACGGAGCACCTAAAAAAAAAAGGTATAAATTACGATTAATTTTCACCCCGAGTTGCGCCCAGTAATTTCACTTGCTACAGTGCCCTTCAAACCTAAACACAGTGCAGCTTGCACACTACTGCTTGGAGGTAGAATATCTGACACTGCGGTGGTACCCACCAAGACGGACTCTTGCTAAAGAGTCCTACCACCAGGTAATAAATGATTTATTATTATTTTTATTAACCTGTAGATCGTTTGTAACGGTCTTTAGATGGCTCAACTGTTTCAATTAAAATACCTACTAATACCATTACTAACGTTACACATTAATACCATTTTTTATAAAGGATACTTGTTCTCTGTGTTAGAGCTCGTCCGGGGAAGGACTACCACCATACTTATTTATGCCGCAAAGCAGTAATGCTCGCATTGCTGTGTTCCGGTGTGAAGGGTATGGTTTCCGGTGAAATTACGGCTGTTTTTTCATGGACCTACTATTTTCTCCTATTAGTAGGACCACGAGGGAGACCTATTTCTGTCTTTCCTATTATATACTATAAATAGAAACAACCAATAATTTATACACCCTGTATATATTATTGTGTAATTACATCCTGTATATAAAAGTATGTGGTTACCAAAAGAAACAATGATAATAAAAGTATGAACTTCATATTATTTAGGTAAGTGTTTACAACCTAAAGTTGATTGAAACAAATACTAAATTTCTGGTGCTTCGGCGGCCGCTGAAGTTGATACTTTTATTATCATTGTTTCTTTTGGTAACCACATACTTATATATACAGGATGTAATTACACAATAATATATACAGGGTGTATAAATTATTGGTTGTTTCTATTTATAGTATATAATAGGAAAGACAGAAATAGGTCTCCCTCGTGGTCCTACTAATAGGAGAAAATAGTAGGTCCATGAAAAAACGGCTGAAATTACTGGCACATGAGGCTTTCGATCTTAGCCTCAAGGCAACCTGCAAGTGATACCTCTGGTATTGCAAGCGTCCATAAGCTGCGGTAACCGCTTACCATCTTGTGGGCCGTACGCTTGGTTGCCACATCAGTTGTATAAAAAAAAAAACATAAAAAATGGGTTATGGACTTCGTTCAAACCCAATTTGCAGTTGCTAACTGGTATGACAAAACTGTTATCTTTGTTGCAACTGATAAGCTGATATCTGAAGGCGTATGACCTTAGCTTAAGTACAAGCACACGATATTTCATTTTTTAAAGAGACTTCAAAAAAGGAGTAATATCAATCAATTTGACTGTTTTTTTTGTATGTTTGTTACGCGATTTTTCAGCCAGTTAAAAATTGATTTTGATGATACTATATAATATGTTTGATAGACAAAACTTCAGAAAAGGTCACACAATAAATTTTATCGAATTCGGTTCAGTACTTTTTTAAAAAAATACAATCTGCCGAAACATTTTTTAAGTTTGACGCCCGTAGCATATGTCCGCTGCGAAACCACCGCAGTAATTTTGCTGTCTTATACGTATATTGACGTATATGTATATTGTATATTGTAGGAGAAGCGGAATACTAGCAAAACTGCCTGTTAATAGTTAATAATTAGTAACTCATAGAATTTGACTATAAATAACAAAATAATAAAAATAAAAATTCTAAATAATTTTAAATTCTTGTTGCGTTCTTTTTAATTTGTATTTTTAATTTTAAATTTGTATTTTTGCATGCCGAGTGAAACGATGAAGTGTGTATAAATAATAAATAAATATAAATAAATAATGCTGGACAATCCACACAGCATCATCTAGCCCCAAGGTAAGCTGCTGTTAAACAGAGCTGTATTATGGGTACTAGATGACTGATATATATTTAATACAATACAATACATAGATAGATATTTTTTATTATATATAGAAAATACCCAGAACACCCGGAACAAATATTTGTAGATCGTACTAACATTTGTTCCGAGGCGGGAATCGAACCCGCAACCTCTGCGTCGCAGGCGGACCTGCGCCCGCTGCGCCACATCGGTCGTGTAACACTTATACTTTACTTACTTACTTACAATAAGACCTTATGTAACTGTACTTCTAGCAAAATAAATCATTTCATTTCATCGGTTTTGTTTTTTTCTAAAAATTATTAGGTACCTACATATAGCTAAAAACCCTTGTTAACTACCATTCAATCCTATCCATCCAAAGGTTGTCTGGTAGAGATCGCTATTTAGCGATAAGGCCGTCCATTGTAATACCTGTTAGTAATTTAAGACTGTCCTTGCCAAATTTGTTATAATGTGGTGTTCAATAAAGTATTTTCTATCTATTTATTTATTTCAATTCAACTGCTTACCGCACTTACAGTGATAACCATCGCGTGCAGCAAGCCATTACAAGTTTGTACATAATTAAGGTATATAGGTATACACACACACTAACTAGAAAAATTAATACAGGAGTCCAACATATCATTGAATTTAGAAAAAAATAAATCAATTTCTGGTGTCTGAGCAAGCAAGGCGTTGAGCAGATTAAGGGCCTGTGTCGTAGGAGCATGCCAAGCAGTTTGTGTTCGCACCAAGGGAGCTGCAAACAGGCGTGGCGCGCGCAATCGTCTATCTTCTATCTATCTATCTACCTATCTATCTAATTGGTTGGACGTTTCACAGGGCCATCTAATCTGTTATGGTGTACCTGGCCCCCTAGCTGGCCCCCTAGCATAGCGATTTCATCTCTACTCTACAGTAGAATAGACAAGGCATATTTTTTTTGCTGAGAATAAATTGCAGCATAGACGCTGCAGACCTCACTACAGAACTCTGTGCTGTAATACAGACTCACGCGAGAAGTATCGTCGAGATAGCGCGATGTGGCGATGCGGGCGAGCCGCCTGTGACGCAGGAGGTTGCGGGTTCGATTCCCACTTTGAACATTTAATATTTGCAGATCAAACTACAGACAAAACAACCGGAACAAATTTTGTTCCGAGTGATCCGAGTGAAAATACCCAGATTTTCTATGTAAGTAGTCTAAAAAAAAACATGTCAGAGATTTTTCCTCGAATTCATTTTTTATTACTCATGTATTTATAGTTTATTTAATAATCAAGAGATAATGTTATGATCGTTTTTAAAACAATATTAGTCAAGAAACGCAGAGATAAAAGCTTGTCTAGGTATTAGAAGATGTAGACAGTTTCCGAAAAAATGTTTCTATTCTCAAATGTCAAAAATAGAAAAAATTAAACGCCATGCTCGCATCCGTGGACTCATCTCTAGGTTAGACTAAAGAAGTTTTTTTACGCTCATTCTTTCCATCGCCATGCTCGGGACCGAAGAAATGTTTGTAACTCTCTGCACTTACCTATCATTTTTCCCTAACTCTACACTAGACAAAATCATTGTTTACGCTGTTCATTCTCTCTGAGGTTTCACGTAGTGCTTATAATCTCTTGGGTGGTTTCGTTCCCGTACGTAGAAATTTTCTCTAGGGCTTGTCTTCCGAAACGTTATGCTCGCGCGAAAGAGAAAATCAGAAGACAAGATACTGTTGTCTATTCTACTGTAGAATAGAGATGATATCGCCATAGTAGGGGTGCTGCTGTTTTGAATCAAGGGCTTCCCCTTTTATCCCAAGAATTTGCATCCCAATAGGTTTTTATCTCCTTTCAACCAAAAAATATGGAGAAAAATACCTATTGGGGGTATCCTGGGTTGAAAGGGGAAGCTCTTGCTATTTTGTGCAACGCTACGCTTCATAAAAACTGCATAAAATAAAACAAGCACCTTCTTACAACTATTTAATATAACAAAATGTCATGACAATATCACAGTTCACTCTTCGACGGCTGTTGGCGCCAGACCCTAAAAGCCTTTACAGCTCTGAAGACATCTTCAGTAAACACCTTCGGAAGCTCCAGCGCTAAGAAATGCCCTCCATCATCCAGCACCGTGGTGTTCAGAAGGTTGTAGAACTTGGTGCGGAGGATGTTGGGAGGTTGGTAGACCATCTCGTTCTTGGCTTGGATTGCCCAGGTCGGGACGTAGGTCGCGTAGCTGGATAAAGATAAAGATAATAAATAAATAAATAATGCTGGATAATCCACACCGCATCATCTATATAGCCCCAAGCTAAGCAGAGCTTGTGTTATAGGTACCAGATGACTGCTAAACTTAATACGAGGTATTCCCGCGAACTGTACACACACACACACTTTTTCAAAGTTGTTAGGCCATGACAGAGGCAATCGGGGGCCTAGAAACTCTGACTCTAACTCACCAGAGTTGACAACTGACTCATACGAAATTACTTTTTTTTAGTGCACACTTTTTGTTCCCATTGCTGCACAGAAACAATACAATACATTTTTTTATTAGATATACAATAAAGATAAAGATATTTATTTTCAAAATTGTAGGTACAATTTATCTGTTACTTAACCTAACTACATAGTAAATGGGGAGAAGGAAATACATTTGTTTTGATTCATAATCAAGGACTAAGAAAGCGCAAATCTTGTAGTAAATACTCTATCTGCTGTTCTGCCATGAAAACGTCTGTCCAAACCATAATTATACGTACTTGCATTAAGCACTTGACTACCGTGAAGTTTTAGAGAATTTACTTCACAGTCATGTGTCGTCTTTGGTAACAGTTAATGTGATTGTGTAATAACGGAATTAAGGTAAGAATGACACGAAATTTCAGTCAAAAGCTACAGAATCATTTTCAATACATACTCAATACTCAATATTTTGATTGTCATCACATTGGTACATGGGGTGAAAATACAAATCGTGGATCACAATGTGCACCCATTAGGGCATAACAATAGGTGAATTTTTATGGTAGGCCAGCAGATTTTACTTAAAAATCTTCATTCCACTCTTAACTTCAAACTCTTCTAAATTTAGAAACAAACTAACAACTATATTAAGATTGCATGGCGAGGCGAATGGTCTAGGGGCCTATTTTTGTCTCGAGATACGCCGATAAGCTAGTGTCTTACTAAGCTGTGATCAGAACAAAATTGCTGATGAATAATGACGATTACCTGTCTAACTTCAAGTTCCTGTTTTTACTGCTCATGTTCTCAGCATAGAACCTCATGGACGTGGTAATAGAGTTTGGAATCCAGTACATCATGAGGTTATCAATCAGCTGTTCCTTGGAGAACCTGAAGGTTAGCCCACCGTCCGCCTTGAGTTTGTGGTCTCGTCTGGTCCAGGACGAGAACTTCTCCAGGATATAGGCTAGAAGACCTGATGGAGAATCTGAGAGGGCAACACCTGAAATTGAGAAATGATTTTGTGGTGAGGCAAGTGGTAAGGCTCTTTAGCAAGAATGTTTCTTGGTGGGTAGCATCGCAGTGCCGGATATTCTGCCTCCACGCAGAATATCATAAAGAGAAATCATCAAAAAAAAGCTAGGAATCCAGCCGAGTTTATTGCCAGATTCTTCTGGGCTGGGCGCGTGGAACTAGCGTAAATTCACCTAGCTTTAAGACGTTTCAAAATGATCCTTGTGATATTATTGAATAAATATTTTTTTTACTTTACTTTACTTTACTAGCAGTGTGCAAGTTGGACTGTGTTTTGGTTTGAGGAAAGAGCGACACGACAGCCAGTGAAATTATTGAGGTAAATAATAACTAGCAGTTCTTCGAACAGTAGACCTCGCCAGCACAAACTTGTAAAGTGAGCTTTCAAAGTGAGCAACATATTGCATTTTGAGGAACTATTTTGCTCATCACGCTGAAGATCCTTAGCAGATCTTCACCAAGTATCAGACAAACTTAAAGTTAATACTTACCTTTCATATAAAATAAAAATCATCGAAATCAAATCACATTAGGCGGAGATATTCAGCAGCCCCCTTTTTTTCCCTTTTTGGAGAAAGTACGCCCATTATCAAAAATCCCCGACGACAATCAAATTCTATAAATTCATAGAACCTGCATACCAAAATTCAAACAGATTGGTTGAAAAATGCGACCTGTAGGCGAGAACACAAAAAGACCGGACAAACTGACATCCAAAAGCATTTTTGGCCAATCTCGAAACTGAGACGCTTTGCTCGCTCGGTCAATAACGTTTTAGGTGATAAGCGCAATGCAATGCTTCAAGTATTGGGTAATACTGTAACACCAGGTAAACGACTTGACAGTCTCGTCATATTTGATCAGGACGCAGTTGCAGTGTCACCTAAAGCTTTGAGTTTCACAGTTCTGCTTGGCACTGAACTGCACTTCTTCACTTCGAGACGTAGTTAAGTTTTTTTGTAATTTCACTTGATAAAGTCACAGAGTAATATAAAAAAAATAAATAATAAATATTACTCTGTGCTATAGTGCCATTCAAAACTAAACACTGTGATTAAACACAGTAATGCTAGGCAGAATAACTTTGTGTTATGTTTTTCGAATTTACATTTTATTTTACACCAAGGTGGCAAACACGCACACGGCTCACCTGTGTTAAGTAGTTATCGTAGCCTGTGGACGCTTGTAATACTAAGTAGATGTTTCACTCACGCGTTGCCGACTCTTTAAAAATTTTAAAACTCCCTTTTTGAAGACCCCATACTGTAGTCTCCAGAGAAAACCTCAGCAGGGAGATCATTCCACCTAAGTGTTAGCGGGAGGAAGTTCTGAAACAGTACGGTACGCGACCAACCTGGCTTTAAAATGTGAAATAACATTCACATTTTAAGATATTATTTCTCGCCAGTAAAGCTTGTATGTTGCGTCGGTAAACAGACGCAACATCTCAAGTATCGACAAAAAGTTGACATGAATGACCGGTTCGCCTTTCTGCCCACTGCGTTAGACCATGCAAGCACGACCGCTATCTGTATTTATTATCAATTTTAAATGTACTAGGTAAGTTCTATTTACAGAACAAAATTATGTACGCGGGCACATTACAATAATAAATACATAATAAGAGCATTGGCCTAGTGGCAGTGACCCCGCCTTTCAATTCTAAGGTTCTAAGGTAATGGATTTTTTATTCGAAAACATTATGTGCGCAATGCCATACTCTATCTCTCTCTCTACCTGGCTATTTATCCCACATGGTGGTGGTCAGCCCTTAACTCAGAAAAATTTAACACTAACAAATAACCAATAACCAACTTACCAACAGTATCAGGTTTGGTACTTTGTATGTGGAAGTAGCCAGTCTCCTCGATAAGATAGGAGAAATGGTTGAAAAACGGATATATTCTGTCAGCCAGTTCGCTGTCTACTATGAGAGAGGGGATCCAGGCGCCGATGATGGTACGCAGCATGGAGCAGCCATTCTGAAAGAATAACATTTGAGCTAAGCTGTTACTGTAACAGAAGGGTTGCTAATTTGTTGCCATCTCGAGACGTGGACTTTGACGTGGAGCTAAATCTCTTGGTTATTTTTGTTTTTATAGTGTTAACCATCACTCTATAGGGGAATACTAAAGATTATAAATATCCCTAAAATGATTACGCCTAAATAAAGACGAAAAATATCTAGTACTATTCCGCTTAACCTTTTAACTGATGAGGTCACACAGTTACCACAGTTAACCTCAAAAGAAAAATATCGACACGTGTTTCATCCCTCCACGGAATAGTACTAGATATTTTTCGTCTGTTTTTTATTTTGTAATGGATTTCCGCAAAGTAACGCCTGAATCTATCAATTATGATTACGCCTCATAATCAAAATCAATCAAAAATCTCATGTCCTAGTAATATCACCGATAGATAGATAGATAGATAGAAAACACTTTATTGCACACCACACATAAAGAAATACAAACATAGGAGTAATATATAACATAAAACTAGTAGCGGAAGTACAATGGGCGGCCGATACCCGGCCGATACCCGGCCTTTAAACCAAAACACAGTATTGCAAGCATTACTGCTTGACGGCATACTACATTCTATACATATACGTACATACATACTCCATTGCGCTCAAAACGGCTACCGTCACGACGGCAAGATTCACTGGCAGTATGATGATGATGAACTTACGTAATAGCCATGTTAGTGTGGAAGCCACAGTGGAAGCCCAGAATATCTTCATTGTAAAGTAAGTTAATTCGTATAAGTCAGTGGCCAACTCTGGTGACAGTGTCTAGCCTGAAGACCTCTGTCATGGCCTAAGAACTTTGAAAAGCCGGGACCGACTGCTTAACGTGCCCTCCGAAGCATGGGATCGTAATTTAATCATACGCTTCATTGTATAGTGTAAACATGGCGAAGCCGACTGTCATGATAAAGAACTTACGTTTGTGACAGCCATGTTAGTGTGGAAGCCCAGAACATCTTCAGGGAACAGTGTGGACATGGCGGAGCCGACCGCCGCTCCCCAGTCTCCCCCCTGCACGTAGAACTGCTTGTAACCGAGACGGTGCATCAAGTTACGGAAGATTACCGCTGCTTGGGGCACGGCAAGACCTGGCCGGACTGCTGGCTGGAAATAAAAACGTTACATTATTGACTGATTAGAGTAAGTTCCATCACATGCGCCAATCCGCATTGGGCCCGTTTGGTGGATTAAGACCCAATCCCTCTCGCACGAGAGTAGGCCAGTGTCCAGCAGTGGAAACATTAGAAGGCTGTCATGATGAATGTATGTTTGTAAGAATTAGTGGCCAACTCTGATAATGGACTTGGCTACCTAAAGGCCTCCGTCATAGTCGAATGATAAGTAGCATGGAAACGCTTAACTGAGCGTTCTGAAGTTTCAACTTACTGATTGAAAATCAACTAATCTAAACCAAGATCTGATATTTTAAGAGGATTCTTCCTTTTTTCAGGGTCTTTAAGAAATGGGCTACATGGGTTTCGGAAAAGTCAGTTCCATTAAATCCAACGGCTTTGGTAAGCAACTGCCTTTAACAACTGTGGTTTAATATTCTGTATGATTCTGTATTTAGTTATCCTTGAGGAAACCATTATTTGCATAAAGATTATCTGCAATTCTAATAATAAACATAATTGATGTTATTGAGTGCTGCTACCTACCACAGTTTAGTTTGAGTAAGTTTTCGACTATTACTTATTACAATGCCTAAATGACTGACTAATAATCTTCATGACAACCTTATTTCCCATTGCTGAGACACAAGCCTTCTCATAAGCGAGAGTGGTAAGATAAGTCATAATCCACCATACGAACCAAATGCGAATTGGTCATGACACAATGTCTTTAGAACAAGGAAGTCGATTTAGTTACGTCGGTTTTTTAGCGATGTTTTTCTTCACCGTTTGAGGTCAGCACAGAAGCCTTCGGGCGGCCTATTAACTCCGTCACCAGTTTGCCACTGGCTCAGATGAACTTACTTTCCGTTTATTAGCACAAGCATTTACTGACTGTCAACCAGAAATTTAAGCATACCTCCGAGAAGCCATATCCAGGCAGACTGGGGACGATGACTTCAAACGCAAAGTCATATCCTTTCTGCTGCTTGGTGAGCAGTGGTATTGCCTCGTAGAACTCCCTCACGGAGCCGGGCCAGCCGTGGACGAGGAGAAGTGGGAGAACCTGGACTCCAGCTGGGACCTAAACGAAAAAGTTAGTCAAAAACTTTAAAACACAGTCTAGACTAATTTTATCATGCAAAGAACTCAAGTCTACATGTCGCACGCACGAATAGATTGAACTAAACTGATCCCAAAGCATCTCGAGTACCAAAATACTCGTCATAAGATTTTTGCTAAGTAATCAAACTTTCGAGAATTATATCCACCGCGTCGCGATGTAATAATATGCACAGTACACTGCACAGTTCATATCACGACGTGGAAGAAGAAGGGCGTCGTATCACTCCACCCTGAATAAGACTCGAAATTGAGTCGAAAACTGTTTCGACTTAATTTCGAGAGTTAATAATATCCCAGTACTTGAAATCACCTGTTTTTAAAATAAAATAAATAAATAAATAATGCTGGACGATCCACACAGCATCATCTAGCCCCAAGGTAAGCTACTGTTAAACAGAGCTGTATTATGGGTACTAGATGACTGATATATATTTAATACAATACAATACATAGATAGATATTTTTTTATTATATATAGAAAATACCCAGAACACCCGGAACAAATATTTGTAGATCGTACAAACATTTGTTCCGAGGCGGGAATCGAACCCGCAACCTCTGCGTCGCAGGTGGACCTGCGCCCGTTGCGCCACATCGGTCGTCAAAATGAATAACAAGACCACTAAAACACCATACCCAGAAATAATTTAACACTGATCAACTCCATACCACCAAGTCTCATTTCTGCAGTCGTTTCTGATATACAATTTTATATAACAGTCTATCAGTTACCTGAGGCTTAACCCTGATAAAATGTATATCAATCCCTTGAACGTAAGTCTTGAACTGCGGAAACTGGTTAAGGAACTTCTCCCTCTCTGCAAAAGGGTATTGATCAGCCCAGTAGTCTGTCCAGGACTTCAGCTGGGCGGTGTTGAAACCGTACTCAAAACCAACTCCTTCAAGAGGAGGAGTGAGTCGGTGCGGAGCTTTAAGGCGAAGTTGAAGCTCTTTGATAATCTGTAATAAATTGTTTTAAATCAGTAAAAGCTTGAAATAGTCTAGGTCTGAATACAATGAAAGCCTTTCTCTTCATTTACAATCTACACCACCACGATGTCATTATATGATTGGGTAGCTTGCCTAACAACACTGTCAATCATACAGAATTTTCTAAAGTTCAAAACCTAGCTAGAGGGATACTTCTTTAGTTTAAGAGATAAAATGTGAGGTTCCCCAATGAGATAAGGTGTGATTTTGCGGGACGCGGCAGACGGCGAACTGCGCTACTTTGCAGTATTCATCTAATTTTGTATGATAGGTACTCATTCAATAAATAGGTACTCTTTGCAGAGTTTGCAATATCAAGCAAAGTTTTGCCGTTTTCCGTCGCAGCACAGATACCGGGCTTGGGTAGTACAAAGGTAAAAATGTCTGTGCGGACCGGCTGTATATGTGGCAAAAAGTATGAACGTCATAATGCAAACCTAAACACCAATGCTAAAGAAAGTATTTACGAAACCTTCCTGTACAAAAATCTACCTGACAAATATACCAGCGCAAGTAGACCGGAGTGTGTGTGGGAAAAGACCGTGTAGTTTTTTTATCGCTAGTGACGTGCGATTGGCCTGTGCAGGCAAACCTGTACAAGTAGACCTTTCTGGTAGACCACAGCGTGTATGGTCGCCATAAGTCTTACCGTTTCATCAAACTTGATTTTAAACGACCTGACGGTGTTGTCCAGTTTACCCTTCAGCTCGTTCAGACCCCACCACTCGTCAAGGTTCAGCTGAGGAGCCGGGGCAGGGTTGTACCACTGGTATGAGAAGTAGGAGCCACCTCCTACAGCCAGAAGACCGAGGAACTTGATGAAGAGCATCCCCATTTTGACTGAAAATACTTAAATTAGTCATCATCATGACACCCTACGTTTCTGCTGGGATACTGGCACACTCTCAAGTGATTCAGAACGTAGATCAAATGCGTTAACGTCTTTCGAGTTTTCTTGGACATGTCGGTTTCCTCAGGATGTTTTCCTTCACCGTATGAGAGCACATACATTTTTAGCTGCATGATATTCTTTACCGACACAAATTAGGTATCTCCTTCGTGTTTTTCTGTGAATGAAGGATTTTTTTTTAATTTATTTATCGTAATAAAAAAACTTGAACAAAGTAAAGGAAAATAAAGTAAAGTAAATAATATATTTACTCAATAATATCACAAGGATCATTTTGAAACGTCTTAGAGCTAGATGAATTTACGCCAGTTCCACGCGCCCCAGCCTCGAAGAATCTGGTAACAAACTTGGCTGGGTTCCTAGCTTTTTTTTTAATGATGAACTTAAAACGAACACTACAAAACCACCGAGGTTAGGGCAAGTGTTGTTTAGTGATAAACCAGTGAGGTAATAAGTGTTAGCTTAGTGTTATGACATAATTCTTTATGTTATCTGAGGCTTAGTCAAAGCTATTGTAAAAAACTTAAGAATGTACGTAGATACCTATGGCAGGCATTACAAGTTTAGTAAAAACTCATATTTGTATGGTTTTTTTTTTTTTATACCGCAGCCTATGGACGTTTGCAATACCAGAGTTATCCCTCGCGGGTTGCCACCTTGAGGCATAGATCGAAAGCCTCATGTGCCAGTAATTTCACCGGCAACCATACCCTTCACACCGAAACACAGCAATGCGAGCATTACTGCTTTGCGACAGACTAGTAATTTTTGACATACCTATTATGTCAAAAATTACTAGTTAGCTAGTTGTGAGAACATAAAATATGATCGGGAATCCTGTTTCCAGTCATTTTCAGAGAACTTTTATCCTGGAAAAAGAAGCAGAGCCAAATCGGTTCAGTAGTTGTTGAGTTATAGAGGAACAAACATCCAAACTTTCGTATTTCTAATACTAGTGTGATAATGTACACCGATGTGGCACGGCGGGCGAAGGTCCGCCTGCAACGCAGGAGGTTGCGGTATCGATTCCCGCCTTGGGACAAATGTTTGTACGATCTGAAAATATTTATTCCGGGTGTTCTGGGTGTTTTCTACGTATAATAAAAAATATCTGTTTATGTATTGTATTGTATTAAGTACGAGTACCTATATCAGTCATCTAGTACCCATAATACAAGCTCTGCTTAACTTGAGGCTAGATGATGCTGTGTGGATTGTCCAGCATTATTATATTTTTATTTACTTTATTAAAAGGAGAAAGGGAAGACCTTTACCCAGCAGTAGGACGATATGGGTTGATAATAGTTAATATATATTATTATAATATACATTACCTAACCGACTATGCTCACGCGGAAAAGCGATATATTGTGGCAATTTTCGTAGTTCAGCCACGTTCAGCAATCCATGAGTGAACTATACTTAATTAGTTGACACGAAGTTGAACTACGATAGTCACCACGAATATCGTTTGTCGCTTTTAAGAGTATCCCGTTATTTAAAACATTCCAGAGATAATTTAACTCTACATAGAAGTCAATAACACCCTTGAGTCTGAATAAATACGATCCAAAATGAAACGAACGCTTCGTTGCTTTCGCCGTGATATTTCTCGTCGAAATATACCAACAAACTTACCTGTTTTTTGGAACACGTTAACACGCACGTCTGCTTCAGTTGAACACCGATCGAGCACTGACTTGTGACGAGTCTTGCTATGTAAGTAGGTAAGTAGGTAGATTACACTTGGTAATCATTCGGAATACCTCTATCATTATTGCTACGTCGCGCGTTGTTAGGTGAGCTCGCCCACTTCGAACATAGATTATTCTTAATGTCTTTGCTCGCCCATATAAGTGACATGATGACATTTGCACCATGACTGACTTAGTAATACCCACTGGTTGGTCAAAGTCAAAGTCAAAAAGTCAAAAATGATTTTTTTCAATAAAATCACAAGGACCATTTTGAAACGTCTTGAAGCTAGTTGAATTTACGCCAGTTCCACGCGCTCCTTTTATATGTCAGCAAATGAAGATGTTATTCGCCTGATGCTAAGCATCATAGCAGTTGTGCAGTGTCACCCAACACTAGTTCACACTTATAATATCTCCGCTAGTTCAAGTCTCTTTTTAAGTCAAGTTTTTTTTTAATTTAAATAAGTACATGTACGCTTACCTTATACCTATTTGCATATTATTATTGTACTACTTACCTATTTAAAAAAAACTATATAACTACCATCATGCCGATAGGTCATCTTGGTTAGACTTTTAAAATTTAATTTAATTTTGATTTGGATCAGTTGAGCCACAGATAACATAGCTATCTATAATTCGTTTGTAACTTCTCTAAATGGCTCAACTGTTTGGTCTATAAATGGCTCATTTGTTTCATATTTTTTATATTTTGTAGGTAAGTAATTATTGTTATTTAATTCTTTATTGCACAAAAACAAAATATTGTATAAAGAGAGGAAGGTAATTATGTATCTACTGATTATAATTTATATTACTTACTATGTAGTTTATTTCGTTTCTCTAACTTTAAAGTTCAGTTCGATCAAACACACTTATGAATACAAAATACAGATTAAAACTCATACATAATAAATTGAAATGATCCAAGGCACGTGTCTTTATCGCTCAATAACACATTTGATACTTGACTTGCATTGCATCCCCTGTATTAGGGTGGAAATACCCCTGGGAAACCAAAACCACTGATCCGTCTGGATCCGTCCTTATATTAGTTCGTGAGTGATAAAAAATAGCTAGGAAAACCATTCAAATATATTACCCTATAAAAAAAAAAAATTGGTGGTCTAGTGGTAATGACCCCGCTTTCCGGTCCTAAGATCGTCGGTTCGTAACCTGACGTGCACCAAAGAAATTCACTATTCGAAAAAACCGTGTCGTGGGTTCATGTCCTGCTTGAGGCAAAATAATTTAACTCCAGTACGACCAAAGTTAATGTACTACGTACTACACGTACTATGACTTTGACACCAGCCAGAGGTATGACAGACAGTGACAGCAGGAGCAACCAATGTTGAATTCCCTACACATTCACCATAGCTCGCCAAACGTAGTGCTTACATTCTCTTGGGCTCGCCAGTTGAGCTACCGCCATCTAAATAGACTGCTTTTTTTTTAATAACTTGAGACGAAAACCCCTAATGCAGCTTCCTACCGCATCGCGTGGTGGCACTGCACTACAGTAGCTATTTGTAGTAACACCATAATTTCGCAAGAAAACTTTGCAAGAACTTGGAGATAATTTAAGTAATTAATTTATATTAATTAAAAATTAAATATCTAAAAAACCAAAAACATACTTACAGTTCGTTCGTTCGTTCGTATGAGTCAGTGGCCAACTCTGGACTCATACTTACAGTGGAGTTAATAACCTACTCCTTTTGTCGAAGTCGGCTAAAATATATATATATATATATTTTAGGATCGAACTCCTGTTGAAGGGGTAAGTAGCGTCATCTCTTTTTCTCACCGAAAGTTTATACCAAAAAGGTTTGACTAAAAGAGAGACATGACGAAGGGCATGGTGAAACCGTATCACTATCGTCAATTTAGGTTAACAGGTGATCTATAGATGGCGCTGTGCACAATCACAATGTTGCCGTTTCAAACACAAAGAGGGCGCCACTGCACAGAATAGAAAAAAAAAACTACAATTACTTATTTCATGCCCTTTAAGTGCTTATGCAGTTTATTCTGATTAGATACGAAGTAAGCAAAAACTTTTATAGCAATTTACTGCATTTTGAGGCGCTTTTGATCATCAAACTGAAGATCCTCATCAGGTCATCACCAAATTTTTATAAAGCCAACTTCAAATTAATATCTTTATAAAAAAAATCAGATCGCACGAGGCGGAGATATTATCTAGTAGCAGCCTTTTTTCCCAATTCGAAAATAGTACGCCCTCATTTTAAAATTTCCGATGACAAACAAATTTTATAAAGTCATAGAACCCTGTAGATACCAAGTGTCAAATTGTCTTTGGCTATCTTGTCAAAACGACATGAGTCTTCCCATTTTAATTATTTTTCTCGTGTTATTTTTAGTTTTGTTGCGTAAACTTGGTGGCAGTTTATCCAATTTAACTTGTTTACTTAGCACAAGTGTAAGTAATTGAAATGGAGGGGTGATGTTGGTTGGTAATTTAGTCAAAGACTTTCCAAGAGAATTTTGAAAGAAAAGTCATCGTTTCTTTCCAAATTTCGTTTGTTTACGTTGCTAAGCGACAATCAAACTAATACACTTGACACTGGCAAAATTGTGGCAAACTAGCCACAGAGGCCATAAAAGAAAAGAAGAAGAAGAAGAAGATAGGTACCAAGTGTCAACTGATGACGAGAACAGACCACAGAGTAATAACAGACTGACTACAGACAAGCATTTTTGGTCAATCTCGAAACTGAGACGCTTCTCGATCGGTCACTAAAAGGCAAATAACAAACAAATCTATCTTTATTGAGGCGTAAAAGCATTACATTACATAAATTATCTAGTAGTAAATAATTTACTTAGGTACACTACCTACACATACAATGTTCAAAGATTAGAGTTTGCTTTTATTGTCGTTTTAAATTAAGTCTCTGAAAATTGTTTTGGTCATTTTTCTCTGTGGAGGCCGAAATTATTTTTAGAGACTTATAAATGAAGCTTAGTTTTCACTGAAACGTAGAAAGTAAGTATTTTATTGTATAAGTATAATTAGTTGAAAAAATATAAATAGATAAGTTCTGTTAGTCATACAAGAAACACAATTATATTAAAAAATATATTATTTTTAGATATTAATTAACAATAATTAATATTTAAAAAATCAAATATTTTTTTTGAGAAACTACAGGCCAACAACAGTAATTAAATTAAAAACTTAAACATGATACAGTTCAAAAATCCATAGTATCAGTGAAAATAAAGCTTTTTTTATTTATTTATTTTTGTTACTGGCTCCATTTTTATTATATTTTATTGTCATTCCACACTCTATAATATAATTAAAAGAAAATACATTTCGTTGCGAGAGAGAGATAACGTAGAGGTATTAGATAGAACAGTTTTTATAAGAGTCATTCAAACTTTGTACATACAATCTAAAGTCTTTTGAAACTAAGCTAATTAAAGCCATCTATCTTAGAAACTACATAGTTTTCAATAAATAATTAAATAAATTAAAATTGACAGTCAATACAATAAATATTAACCTAATAACAAATTATTATTAGTTAACAATAAATAAATAAATAAATTAGTACATACCAAGCTTGACAGTCAATACATTAATAAATTAAAATTAATGAATAATAAATCATCATCATGACAGCCTTCTAATGTTCCCACTGTTGGGAAACGGGCCTACTCTCGGGCGAGAGTGATTGGATCTTAATCCACCACGCAGACCCAATGCAAATTAGTTAATACCAAATAAATTTATTAATTGCTGATCCTACAATAGAATTCCTTGTCTAGCAATCAGAGTAGTGGCACTATAGCACCCACCAAATATTTGCAGGTTATGCAGAGATGCAACAAGTATTTGCCTCGAAGTGCCAGTTTTGTACCACTTTTTTTTTTTATATAACTGAAGTGGCAACCAAGCGTACGGCCCACAAGATGGTAAGCGGTTACCGCAGCCTATGGACGCTTGCAAAACCAGAGGTATCACTCGCGGGTTGCCACCTTGAGGCTAAGATCGAAGCCTCATGTGCCAGTAATTTCACCGAAAACTATACCCTTCACACCGGAACACAGCAATGCGAGCATTACTGCTTGGCGGCAGAAATAGGTGTGGTGGTAGTCCTTCCCCGGACGAGCTCTATCACAGAGAACTCTACTACTCTTGCACTGTCCCCATTAATCGGGTCAAAATCATGGGCACATCGGGAAATACACGTGCGTTTTAGCTACACACTCGTTTCTTTGCCACCGCGCACCGACCAAATTTATTTAACAACGTTTTATAATTACCTACTAATAAACGTAAAAAATTAAATTATGCGTCTGGTTAGATGGAATTTCAAACAATGCGGTTTTGCAGCCGAGACGTGGGTTTTGCAAAAGTATTGGGTTAATTGATAGATTCAGGCGTTACATTGCGGAAATCCATTACAAAATAAAAAACAGACGAAAAATCTCTAGTACTATTCCGCTTAACCTTTTAACTGATGAGGTCACACAGTTACCACAGTTAACCTCAAAAGAAAAATATCGACAAACTTTGGCTCCAGCGCTCGACGGAGCAACACGTCTGCCGGAGAACAAGTCGATGGTCCTGAGGATGTCCCGTGGAGGGATGAAACACGTGTCGATATTTTTCTTTTGAGGTTAACTGTGGTAACTGTGTTACCTCATCAGTTAAAAGGTGAAGCGGAATAGTACTAGAGATTTTTCGTCTGTTTTTTATAAAGTATTGGGGTTTTATACTCGGAAGTACATTAGATATTATCGAAATTAGTAATAGATCAATTTAATTGATTTAAAAAAACTAAAAAATAAAACTTATAAGGATGTTATTATTTAAAAATAGTAATTGCAATCTGTACCTAAATCTATAACAGATTCTATGACAGGCACACTGCTACCACATCACATCGCTAAAGGCTAAGCCATTAGTTCAACTAGAGCATTTATTAAATTTATTAGAATAAATTCCCCTAATAAATATTACACACACTTTATAACACACAAAACTCGACACAAACAAACTAAAATAAGTACGCTGCACTACTACTACTAACTTTGAACTTCCTATACAAACAAATATTTAATACCTAAAATAAATAATTATACCAAAATTATTATGCTGCTACTAAAATTTAAAACACCGTGAAAACTGTTTTAAATTATTATATAAAATAAAAAAAGCTTTTAATAATAATATAATAAGTAAGTAATTAAACAGAAAAAAGACTACTTACCTACAAAATTATATACAAAAAAAATTTAATCATTTTTTTTTCATACATAACATCCACATCAATTCAGCTATATCAATAAGCAAGCAAGCATTTTAGGGAATTTCCTTACAAAGCAATAAGTTTTTTTTTTTATTTATTATTTATAATTATTATTATAAAAAATCTAGAAAATGTATAAATTCACAACCTATTATTTTGTCTATTAATTCATTATTATCTTTGCTGAGTACAGTTTTTTTTATTACTTTATTGTCTTTTACAAATTCTAAGCAAATAATTTTTTTGCTGATTGAATATCATTTTCACTGCGGGGTTTAGGCCTTCTAGTACTAGTTTTAGGTTATAATTCTAGATAACAATAACTCTAGTCATTAGAATATTTAAATTTTATTTTATGTAGTACTGAAAAAAGTGTTCTAATTGATTTAATTTTGGTCGTCATTTATATTTAAAAAATAAAGGCTTCTTGGCAGGTTTTACGCTAAAAGGCTATAATTTTATATTTGGACAAAGATGAAAATATTTAAGGCGAACTTTAATTTATATAAGATGTTTAGACGATATAACTTTACAGCTGCCAAATAAAAAAAAACTCATTTTATTTACACCTACTTCAAAAATAATCTTGTACTACGTCTCACGACTCTTCAAATTTATTTAAAAATTTTATTCTCCCCCTTAAAAATAAGTTTAAGGAATTAGATTCTAACCACTAAACTATCTTTATAAAAGTTAAATTAAGTAGAGTACCTATTATTTAAATAGAGTACCTATTATAAAATTATTTTTGTAATAAATACATTGTTTTCTGTAAAGGTCGTGATTTTATAATAATCTTAAAATAAGCATCAGTAATGTATTAATTTATTTTATAACAATTTAGATAAAACTATAAGCAAAATAAGCTTTACAATTAGTTCATTACTAAAACATCAGCATTTCTCTATTTTACTATAATATTTCATAAATATTAATCGTATTGTAATTGTAAATAGTATTTATTTAACAAACTGCTAATACTAACACACAACTTTTTCATAAGGTTGGTATTTTTGAAAATGTTCCCAAAAAATTTAAATATTTCCTAGTGGACAAGAATAAATTGATATGAAAAATATTTTGAATACGAGTAGGATGATAATAATGTTTAATTTATAAAGAAAATAATTAAAAGGTACGATGAAAAAGGTAACATGGTTTATGAGGTATTATGTTGTTTTTGTGTGATTATATTTTGAATATTTAAGTAAATAAACAGGTACTGAAAAAGGTATTATAAGCCATTGTACATATTATGTTCATGAAAAAGGTGATTTGCTTTTTATATAAAACCGTTATTGATTTAAAAACAAACAAAACATTGTTTGTTTGATTATAAGTACCTAAGTTTACATAATAATATACATTAAAATTCAATCTTTAACAGATTTAAGTAACTGCAAATAAAAGTAGAGTATAATTTTAAAAAAGCTTTTCGAAAATCTGACTTAAGTTGGCAACTCTGAACTATTGTAATAAAGTATAATTTTTGTCCATAACATTCCTATCATCTTATTATTTATTATATTTTAGTTATTGTCATAATATTTATTTTTATTGTCGTACAGTAATATAGGAAAGCTCGATTACTTTAACCAGTATATTATGGTAGTTACTAACGACCGTATTTAGAACTGACACTAGATTATTTTAGTTTTTTTCGCGTAGAATAGAATGTTTACAAAAAAACAACAGTGACTTTCTTAAAATATGGTCGTTAGTTTACAGAGTCTGCTAAAGATTAAGATATTTTTCTAACTTGAAAACTAGATAAGTAACTAGATACTAAAGAGTCATAGAGGTGTGAAAAACCAAAATAAGGTCTGGATTTAGATTTATTAAGATATGGAATTTTGGGATATGTTAAGTATTAAGATATTTTATACTAAATATCTAAAAAAGATCGTCGTTATATAAATTATGATACATACCTAGATATAAATCAAAGATTTTTTAAAAGCACAGCCAAAACTTTGCGTTTGGTTTAATAATACAGCTTTGTTTTTCACATTTTTCTTGGAAACTTGCATTATCGCACTGAAAAGTTGCGTACATTTGAATCAAACCATAATCCTAAAACTGTTAATTTTAGTCAAAACTCCCAGAAAGATTAAAAGCAAGCTACCAATGTTTCCAATTTTTTAAATGATCAATCTACCTCTTAGGTGACAGACTTTGCACGTAATTCGGATCCATCTCATCCAAATCTTTCCCCTTAGTCTCCGGAACACAGCAAACAACAAAACATAACCCCCCTACACTTATAGAAGCGTACAACCAAAACGCACCATGTAACCCCAACGTCTGCTGAAAATCAACAAAGGTTTTAACTCCGACAAAAGCACAGAGGTAGCTAAACGCAGTCGCCATTGCACTGCCAAATGCCCTGTACTCTAAAGGAAACAACTCACCGATTAGAAGCCAAGATATAGGACTCATACCTAAAGAAAACGCTATGGTAAACACCAGCACGCAAAGCAATGGAATCCAATCGTTCTGACCAACAGTTTGGTGGAACATAACGTTCTGAATTCTTTGATTTCGATGCACTTCTTCATAATACGCGTAACTCCCAAACCCTGCTAAGGCCATTGACATAAGAACCGAGCTCACTATTAGTAACGGAAGACGACCTACTGTATCTATCAACAAACCCGACAAGCAAGAAGCGAGGAGTTGTACAAAAGAGACTGCAATAGCAGCTCCGTGCGGGTTCATACCGCCAAAAGTCTTTCTGAAAATCGGAACAGCGTAAAACGAAAACGCGTGTGCTCCTGAAAATCTTTGAAACATCATCAGCCCACACGTCACTAGGATCGGGCCTAACAGTCTGTTCATGGTCCTAGCATCTACAGAACCGAGCATCTGTCCAGATTGGCTCTGTCGCTGGCTGAAGTTCTTACTAGCAAGCACGTTGGTTCGTATAGTAGCTAACTCTTGAGCTACGTCTGATTCAGGGCCACGTAGCCAAAGCAGACTCTTGTACGCTTCGTCGTCTTTTCCGATCAGTACGAGGTAGCTTGGTGTTTCTGGTATGTACAGGATAGTACAGAACAGTAGTAATGGAGCAGCGGATATGCAGAGCGCGAGTTGTTGCCAGTCGAGGTAGGCTCCGATGGTGAAGCTGAATAGGACTCCGAGATGGCCGACGACTTTGAGGACAGCGCTTAGTGAGCCGCGGATGTCTGGCTTCGAAATCTCACTGATATAGACCTGGAAATTAAAGTTAATTATTAGATTTCTAACGTTATTATCTTTCATTATAAACACGGGTGTTTTCACACAAAACTCCCAGTGCATAATCATGACGCGCAAGAGAAATGGAGCAGTGTCACTCAAAATAATCATAAGAATAAGAATAAAATAATGCCAAGATAGGCCAAAGCGTACGGCCCACCTGATACTCGTAGAAGGTAAGCGGTTACCGCATCATATAGACCATACGGGACTCAGTAGCCTTTGTGATGGCGTCTTTTCTTTTTATACGACTGAAGTAGCAACCAAGCGTACGGCCCACAAGATGGTAAGCGGTTACCGTAGCCTATAGACGCTTGCAATACCAGAGGTATCACTCGCGAGTTGCCACCCTGAAACGTAGATAGAAAGTCTCATGTGCCTATAATTTCATTAATACTACGGTATGACTCTTGTCCCTTGGGAGATGGGTAGGCCTTTGGTGTGGGACGCGACATGCGTCGACACCTTAGCCGCATCACATCTGTCGGGGACATCAGTTAGGGCTGGCGCGGCGGCAGATTGTGCAGAGAACACCAAAAGGCGCAAATATGCCGGTCTAGATAGAGCCTACATATTTGAGCCTTTTGGAGTGGAGACCCTGGGTCCGTGGGGTACCGGGGCTCACCGCGTTTTCAAAATTCTTTCCGGGCGTCTGGTCGAAGCGACGCGTGATCCAAAGGCTGGTTCATATCTGGCTCAACGTATCAGCATTGCCATTCAACGTGGCAATGCAGCCAGCATGTTGGGAACGCTTCCTACTGGTAGTGATTTGGATCAGTTGAGCTATCTATAGGTCGTTTGTAACGGTCTTTAGATGGCTCAACTGTTTCATATGTATTTTGTATATTTTGTAATGTAATATAATTATGTACATATTTTATTAAATTTCATTAATGTTTTATTACGTTAAAATCTCGGCTAACTTGTATATTAATTCTCTATGGTTTTCTTGTGAGGCATGATATTATTAATCAAAACAATTGAAGAAACTTTTATAACAAATGTAATTACATAACAACAGAATCACATTAATTCTATTCTATTAAATTACTTTAGATAAATGTCGGATGTGCCCAAATCTTACGCTCGTCCAATTCTATGCGTCTCCACATAAAATAAAATAAAATAAACCAAATGTCTGAAAACTCCTAAATTAGTCTATCCAAAGCAGACCCATTCTTTACCTAAAGCCTTATTAGGTTTTAATGTTTATTTCTGCTCCGAAACTGCTATTATTTCCAACAAATGAAAAACTCATTATACTTTCATACTCTTCCTAGATTAGGGCTGCTATAGACGTCGACGGCTGCGTGTGGCGAGCATCATTTTGTAAGTCTCTATTTTGCTGAAAAAAAGCGGTAACGGTTTTTTTTTTTTTTTTATACCACTGAAGTGGCAACCAAGCGTACGGCCCACATGATGGTAAGCGGTTACCGCAGCCTATGGACGCTTGCAATACCAGAGGTATTACTCACCGCTTACCATCTTGTGGGCCGTACGCTTGGTTGCCACTTCAAGTTTTATAAAAAAAGACGCCATCACAAAAGCTACTGATTCCACCATGGTCCAGTTTACTCGCGACGTCTTTAACCGTCAGAAATGGAAGCACATCAGGAGAGCTGCCCTCGGAAATGATATCGACCCACCGGACACCCCACCGTGTACCTTGTCAGCTCAACCATAACCACTCTGACAAGAGTATATTGAGAAGATGAGAAGAGAAGTGTTTAATAAAAAATGATCAATTTTTTTCAGATGTCCCGTAGACATAATATGCTAAAGTGTGAGGTTGAACTGAAATGCCACTCATTGCCACTTTTAAACACGACTGTTCGTCATATCGATATTAAGTCGAACTGATAATAGGACGTAAGCATACATGGTCGAACAGCTATTTAACCCCAACGCGATATAGTCATATCGCGATTTAGTCTTAAAGCGATCTAGTCATATCGGCTGCCTAATAGTCAAATAGAGATGTAGTCGTAAAGCTCTTAGCCCATTAAAATGTAATTTAAAATGTACATGTGTTTTGAAGATATAAATAAATGATTTATCTATCTTTCTATCTATCTATCTACATTAGACTCAATTTTGCAACCGTTAGACGCGACTAATGACGTCTATAGCAGAGCAGTCCACCGGCTGTAATAAATAATGCTATTTAACTGGCAAACTTTATCTTTGAGGCGAATTTTCTGAAATTACAGAATGCGACTAAGGGACGCAGATATTGGGATCTTGGAACTTACGTGAAGTTTCAGGCTTTATCAAATTTCAGTAGGATGCTTCTGTTGTAGTTTTTTTTTAGAGTATTATTAGATATAGAGTGTTCTTATTCATAAAAAACCTGCATTTTAGCACCTTGTCTTTCCTTGTCATTCATATATCAATGAACACAGATTAATAACATTTGTTTTATTACTATGGCAAACGATGGATGTAATTATTTGAAAATCTTCTTTAAATTTTATGTCGATAATTTGTAATGTTAGGAATATCTAACCTAGTGGTTACCTTTAGTTACACAAATAAAAAAAGCTTTTTATTCATTACATTTGTTACAAACAGAAACCTTGCGGTCACTAAAAACTGAAACCAAAGTATCCAAAGATTAAAACTTCTCAAATCAAAACATACAATGCAAGAGCTGAAGCAGGACCATTATAAAGTATAAAACAGAAATTGAATAGGTATGATGTGAAAGCATGGTATGGAATTCCTATCTTAAAAACACAAAATCCTTGCAATCTTCAAAACGATAGTCACCCTACAAAATGCGACAAGAACATGCGGGCTCCAAAATTAGTTTCTTTATCCTGATGATAAAGCCTTAAATCCATGCCAAGTCGATCTTCTTACCATGATAATAAGGACCTATTTCGCTGATCCGATCACGGTAAAGGACTTTGGAACAAGGAGATGCCGGATTGTTTGGTGCCTAATGAACGATTTGGTTAATCTCGGATTCAATTCGTGTTCAAAATGTTTTATCGAGTAAATACTGGTGCGATCTTTGGTTCTAAAACAGCACATTTAAATTCTGTTTGATGTAAGAAGAATAAGTTACTCAAAAGGATGATTCAGACTAAAAGAGGGGAATTATTTATCTAGCTGGGAAACTGGCATACTCTCTAACAAGAGGGAATTTCAGACCTTCATAGGGGTAGCGGTAACTTTCTTCGCAGCTTTAAGTAAGTATAAAGTGTAAGGTATGATTGACAAGGCTAGGACAGCAAACTCCGATTGTTCTGGGTATATTCTATGTCAAGGAAGTACTTCCTTGTACTTCTGGTGACAGAGTTTCTAGACCGCCCGAAGTCCTCTGTCATGGCCTAACAACTTTGAAAAAGTCGGGACCGACTGTGTACCTTATTAATATTATTTCTTTCTATTCTAATGGCACTTAGGCAATGTGATAAGTTTGTTATGTTATGTTAATTCAAATACAAATTAAAAAATACTTTTAAATAATAAAATCCTAAGGATCACTTTGAACATCTAAAAGCTCGTACCTGTGACAACATCGTCAGTATAGAGCAGCAGAACCCTCCCAGGAAAGCAGTGATACACATCATGCGAACTGACGTGGCCAGGACCGTCAGCAGCCACGAGAGGGAGCAGGGGGCGGCAGCCAGTGACAGCACTCGACGTCTGCCGTGCCTCATCGCTGCGCCGCCTGCCATGCCGCCGAACAGAGCTCCTGGAATTAAAGAATGAATATATGTTTACTTATACTTAATTTTTTTTCTCTTTTTGTGTACGGATTTTAAATACTATTTCAAAATTTTTGTATGTCTGTGCTAAATAAACGATTATTCTGTTCTATTCGATTCTTATGAGCTAGCCGACCTCGGTGCCGGTGGCGCAGTCGGAGTCCCCGGGTAAAAAGCAAGAATAAAAATAAAAAAATAAATAAAATAATGCTGGACAATCCACACAGCAACATCTAGTCCCAAAGTAAGCTGCTGTTAAACAGAGCTGTATTATGGGTACTAGATGACTGATATATATTTAATACAATACAATACATAGATAGATATTTTTTATTATACATAGAAAATACCCAGAACACCCGGAAAAAATATTTGTAGATCGTACAAATATTTGTTCCGAGGCGGGAATCGAACCCGCAACCTCTGCGTCGCAGGCGGACCTGCGCCCGCTGCGCCACATCGGTCGTCAAGAAATAAAGAAAGAAAGAAAGAAAGAAAGAAAGAGAAAAAGAAAATACTTTTATTTGTCTAGAACATAATATGAACTTTTAAAAAATTCTACTCGTATAATAAAAAAAAGATTTTAATTTAAAGTAAATTTGTATTTTCTATTGTATGAATAAGAATAAGATTATGAATAAGAATAAATTATTTTGCTAAAAAAGAAACTTAAGTAACAATAGGTAGTAACCTGGTATACGCTTAGAATAATTACGATGGTATTATAGTAAAAAGGTAAACTACTTATACCTAAGCAAAAACAATTGACGGTAGGACATATATACGAAAGTTACGGCTATTTTCTTTTTATTGCTCCTCACCCAGGAAAGACAGAGAAGCCAACCAGCTGGCCTGTTGGTCAGTCAGCTTGAAGTCCCTGGTAGAGTTGTCGCCGGGTCCTTGAAGCGAGGCGATGGCTGGAGAGCTGTAACCCTTGCCCAGGCCTGCTGAGAATGGAGCCAGGGACACTGCCAATGCTGCTAACACCTGAGAAATGGAGATAACCAGATTATTAAGTTACTTCAAAAATGTATGTGCGGAGCCAGCGCTCTCATACGGTGAGGGAAAACACCGTGAAAACGGCATGTCCAAGAACTAAAAATTCGAAAGATATATGCCATTCATCAATCCGCATAAGGGTCCGCGTGGTGGATTAAGACCTTTACACTCACGTTAGGCCAGTGTGGCTGTTTATGTTGGTGATGATGATGGAAGTGACGAGCGTAGTATCACGCAGAACTTATTGGGTGAAATTGTGGCTGATATGATAAGTCAAAGCTAAACACCTTGACTGTCTTGTCATTTGCTGACAAAAGTTCTACTAAAATTATGAGCAAGTCTATAGATTCGATTGACTCCTCAGTTTCTTTTCAGCTTTGTTATTCTTTCCCTCGAACCTTTTACTCAATATTCCGTCTACCGGCGACAATATCCACAAACCCTGCTACACTTTACTGCCCAGCAAACAAACCATGTTACCAAAGAAGCTACACACGTTAAATTACGTCCATGTTCACTATTACATTATTCGGAGGGTACGTTAAGCAGTCGGACCCGGCTTTTTCAAAGTTGTTAGGCCATGACTGAGGACTTCGGGCGGCCTAGAAACCCTGTCACCAGAGTTTGCCACTGACTCATACGAACATACTTACATATGAAGGCAAGCGGAGTAAAGTGATAGCTTATCCTCCATCGATTACGGTCGCTGTAACGGCAGACGTTTTTTAAGAAACTAAAGCTTCAGCAAACATTCTAGAACCATCAGAGTGTACGTGACAGAGAATATTTTGTATATATCTGTGAACATTCTAGATGCCTATCTAGTGAAAATGGCTGAAAAAATATGTTTGTGTAAATCTGGTAACATAGGTCAAGAATTGAGTCCGTTTTTTAACTTAACAGACAATTTTCTAATTAAGCTTATTAAATAAAATTAAATAAATGCTTTTGTTGTAATTATAAGTTTTTACGATACGGGCTCGCTTATTGGAAGATTGCTGACAAGTTTTGCATTTGGTTAGTTGTAGCTTAGCATCTGCACATGCCACTGGTATTTTATTCATACGATGAAGTCGTTTGCCTCATGTTAAGCGCCACGCCTGACCATAACAGTTGTGCGTGTTATTGTCTCTTTCACCCAGTAATTTTACTTACTAGTGTCCTTCAAGCACAGTAATAAGTACACACTACGGAACACTACTTTTGCTGAAGAGTTCTACCACCAGGTAAATTAATGTTATGGTGAGGCGTGGCGCTTAACATCAGCGAGTCGTTACTGCCGTCATAAAAAAACAGAATCAAGCACATCGCAAAAGTCCGTTGTTGAATCTGTTCAAAAGCTCATTAACGTACAACGATCGCACATACGACTTCCTGTCATAGTATAGGTTTAAAGTAAGTAGAGCAAGTTCGTTCGTTCGTTCGTTCGTATGAGTCAGTGGCCAAACTCTGGTGACAGAGTTTCTAGACCAGTCGAGTAGTAGAGTTCCTTGTGATAGAGCTCGTCCGGGGAAGGACTACCACCATACTTATTTCTGCCGCCAAGCAGTAATGCTCGCATTGCTGTGTTCCGGTTCGAAGGGTATGGTTTCCGGTGAAATTACAGGCACATGAGACTTTTCATCTAACGTCTCAGGGTGGTAACACGCAAGTGATATATATGATGTTGCATGCGTACATAGGCTACGGTAACCGCTGACCATCAAGTGGGCCGTACGCTTGGTTGCCACTTTAATAGTATAAAAAAAAAAAAAAAAAAAAAAAAACCACCCGAAGGTCTCTGTCATGGCCTAACAACTTTGAAAAAGCGTGGACCGACCGCTTAACGAGCCCTCCGAAGCACGGGAGCGCTCAATTGAAATTGCCACTGTCGGTCACCCATCCAAAGGATGACCCCGCGGAACAGTGCTTAACTTCGTTGATCTGTTAAGAACAACATAGACAGCTACGTCACGAGCGCTCCTGAGTAAGATGATATGAGTCAGTGGTCAACTCTGATGACGGAGTCAATAGGCTGCCTGAAGGCCTCCGAGGGGATCAACAGCATAACGTGCATTCTGAAGCACATGTACTAGTATTAAGGTAAAGAAAAAGTTTTTTTTTTTTTTTTATTATGATGCACAAAATACATTACAACCACAGCAAAATAAACATTCAAAACTACGGTCTTAATCTAGATTGTAACATAAAAATATGTGCACACATCAAAAACGAATAACAATACAAGTAACAAGAGAAAGTAAGTTAAAACATGTTTCATCATCATCATGATATCCTTCTAATGTTCCCACAGCTGGGACACTGGCCTACTCTCAGGCGAGAGTGATTGGGTCTTAATCCACCACGCGGACCCAATGCGGATTGGGGGTTGGCACATGTCCTTCGAATTTTTAGTTCTAGAACATGCCGGTTTCCTCACGATGTTTTCCTTCACCGTATGAGAGCACTGGCATTGCGCACATAAATTTTTCGAACAGAAAAATCCATTGGTGCACGACCGGGTTTGAACCCACGACCTTAGGATCGGAAGGCGGGGTCATTACCACTAGACCACCGGTGCTCTCATGTTTTGGAGGTAGAAATAAATAGTTTTTAACATGCCTAGGTATGTATGCCACCAATGAAATAATATTTAAATCAAAATAATAAATACGCAGGCTTACAATAATAACACGTGTTGTTATTCTAAATATGCAGGTAGGTTAGGTACATAGGCACGCTTACAAAGTCAAATGACTAAATGACAAATTATTCTGACAAACTATACACTGATACTTACTTATACTTACTTATTACTTACTGTACAGTTTTCAGTGATTAAATGGAACTAGATCTTATTTTACTGGATACGCAAACGAAATGAATGTGTGAATGTAGAAATACAAATAAATTGAAACTTATAGACCATAGAACCAACTATGGAAAGCGTAATATTATGTATGAAGGAACACAATTTTATAACAACCTACCTGACAATATTAAAACTTGTTTCAGTGATCAAATAAATAAATAAATAATGCTGGACAATCCACACAGCATCACCAAGCCCAAGGTAAGCTGCTGTTAAACAGAGCTGTATTATGGGTACTAGATGACTGATATATATTTAATACAATACAACCCATAAATAGATATTTTTTATTATACATAGAAAACACCCAGAACACCCGGAACAAACATTTGCAGATCCTACAAACATTTGTCCCAAGGCGGGAATCGAACCCGCAACCTCCGCGTCGCAGGCGGACCTTCGCCCACCGCGCCACATTGGTCGTTTAGTTTTTAAAAAACTAAAAGAATACATTTATAATAAAATATTTTAATAAGCATCTAGACCTCTGGAACCGAAAAAATAACTAAAATAACTTAAATTTAATTAGTTATAACATTAATTTAAGCTCATTTAAGTGAACTCTGTTCTTTTGAGTTGTACTACTAAACGGGATCCTGCAAAAAACTATGCCTGCTAAAAACGGTATGTTGCCGTGGGAAATTTGTTACAAATAACTTACTTATAACAATAGATTATCAAATTGGTAATCACCATGATTAGTAATATTTTTATTTTTTTTATTTTTTTTATACTACTAAAGTGGTAACCAAGCGTACGGCCCACTTGATGGTCAGCAGTTACCGTAGCCTATGTACGCATGCAACATCATAGATATCACTTGCGTGTTACCACCCTGAGACATTAGATGGTTAGTCTCATGTGCCTGTAATTTCACCGGAAACCATACCCTTCGAACCGGAACACAGCAATGCGAGCATTACTGCTTGGCGGCAGAAATAGGTATGGTGGTAGTCCTTCCCCGGACGAGCTCTATCACAAAGAACTCTACTACTCTTCAAGGCTGTAATAAATAAAATAAGTAAATAATGCTGGACAATCCACACAACAACATCTAGCCCCAAGCTAAGCAGAGCTTGTGTTATGGGTACTAGACGACTGCAATACAGTACATAGATAGTTTTTTTTATTTTAAATAGAAAATAACCAGAATACCCAGAACGAATATTTCCAGCTTCTACAAACATTTGTTCTAAGGCGGGAATCGAACCCGCAGGCGGACCTTGGCCCGCCCCACATCGGTCGCCATGAAGAAATGTCGTTAGGGAGATAACATACTGTTTGTTCTATACTACGTCAGAGTGCAATAAAAAGTTGACCCCAGCGGTGACCTGGTTCTCATTCCGGAAATTTTTTAACCCCACTTTTTGTTTTCGGCGTTTTGGACCTTTCGGCAGGCGCGGTTTAAATGCCATTTCTGAGTTGTATAAATGTTTGAGTTTGGTTGGTGTGGTTTTGACGACCTGAGGGACTGACCTGACCAGGAGCAGTAGAGTTCTTTATGATGGAACACGTCCGGGGAAGTACTACCACCATACCTATTTCTGCCGCAAAGCAGTAATGCTCGCATTGCTGTGTTCCGGTGTGAAGGGTATGGTTTTCGGTGAAATTACTGACACATGAGGCTTTCGATCTATGCCTCAAGGTGCCGCGAGTGATACCTCTGGTATTGCAAGCGTCAATAGGCTGCGGTAACCGCTTACCATCTTGTGGGCCGTACGGTTGATTGCCACTTCAGTTGTATTAAAAAAAAACCTCGGTGGAGCGGTGGGTTTGCCCTGTTGGAGTGCGAGAATTTCGGGTTCCCTTCCCGCGAACTACTTAAAAAATTTTTTTTGTTTATTCTCCAACAACAGTTCCAACAATGCCTGTAAAAGAACTGGCAACAACGCCGCCTGTGTTCCAATCGCATATTTTCTCTTCGCTTTAGGAATAACCTTGCTATAGTTATAGATTCCGAGTACAGTGGGAGCACATTCGTCTTAGCTTTTATGTCATCTAAATAATCAGTTATTTTATAATATGTTTTTTGAGACAGTTTTTCTATACTTATAAAAATAGATTTGTGTTTTTGTTTGTTACGAAATTCAAAAACTACTGGTCCGATTTCAAAAACTCTTTCACCATTAGAATGCTACATTATCCCTGAGTAACATAGGCTATATTTATTACACACTCCCCTACGCGAAGCTGGGACGGACGGCTAGCCTGACTTTGCTAACTTTGTTGTACACCGTATTAGCCTTCACGTGTGCAGGAACTTCATGACTTACCTCTTTGTCTTTTTTCTTAATTTGATGTGACTACCTTTAATTAATGTTATTGGTTTATCCGTGTTAATTAAAGTAAATAAATGAATACAAATACAAATGACGTCGTTGCCAACAATGACGTAGCGCTAACGTGAAATAATGCAAGTGTGGCCAGCTAAGGCACCCGGCCTACACAAAGCTCTATTTGATTTTACCTCCTCTTGATCATGAACAGCAAAGGAGTAGAACTCTCTACCCGCGTCCGTGTTTCCTTTTATATTGTGTTTCTTCAAAAGTCAATCAGCATCTTCTGGGAAAGCGTGACTAAACAAGGCCTCATCTACGCTTACCATTAGGCGAGATGTAGCCAAAAGCTGCCCCATATTTTGTAAAAAAAAACCTATCACCAATTTAAATTAAAGTAAACGGTAAAGGAATTTCGCCACTTTTTGTTCACAAATCCTAATTTAATTTTTTCAATTAATTTGTTCCAGCATATTTTGTAAGGGGATTTTTGAACAAAACGTAACAAAATCCCCTTCGTAGGGGATTATCTAAAGGGATTTTTAAGGGAAGCCAGTGTGACTAGCGTAAGAGCCGCAAGTGTAAATATTATCCGAAAGTCATTAGCTAATTAAGTTCGAGAGCCTTACGCAATGGTTCTATTCAATATTCTATTGAATATTCATATTTTAATGAGCGGTTTTACCTGAGGAACAAAACAGCATAATTACAGGTCGACGACCGATGTGGCGCGGCGGGCAAAGGACCGCCTGCGGCGCAGGAGGTGCGGGCTCGATTCCCGTCTTGGAACTAATGTTTGTACGATCAGCAAATATTTGTTCCGGGTGTTGTGAGTTTTTTCTATGTATAATAATAAATAACTATCTATGTATTGCATTGTATTAAGTATATCAGTACTCTCGCTTGAGAGTACCCCAGTGTTTCAGCAGTGGAAACATTAGAAGGCTGTCTTGATGATGATTCCAAAATGTTTGCTTCTAATACAGAAATATGGATGCTACGGGTACAAGACAGCCAGCCTTTAAGCAGCCTTTACACAAAATAGTAAGTCTGGCGTCGGTCCAGATTACAAAACTAGGTTACCAACGAAGCCTCTTAAGTAACCTCGTTAAATAATATAAGTAGCTGCATAACCTACTAGAAAATTATATTATGCTAAAGTTTTTAACCACTAAACGCACACAAATCATCGGAACACCAAGCTCACTCCTCGAAGCCTGCGAAGACCATGTTTTTTTTTATATACAACTGCAGCCTTTGGACGCATGCAATACCAGAGGTATCACTCGCGGGTTGCCACCTTGAGGCTAAGATCGAAAGCCTCATGTGCCAATAATTTCACCGGAAACCATACCCTCCACACCGAAACACAGCAATGCGAGCATTACTGCTTGGCGGCAGAAATAGGTATGGTGGTAGTTCTTCCCCGGACGAGCTCTAACACAGAGAACTCTACTACTCTTAAAACTACTTTACTTGTTACTCATGTAACCACTGTAGGTACAGGGAAGATCTTGGAAATTACGCAAAAGATTTTAGAAGGTTTATCATCATCATCATCATCATCATCATATCAGCCGATAGACGTCCACTGCTGGACATAGGCCTCCCCCAAAGAGCGCCATGACGACCGATTTTGGGCCTTCACCATCCACCGACTTCCTGCGACCGCTTTAATGTCATCGGTCCATCGAGTGGGGGGCCGTCCTACACTTCGTTTTCCAGTTCGTGGTCGCCACTCGAGAACCTTTATTCCCCAACGGTTATCGGTTCTGCGAGCTATATGGCCTGCCCATTGCCACTTCAACTTACTAATTCTTAATTCTTAATTCTAGAAGGTTTATATTATACACCAATCTGCATTGGGCCCGCATGGTGGGTGGATGACCCAATCACTCTCACCCGTGAGTATGAAGCCGCGCGGGTCAGCATTTTTTATGAATTATTTTAGTAGTAAGTACTACTAAAAATAATGTTTTATCATTTGTACTAGGTACCGATTAATTTTGAGCGCTCGTGACGTAGCTGGCTAAGTAGTTCTTAACAGATCAACAAAGTTAAGCACTGTTCCGCGTAGTTGGTTTGGATGGGTGACCGCCAGTGGCAATTTCAACTGAGCGCTCCCGTGCTTCGGAGGGCACGTTAAGCAGTCGGTCCCGGCTTTTTCAAAGTTTTAGGCCATGACAGAGGCCTTCGGGCGGCCTAGAAACCCTGTTACCAGAGTTAGCCACTGACTCATACGAACTTACTTACTTACTTACAACAGATTTAACCACCTATCGAACTACTCAGTGTACTACTGATGCGGGACGACTACGAAATATGTACTATAATAACTTTCTTCATTTATCCAGTTGATTTACTCTAATGAGGGTAACTTAACAGGCATTATACCTTGGGGTATCGAGTACCCTATACGAGGGGTATTCAAGGGCAAGGGTTCGAACCTATTACTCCGCCATATTGCTTTAATGGCGGCAATTATTTTGATATTATACAGGACGTGATAATCTGTGGTTTAAGATAAGAGGTGATTGTATGTAGCAGATAAAAGTTCTAATGACTGTTTGAACGATCGGTTGATGGTAAAAACTCCAATCATTGGTATAATACCTGGTGGTATGACTCTTCAGAGTCCGTCTTGTATTCTCGTGCCATAGATAAATGGTCACATGTGATTATCGTCAAAACTGTCAAAAATTTATAGAAATGTTGACAGTTTTGACGATAAAAAACATGTAAAACTTTTTCTATGCACGAGAATCGCCTTTCAGATTATTCTACCTCCAAGCAGTAGTGTGCAAGCATTACTGTGTTTAGGTTTGAAGGGCACTGTAGCAAGTGAAATTACTGGGCGAAAGAGACGTCTCGGGGTGATAAGCGCAATTCAGTGCCACGCTGAACTTAAAAACTTTAAGCTTTGGGTGGCACTGCATCTGATATGGTCAAGTCAGGCGTGGTGCTTAACATCAGGCGGGCGGCTTGACCGTCTTTTCACTTACTGACTTTTAAAAAAAGCAGCTAATACTTCTAATGACTGTTGGACGATCGATCGATGGTAAAGACTTCAATCAATGGTATAAGACTCAAATTGACTATCGATTTAAACATTATTATGGTTTAAATAATGTAAGAACACTGGTCCAGTGGTACTAATCCCGCTCTCCGATCCTAAGGGCGTTCGCAAGACCAAGAAAAGTTCAGTGACTGCGAACAAACTACGCAACACGTCATAATGACAGTAATGTAAGTTAAGAACAAAATAGTTTTATTTAATAAAATCACATGTTCCCCTGCCGCCACTGCTAGGAAACTGGCCTACCCTTGAGCAAAAGTGATTAATTTTTGTTTTTATAGTGTTAACCATCACAATAAGGGAATACTAAAGATCGGTTTAAAGAGTATTTATTATATCTCTTAAGAAATTTACATTTCACTTGTAAGAGACTTAAATTAACTAAGTTTCTAAATTTTAAGTGTGTAGAATGAGAAGATTAAAATTACCTATCCCAAAAATGATCCTTAAAATAATCGAGGCGAAGACATCCCAATGGTTATTTCGAGCAAGGGGGGAGCAGGCTCGATAGCTCAATTGGCAGAGGCACTCGCGTATGAAACAGAAGTTGCGGGTTAAAATTCCGCTTAAGGTGAAAGAGTGATTAAGTTTTAATATACCACGTGTATCATCATTGGGTTAGCATGCTGGCACATCCTTTGAATTTTTAGTTCGTGGACATGCCGGTTTCCTCACGATGTTTTCCTTCGCCGTTTAAAGCAATTATTAACAATCATTCCCCCAACTACGCCTGAGCGTAAACCAAACAAAATTAATTCCGTTAATCCCTCACATTAAACTAATTTATCAAGTTACTGATTCGGAATCATAAACAAATATAACGTCTGACCGCAGTGTCGATTTTCAGTAATTCAACTTTAAATTAATCACAGTAACCGCAGTACCAATATTTGTTCTGTGCCGCAGTAGTTTATGGTGTTTTTTTAGGATTATTCCCATCTGTCATCCAGCTTTGTCCGCCTAGGGTGACAGATCGCTCTTTTGGTTTGCCCAATTCTGGTGAAGGAGGAAGCTGGAACTACAAAACTCAGACCACGATTCAATATTTACAGATAATATAAATATGGAAGTAAATGCATAATTTTTGTATGATTAAGGCAGAAATAAAGGACCTCTTTTTTTCTCTATAAATCAAGAACCGATTCCTACTTTACTCCTCAAAAAAGGTGATAAGGTTATAAGAAAAAGTGCTAAAACTATAACGATTTTGAAATAATTTACATCAAGACGGAGACGAAAAGATGAAGAGACGAAGCACGGTACCCTCTTAACCGTTTTAAGAGTAGTAGAGTTCTTTGTGATAGAACTCGTCCGAGGAAGGACTACCACCATACCTATTTCTGCCGCCAAGCAGTAATGCTCGCATTGTTGTGTTCCGTTGTGAAGGGTATGGTTTCCGGTGAAATTACTGGCACATGAGGCTTTCGATCTTAGCCTCAAGGTGGCAACCCGCGACTGATACATCTGGTATTGCAAGCGTCCATAGGCTACGGTAACCGCTTACCATCTTGTGGGCCGTACGCTTGGTTGCCACTTCAGTTGTATAAAAAAAATACCCTCAAGGCACGAGTCTTCACACTCTGGTCTGAATTTCAATAGTTTAAGACCGGAAATATATTACTGAAGTCAAAAACCTATTATTTTCTTTGTAAGATCGATTTGAAAGATAACACAAAACCTTTTTACGAAACTTCTGCAATCACGCGACCAGAGATTTGCGCTTCTGGTTTTAGGAATACTATGGTCTGACTACAACTTTGATTAATCTCTACAGCCTGATATTGGCAGGATATTAAGAACTAAGCTTTGTGCGTGAAGATTAATAAGAACGTCCACCTAACACATTAGGCCGCGTTTCCACCAGAGATATGCGAGGATGTGTAGCGAGGGATGTGTTTGTTACAATCACTTCATTTACCTAGCCTCGATCTGACAGCTCTAATGGAGTGATTCTCCTAATAATATATCGAAGTAATAATAATTAATAATGAGCACCGGTGGTCTAGTGGTAGTGACCCCGCCTTCCGAACCTAAGGTCGTGGGTTCAAACCCGGTCGTTCACCAATGGACACATAAATCAAAAATTTATGTGCGCAATGCCAGTGCTCTCATACGGTGAAGGAAAACATCGTGAGGAAACCGGCATGTTCAAGAACTAAAAATTCGAAAGACATGTGCCATTCACCAATCCGCATTGGGTCCGCGTGGTGGATTAAGACCCAATCACTCTCGCCTGAGAGTAAGCCAGTGTCCCAGCAGTGGGAACATTAGAATGCTGTCATGATGATGATGATAGTAATTCTAATATTATATCGATAAGCCTAATAGTAAAACGATATTCCGCCCTAATAATAAAACATTTGTCAGCTATTTGTTTGAAGTTTCTGGAAATCATACAAAAAAACATATACAGTCGAATTGATAACCTCCTTTTTGAAGTCGGTCAAAAAGGGCAAGCTCCAAATCAAATCAAATCAAATCAAAAATGATTTATTCAATAAAATCACAAGGATCACTTTGAAACGTATTAAGTTAATTAGCTAGAAAAAAATACGCCAGTTCCAACGCCGTGAAAGACTGGCAACAACACCGGCTGGGTACCTATCGCTTTCGGCATGACCCTTTCTATTGTTATGGATGCCGAGTAGAGTTGGAGCACATTCGTCCCAAGATTTTTTATCATCTTATCGGTTATTTTATAAGCTTTTTGAGACAGTTCTTGTGATAAAGTTTTTAAATTTGCCAATTGATAAATCCAAGATGCTAAGCTAGTTAAGCTCTTACAATTATTACTTAGTTAAATGTTTATAGTGTAGTATATGTTTTTTTTTTTATCCCAGTTGCAGTATGCCCAATGCTCAGAATTGGGTCTCTAGTAATTGTTTAGTTAAGTAAGCTGTTTCTGACTTGGGCTTTCAGTTTGTTTACTGAGCGGTTTTACTGCATGTTATATTTACCATCCGGTTATTGAACTTTGCTTAACCTTGTCATAAACATCTTGTAGAGCACTGGTGAACCAGTGGTAGTGAGCCCGTCTTTTGATCCTAAGAACGTGGGTCAATTAATCAACCAAGAGTCAATTAATAAGTTGTTATTAAGTAAGTATATGTATCGATGGACCGATGACATTCAAGCGGTCGCAGGAAGTTGGATAGTGAAGGCTCAAAATCGGTCATCATCGCGCTCTTTAGGGGTGGCCCATGTCCAGTTGGTCCAGCAGTGGACGTCCATCGGCTGATATGATGATGATGATGATGATGATGATTCGACTACGGTGAAGCAAAAGTAAGGCTGTGCAGTCCAATAACCTTACGCCTTTAAAATTAAATATAGCAAGCAAATGAGAGTCAGATCTTACGAATAAGTGCCCCGTATATCCAGTATATCCTAAGTTTTAAAGGTTATGACACTGCACTGCGCTCTTTACTCCAAGTCGTATTTAGATGGAAGTAAACTGACCTGACAAGACCGCCAGGAGTGGCGTGATAGAGAGAGAAGAAGAGAGAAGAGGCCTTTACTCAACAGTGGGTGTTATCGGCTGAATAGATAGATAGATAGAAACTGACCTGCGGCAAATTCCTAGTTTTCCTCGGCGGCGGTTTCTCCTTTTCAACACCAGTTAAACACTTGCCGTTCTGCTCACTCCTTGCTATCTCTTTCACTTCCTCTTTAGCAACGTTGCCAGCCCGCACCATCGGCCGAATCGGGATATTATGCTTCTCGAAATACCCATTTTGTATCATTTGGTCTAAGGATACCTCTAATTCGCGCACTGGGACCACTTTTCGGCCGAAAATAGGATCGTCCACGATCATTTTTCGGTTGCAGCCGGAAACTTCGGAAAATTTCACGATTTTTTTCTCTTCGGATTTCTTCGGGCGTGATCGGGAACGCTCGGGTATGTCAGAGGTCCAATAGCGAGCGGTCTTCTCGGAGATACGTAATGGTTTGCAGACTGCTACGTTTTTCGGTTTGGAGTTCGGATCAACCTTCGCAGTTCGGTCTTGTAACGGTTTTAGTTGGTTTTGCAGTGGTTTTAATTGATTTTGCAACGGTTTTTGGTTTTGAGGTCTTAAGCTCGAGGTTGGTTTTCTCTCCCTGTTCCGATACTCATACTCGCTTTCCCTCTTTCTTTCATTCTCAATTCGAAAGTCGTAGTAATCCTTCTTTCTTCTTCTTTCCCTATCACTGTCTCGCTCGTAATTGTAGTAGTTCCGAGGTAATGAGTTGTATTTTATATCATAGCTGGAGGGTAGATTGAGAAACTCCGGTCGTATAGGTCTGAATAAAGACAACCTTCCCTGCGCTTCGTCGAAATCGGAATAAATGTCTTCGTAGACGTAACCGTTCTTGCGTCTCGGTCGCTCTCTGCTCTCTCTTTCTGGCCTGCGTTCACGGTATCTGTGTGTCTCTTGGTAAGGCTCGTACCGTCTTCTATATTCCGCTTCGTAATCAGATCTTCTCTCATAGAGCAACCTCTCTCTGGACCCGGCCATGCTGATTAGATTTGCTTCTGGAAAAGAAAGTTGGATTAAATGAGGGTAGTTCTATACCACTTCCATTGGTGGACTAAAATTAAATGAACCTTATGTCTTTTGGTTTTAGATTTATTGTTGGTCGTTCCTGTCGGCTGTATTTGTTCGCTTTTTGAACGTAACACGCCGATTTTACGTTTCAATTTTGCGTGCGAGCTAATCTTCTGTTAATCGTGTCTCATGCTGAAGCGTATATACTATGTTTTCCTAACGTCAGCTGTCAGATGATGACAGATTTAACCTTAGCTTGACTGATAGACTAAAAAAATATTTTAGTTAGATATAGCCCTCCTCTTCAATATTACATGGCATAAAAGCCCATGTTCAAACAAGAGGTTGCGGGTTTGATTCCTGCCTTGGGACAAATGTTTTTACGATCTGCAAATACTTGTTCCGGGTGTTCTGGGTAGTTTATCTATCTATGTATGTATGCATTGTATTGTACTCATAACACAAGCTCTGCTTAGCTTGGGGCTAGATGATTCTGTGTGGATTGTCCCGTAGTATAAAAAAGCCAACGATTGATCAGTATTCAAATATAAATAAATTAATTAAAACCATTGATCCTAATTACTTATAAAGAGGTATTCCCGCGAACTGCACAGTTTTGTAGCTCACACTTTTTTAAAACTAGAACCATCTATCGGGCTTTTCCGAGTAGTCTTACCGAGTTGTCTTACCAAGCCTTTAAGTACCAAGCAGACTACTAGGATTTTTCTTCCCACTGTAGTTTGCGAGTAAGTAAGTAAGTTCGTATGAGTCAGTGGCCAACTCTGGTGACAGAGTTTCCAGGCCGCCCGAAGGCCTCTGTCATGGCCTAACAACTTTGAAAAAGCCGGAACCGACTGCTTAACGTGCCCTCCGAAGCACGGAAGCGCTCAGTTGAAATTGCCACAGGCGGTCACCCATCCAAATGATGGGTACGCGGAACAGTGCTTAACTTCGTTGATCTGTTGAGAACAACTTAGCCAGCTACATCACGAGCGCTCCGAGTTCACGAGTTTGCAAGTGAAACTTTTCTAAGTAGTGCAACGTTGTATTCTACGGAAGAGAAAAGAGACATTTACGATGGATCGAGATTCGTTTTCCAGGTTTCATTCAATTAAATTGTGGCATCCTCGGAAATGTAGAGCGAATATTTAATTTTAAAAAAGAAATTTGTATTCAGTATTCAGTTTATTCACAAAAGACATTTTACATTATGTGGAAAATATAAGTTACTAGCCGATCCGTCCCAGTTTCGCGCGGGTGCAATGAAACCGCACCTATGCAAAACCAGGGCGAGTCGCTAGTAATAAAATATACCCTATGTTACTCAGGGATAATGTAGCATTCTGTGAAAAAAAAATGAGTTTATTCGTAACAAACATAAATACAAAAATAGCCCGAGTACAGGCACGTGAACATCGTATTAGGTACACATTATCTTCGAACATATAAACGATTAATCTTAATGTGTTTGCACATTATGTTGAAGATATTTATTAATTTTAAAAAATTGAACACAAGAGTTAGAGTAAATCAATTACCAAAATCTGAATTCAATGTAATTTACAATACCTACCTATTTTATCTACTTCCGCTGGGAAGTCCCTAACAGATAGAAAAAAAGGAAAAAAAATGGTTGCTTGATGTAACTGATAACGCGATTGAATAAAACATTTTTCTCGCTAGTATTTTATTAACAAATTAAAATATGTACATAATTTAATTGCCTACAAATTATACAAAACACATATGAAACAGTTGAACCATCTATAGACCGTTACAAACGGTCTATAGATAGCTCAACGGATCCAAATCACTAAATAAAAAATAAATTGTGAATTTCATTGGACACGCGTTTCAAAATAGGAGCACATGATATTATTTGGATTTTATGTAAGTTCGTATAAGTCAGTGGCCAGCTCTGGTAATGAAGTTAAAAGGCCGCCCGAAGGCCTCCGACATGGCTTAACTTTGAAACCGCTTACCATCTTGTGGGCCGTACGCTTGGTTGCCACTTCAGTTGTATAAAAAAAAAACATCTTATCATATCAGATCTGAACCTACGGCTTTCAGATACGCAGTTTACTTAACCCACTAAGCCAACACGGATAACCTAAGTAGGTACGCAAACTACTAAGACATACATTTAATTATACATGGGTACCAATCCCAACGTATATTCCTAGCACAGATGCTGCAAATGGAATATGGTCTAATAAATTAATTTGAATCTATTCAAATGCTGGCTCGACATTCGTGTTACCCCTGGTGCGTAGACACGGTATGTAACATGCGCATGTTGATTTTTTTCCTGCGGTGCAGTGCAGACGACTGTATGCTATAATGCTGCGTTCACGTTTGAAGGGTATGGTTTCCGGTGCTAACTAACTAAAAAATATCCAAAAAATTATTTCGCTTCAAGCTGTTTATGAACCCGCAACCTCCGCTCGATACGCGAGTGCTATCAATTGAGCTATCGAGATATGTCTCGCTTCGGAAGATGAAGAAGTCAGAAGGCGGGGTCACAACTCAACCACCAGTGCTCCTGGTCACTTGCGCCGTGTCAAAGCGCTGGTGAGAGCAATTCCACGTTGAGAAATAAAACCACTAGTTTCATCATCATCATCATATCAGCCAATAGAAATCTACTTCTGGACATAGGCCTTCCCCAATGAACGCCATGACGACCGATCTTGAGCCTACACCAGCCACCGACTTTCTGTGTCATCGCTCCATCAAGTAGAAGGCCTTCATAAACTTAGTTTTTCAGTTCGGTTACTATTCCAGAACCTTTATTCCCCAGCGGTTATCGGTTCTGCAATGTATTTCACCTCACAGAAGTCACCCATACAAAACTGGCCGCGTTGAACGTTGCTTAGCTTACGGACAACTAAGCCATTCGGTAGTCTTTCTAGTTCATACACTGTTTAATCTTCTACTTCTTATATAAAAAATGAATTTTGCTGAGCGTTAGTCTCGCTAAAACGCGACAACGGCCGGACCGATTTGGCTAATTTTGGTCTTGAAATGTTTGTAGGAGTTCAGGAAAGGTTTAAACGGTGTGAAAATATTTGCTAAAAAAATAGCGCGAGTGAAACCGCGTCGGGTCAGCTAGTGTAATATAAAAACGTTTAGTAGAAATTAAATACACTGAGTGTCCTAAGTTTAAATTTGCAAGAACTAGATGTCGCTGATAAAAACGAACACATGCTAGAACGCGCTATCGTTGCGTTTTGCGCAGTATGGGTCTTAGTCACAGAACTATATTTGAGTAGAATGAGTAAGTGTATGTACCTCGCGTGCCGAAAAAACGGGCTAAGTCAGGGCTGAGAACCTCTTTACTCGCCGCGAAACTCAGTCTGCTCCCAACCGGGGGTGGTGTGGTGGTGTGCCAGTGCCTAGAATCGGTTTGCCGCGTGCTTATCGATGCTTTTAAATCATTTATTTTCGCGCGGCTTATGTTTCCCATCACTAAAATACATTTGTGTGTAAAATAAAAATACGCAAAATGTTACACGCTCGGTTTCCATACAAATCGACGAACTCTTTCATTCTACTTAAATATAGTTCTGTGGTCTCAGTGCATTTGAATAATAGTACATTAAGGTACTAGTGTGTAACATTGGTGATTATAGGCGAGGGTCGGTAATCATCAATACACACGTGTATCATACGACGTTTTTCAACACACTTGTGAATAAAATAACAAAAAAAACTCTATAGCACACTAGTTAGTTATAGCAATGAAAAAGTCATAGTTTGATTATGGGTGTCATTCTGTGCCTAATTGCGATGACCACTATAACTCACTAGTGAGTTATAGCAATGAAAAAGTCATAGTTTGATTATGGGTGTCATTCTGTGCCTAATTGCGATGACCTTAGAGCCACTTTATAAGCAAGTGTGTTGAAAATTAGATTTCTTACTACCGAGTTCGTTTGATTTACTTATATCTACGAACCAACCTATTTGATTTGAATCTTTACATACACTCTAACTCCTCAGCTTGACGTAATTGCGTGAACAAGAACCAAGGACTGTTTTGTCTCGAAATAAATTCAGATTCGTACTAACAGCAAATTTCTGAGAATCATCACAGCATAACGTACCCTGTAGGGCTATTAAACCGAGCTGTGTAGAGCCTACTAGAGCTGAGACGTGCTAAGTTATCGATATCGAGGTAACGGGTTTGGGTGAGAAGCTGCTTATGTACTGGCATGACATGAAGTACCTATAAATTGTCTTATAGGTACTTCTAACCAATATTCATGTATTTTTTTTTGTTTTTTGGCTAGCATATGCACGCATTTGCGATAAGAATGTTTAGTAGGTTTCACAAAACCGACCAGTTACATTACATAGCTTTTTATTTTCCGGTATGTGGACGAGAGGGCCCGGAGAAAGCTCAATCAAGTCCCGGCAGGCCTTGTGCTTGGCTTGACGCGTTTGGAGTCGAGTAGTGCTACTAACTTCAAGTCCTACGTGCTCCGGGTTGCTGCCAAGCACAAGGACATGTTCCTCGAGTCGGACTTCTGGTCAACTGGAGTCGTATACCGTCGCTACAGGGAGGCGCGACTAACTTGAACTCTCTGATAATATTATTAAGTATATGTATAAAATATGTATAAGTTTAGATATTTTTAGTTTATTATTTATGTACTTTTAGTATTATTTATTTTCACCTGAAATACAGGTTTTCTTAATTCAGGCATATTAAAATTTTTATTAGCTCTATATTTAAATATTAAATTAGCTCTAAGTTGTATTAGCACTAAGAAAAAATAAATAAATAAAGTTAAAGTTAAAGTTATTCTGTTTATCTATATCTATACGAGTATTCGACGTCAAAGTCAAAAATCCCTATATTCAATCATATCTCAAGGATCATTCTGAAACGTAATAAAAGCTAGATGAATTTACGCCAGTTCTTCACGCCCCAGCCTAGAAAAATCTGGCAACGAACTCGGCTGGGTTCCTAGCTTTTTCTTGATGATCCTTCTTCATCATAAAGTTTCAGTCTTTAATGTGGTTCCAATCGAACTAAGTGAGGCTCATGTCAAGAATAAGTATGTAAAAAGGAAAATATAAGAGCCAAGTTCTATAGCAAAATTTTGTCCCATCACTAGTGTAGTCGGGTACGCTGGCGCAGTGCGGTACGCCCATCTTTCTCTGAAACCTAACTTTGTTACAATATTCATTCCTGTACATTTGAGAGGTTTATTATTTTACTGAAAATTATATAATAATGTCATTACTTTAGTTGCGCAACTGGCTCAGAAAAAGCTATGGAAAAAGCTGTGAAAAGGGTTATGGAAAGAGCTACGGAAATAGCTATGGTTAGGAGTTCCATTGTTATTAAACAAGCAAGGCAAGCAAGGATTATTTAAGCGGAAAGAAAACATGTTTTCTTGTCAATTAAGATATATTTTTTCGTACACATTTCGTTGAGAAATCAATCAATCAATCAATCAATCAATACATCATCATACAAATCATCAACAGAGAATCAGATAATAACGTGTATTTCCGATCTCCCCATAATTTTATTAGCGAGATGTCATAAAAATACTATCCGAGTCCAGTGTGATGAAAATGTACTCGATTTACGAATAATTTTGGTATTACGTTTTTCTGGACAATTTATTATCCGCAGGCCCCTTAAATTTGTACATTGGGTGTCATAAAGTCAAACTCTTACTTACTTACTTACTTACTTTAGCAGAGAGCGTCTCAAAGTCAGTTTTTTTTAATAATTAATTATTAATAAAAAAACGACTGCAGTTTCAATATCAGTAAGAATAAAGTTAAATAAACCCGCGTATGAGTGTATGAATAAAAGTGGTCCCCCATCTAAATATAAAATATACAAAACGTACAAACTGTGAGTTTCACGTAACAAGAGGGTCGACGTTTCCATTTCCTTACATTTTCCATTTCCCCTCTCGTAACCTTACAGCGGAAACCGGATACCGGTATTGCTCAATACAATGGCGATATTGGAAATACCGGTATTTGAGAATCCCTAAATACACTTTCTGCCTTAACGTTATAGCGGCCATTTTCATTTAACGCCGCGCCATCTAGCCTGAAACTAAGCAAAGCTTGTAGCCTTACTATGTTTTTACATTCTAAAAATCGATTGGTGCCCGAGGGATTTGAACCTTGGGGTGCTACAAAAATTGAATTGGTGCACGACTGGGTTCGAACCTAGGATCTTAGAGTGTTACCTTTGCATCACCAGTATTTTTAAGTTTAAGTAAGTTCGTATGAGTCAGTGGCTAACGCTTGTGACAGAGTTTTTAGGCCGCCCGAAAGCCTCTGTCATGGTTTAACAACTTTGAGAAAGCCGGGACCGACTGCTTATCGTGCCTTCCGAAGCACGGGAGCACTCAGTTGAAATCGCCGCCGATCACCCATCCAAACAAACAGTGAACTTCGTTGATCTGTTTAGAACAACTTAGCAATTTAGGTCCGGTCCTGTGTCCTGGGTCCTGCTGACCCAGGACCCAGGACACAGGACCACTAGCGAAGTCAATTTTATCAGTACCTGACGCACGTACAGCAATGAACGGCATACGTACAGTATGTACGTCTAACGTACATTCTTTTAAGATATTTATGATCGGATTTTCGTGGTGGCTCTGCTGGGTAGTACCACGCAACTTTTTAGCTGTAAGTGGCATAATTAGATAGCTTTTTCACCCAACTGCAGCAATGCAAAAGGAGGGTTATGATAAAACACAGTTTGTATCGTCGGCGAAATATTGACGCAGTGCGGGCCCGAATGCCTGCCAATTCTACTTTATTAATTTGTTTAAAGACCTTGAAGTCGTATCTATTGTGGTCTTAACGTTATTGTGCTAACGTGTGTTTTTTGTTGCCATGCATGAATAAAAACATTTTTTTTTAACACTGGCAACAGTGCCTGGCGTTTAACATTATGCAAAAGACTTGAACGTCAATTTTCGAACATTTTTTTAAACCAAGTAGCAACCAAGTAGACCAGTTGGTAAGCTGTTACCGTAGCCTATTTACGCTTTTAACATCAGAGATATCACTTGTGTTGCCCACTCTGAGACGTAGCTCTAAAGCCTCATGTGCCTGTATTTCACCGGAAACCATACCCTTCGAACCAGAACTCATAATCTATACCGGACAGCAATGCGAGAATAACTTCTTTGCGGCAGAAATAGGTATGGTGATAGTAATTCCTTACACGAACTGTATCACAAAGAACTCTACTACCAAGATTTTAGCACATACCTAAATAAGCTAAATCTAACGACATCAACGACAAAAACAAGTGACGATCAGCCAGTACGTTATAAAAAGTCGTATGTGTATTTTAAAAACTGTTGCAAGCAATTTTGACCTTTAAAGTATGTTATATGAACGCAACTGTCTGTATTCAGAAGCCCTTCTTTATTTACTTTTCGTACTGTCGCAATGAAAGAGACTTTTGTAATTTCCGCATTTTTCATGTCTAGTTCCGGTTGCGTTGAATGATACATAGCAAGGCAGAAAAAGGTTAGCTTTTTGGTCTTACTTGCCGATACACGATGTAACTATGTGCACCTATTAAGGTCACCGACATAGCTCATAATATTCCGGCAGTACACACTTGTCCAAGGGTTGGCCAAGCTAGGCCAACATATTGGGACAGCGTGTAAAGACTATGTTGGTGAGTACTTCGGCGTGTTGGCAACTGGCGACCAATGTTGGCGGGCAAGCCAAATAGTATCGGTTTTTCGTGCAAACATCAAAGGATCTTGGCGCGCTCCGCCAACAGTGTTCACACATTGGCGTTTAATTCTGTTCGTTTTAATACTCGTCTGTCGTGTAGTGTCGCGCGTGAGTGAAATTCACAAGTAGATCTTTATTTATTTGGAGTGGAGTTGGACATAAAAAAACAATGCAAAATGATCACTAAACTAATATGTAAACAGCGACAATTGGTAGCCAAAATCTTGGCCCAACATGCTGGCCACCCCTAACGCCCAAGTGTCTACTGCCGGCATTAGAATAAGTAAATTGAATTGGCAGTGCTCAGGCCTTATTAGAATAGAATAAAATAGAAAAGTATTAATAATAATAATAATAATAATAAAAAACGTTTATTTTGTTACCAACTAAAAAAATTACATCAGCTACTACTACTAGTTTTTTTAGTTTTTAAAACTGCACCAGAGGGTCTACTCTTGAAAGCGACAAACGATAATAGTGGCAAATATCGTAGTTCAACTTATGTTGGTTGCAACTAAGTTAAGAGCATGCACGGACATAAGCTGGACCACTAAAACCGTTACGATATATCGCTTTTGTCCGCAAGAGCAACCCCCCAGAAATAGTTTGAGAGTCGAAGGACATAGAGCACTTTGATCTAGTAAGTATAAAATCAAATGCTGATTTCATGACTTGAAAATACAGATAGATAGCGCCATCTCTATCATTTTTTTTTTTTTTTATCTAGCCTATACTGTCCCACTGCTGAGCAAAGGCCTCCGATGCATCCCTCCACTTATCCCGGTCCTGTGATATCTCCTGCCAGCCCTTGTGGAAGACGTCTAGGTCGTCACGCCAGCGCTTTCTTGGTCTGCCTCGGCGTCGTCTTCTCATCTATCTTTTATTTTTTATTATCTAAGTTCAGTCGTTTCAGTGTGATTAAGTCACTAACATAGTACAAATATCAAATTTTTCAGATTTATAACATTAGTAGGATCAAGATAACTAATGGAATATGATTGTCACCTCCAGATTTCGCCAAAAATATCTTTTCAGAAACACTGGTGGTAAAATAATTTATCTTCCCGATAAAATACACGTTCCTCTGGTAACATAAGCACAAGTTTATAGAGCTAAACGTGTGTTTTGATCTTAAATGACATGATGAACTTGAAATAATCGCCTAATTAAGTTTCACGCCTGACTTAATAGTTGCAGTGTGTTGTCTTCAAATCACGAGTGAATAGATTTTTTCGAGGTAAGCGTGCGTAGACCACATCATTACTTAACATCAGGCGAGATAGTTAGCCTCTTACTATTATAATTGATAATTGATAGATTCAGGCGTTACTTTGCGGAAATCCATTACAAAATAAAAAACAGACGAAAAATCTCTAGTACTATTCCGCTTAACCTTTTAACTGATGAGGTCACACAGTTACCACAGTTAACCTCAAAAGAAAAATATCGACACGTGTTTCATCCCTCCACGGGACATCCTATTACTCTGTGCTATTACGTTAGCGTATTTTAGTTAAAAAAAAAGTTCTAATGTTCTGCGTTTTCGCTTTCTATTCGATATGATTAGGCTGCTAAATTCGATTAATATTATTAGACTATCTATGATTGATAATACTATTAGACTCGCTAACGATTCGTTGAAGTTACAAAGTGCTGCTAAGGGACAGATACCTGAATACAGCGGTCACTTTTTGTTACGAAAAACCATTTGTCAAGCGTCATTCCCAACTCAAAAGGCAATTTGATAAAATGTCTGAAATTACATTTCACTCCCGTTCGATGGACCGATGACATAATAGCGGAAGAGGTTGGCTCACATAAAGCGCGCCACTCTAAACATGTTTATTTTTAAAACTGTTATGTTTTAAGTGACATTACTAGTATTAAGTTTTAACACTTTTAACACTTTGACTTTTGAGTCTTTCTACTTATTTTGTTTGTTAACACATCGTTTTTGGGACTCCAAAAAACAGATGCATTGACACTATAGTGCTAACTATTTTATTAAGATGTGGCCGTTGTTTTTTAAGCAAACAGTTTTTACATTCGAAGCGCTCTGACCACGCAGTTCAGCACTGTTCCACGGAGTCACCATTTTCAGTGGCAATTTCAATAGAGCGCTTACGTGCTTCGGAGGATGCGTTAAGCTTGTGGCGAACACAATAGGCCTTATGGCAGTATTATATTAGCCACAATATGCTTAATAACAATTAAGCCAGCTGTAAGACTTAGACTTTTTTTAAACTTTTTTTTTAAGACTTGGGAGAGTCCTTTGTCCAGCAGTGGGAAAAATAAAAAAAGGCAGCTTTGCAAGCCAGCAAGCCACGGGCACAGTTTACATATTGTAGGCCTTCTTCATAATCATGCTTTAAACCTCGGCTAGCTAACATACGTTAAATTTGTCATCTTTGTTCATTGACATAAGAATGACAAGAAAAAAAAATCTTAGCAAGCCGCTAAAATTACAGTTCTTTATGAATAAGGCATTATTTTGTAAGAGAAAAACTAGTGAGATATCTCTACAGAGAACAAGGTTTGCTATAAGCAGCTCATAGATCAATACTCATGTGGATTTACTCCGAAACGGTCCCGCGCGTATCATTTGTCGCTACTACCCGAAGGAAATAGCGAAATACGAACAAACACATTTACATTTTATATTTATTATAATGATAATGTAGTTGGTAATTTATGTGTATTTATTTATAAGTTACAAGTCTACCTTCTATGATGACGCACTCGTGACGTAGCTGGCTAAGTTGTTCTTGACAGATCAATGAACTGTTCCGTGTAGTCACTATTTGGATGGGTGACCGCCAATGGCAATTTCAACTGAGCGCTCCCATGCTTCAGAGGTCACGTTAAGCATTTGATCCCAGCTTTTTCAAAGTTGTTAAGCCATGACAGAGGCCTTTGGGCAGCCTAGAAACTCTGTCATCAGAATTGGCAACTGATTCATACGAGCTTACTTACTAGAAGTGATGATAAATAGGTTTTTTTTGCAATTTGTTTATCAAAGAAACGATACCCAACAAACTCAGCTACTTGCAGAATGCAGAATGTGGCAATAGCGGGAACCAGCCCGGTAAGTTTGGAGCCGTTTATCCGCGGCGGGAACCGCGACGGGAAACCGCGCAGTACAGTATGCAGCATGCGATTTCCATATTAACCTGGTGGTAGGACTCTTGGCAAGAGTCCATCTTGGTGGGTACCACCGCAGTGCCAGATATTCTACCTCCAAGCAGTAGTGTGCAAGCTGCACTGCGTTTAGGTTTGAAGGGCACTGTAGCAAGCGAAATTACTGGGCGAAAAAAAGACTTAACAACAACATTTCGGGGTGATGAGCTGAGTGCAGTGCCATGCAGAACTTAAAAACTTCAAGCTTTGGGTGGCACTACATCTGTTATGGTCAGGCGAGTGCTTAACATCAGGCGGGTGATTTGATCGTCTTGTCACTTGCTGACATAAAAAAAATGTGTCTAGTGCGGTTCAGTAGCGGATTTCCGCGGCGGAAAAACTGCCCGTGTAGTACGACCCTTAGCCAGCTACGTCACGACCACTTTAAATCTATTGAAGATAATTTATACAGCATCTAGTGGCTGCTGACTTTTTCGCCTACACTAGATGTGTGAAGCGCAGAAGCATCATCATCATCATAACAGCCTTCTAATGTTCCTACTGCCGGGTCACTGGCCTACTCTCAAGCGAGAGTGATTGGGTCGTAATCCACGCGGACCTAATGCGGTGGTTGGCACATCTTTCGAATTATCTAGTTCTTGGACATGCCGGCTTTCTTACGATGTTTTCCTTCATTGAGAGCACTGGCATTGCGCACATACTTTTTCGAATAGAAAAATCCATTGGTGCACGACCGGATTTGAACCCACGACCTTAGGCCTGGCAAACGCTGTGAAGCATGGGAAACGATTTAAGATGAAGTAGGCGTATGTCGAAGCGCTCGTGACGTAGCTGGCTAAGTTGTTTTTAACAGATCAACGAAGCTATGCACTCTTCCACGTATTCACTCGTTCGTTCGTTTGTATGAGTTAGTGGCCAACTCTGGTGGCAGTTTCTAGGCCGCCCGAAGGCCTCTGTCATAGCCTAACAACTTTGAAAAAGCCGGGACCTTCAACTGAGCGCTTCTGTGCTTCGGCGGGCACGATAAGCAATCGACCCGGAAAAATTATTATGCCATGACAGAGGCCTTCGGGCGGCCTCAAAAATTCTGTCACCAGAGTTGGTCACTGACTCATACGAATATTACTACCGTAACTTGTAGAGCTACGTAGGTCTACGGCGTAGAGGATCTACGCGTTCTCTATGTTAATTATTTTGATGATTGCGACTAATGTGCTACTGATTAGGAAAATAAAAATCATCATTTTATCACTTAAAATGAAATTTATTTGCGAGAAATATGCTTACAAGGTCTTGTAGTATGTTTCTAAGTTTATTTATTATTATTTATTTTTTATTTTATTTATTATTTATTAATTCTTTATTGCACAAATATAAAGTACAAAAGGTGTATGTATGTATAACTCGAGAACGGCTGGACCGATTAAACTGAAATTTAAAACAGATATAAACTGGGAACAGAACATATGCTACTTTTTATTTCGGGAAAAACTATAGTTCCAGAGATTCGTTGATCATTGCTTGGTTCTAACGGAAGGTCAGCGTTGTGCAAGATACAACAAATGCTGAATTAGCAGGCTAATTATTTATTTATTTAATTCTTTATTGCACAGAATGTACAGTACAAAAAGTGGGCTTAATGCTAACAGCATTTTCTGCCTGACAACCTCAAAAGGTAGAGAAAAAAAGGCGTGCTTAACTTAATTATAAAAGTAAAAAGTAAAAAAAAAAAAAAAATTTACTGTTTAGTTTAGAAACCTTCTGTTTCGTGTATCTTCTGTCCCAATTTCTTTCTTTCTTTCTTTTCTTCTCAGAGGTCCACGCGAACGAAGTCATGGGCTACAGCTAGTAGCAAAATATAAAAATGTGTAAGTAATAAGAATTCAATTATCCATGTGCCTGACAATTATGCATGCGCCACACCAGTTTCAGTTAACGGTAACTGGATCACAATATCCGGCCGGAGCATTGCATTATCCGGTTACGACCGGCTCAAACCGGATCGAACTCGATTATACCGGTACGTGATAACGCTCATGTGGATTATGGTGATTTCTGATAGTATAAATGCAGTGGGCAATGTTTTATTTTTATTTGAGAAGCAACATTTTTCACTATTAAGGAACCAAAAAAAAACTTAAATTCGAATATTAATTTGAGCTGATTGATAAATTTAACTTTTATATATTTTTAATTTTAATAGTTTGTGTAATTGGTGTTTTTTGTACCGTTCTAATTATTGAAATCAAATTAATATATATATATATATATATATATGTATATAGCATAAAAATATAAGCATTTGACTCGTATCTGGTAGTAGACTAGATACCTAATGAGTTTCACATCTATTTTTGCCATTGTTCGGTTTAGAACAGATTATGTTTAGGACAGATTATTTTTAATACAGATTCGATTTATGACAGACTCGATTTTTATGACAGTTTTTATTATGGCAGAAGTAAAATAGTGACTAACTAAATGCGTTATTTCGCGTCCTTATCAGAATCTCCCTCGTTCCGTACAGTTGGGTAGATCTGAACTGAAGTTAAAGTTGGCGACAGCTCAAAAAACTTAGCTACTTAAAAAAGTATCTAGAGATTAACCGGAACTGCGCTAAGTTGGCTAGTTTTAAGTTCTTAGATAGGAAGATAATAGTTTTGGCAAACGGTAGCCCATCTCTATCTCTAGCCACACTCTTTACAAATGGTATATAATTATGGTGTTCTCTTAAATTGTAGGTCTTATTATGACAGCCTTCTAATGTTGACACAGCTGGCACACTGGTCTACTCTCGAGCAAGAGTAATAAAAACTAAAATTAATGATGGCAGACAATTTTACACAGCGCCTGTGTACAGATGGCCTTAAAATCAATAGCCCGATTCAATATATTAATTAGATCAATAACTGATCCCGCGGGATTAGTTCGAGCGGGATAAGTTGACTAAAGAGCCAACTGAGCAAAGCTTCTACTATGGGAACCAGACCAGTTTATATCTGACAAAATACACATACTTACACATTTTTTTGTAAATAAATACATACGTATACCTAATTTAAAAAATAGAAACAAATATTTGAAGATTATACAAACATTTTCCCCGCAGCGAGGATAAAACCCGCAACCTCTCGCTTCAGTATCATTTCAGTATCATTTATTGCATCATAATTATGAGGGTAATATATGTCACAGGTCTTATGTAATATTATATAATATCAGAGCAGCCAACACATAGCTATGTACCCAGTAAGGGTGTTGCACTATAAAATTGAGTAGGAGCGAACCGATTTTAGTATTAATGGATAGGTACCATTAATACTAATGTGATAATAATAAAATCATTATTTGGGGTAGCAATAAAACCTATCATTCGTTATTTGAATCACTGAGAAACTGATCAAGTGTATAATAGCTTTTTTTTAATAGCATTTCTTTAATTTATATTCAAAAATATTATCTTTTTCTATATTTTTAATACATTCATGAACTTTCAATTGGACACTCACCGAACAAGCCACCGAGGTCGTAATATTTGTGCACTTTATTTGTATCCGCTTGGTGGATTAACACATTCAGTGCCATCGATTCGCCAGTAGAGTTCAGTGTTTTTTTTATTTTCAAAATGCATGGCGTGTATTCGCACGGCGGATCTAGGCTTCCGTGAAGTTAGCCGTTCGTGATGCGCAAAGACAATTTAGTTTGAAAAAGCTCCATTGCGCATCGAAACGGCTAACTTCACGACGGCCGTGAGAACTATAATACATAATAGTAGTAGCATTGAATGTGTTAAGATCCAATTACTCTAGTTTAAGATTAGATTTAGATCGATCATATGCGATCAGATGCAATTACAAACTGATCAATGAACTAACCCCATAAAAGGCTTGGCTTGGTACAATGTACTCATTCGTTTCGTTCAAACGACTAAAACTACGTAACACCTAACATAATACAGCACTAGAAACAATATAAGAATAGTAATAGAAGATAAGAGTAGTAGATAAGTAATATAAGAGTAGTAGAGTTCTCTGTGATAGAGCTCGTCCGGGGAAGGACTACCACCATACCTATTTCTGCCGCCAAGCAGTAATGCTCGCATTGTTGTGTTCCGGTTTGAAGGGTATGGTTTCCGGTGAAATTACTGGCACTGGCTTTCGATCTTAGCCTCAAGGTGGCAACCCGCGAGTGATACCTCTGGTATTGCAAGCGTCCATAGGCTGCGGTAACCGCTTACCATCTTGTGGGCCGTACGCTTAGTTGCCACTACAGTTGTATTAAAAAATAAACCATGAATTGTACACCCTAATCTAGATCTTACCACAATCACTGTGTATAGTATTTATTTTAAATGTGGATGACAATACGCTGGGCCAGTGTTCCAGCAGTGGGAAAATTAGGCTTGTCATGATGATGATTTGTATAAATTAAAAACTACTATTTTTACTGCTAATGCGCTGGTAGCAGGTGTAAAACTCTGTAAATTGCAGGAAGTTTTCTCGTACAAGTTCTTCAACATGAAACGTGCAAATTATGCTAGGCTGCGATAAATTTGACGATGTAGTCAAAAGTTTGTCTGTACGTTCCCAAACAAAGCGAACTTCATGAATATTTTAGTATTTCAACGATAATTTTAGGCTATTCAAAAAATACCAAAAATCCTGATTCATATTATTATAATCAATGGTATTGTCACCCTGTAATGGGTGTGCTACAATTGATTAGACTCGCGGCGAAAAATGATTTGTAACTATTTTGACGACCGATGTGGCGCAGCGGGCGCAGGTCCGCCTGCGACGCGGAGGTTGCGGGTTCGATTCCCGCCTTGGGTCAAATGTTTGTACGATCTACAATTATTTGTTCCGGGTGTTCTGGGTATTTTCTATATATACCAAAAAATATCTATCTATGTATTGTATTGTATTAAGTATATATCAGTCATCTAGTACCCATAATGCTGCTCTGCTTAACAGCTGCTTACCTTGGGGCTAGAGGCAGCTGTGTGGATTGTCCAGCATTATTTTTTTATTTTTATTTTTATTTACTTAAATAACGAACCAAATTTGATGATGAAGTTTAAAGGCTGCCTTATTTAGTCTATCAAAAAGGTTTTAAGTTGTCGTAGAGACCAAAACTAATTTAGAACCTGGAAGCTGCCTTGCAAGGTTATATTAACGTTAAAATATGTTTGTGATGGTTTGGGTTCTGTGCATGTATTTCAAAAAGTTCTGGAATTAGGTTTTGCTGTAGCTCTCAGAAAGGTTCTAAAACGTTTGCAATCAGGAGGTTATAAAATAAAAATCATCGAAATCAAATCACATTAGGCGGAGATATTCAGCAGCCCCCTTTTTGTCCCTTTTTAGAGAAAGTACGACCCCTATCAAAAATCCCCGACGACAATCAAATTCTATAAAGTCATAGAACCTGTATACCAAGTAATTGGTTGAAAAAGGCGAGAACACAAACTGAATGGACAAACTGACAACCAAAAGCATTTTTGGCCAATCTCGAAACTAAGACGCTTCGCTCGCTTCACTCGCTCGGTTAATTACTACAGGTTTGTATGAAACAGTGGCCGACTCTGGTGTCAGAGTAAATAGGCCATTTGAAGGCCTCCGTTGTGGTATAATTACTAAAATAACTTTAATAAAACACAGTAATTAAAAAAGTTTCCACAATTAAATAATTACCTAGATATCGACATGACAAACAAATATTTAAACAAAACACACAATATAATGTAGCGAGAAGGAACTGTTAAAATTATTCTGAGCTTTGTTACAAAAAAAAAACATTATCTAAGGCGGTTTGCCCAAAGAACTATAATAAGTAGAATGAGCCGAAAAGACGGGCTAAGTAAGGGCTGAGTAGGGCTGAGTGTATGGAAACCGAGCGTGTAACATTTTGCGTATTTGTTTTTTACACACAAATGTATTTTAGTGATGGAAAACATAAGCCGCGCGAAAATGAATGATTTAAAAGCATCGATAAGCACGCGGCAACCGGTTCTAGGCACTGCCACATCACCACACCGCCCCCGGTTAGAAGCAGACTGGATTCGCGGCGAGTAAAGAGGTTACTCAGCCCTTAGTTAGCCCGTCTTTTCAGCACGCGAGTTACATGCACTCACTCATTCTACTTAAATACAGTATCATCATCATATAGACCCCTAAATATTGGCTACGAAAACTCGCCTCTCGTTCGAGCTTTAAAATTGCTAAATGCGTTCCTGGCATCAACACCATCGTGTGATCTGTTTGCTGACCGATGGCCGAATGTGTGTAGAGAATATCTGAGGTTTTGTGAGATGATTGACAGTGTTAGAATTAGTTCAATTCGTTAATTACCTACTGTTGCATTTATTTATTTTTTATATCATTGTTTTATTGTTATCATTACCTACTGTTTTTAAGTTAATTGTGTATTGCGTAGCGCCTTGGTGTAATACTGTAATGTTATGTAATTCAAGTTTAAATAAATACTTAAAACTAAATAAATAGTAATAGACGCGTCCACTGCTGGATATACGAGTAGGCCTGATAAAAAGGCCTGCCAACTGCCACTTCAACTTGCTTCAACAGACTATACTGTCTGTAATCATCATCAAAAACGATTGGGACCCCAATTGGCTCACATTGCTCCTGATCCGTAAGAAGGTTGATCGATACTTCCACCGTTTAGATCCAAGTGCCTTTAAAGCGACGATCACACAATATTATCCCTAGATTATCCCTATCTATATACAAACTATGTTTTAAAAGAGTTGTTTCACGCAGTATGGAGCCTGGCCCTGGTCCTTTGTAGGGGTCTAGATAATTAAACAATCAGAAACCGTTTATCACTGTTTATTTATTTTATTTTTACTTCTATCATAATCTAAAGTAAGTTTATCATTGTGACGTGCAACACAATGTAAAACAACATGGCGGGCTTAACGAACAACTGGGTTATTAGGTACTGTCAAAGTCAAGATGCGTCACGTGATCATTGCTAATAACTGTCATGGCGGACCTCTAGTGTTCCCGTTTTAGAAAATTCAACACAATAAACATTTTTCCTTTAGAACTTTGTTTGTCCACCTAAAAATAAAATTGTTTGTGTGTTAGTCTTATTTTTTTCAAATTTTTCAATGGTGTTACAAAGACCTAGGCCACTATGAAATTGGTCCTTTCAGCTTAATCAGTCCAATCAATAAAACAACCCCAAATTCTATCTATCTATCTGTCTTTAATATTAGTGCGTATAATATAGTGTGATTGTGTTTCGCTCAAAAACACAAAAACGGTATTTTTTTAAGAGTAGTAGAGTTCTTTGTGATAGAGCTCGTCCGGGGTAGAACTACCACCATACCTATTTCTGCCGCCAAGCAGTAATGCTCGCATTGTTGTGTTCCGGTGTGAAGGGTATGTTTTCCGGTGAAATTACTGGCACATGAGGCTTTCGATCTTAGCCTCAAGGTGGCAACCCGCGAGTGATACCTCTGGTATTGCAAGCGTCCATAGGCTACGGTAACCGCTTACCATCTTGTGGGCCGTACGCTTGGTTGCCACTTCAGTTGTATAAAAAAAAAACTATAGGCATGAACTCTACATCTACGTCATTATTTTGAGGTAATCATCATCATCATCATGACAGCCTTCTAATGTTCCCACTGCTGGGACACTGGCCTACTCTCAAGAGAGAGTGATTGGGTCTTAATCCACCACGCGGACCCAATGCGGTTTGGTGGATGGCACATGTCTTTCGAATTTTTAGTTCTTGGACATGCCGGTTTCCTCATGATGTTTTCCTTCACCGTATGAGCACTGGCATTGCGCACATCAATTTTTCGTAGCGGAAAATCCATTGGTGCACGACCGGATTCGAACCCACGACCTTAGGATCGGAAGGCTGGGTCACTACCACTAGACCACCAGTGAGTTTTGAGTTAATAATTGAATACAATTATATAAAATTCAATTAGTTATACAACAATACGAACGTACAAATTACTTTGAAACAATTACGAAGCATCGACGGGAGCTTCATTAATTATATAATTTGATACATTCCTGTACTTCTGTACGGTATTTCAATTTTCAATTCAATTTTGTTTCATTACCCATGTTTTGGCGTGACTTTGTTTGGTTTTTAACCCCCGACTAAAAAAGTGTGTTATAAGTTTGTAAATAGTATCTTTGTATCTGTATTCTGTGTTCTAACCTATCCAGTCCATCCAAAGGTTGCCTGGAAGAGATCGCTTTTAGCGATAAGACCGCCCATTGTAACACTTTTTTTTTTTTTTTTTTCTTTGTTTATTTTTCTTTTAGTATCATAAGGTGTGCAATAAAGATATAATCTATCTATCTATCTATCTATTCTCGAATGGTGACCGCGAACTGGCAAACGAAGCATTATTTTATTTTATATTTGGAAAACCAACAGCTTTATTACAGTTTAAGAGTAGTAGAGTTCTCTGTGATAGAGCTCGTCCGGGGAAGGACTACCACCATACCTATTTCTGCCGCCAAGCAGTAATGCTCGCATTGCTGTGTTCTGGTGTGAAGGGTATGGTTTCCGGTGAAATTACTGGCACATGAGGCTTTTGATCTTAGCCTCAAGGTGGCAACCCGCGAGTGATACCTCTGGTATTGCAAGCGTCCATAGGCTGCGGTAACCGCTTACCATCTTGTGGGCCGTTCGCTTGGTTGCCACTTCAGTTGTATAAAAAAAAAAACTAGACATCCTTTAGCAACAGAGAGCCAATTAGAGGTTCTCGCGAATAATGGTTTATTATGAATACGGTGAGGTATTCAGTATTCAGTATCATTTATTGCATCATAATTATGAGGGTAATACATGTCACAGGTCTTATGTAATATTATATAATATGAGAGCAGCCAACACATAGCTATGTACCCAGTAAGGGTGTTGCACTATAAAATTGAGTAGGAGCGGACCGATTTTAGTATTAATGGATAGGTACCATTAATACTAATGTGATAATAATAAAATCATTATTTGGGGTAGCAATAAAACCTATCATTCGTTATTTGAGTCACCGAGAAATTGATCAAGTGTATACTAGCTTTTTTTAATAGCATTTCTTTTAATTTATTTTCAAAAATATTATCTTTTTCTATATTTTTAATACATTCAGGAACTTTGTTATATATTTTAACAGCCATTGTATTCGGACTTGAGCTGTGCATTTTTAGTTTAGAAGTAGGTACTATTAATTTATGCTTGTATCTACATTCGAAGCGACGTGGTTGATCAATCTTTAAGGTAGGTTATAGGGATTCATACATAATATAATAGCTGCAAAACGGTAAAAAAATAAGAACAAAAGTAGTATAAGATGGACTTAGTACACGGTGAACAAGCTAAATTTGAAATAGCTAAGAGTATTACAGTCGTCAATCATCGGTTACGAAAAATTCTCTGCTAAGTCGCGATCTCGCCGAGACGAGATCGAGAAGTATACGACGGCATGCCACTCGATGGAACGATGACATGAAAGGGGTCTCATGAGTCGGTGGATGATGATGGCCCAAGATCGGTAGTGCTATCGTAAATGATCGTATATTTGTTATAAGGTCAAATCTCATTTTGGCCCCTGGAAAGTAACGTTTTAGCGTGGATACATCGTCGTATGCTTAGAATAACACAAAGAATGATAGTTTCATTCAAAATTATTTCCAAAAGTGTGTTCTCAAAACAATTGATATTTGCGTGAGCGGCTTTGTAACACTTATTTGTGCAAATAAATCCCTCAGGGTGACAACGACAACTTCCTAAAATGACAACTTCCGAAATCGACAATTTCAGAGAACGTCTATTCTAAACTCGTCAATTTCCTAAAATGACAAATTCCGAAAATGACATCTTCCTAAAATGACAAATTCAAGAAATCTTGAAATTATAAATCTTGGTGTTACAGCAGCCTTTCGAAATTATAATTGTGAGAGACGTACGCACGATGACTTCACATTGATGAATGGCATTTCACATTGAGTATAGTTCGCACAGCGGATCTAGGCTTCCGTGAAGTTAGCCGTTTGTGTTTTTTTTTTTTTTTTTTTTTATACTACTAAAGTGGTAACCAAGCGTACGGCCCACTTGATGGTCAGCGGTTACCGTAGCCTATGTACGCATGCAACATCACAGATATCACTTGCGTGTTACTACCCTAAGACCTTAGATGGTAAGTCTCATGTGCCTGTAATTTCACCGGAAACCATACCCCTCGAACCGGAACACAGCAATGCGAGCATTACTGCTTGGCGGCGGAAATAGGTATGGTGGTAGTCCTTCCCCGGACGAGCTCTATCACAAAGAACTCTACTACTCTTGATGCGCAAAGACAATTTACTTTGAAAAAGCTCCATTGCGCATCGAAACTGCTAATTTCACGACGGCCGAGATCTGTTGTGAGAACTATAAGTGAGACTAAAAAGTCCCAGTAAATGTTGTTATTCTAGTCGTATGTATACACAAACTTTATGGAAGCACCAAAAAGCCGTAATGAAGAGAGGGATGACCCCAGCGAGGTCAACTTTAGAGAGGGGACAAAAAACGAGACTTTTAGTTAGCCTTAATTTTTAATTTATTTAGTGCTAATAAGGTTACAGTATGACCAAAGTTATTGTACTACGTAGTACTTACTATGACTTTGACACCAGCCAGAGGTATGACAGACAGTGACAGCAGGAGCAACCAATGTTGAATTCCCTACACATTCACCATAGCTCGCCAAACGCAGTGCTTACATTCTCTTGGGCTCGCCAGTTGATCTACCGCCATCTAAATAGACAGCTTTTTTTTTAATAACTTGAGACAAAAACCCCTCATTGTTACAGTAAGGTACTTCTCCCCATGCTAGTAACAATGTGGGGTTGGGTAAAAATTTGTGAGTTGGCTACCCCCGCTAATTATCTATGTATGTTTTAAATTTTAGCCAAAATGGTTCAGTGATTGTCCAGTTATAGAGGAACAAAGATCCATCCAAACAAACAAACGAACTTCCAAACAAACATCATTTCGCATTCAAAAAAAAAAAAAAAAAATGTTTTTTATTTTTTTATTTCGCATTTATAATATTAGTGTGATAGTGTGATGTGATGTGAGGATAGTGTGATGTTAATAGTGTGATGTAAACTCACGAAAAGGGTTACGGTTTAAGAAACTTTATTCTCATGAGAACTATACATTCACTTAACTGAGAACTTATAGGTAAACTTTACTAAAGTAAGTTACAATTTTGCAAAACGCGAACGTGCAAACGTCAAAATCCCCATAAATAAGACTGAAACCAACGTAATTTTCCCGTTACTAGTATAAATGTGGGGTTGGGTAAAAATTTGTGGGCCCGGCTACCCTGAGCCGGGGCGGGAGCCACATAATTATTCCAGGGCAACTTTTTCTGGCCGTATTTTCGCGTGAGATACATTTATTGGCTGTATTTAATTTTAACATGAGTCGGAAAACCTGTCACATTATTATAGAAGAAGCGGTGGATTTATGCTTATTCTACTATCATCATCATCACCATGAGCAGTCGGTTCCGGCTTTTTCAAAGTAGTTAGGCCATGACAGAGGCCTTCGGGCGGCCTAGAAACTCTGTCACCAGAGTTGGCCACTGACTCATATATACGAACGAACGAACGAACGATCACCATGACAGCCTTCTAATGTTCCCAGTGCTGGGATTCTGGCCTACTCTCAAACGAGCGTGATTGAGTTTTAATCCACCACGACAAACTGCTTAACGTGCTCTCCGAAGCACGGAAGCGCTGAGTTGAATTGCTACTGACGGGCATCCATGATTTCGATGAAAGATGCTTTCTTCGTCGTTTCGATGTTTTTAGCACATTTTTTTATACTTCGTTGGAAATTGTAGTAAAATGAACGGAAAATTATTCTTTGTCCGCCTTTAGTATCCTTTAGGCACATAGAATACCTAATAGTAGCTAGCAATATGGTTGCTCAGTAGAAAGACAACATATTATACTTTACAATTTAAGTATTTCGCTATAAAATAACTCAAAAACTAAAAGTTTCAGCAAAGACGAAATTTCAGTCGCAATATACAAACAAACCAGAGGCGTATTATGCAAGATGACCATGAAAAATAAATGCGTTTATGCAAAAATGTGCGTCGGCCGGGAATCGAACCCGGATCAACTGCTTGGAAGGCAACTATGCTGACCATTACACCACCGACGCAGTTGACAAAACCTCAATAATGATTTTATCGGTATTAGCAATTTTCGTAATTATTATTTCATTTAACATGATGATTTTACTGGCAATAAAAAGTATTTGAATTTTGTCAACTTTAAAATTTAACACCAACATTAGTAAAAGTAGTGTAAAATTATAATACTAAAAAAAATAAGTATTTATTTACTTACTATGAATTCTATTTAAATATTAGATAAAAAATAAGTTTTTTTTTTTTTTTTTTTAATTGATTATAGTCAAGCGTTTGACCACCACCTCACCTGATGGTAAGTGATGGTGTGGTCGATGATGGAGCACGCTTGCCTAGAAAGAACCTGTTCACTCTAGCCTTAAAGACTCCCAAATTGTATTGGTCCGGAAAAACAGACCCCGTTATAAAGTTATGTTCGAAGTCTGTTTCTAATTATAATTTACTACTGCTTTACTCTAAAACTTGTGTAAAATACAGATATTTCTTTAGTAGATAAAGATACTACTCAACCTACTTTATCTACTAAGAAAAACTCCTTTATTTTGATGATTAAAAATAGCTTATCTTCTTATCTAAGATAAAAGAATCACAGTATAACAGTAATTTCTAGATAAATACCAATTAAAGCTATTGTCTACAAAAACCTGCATAATCAATACAAAAACTCACTTTGCACATAAAATCTAAGGCATCTCCGAAATTGACATATTTCACACCATTCCACATAGCCTCCGAATGAGGTCACAAAACGTCAAAACTTAAATGTCACTTTATTTAATACTGAATCTAGGTTTACAATTTTGAATGATTGTGGATTTTGGTTAAAAAAAGGTTTTCTGAAGGATGGTATATGAAGGGTGCGTCGCGTCCGATCAGCGGCGCAACCCCGCTTGTACTGATATGAATTTCACCCCCAATGCGGGGTGGGTTGGCTATACTTATGTGTTTACATCTTAAATGGGGTGCGGTAGAGTAGTGGACGGATAGAGTCTACTGGAAAGTCAGTTTATGGCATGTAAAAAATAAGTTTTATACATATAAGGTTATAAACGGTCTATCAATAATTGAGACAGCAGCTTAGCGTGCCTTCCAAAGAACGGAAGCGCTTAGTTGAATGTGCGTTAGTTACTATATTACTGACTAGTAATATGAAAATTTCAGTACAAATGTGTTTCATTGAAATAAAACGTAGTTCAATGTCTTCCTTTTGATGTTAGTAAGCTAATTTTTTTTTTAAACGACGCAGTGTTAAGAAATTTGCATAAAAATAAATAATATATTTTTTTGTGTAGTTTCGTACGTTATTGTAACTAACTGTACGTAACTGTATATTGTACTTATAGAATAGAAAATAATATAAAAAATATGCGTCGGCCGGGAATCGAACCCGGATCAACTGCTTGGAAGGCAACTATGCTGACCATTACACCACCGACGCTTATAATTTTAATCCTAAACAAAGTTATCAACTTTTCTATTCTAATTTTATACAATCGAACTTAATTACGTTAGCGCAGCTGTTTTTAAAACGTGCTTCATTTGTTTTGTAATAGTTATGATTTAGGGTTCCGTAGTCTGACAAATTTACCTGAGTACCTGTTTTTAAAATAATGAGATGATATAAAAAGTATATTGCCCAGCGGTACGATGGTTCAGGGATAAATAAATTACCTTATTTACCTTTGGTTACACGGAACAAACGGGCATTGAAAGGCTAACTATGATAGATAAGACAATAAGTAACTTTACTAAAAAAAAAAAAAAAAAAAAAACTTTACTAACTTGAAAACGCCACCCAATATTGCTCCGGTAATGCGTGGGACCTAGGTTTTAGATAACATAAAATTAAAGTACCATTGTGACATAGACTATTGTGTGAATGTTGTCTACATTAGTGAACCGACGACATTACAGAGGTCGCAGGTTGTCGCTAAATGGTGATCGGTCGGCACTTTAAGCATAAAGTGCCGGTAATCCGAAATCTGACCGGTAGTTTTTGAGTTTATTCGTAACATACAAATATACAAAAATACAAAGCTCTCTTTATAAAATTAGTTGTTATTATGAGCCCTATCCTTGACAATCCTTGAATTTTCTTGTAGCCCGTGAAGTTTCGAACACTATTGTGGCTCGCGTGTTGAAGATATTTTAACGAAAATAAAAACATATAAAAGCTTTATCCCTTAAAATTTAAGCCAACAGAGCATAATATTAATTAACTCAAGACATAACTGATTAAAAAATAATTAGTAACGCACGTTTCGTAAAATGAGCAATTCCAGTCAACTTTCGATCATTTTTTCTATGCAATAACAAAGTCTAACATATTTCCAAAAATGCAATTGTAATAATCACAGTTTTAAAATTTAAGTGAATACAGAAAAATACAACATGTTAGTTCAATATTATTGAAAAAAGACGGTCTAATAAACGCGTACTTTTCCCAATTTTACGCTTGTTATTTCTGCTAAAGTAAGAAGTTTACAATAAAAATACACCTACTTAATTAAAGTTTAAGTTTTTATTAAATAAATACAACAAAGAAAATAGTCTAATAGCATTGACTTTTTTTAATACAAATTTTTTAAAATCACACCTTAGCGCACATAAAATCATATCGATCGAAGCAGCGACTCTCAAACCGCGCTGAGCGCTTATGGATGGAGGACGTATAGCTCCTCGTCGCGCGCGCTATTACTTATACTATATAAAGATGCATTCACGCGAACTTCATGAATTAAATCGCTAAATATTGGAAAGACCTCTTAAGTTTGCTAAACTTGTTATTTTTTGGCAGGTGGCATGTGGTTGTCTATTGGTTATTTTTTTTTTATTTATTTTTTATACTACTAAAGTGGTAACCAAGCGTACGGCCCACTTGATGGTCAGCGGTTACCGTAGCCTATGTACGCATGCAACATCATAGATATCACTTGCGTGTTACCACCCTGAGACCTTAGATGGTAAGTCTCATGTGCCTGTAATTTCACCGGAAACCATACCCTTCGAACCGGAACACAGCAATACGAGCATTACTGCTTGGCGGCAGAAATAGGTATGGTGGTAGTCCTTCCCCGGACGAGCTCTATCACAAAGAACTCTACTACTCTTGACTTCTTAATGAGGTACAGTCTCTGTATCCAGCTACTCTACACATCCGCGTGGTGCGTATACGTAAAATATGAAGTCTCTGCGCGGATGTTGTTATTGTCGGTCCCGATTCATTGCGCCTGCTCATTTTTATAACCGATTTTAAAAAGGATGTCAATTAGACTGAAAATGTCTTTACATTTTTGACGATATATATCACATGTGACCATTTATCTATGGCACGAGAGTCGCCCTGCAGGAGAATCTGAAATCAAATGTTCTTATTGGGTGCAAATTTTTAGTATGTTAGTTATATATACGCCAAATACTAATTTGACGACCAATGTGGCGCAGTTGGCGAAGGTCTGCCTGCGACGCAGAGGTTGCAGGTTCGATTCCCGTCTTGGGACAAATGTTTGTAGGATCTGCAAATATTTGTTCCGGGTGTTCTGGGTGTTTTCTATGTATAATAAAAAATATCTATCTATGTATTGTATTGTATTAAATATATATCAGTCATCTAGTACCCATAACACAGCTCTGTTTAACAGCAGCTTACCTTGGGGCTAGATAATGCTGTGTGGATTGTCCAGCATTATTATTATTATTATTATTATTATTATTAATTACTAATTGATTTGGATGATTATTTACTTGTTTGGTAGTAATACTTCAGAGGTGGTCTCGTAAATTGTATCGAATTTGGTTTAGCACTTTTTGAATAAATCATCAAAACGTGATACTCGTTTTAGACTGAATGTAAATGAATGAAATAAAGTCAGTTTCTGTTTTTTTTTCCAATAAAAAATAAATACGTTTTCAAACTTAAAATTATTATTTTAGTTTGAAAATTGTTTTTGTTTTCTTCTTAAAATGCAATTAGCTAACAGAGGTTTGAAGTACGTTTGTAAGGCTCTTATTCAGGAAATGTTGAGACTGGGACACCGGCCTACTCTCGAGTGTGAGTAATTGGGTCCACCACCAAAATCTAAATAAAATAATTTATTTCAATAGAATCACAAGGATCACTTTGAAACGTCTTACAAGCTAGGAAAATTTACACCAGTTCCATCGCGCCCATGCCGTAAAATAACTGACAACAACACCCATCCTATCGCTTTTTTGGCATGACGCTTGCTATTATTATGGATGCCGAGAGACCTTCCTAATATGTAGCCGAATAGAGACACCTCGCGGACCCAATGCGGATTGGTGGATGACATAAACCGTTTAAAAAATCTACATAGCACTGCACTGCGTTTGTCACGCTAAGACGTACCTACCTACTTGTTATTGTAATAATCATTAATTCAGTCATTATACTACGGAACCTTTCACTATCAGTAGAATGACACGGACTATTTCTGCCGCCAAGCAGTAATGCTCGCATTGCTGTGTTCCGGTGTGAAGGGTATGGTTTCCGGTGAAATTACTGGCACATGAGGAAGAGTAGTAGAGTTCTCTGTGATAGAGCTCGTCCGGGGAAGGACTACCACCATACCTATTTCTGCCGCCAAGCAGTAATGCTCGCATTGCTGTGTTCCGGTGTGAAGGGTATGGTTTCCGGTGAAATTACTGGCACATGAGGCTTTCGATCTTAGCCTCAAGGTGGCAACCCGCGAGTGATACCTCTCTGGTATTGCAAGCGTCCATGGGCTGCGGTAACCGCTTACCATCTTGTGGGCCGTACGCTTGGTTGCCACTTCAGTTGTAAGATTTGGCAATTTTCATAACGTTATGTATATATTATATTTACTGCGAGAAAGCAAATTTTAAAAATCTACTTACTTAAGAAAACATTCTTATCTATGAAACGTGATTCAAAAATAAGCAAATTTTAATCACCTGTATTATAAATTTCATAACAACCATGTCCATAATTTTGCACCATCGATCAGCTGCGTCGGTGGTGTAATGGTCAGCATAGTTGCCTTCCAAGCAGTTGATCCGGGTTCGATTCCCGGCCGACGCACATTTTTGCATTTTTATTTTTATTTGTCTTTAGATCTTTACAAATAATATAAAAAGAAGTTTTGTATATTTTTGTATATTTGTTAGTTACGATAAAACTCAAAAAGTACTTGTCCGATTTCAAAAATTATTTTACCATAGAATGCTACATTATACCTGAGTAACATAGGCTATATTTATTACTAGAGGCCCGCCCCGGCTTCGCGCGGGTGCTTAAGTTTTCATTGCAAAACTTGGCAATGCTGTGTCACCTAAAACTTAAATTAGTGGCACTACACTGCCTGTGACACTGCGCTCTTCACCCAAGACAAGTTCAAGTTGTTAGGGCATGACAGAGGCCTTCGGGCGGCCTAAAAACTGTCCCTAAAGTTAACCACCAAATCTATATAACTAACTATAACTAATTTCACTTGCTACAGTGCCCTTCAAACCAAACACAGTAATGCTTGCACACTACTGCTTGGATGGATGTAACAGAATTATCTAACGTTGCTGCTATCGCTGTCTCGCTCTCTCACATTGTTTCTGCATCTGTCTGTTTCATAGTCGCACTGCTGTAACCATCGATTGACTCGTTCAGGAGGCACACGGGTTTGTGTATGAGGATATGTCGAGGGATATAACAGCATAATTATTTAAAGAGTAGCAGAGTTATTTGTTAACAGTACACCGGTGGTCTCGTGGTAGTGATAAGATAAGATAAGAGTAGTAGAGTTCTCTGTGATAGAGCTCGTCCGGGTAAGGACTACCACCATACCTATTTCTGCCGCAAAGCAGTAATGCTCGCATTGCTGTGTTCCGGTGTGAAGGGTATGGTTTCCGGTGAAATTACTGGCACATGAGGCTTTCGATATTAGCCTCAAGGTGGCAACCCGCGAGTGATAACTCTGGTATTGCAAGCGTCCATAGGCTGCGGTAACCGCTTACCATCTTGTGGGCCGTACGCTTGGTTGCCACTTCAGTTGTATAAAAAAAAAAAAAAAACCGTCAAGTCCGTTCTCCGTTCCGGATGTTCTGGGTTCTGGAATTCTTTGCCAGAGTCTGTGTTTCCCGATACTTATAACCTGGGTGTCTTCAAGTCACGAGTGAATAGGTTGCTCTTAGGCAGGCGTGCTCCACCGTAGACCACATCATCGCTTAACATCAGGCGAGATAGCGGTCAAGCGCAAGCCTATTGTGAATAAAAAAAAAAACTATGCATAACAAAAAAAAAAAATTATGTACAGTCATCAGGACCCATAACACAAGCTCTGCTTAGCTTGGGGCTAGATGATGCTGTGGATTATCCAGCATTATTTATTAATATAAAAAAACCGTATTTTGTGATATATTTCAGGTATCTTCTACCTTGTGGGCGTTACAGTGGGGTTACAAAAGAGCGCTTTTTAGTTCGCTAACGAGAATTCTATCTTTATTTCTATTCTACGAGCTGAAAAACTATTTCCGCTATTGTCCGATGCTTCACCAGTATTCTAAAGTAAGGTTTGAACTGGCACTGTAGCGAGAGAGAGTTTACAACAATGTGTCCGGGTGATGAGCGCAGTGCAGTGCCATTGCATCGGTTATAGTTGAAATTACTGGGCGAAGGAGACTTAACAACAATGTGTCTGGGTTATAAGTGCAGTGGCACGCAAACACTGAGATACTTTAAGCTTTGGGTGGCACTGCATCTGTTATAGTCAGGCGTGGTGCTTAACATCAGGCGGGCGTCCTGCCTGTCTTGTTAGGTACTTGTTGACTTATAAAAATAAGTAAGTTGGTGTGAGTCAGTGGCCAACTCTGGTGACCGAGTTTCTAGGCCGCCTGCCATGGCATATCAACTTTAAAGTTGCCAGGACCGACTGTATGTAACGTGCCCTCCAAACCACGGGAGCGCTCAGTTGAAATTGCCACTCCCGCCGGTGAGTGCTTTACCCGTTCAACCCACAATTTTTCTACCCAATATAATTCCTAAGGTCGTGGGTTCAAACCCGGTCGTGCACCAATAGATTTTTCTGTTCGAAAAATTTATGTGCGCAATGCCAGTGCTCTCATACGGTGAAGGAAACATCGTGAGGAAACCGGCATGTCCAAGAAACAAAAAATTCGAAAGACATGGTGCCATCCACCAATCCGCATTGGGTCCGCGTGGTGGATTAAGACCCAATCACTCTCGCCTGAGAGTAGGCCAGTGTCCCAGCAGTGGAAACATTAGAAGGCTGTCGTGATGATGATGATATTATTTTTACCCGGTCACCCGTCCAAATGGGGACTAGGTATGCGTAACAGTGCTTAACTGCTTTAATTGTCATCGGTCCATCGAGTGGGGGTCTTCCTACACTGGAATTAACTGGAAAACGTCCAGTTAATTTAGATAGAAATGAAGAAGGTTAAGGTCCTGAAATCGATTCAATCGGGGCTTGAAATCGCGACCTTTCCTTGATTTATGCTTCAACCGCAGAACAGATATTAGTACTACGTACAGAATGGCCACTCCCTACCTCCCACCGGTTTTACTAACCTCACCCGGTCGCGAGTTTGCAGGTACCTTTCACCGGCACTGAAGTTAAGGGTTAAGGCACGCGTTTATTTTTTGTATTTTGTATAAGTCCAAGAGTGCGTATGCCAGCGCGAGCGAAAGTGTGCTATTTCACTCTTGCTATAACTGGACACCATTTACGTACACAAACCATGCATGTAGTGATTGCGACGCGTTTGTTTCATACATTTTATTCAGTGCCCGGGGTGTGCTTCAAGTACCACCACTCGAATTATGAATAGGTCTATTTATGTCCAAGAGCTTAGCAGTACAAGTGGTCATCTGGGGAACTTAGGAAAAGTTAAATATGATTTTAGCTAAAAATAATATTATAAAATTAACATTTAGTGCTACCGTAGTAGGTAATAATCTATTCTGTGGCGTTACGCGGTTAAACTACTCTTGTACTTGAATAGTTTAAAATTCAGATTAGCACTGCACTTGTCTAAACATAAAATAAATGTTTAATTTCATTAAACTACTCTTGTACTTGAGAAGTTTAAAATTCTGCTTATCACTGCACTTGTCTAACACAAATATTAAATTTAAATAAACTTCTCTTGTACTTGAGTAGTTTAAAGTCCGGCGTAGACTACACTACTTATTTTTATACCTAATCCTTACGGCGTATTGCTATAAGAAATTGTCAGGCGAAGCTAGCTTAAATTAATTAATTTGTTAGACAAACATTGTGTCTTGTAAGACCCTTGTGTAAGACTATACCTACTACCAAAGATTTCTAGTCAAAGCCTACTCCTAGACATCTAGATACATATCTCCAATGACACCAAAATTACAGTTGTATGATCAAATTTTATAATTGAAAATCAGTATGAAAAATGCGTCGAAAAAAAATCTGCATTGCAAAATTAGGCGTCAGTGTGGGATAGGATTCCGTGTGGGATAGGAGTCTACGTGGGATAGGCGTTCGAGTAGGATAGCCTTCAGTGTGGGATGCTGTTTTTCACATTTTTCTACCCCTATTAAGAGGCCGTATAATAACACTTTTAATCGTAAACGTTATCGTAATGTCCAGCGGTCAATTTGTATGGTATTTATCACAGCGTGCGTAAAATAAACTTCTTCGTCTTCTTCTTCTTTTGTTTTATGGCCAGTTTGCCACAATTTTGCCAGTGTCAAGTGTATTAGTTTGATTGTCGCTTAGCAACGTAAACAAACGAAATTTGGAAAGAAACGATGACTTTTCTTTCAAATTCTCCTGGAAAGTCTTTGACTAAATTACCAACCAACATTACCCCTCCATTTCAATTACTAACACTTGTGCTAAGTAAACAAGTTAAATTGGATAAACTGCCACCAAATTTACGCAATAAAACTTAAAATAACACGAGAAAAATAATTAGAATGGGAAGACCCATGTCGTTTTGACAAGATAGCCAAAGACAATCCGTAAAATAAATTACGAAAATCTTTGATACATTTGTCAAAAGTAATGCCAATACTGCCATGTCGAACTATACCTCTTCTTCTTCGTTTATGGACTCTGTGGCATATTGGCCACAGTTTCGCCAGTGCCAAGTAGATGAATTTGATTGTCGCATGGCAACGTAGGCAAACAAACAAAATTTTGAAAGAAATGGCGGCTCTTCTTTCAAAACTCCTTATGAAAGCCTTTGAATAAATTACAAACCAACATTACCCTTCCATTTCAATACCTCAAACCGTTAATACGATCTCATATATTTAAATGTCGTTTCAGTTTTCGTAAGATAACATCTAAACTATTGTCACCTGAACCATAGACTAAGCTAACCATGGGCCCGGAAATAGAGGAGGTAATTGAAGTCATTATTTCCTATTCACTGGCTTCACAGAATGGTGACCATCAAAAAGGCTAGCAATGGTCAGTGATTTCAAACGGTGAAGTAAAACATCGCTAGGAAACCTAAGAATAATAATATACAATAATAATAATGCTAGACAATCCACACAGCATCATCTAGCCCCAAGGTAAGCTGTTAAACAGAGCTGTATTACGGGTACTAGATAACTGATAAATACTTAATACAATACAATACATAGATAGATATTTTTTATTATTATATAGAAAATACCCAGAACACCCGCAACCTCCACGACTCAGGCGGACATGCACCCGCTGCGCCACATTGGTCGTCAACCGTCAAGAATGAGTGAAAATCACAATCCACATTGGACGAGGAATGGTGACCATCAGATAGGCTAGCACTTAGAATATAAGGGCTAGCACTGGTAAATATGTCTGTGATCTCTCTTTATTATAAGGTACGATCAATATCATTCAATTCATGACATACTTACCTATCTATCTACTTTTTTAATATGAATACCTAATGTATAGTTCGACAGCGGATCTAGGTTTCCGTGAAGTTAGCTGTTTGTGATGCGCGAAGACAATTTAGTTTAAAAAAGCTCCATTGCGCATCGAAACGGCTAATTTCACGACGGCCGAGATCCGCTGTGAGAACTATATAAACCTCGTCCTTTCTCCATGTTGCAATACCCTAATAACAGGGTTCATGTGTATGTGATACTACTTATTCTGTAACAACTACATAATGTACCATATGACAGCAATAAATGTATTGATTGATTGATTGATTGATTGATCTCAAACGGTGAAGGAAAACACAAACCGGTGAGCATATCTTTAGAACGAGTAAAAAAAATCCGCAGAGTCACTCTCGTTGCAAAGTTAGTACTAAGTTTTAAATTTACTTACCACGAGCAGTCCATCCCACCTTCGCGCGGGTGCAATGAAACCGCACCCGTGCGAAGCCGGGGCGGGTCGCTAGTAATAAATATAGCCTATGTTACTCAGGGATAATGTAGCTTTCTAATGGTGAAATTATTTTTGATATCGAACAAGTCGTTTTTGAGTTTATTTGTAACAAACAAAAATACAAACATAGAAAAATACACATCTACTATAGATAGTGCACTTATAGTAGAACACTGGTGGTGTGGTAGTGACCCCGACAGCCGATCGTCGGTCGTGGGTTTGAAACTGGGTCGTGCACCAATGGATTTTTCTATTTCAGTAATTTCTGTGCGCAATCCCAGTGCTCTCAAACCACAGAGATGCTCAAACAGTGAAGGAAAACATCGTATCAGCATGTCCAAGAACTGTTAATTCGAAAGACCATGCACCAATCCGCATAGGGTCCGAATCACTCTCGCTCGAGAGTACACCAGTGTCCAGCTGTGGGAATATGTATAGGGCTGTTATGAAGATAATAACTAGTGCTAGCCACCATGAACATAATGGTATCCCATAATAGACGCCATAGAATTCTATAGAATTGTGGTTAAACCAAATTAATGGGTTTCAATACAGTGGTCGCCTAAGCTAGTTTCTGTTACTGGTTCATTTTTAGTCACTCTATGGGTCGTTAACCTATTTAAGGGTAGGTATATCCTATTCGGATACTTTTCCATTTGGAAAACTCTGGAGAATCTTATTTTGTATAATTTTATTACTGAATGTCCTTAAAAGACGTCAGAAAGCTAAAAATTAATAGGCTTTTAGAAAATGGTGGGATTCGAACCCGCGTTTAGCACCAGATCACTATGATTTTCAGAGTGTTTGTTTTAATTATGTCAAGTTCAAAATAAAAATCAAAATAAAATCCACATTTTATTACAACACTTAAATTCGAATATTTTAAGTACAAATACTTAATAGAATATTATCTTCACATAGCTCTCATGTATGGCAACATTTTTTATTAAACTGTCAATGTTTATTATTATAAATACTTCATAATATAACATAGGTATTTACAAACTTAATAATACTGTTTCTATACAATTCACTAGGTATAATTTGATTAACTAAAAAACTTTTCAAAATAACCGCAATGCACCATTTTAGCACCAAGTTTTCATCATCAAAAGTCTTTTTTTTAATAACTTTAAGAGTAGTAGAGTTCTATATGATAGAGCTCGTCCGGGGAAGGACTACCACCATACCTATTTCTGCCGCCAAGCAGTAATGCTCGCATTGCTGTGAGTGCTGTGAGAGTGGTATGGTTTCCGGTGAAATTACTGGCACATGAGGCTTTCGATCTTAGCCTCAAGGTGGCAACCCACGAGTGATGCATCTGGTATTGCGTCCATAGGCTGCGGTAACCGCTTTCCACCTTGTGGGCCGTACGCTTGGTTGCCACTTTAGTTGTATAAAAAAAAAAAAAAAACACGAACTTTTTTTTAAGTTCATTTTTTTAAAGAATCGTCAATGATAGTTCCCGTGTGAGTCTTAGCTGGTAATTAATTATGACAGAACAAAAGTTGTAATTTTCACTGGATAATATGCATACAATTTCTTATGTTAGTATTTTGTGAATTGTTTAATTTTATATTATATTTTGTACAATATTCGTATGTAAATATGATTAATTTTAATGTTTTATCACATTACAAGCACTTACACAAATTATTATGACATTACCCGTACAAACATTTTCAACATCTATGGCAAAGGTTTATAAACTACTATAGAAATGCAATCAATTATTAAAGGTTTAAAATTTTAACACGAAGATTTTTACAAAATATTGTACCTCCTCAAAAACTCCGTAGTTATCTGACCACTTTTCAGTATAACATACCATCATCAGAAAAACTGTATAAAACATTATAATTTTGGAAATTATCATTAATATTTACTATTTAACATTGAGTACAAGAAGACAAAAAGCAACAACTACATAAAATATTCTACAGCTATTTACAATATAAATAATTAGGTACTTACTTAAATAAATATATTCAACAAGATGAATATAATGGTATTACTTTTACCATAAACCAGTTAAGTAAGCTACCATTAGAGGGATGATCCCAAGTATCTAAGAACTAAAGAAAGTCTTGTGATGTGAGGAACATAGAAGGCACATAGGTACTAAAATACTGGTTAATTTAGACTGACAGTCTTTTGATAGATTTATACGTGAAGTGCCAAAAGAACTAACTTTCAGCTAATATGAAGCGCGGGCACTCAACTCCGCAAAACTCCACGACAACACCAAAAACCGATAAAAACTTTTTGTATGCGAAATCTGACTAAGATTGAGTTATAAGAAATTATGTTATATGATTTCCAAACGTTCACTAACAAAGAAATTGCTTCGAACATATAAACAAATTATTCTTAATATCTTTGAGAAATTGACACACTAAGTTTAATAATATCAACTTCAACGTTCCACATTCAACAATCCAAGTCTTTGTGTGTGCGAAATAAACAATTAATTTCGAATTTCAAGAAATGTAGTGCAGTAGCGGTGCGCCCATTTGTGGTACAGTAATCGTATGATAGGATCCACGGAGTGGAAGATTAAGAGCATTTGACACCTGTCGATTCTTTCAATAACATGTCCAATATTTCTGAGTATAAAACCACTCCCACTTTGGAGCAATTCTAAGTCCAAAGGCAACTCACGTTTGATAAATCCATCAAAAACGAGTATACTATCGATTAATACAAAGGGACTCGACATACTTCGGATCCATCTCATCTATCTCCCTGCCTTTCGTTTCCGGCACGAAAAGTATCACAAAAAGCAGACACAGCACAGATATCCCAGCATACATCCAAAACAGACCATACAGACCTATATGCTCCTGAATATCAGCTGCTGTTTTTACATTCACAAAACCACATAGATGACTGAAACTTGTAGCCAAAGCGCTGCCTGTGCTACGATATTCCAACGGAAATAACTCGCCTATCAATAAAGAGGATATAGGACTGATACCTAAAGAAAACGCTATAGTCAGAACTAAAACACACAGCAAAGGAATCCAGTCGTACGATCCTGGTTCGACCATGTTTAGTTCTGTTGTGGATCGTAGCACTTCTTCGTAATACGCGTAAGACCCGAAACCGGCTAAAGCTATGGACATCATCACACCGCTTATCAGTAGTAAAGGTAGCCTTCCAACGTTATCTATAAGCATACCCGATAAGCAAGAGGCTAGTAACTGAGCGACACTTGTAGCTATTGCTCCACTGTGAGGGTTCATAGTCCTGAACGTCTTCTTAAACATTTTCACTGCGTAAAAGTTAAAGAGATTTGCTCCGGTGAACCTTTGGAAGAACATAAGCCCACACGTGATCAGCACAGGTCGTGTCAACCGTTTTGACATGAGAATCTTTAGCTTACTCCTATGTCCTCCATTATAAAGCTTACTAGCTAAGATATTTGTACGTATAGTGGCTAGTTCTTGTCTTATATCGGCTTCTGGTCCTCTGAGCCACTGGAGGGACTTTTCAGCCTCCTGTTCTCTTCCTCTCAGCAGTAGAGATGATGGGGTTTCTGGTATGAAGAAGAGAGCGCAGAAGAGCAGTACAGGAGCAGCGGCCACCATCAGGGCTAGTTGGTACCAGTTAAGGTAGGCACCCACGGAGAAGGAGATGAGGATTCCGATCTGGCTCAAGATTTTCAGGACGGAGCTGAGGCAGCCTCGGATTTCGGGAAGCGCTATTTCTGTGACATAGACCTGTAGACAAGAGAAATACTTTGGAGAGAGATACTTTCAAACAAAAGGTAAAGTGCATACCTAGAGATAATAATAGAGGTGTTATCTTAAGTTTTTATTTATTCGGATACATTCGGAGAGTGTGCAAGCGAATTACACATCCTGATTCCCCCATCCCCTTTCCACCATCGAACGACTAGACTCACCGCGAAGCGTCATCGTTTTATGGTCGTTTTTTTTTTTTTTATACAACTGAAGTGGCAACCAAGCGTACGGCCCACAAGATGGTAAGCGGTTACCGCAGCCTATGGACGCTTGCAATACCAGAGGTATCACTCGCGGGTTGCCACCTTGAGGCTAAGGTCGAAAGCCTCATGTGCCAGTAATTACAACGGAAACCATACCCTTCACACCGGAACACAGAAATGCGAGCATTACTGCTTGGCGGCAGAAATAGGTATGGTGGTAGTCCTTCCCCGGACGAGCTCTATTTGAACATTTATTAAATAAATAATGCTGGGTTATCCACACAGCATCATCTAGCCCCAAGCTAAGCAGAGCTTGTGTTATGGGTACTAGATGACTGATATACACTATACTCACACAATACATAGATAGATATTTTTTATTACATAGAAATTACCCAAAACACCCGGAACAAATATTTGCAGATCGTACAAACATTTGCCCTAACGCGGGAATCGATCCGCAACCTCCTGCGTTGCAGGCGGACATTCGCCCACCGCGCCACAACGGTCGTTAATTATTCCCCAGCGGTTATCGGTTCTGGCTATATGGCCTACCCACTGCCACTTCAAGCTGCTAATTCTAAGCTTTACAACGCCATAACGCTTTCTATTTCACAATGCCTTTATTGTAGCTAGTTTATAAGTTGGGCTATATTAGTGTCACTAGTTTCAATAGAGTATTGATAAAGGGCGGCGACCAACAAGGAAGGCAAATTAGAATTGAATTAGAAAATGAAAGGAATTCCTCCGTTTTACTTCCGTGTATTGCGTTTTGGTAAACTTGTTCGCCTGATGCCACGCCACGCCTGCCCCCCTACCATGAACTCTTAGAGCGATTCAAATTAGGACCTAAACTGAATTGTAAAAAAAAAATGTACCATGACTTCAATAATTATTAATTTCATGGTACAAAATTTTCAGATTCATGTTACGTACACGGCCCCATACCATGAACTCTTAGAGCGATTAACCATAACAGCAGTGATACCCAAGAGTTTAAGTTTTAAAGTTCTGCGTGGCACTGCATTGCGCTCGACACCCAAGACGCAGTTATTCGTCCAGTAATTTCACTGCTACAGTGCCCGTTGATCTTAGATACAGTGCAGCTTGCAACTGCTGCTTGGAGGCATCTAATGCCCTCCTGATCAGAAGGTCTAAGTAGCTAAATGTCCAACAGCGCAAAAACTTGAATAAGCAGTCAGCTTAATTAGCAAAATGTCCATGTAGCAAAACGTCCAACTATCAGATGGTCTGTTTAGCAAAACATCTATTTAGCATCGTTATTTTTAATTCGTCATTACCATCGTCATTTTTAAAATGTGTACACTCATGATAGAAAGTATAAGTCACTTTGTACATTACATTAAAATTTAGTATTTGATAAAAAAACTATAATAATTCCCATAGATTCATTCACATAATATTAATGCTGCGGTGGTATAAAGACGAACTTTTGCTGAAGTAGCACACAAAACACTTCGCTTTCCGAATATCAATTTGGTACCTGCGTCGTCATATTGATACAGCAAATCAGCATGCCACCGCAGAACGAGGCTATAGATATCATGTGCACGCCAGTGGACAGTGCTGTGGCGAGCCAGGCCAGCGTGTACGGCAGGGCGGTGGCGATCAGCACGGAGCGACGGCCCAGCCGCATCGCCATACCGCCCAGGATGCCGCCGATGAAGGCACCTGTGGACAAGGATATGACATGAAGATACGGATGAAGAGTAGTAGAGTTCTCTGTGATAGAGCTCGTCCGGGGAAGGACTACCACCATGCCTATTTCTGCCGCAAAGCAGTAATGCTCGCATTGCTGTGTTCCGGTGTGAAGGGTATGGTTTCCGGTGAAATTACTGGCACATGAAGCTTTCGATCTATGCCTCAAGGTGGCAACCCGCGAGTGATACCTCTGGTATTGCAAGCGTCCATAGGCTGCGGTAACCGCTTACCATCTTGTGGGCCGTACGCTTGGTTGCCACTTCAGTTGTATAAAAAAAAATATATATATATTTATGCACTAGCAGTCCGTCCCAGCTTCGCATGGGTGCAGTGAAACCACACCCGTGCGAAGCCGGGGCGGATCGCTAGTAATAAATATGGCCTATGCTACTCAGGGATAACGTAGCATTCTAATGGTGAAAGAATTTTTGTAATCGGACCAGTAGTTTTTGAGTTTATTCGTAACAAACAACTATACAAAAATACAAAGCTTCTCTCTTTATAATATTAGTATTGTTTAGCGAGAATTAGTTAAAAGATTGTCAATAGATGGAGCTGTGAAAAATGTCACCGTGGTAGAACGCGCTGACGAAAACTCACGGCCGCGAATGACATTGCGAACTATTGAGTCGACACGAGTTAACAGAATTATACTTTCGTCTCAAATCGTTTATAGTGTTTGATTCCACAACCTATTTTTTTTTTGGAGACAAACAGGCTGACGGCCTGCCTGATGGTAAGCAGTTACCGTCGCCTATTGACCTCAGCAATACCAGAGGTACTGCTAAAGCGTTACCTGCCTTGTAGGACCTTTTTTATATTTTTAGCGCCAGCTACATTATAAACACACTCTCAAGGGCTCTAAGACTTAATCTAATGACTCCTGACCTGGGACTAAAGGTCTCTTGTCTTGTCCTTGTGTGTGTGGTCTGAGGACTAGCTTTAGCTTTTACTAGCGACCCGCCCCAGCTCCGCACGGGTGTTCTTAAACAACTTTTTTATAACAAACGTAAAAAACTGCATAAACAAAACCGAATAAAGTTATCCATCAAAATGTTAATCATCAAATACTAAGTTCCTAGATTCAAAATATTCAAATCAAAACATGCGATCAAAATAATATTGATAAGTAAATATCAAAATATGGCATAAATCCAAAATACTACTTCGGTACTTTACTATTTTTAGTTATTTTTTTTCTTTCTAGGTTTTTATATACTTGTAAAAAGAAATGTATTATTTTAATTTTGAATTTTGCCGCGTTCTGCGCTTTCATAAAAAAACACTACACTCAAGATGGCCGTCGTGAAAACTTTTACAATACATGGCCGCAAGGAAAAATATATTAAACATGATAAATAACTAAAAGAATTGACAAATAAAGTTAAATGTCGTTTCTTTGTTTTTTACAGGTATGTACCTACCTAGGTGTTGGTGTAAAGTGCTCATTTGTATTACGGGAACTAAAATAAAAACTTTGTTTTTTTACAGAACAACACATTGTTTAATTTGTCAAGCAACAATAGAAACAACATTATATACTTTTGTGTTTTCACTTTTTTTTATTTTTATGCCAGCATGTGACAAGACAATCAAGGCGCCCGCCTGATGTTAAGCACCACGCCTGACTATGACAGATACAGTGCCACCCAAAGCTTAAAGTTTTTAAGTGTTTGCGTGGCACTGCACTGCGCTTATCACCCCGAGACATTATTGTTAAGTCTCTTTCGCCCAGTAATTTCACTTGCTACAGTGCCCTTCAAACCTAAACACAGTAATGCTTGCACAATACTGCTTGGAGGTAGAATATCTGACACTGCGGTGGTACCCACCAAGACGGACTCTTGCTGAAGAGTCCTACCACCAGGTAACTTTTTGGGAACCCAAGACAAAAAAAATATCACGCATAATGGACCAACCATCGAGTCCAAATGCGGAAAAGGGAGTCCCCACAAAAAAAAAAAAAAAAAAAAACCTAGTACCCTACACACTTGTACCCGATTTAGATTAGATAAGTAATTAGGTACCTCATCATGACAGCCTTCTAATGTTCCCACTGCTGGGACACTGGCCTACTCTCAAGCGAGAGTGGTTTGGTCTTAATCCACCACGCGGACCCAATGCGGATTGGTGGATGGCACATGTCTTTCGAATTTTTAGTTCTTGGACATGCCGGTTTCCTCACGATGTTTTCCTTCACCGTATGAGAGCACTGGCATTGTGCACATAAATTTTTCGTAGCGAAAAATCCATTGGTGCACGACTGGATTCGAACCCACGACCTTAGGATCGGAAGGCGGGGTCACTACCACTAGACCACCGGTGCTCTCATTAGGTACCTACTGAGTTTTAAATCGATTTTAGTGACTTGCGCTATAGCGCCGAGTGCGTTCTTAAAACACATTTAATTTTAACTGTTAATAATAGCACATTCCTGTCGTATTGTATGGATCTGAGTGTTGGGCTACCAAGGGAACGGATGAGAAAAGAGTGCATGTGGCGGAGATGCGAATGTTAAGATGGATGTGTGGAGTGACGAGAATGGATAAAATAAGGAATGAATACATTAGAGGAAGTCTGAAAGTGGCACCAGTGACGGAGAAAATGAGGAGTAATAGGTTAGCGTGGTATGGGCATGTTATGAGGAGGGATGAATGTCATCTGACAAGAAGAATGTTAGATATGAATGTGGATGGATATATAGGTAGAGGTAGGCCAAAGAAAAGATGGATGGATTGTGTGAAAGATGACATGAGTAAGAAAGGAATGAGTACTAAGATGACGGGTGATAGAGAGGAATGGAAGAAAGGAACATGTTGTGCCGACCCCACATAACGTGGGAAAAAGGGCAGGAAAATGATGATGAATAATAGCACATTCCTGCCGTCGATATTGATGCATTGCTCTGAGGGTAATCTAAGTAAGATTCTCTGGATCTCGAGAGATTTACGTCTCATCTCGAAATAGACTCGTCGGCCGCTTGAGTCTGGTGCGGCTGACTGTACAGTGTTATATAGCGGTCTATGTCGCGTTTATAGTCGCCGCAGCGGTTTCCAAACACACAGAAAACACGGTTTTTAAAGCACCAAGTAATATATTTTCTCTCTCTCTTACTCTCTTTTTTTTTAGTTTAAAACAGCAGCCTGTCTGTTTAGACAATTTTGACAGTAGTGTCAAGTAATTGTCAACCTAAACAAAGACCAATGAATCAAGTTCGAATTTTGAATTTGACAACATTTTGAAAGAAATGATGGCGTTCTTTCAAAATTTTCTGGGAGAATCTTTGACCAATCACTCACACTTGGCCAAAGCTACGAGTCGTATGGTTAAACTGCCACCAAATTTACACAATAAAACTCAAAATAACACGAGAAAAACAAATTAAAATGGGAGGACCATGTTGTACCGGCAAAATATCCGAAGAAACTCCAAGGCAAGGAACATAACTATCCTTCTTCAAGGGCTCTTCTGTTCTCTGTTCGACTGTTTTTTCTTTCTTTCAGACATTTTTTTTACATGAAAGTTATCTATCAAAAAGTTTTACAAGTATAACTAAGAAGTTCCGCATCGCTTACACATCCCATCGTTGCAGTGTCACTCAGAGCTTTTAAAGTTAAGCGTGACATTTCGTTCTTCTCTTAAAGTACTTATAAAACAAAAAATAAAAATACTTTGCAAAAAAAATCTGTTTTAATTGACAATTGAATAAAGTTGTGTAGAAAAAAAGTTTTGCTTAAAACATAAATATAATAAAAATGCAAAATAACGGTTTAAACAGGTTTTAGAGTTTTTAGAGACTAAACCGTGGTTTTGCTGTTGGTGCAAGTAAACCCACTTGGGTTATAGTAAATTACATTTACGTCTCTAATTAGTGGTTTTCTATCGGAGAAATTTGTTTTAGTATATAAATATGTATGTGACTAATTAATTGATTTTATTTTATTAGAGGGAAAGTTTGTCTGGCACAAATTTTATTAACCTTATCATTTATCATATATTTGAAGTTTTAGCGAGAGTATTTGAAGTAGGTGTATAAGAGTTTATTATTATTTTTTATAGCTAGGTATTAATCTCTTTATTAAACTAAATAAATTATGTACATAATTACATTACATTACAAAATATAACAACATATGAAACAGTTGAGCCATCTAAAGACCGTTACAAACGACCTATTAATATACTATAAATTAATTTAAGTATTTATGCTAAGGTTGTCACAAAGTTCTACAAAGCGAGGGACAAGATTATTTAATTAATATTTAGAAGATAAAATTTTGTATGTTTGTATGTTTGTGAGTGTCACGCAAAATGGCTGAACAGATCTGTATGAAAGCCACAGGCATAGCTTAAAGTCTAGAATTATAGGACATAGGCTATAGGCTAGTGAGTAGTAGAGTTCTCTGTGATAGAGCTCGTCCGGGGAAAGACTACCACCATACCTATTTCTGACGCCAAGCAGTAATGCTCGCATTGCTGTGTTCCGGTGTGAAGGGTATGGTTTAATAATAAAAAACTAGGGTATTAGACTTTGAGCTGATTTTTAATTGACGCTATAATTACCATGCCAATTTGTATCTTTAATCTTGGATTTGCTAGTTTTACGTTAATTCTCGACCAGTTTTAGTGGATAACCTTAACCGTCTGTCGTCTGAAGTTAAAAGTTAATACATTATGTTCACCAACTTCAGCAAAACGAAAAGAAAACCCGAAGATGCGGCATGCAATCTATCAGTGTTGTTATTTCAGGATATGCTGTTAAAGTGCTTTTATTGTGTCGGTATTCGATATTTTGGGCACTGTAGCAAGTGAAATGACTGAGTGAATGGAGAACGGATCTAGGCTTCCTTGAAGTTAGCCGTTTCGATGCGCAATGGAGCTTTTTCTAACTAAATTGTGTTTGCGCATCACAAACGGCTAACTTCACGGAAGCCTAGATCCGCCGAGAGAACTATAACTATGTCTCGGGGTGAGAAACGTGCCGCGTTGTTTAGGAATTATTTGAGTAACACTCTGGGTCAGGCGTGGTATTTAACATTATTTATATATGACGTGACGACCGATGTGGCGCAGCGGGCGCAGGTCCGCCTGCGACGCGGAGGTTGCGGGTTCGATTCCCGCCTCGGGTCAAATATTTGTACGATCTACAAATATTTTTGCCGGGTGTTCTGGGTATTTACTATATATTATAATAAAAAATGTCTATTTATGTATTGTATTGTATTAAGAATATATCAGTCATCTAGTACCCATAATACAGCTCTGTTTAACAGCAGCTTATCTTGGGGCTAGATGATGCTGTGTAGATTGTCCAGCATTATTATTATTTAATATTATATCTGAAGGGTATGGTTTCCGGTGAAATTACTGGCACATGAGGCTTTCGATCTATGCCTCAAGGTGGCAACCCGCGAGTGATACCTCTGGTATTGCAAGCGTCCATAGGCTACGGTTGCCACTTCGGTTGTATAAAAAAAAAACATCTTTATCTTAATCATCATCATCATGACAGCCTTTTAATGTCTTTTAATAGGCCTCTACTGTAAAGTGCTGTGACGATCAATCTTGAACTGTCACCATCCTCAGACTTCCTGCGACCGTTTAATGTCGTCGGTCCATCGAGTCCTAACTCAATTCCGTCTTATTGTTTTCCTAGTTCTTGGGCGCTAAAAGTCTCCAACGGTTATCGGTTCTGCGAAATATATGACCTGCTCACTGCCACTTCAAATTGCTAATAGGCATGATGACAGTAACCAATAATTTGCCAATAATCATTAAAATCACGTCTTCACCTAATTTCACGGATTCAAGGAATTCAAAAACCATATTTCTTTTTACGTTAGATGCGAGATTGATAATATTTTGAATATACTAAAACTACAAAATACAGCAATCCGCCATAAAAGGTTAAACAACGATCTGGAGCATCTTGGTTCTCTGATTGGTGGCATCAAAAATATTGCAGAATTTTGAACCTTATTGCTAAAATTTTATAATGAAAACTGACATAATGACGTCACCGCTGTCACTCCGCGACTCAGCGCGTTTTAGCGTGAATTGTAAAATTAAAATTTCAATCGCATATTTTTACTATTAATTTTGCATTTTAAACCATTAATTTCTGGTATAATAGGTTATTTTTTGCCTAAGTCAATACTTCTGAATACAATAGAACAGTTTTTCAAAATCAGTCATCATGCCTATTCTGAGAGCCATATTCTTATTTGGTTTCACAAAATATATCTCAATCTACCAGCTAACTATCAGATATAAACTAAGAGAAAACTACTAAATAATGATTTTAACAGTCTATAAAGTGTTACAGACGGACATACTGATGCTAGTGTAAATATAGCAATGTCTGTCTGGTTATTTCTGTCTGCAAGCGATTCTTAAGATGCATGGCTCTAGAGAAGCATCGCAGATATCGGGTTATGTTCCGAGAAAGCGGACACTGTTATGTAACGGCCTGTATTATAGCAAACATCAAAACAGCACAGGTACCAGCGTGTCAAGCGGAAGGTTGAGGGTTCAAGTCCCACATGAGGCGAAATATTTTTTAAGATAGTATTCTCCTATTTTTTTTATTCCAAAAAAGTGGCAACCAAGCGTACGGCCCACTTGATGGCAAACGGTTACCGTAGCCTATGTACGCTTGCACCATCATAGATATCACTTGTTACCACCCTGAGATGTTAGATGGTAAGTCTCATGTGCCTGTAATTTCACCGGAAACCATACCCTTCGAACCAGAACCAGATTAAATATATATCCATTTATTATTATAATAATTAAATTCTATAAACATCGCCATCGGTCCGCCTCTACTCCAAACTGTTGCTGTACCCTAAATAGGGTTCATTATGTTCCTAAACTAACACCTAACCATGTAACATAAATGACTGCAACCAATAAATGAATAGTTGAATACTGAATTAAATATTGGTACCCACCAAGACGGACTCTTGCTGAAGTACCTGAAGACCTACCACAGGTAAGCCGGAGGCAAAACATCTGTATAAATAACTCAAGCTATGCAATTTTCTATCAATAACCATTACTAAAACACGAGAGCCGTGTAATTTATTACGAATAATTTAGTCTAAATACTTTTGGGTACAGACCTACACGTAATTTTGTTTTAATCTATACTTACTAATATTATAAAAGGGAATGATTTGTATTTTTGTTTGTCACGAATTAACTCCAAAACTAATAGTCCGATTTCAAAAATTCTTTCACCATTAGAATGCTACATTATCCCTGAGTAACATAGGCTATATTTATTACTAGCGACCTACCCCGGCTTCGCACGGGTGCGGTTTCATTGCACCCGCGCGAAGCTGGGACGGACTGCTAGTATTTTATAGAGGAAAGGTTTGTATTTTTGTTTGTTACGAATTAACTCCAAAACTACTGGTCCGATTTCAAAAATTCTTTCACCATTAGAATGCTACATTCACTCTGTGTAACATAGGCTATTTTTATATTTAGCTATTTACTCTGGCTTCACACGGGAGTGGTTTTATTGCACCCGCGCGAAGTTGGGACGGACTTTTAGTTTCTCATAAAGCTGTGTTGGGTAGGTTGGGAGACTCCGCCTTTTGATGGTAAGGTTGTGGGTTCGAAACCGGTTTTGCAACGGGTTTTATTCAACAGTCATTGCTGCAACACGGTCAGGCGTGGCGCTTAACATCAGCGAATGACCAAGTAGTGTCAGTATCAGTGCCAGTGACTGACATAATGAAAAGAAAAGTTCCTGGAAAACCAGATAGCTTAAATAGGTAAATTTCATGTTTTTTGTGTCAGCAAGTGACTTTGTACAAGTCATTCGCCAGATGTTAAGCGCCACGCCTGACCATGTTGCAGTGGTCACTTGCTGACAAAGTAACAAGCTATGTTTAGGTGTGGCTAGATGGCGCTGGCTGTGTGAAAAGTCCGCTATATTTATATAATTACTAGCAGTCCGTCCTAGCTTCGCGCGGGCGCAATGAAACCGCACCCGTGTGAAGCCGGGGAGAGTCGCTGGTAATAAATATAGCCTATGTCACTCAGGGATAATGTAGCATTCTAATGGTGACAGAACTTTTGAAATCGGACCAGTAGTTTTTGAGTTTATTCGTAACAAACAAAAATACAAAAATATATTCTCTCTATATAATATTAGTATAGATATAGATTAGACGACCGATGTGACGCGGCGGGCGAAGGTCCGCCTGCGACGTAGGAGGTTGCGGGATCGATTCCCGCCTTGGAACAAACGTTTGTACGATCTGCAAGTAAGTATATAATAAAAAATATCTACCTAATGTATTGTATTGTGTATTAAGTATAGGTATATCAGTCATCTAGTACCCATAAAACAATCTCTGCTTAGCTTGGGGCTAGATGATGCTGTGTTGTCCAGCATTATTTATTATTTATATATTGATTTATTTATATTTACCAAGAAATAAGGTAATCATGTCACATTATGTCGGCAACATTTAATTTGCATCGAGACGAGGCGAATCTTCGTTAAACCACAGCGCGGCACTTCCACACAATTACATATGAGTTCGAGCTTCGATTTACATACGAAATTGCACAAAATGAACCGTGAAACCAAACAGGCTCTAGACGGCAGAAACGCGGTACAGTCAGCGACAAAAGCTTCGTAAAATGTTTTTGTAATTTTTTTATTTATAATTTATAATTTTTACATTTATAAATGAATAAAGGGCCTTCATTCTTATTCTTTATTCTTATGAAATGAATAAGCCTTATTCATTTTAAGGCTGGATTTGACCTACTTTTGGAATAACTATTCCGCGGAATAAGAAATGTCAAATACAGTAAACTGTCAGTTTACTTGTGAATACGCGGAGAATATTCCTGTTCGAGTTTGGTCGAATCCAACCTTAGAAGAATAAGGGGCCATATTCATCATGTATGTTATAAGAGTTTGATTATTTGACACACACAATTAGGAGAGCAGTGGGTACCTACAGTAAAAGAGGCAAATAAACCTACAAACATTTTGGACCAAAATTATCGCAATCGGCCCAGCCGTTCTCGTGTTTTAGCGATCCTAACGCACAGCAATTCATTATAATGTTAAAAAAAGAAGAAGATGTCTTTTGTCAAACCGATTTGAATTACAATGATATGAATGAATGACACGCGTTGACTTTTGTCGATGACTGTACTGTCATAACACTAATGTGTATCTAGGAGCTATAATTTATACCTAAATGATTTACGACAATACTTTCATTTGACGAACGACCGATCGAAATCGATGCAAGATTTTATATTAAAACTAGCTGTAGAGTAGTAGAGTTCTCTGTGATAGAGCTAGTCCGGGGAAGGACTTCCACCATATCTATTTCTGCCGCCAAGCAGTAATGCTCGCATTGCTGTGTTCCGGTGTGAAGAGTATGGTTTCCGGTGAAATTACTGGCACATGAGGCTTTCTATCTTAGCCTTAAGGTGGCAACCCTCGAGTGATACCTCTGGTATTGCAAGCGTCCATAGGCTGCGGTAACCGCTTACCATCTTGTTGGCCGTACGCTTGGTTGCCATTTCAGTTGTATAAAAAAAAAAGCTGTTGCCCACGACTTCATTCGCGTGGAAGTCTCATTTTTCCGGTATAAAAAGTACCCTATGTCCTATTCCCGGTCGTTATCTATCTATGTTATAAATTTCAGCCAAATCGGTTCAGTGGTTGTTGAGTTATGGAGGAAACATCCAAACATCCAAACATCTAAGCTTTCGCATTTACAATAGTTTCATTAAATTCAATTCAGCCGTTTCACCGATATTAAGTAAAGGTTAAACAAATAAGTAAATATTCGAAAAATAAAATTTGCACAAAAAAACAAAAAAAACAATAGTACGATAAGAAACCTTTGCAAAAAGTTTGGAGGCGCCGGGTATCGATCCCGGTACCTCTCGCATGCTAAGCGAGCGCTCTACCATCTGAGCTACGCCCCCGGTGTCACATGTGTTGAAATTATAATATTTAATCAAACAGTGATCAGTTAACTGATCAAATAATACTGCGCAAATAAGAAGTATGGTTGTAACTTGTAAGACAGTAGGTATAGGTACAATCACAGAAAATAACTGTTGGCTGTATCATTTTCAAGTTATTAATACTTACATTTATTTATAACTAATCGTCTGAATGATGACATGAAAATTGAAATAACAGTTGAAAAATTCTCCAAACAAATATTTTTACACAAAAACACGTGTTCCGCCTCAGCGTTTATTTAAACATTTACATTCCAAATTCAAACATTCAAACATTGATAATGATATGTCGGCCATCTTTCGCAATTTATATAATTTTGCTGTTATTTCTAAATGTTTTTTAAATGGAGCACTGACAAACAGATTATTTTGTTATTGTAAAAATAAATGTGGGATATTATTAATATCAGATGAAGGAAATAAGGTAAAATAGCCCAAAATATTGCTTTTCAATCTGATAACCATGACAAAAAGAGACATATTATTACAAAAAAAATCAAGTTCGACTTGAACGGCCCGCGACTTTGTTCGCGCTGAATTTTTTCAAACTAAATTTTCTCGTTTCGTCTAGGAGTTTTATTCCGGGTATTATTTTTTACTGTGCAGACCCAATGCGGATTGGTGTACATTCGCATTGGGTCTGGATCATCTTTCGAAATATTTGTTCTCAGACATGCCGGTTTCCTTACTTCGTTCGTTCGTTCGTATGAGTCAGTGACCAACTCTGGTGACAGAGTTTCTAGGCCGCCCGAAGGCCTCTGTCATGGCCTAACAACTTTGAAATAGCCGGGACCGACTGCATAACGTGCCATCCGAAGCACGTTTCCTTACTGAGACTTAATTATACAATTATTTTTCCCAAAGAAAATATTTTATTTATTTTTCCCCTTTATTCCTAATCAAAATCTATATCAAACTATGAACACACAAAGTTCGTAGATATCAAAACATTGCACTGTCACTTGACTTCGTTCTCTTTTTTCTTTCTGAAAAGGTAGAGTCCGTCCGTCCTCTACACTTACTATGTTTTCATCACCATTTTATATTTCATATTTCATTTATTCATGCTCAATGTACATTCAGCTTAGGTGTAACATAGTATTACTGCAGGTGAGTACATGGACCCTGTAAGGGCGCTGCAAGTAAATATTTCTAGCAAAAAAAAAAAAAAGCATTAGCATTTAAAGCATTGGCATCGCACATTTTTTTAATGTTAAAACCTATTTGTGTACGTTTTCGAACCCACGACCTTTACCAGCGATTACCAATACCACTAGACCACCAGTACTCAAAAGATAATCAAATTGTTGATAAACAACATTATTATTTTCCATAAGATAATGTATTTTAGAGTTATTGCTATGGGGAAGTCAAACTCCGGTGATAAATACAGGGTGGCCTCGTAATTACTCGTTAGCTCTGATTTACTGTGTTCTTGCTTGTTGACTTATTGATTGGGTGTTCCTCATGCGTGTTTTATTAGTTATTGTTATGTATTAAATAGTATAGTACGTACGTAGTTTTAAAAGTCTGAGTCTCAGGGTGGCAACCCGTGGTACCAATGGTATTGCAAGCGTTCTTATGCTGCGGTAACCGCTTACATCTTGTGGGCCGTACGCTTGGTTGCCACTTTAGTTGTATAAAAAAAAGGATCTTCAGTAATTAAAAAGGAAGAAAGAAAACTATGTTTTTTGAAAGCACAGAACGGATACAGACTGGTAGTAGGTACCTGTCTTGTTTTGTAAAATAGCTTTACAAAACGATTGACAAGAATAGATAAAACTAAATATTAATTATATTATGTAGATGTAAGAAAAACTGTAAATTAAACACACACATAAACTGGATTGTTGTTTAAGAGCAGGATACGAAAACACCCAAAAACAGATGAAAAGCCGTTCAGCTACGAACCGTTTTCAATCTTTGTTAGTAGAATTGCCCTTCTGTTATCTTTAAAACCACAAAAATGCTAAATTATATTAAAAACACCTTGTATACATTGTGCAATATTTTCACCGTCATGCATCATTATTCGGATGACAGTTGAATTGCGAAGTCACTGACCCCGCACAGCAACAAAGCACCGAACACAGTAATAAAGTATCAGCGGCTGTATCGCCGTCATCGGACGAATTTTTAGTTTAGTTTAGTTTTTTAGTTCGTACGTTGCTTTTCTAATTTCAGTTCAAACGTCATAACAGTCAGAATAATCAGAATAATCAAATTTTTTGGTAAATATTTATGTTTACTGGTCAGAGTATACAGCACAAGTGATGTATTCTACTTTCTGTCTAAAGAATTTCAGTTCTGTTCTTTCAGTATTTGCAATGTTTACTACTTTTTCCAGTAGACCTATGATGCACGACAGGTTTTGAACCCAGGAACGCGGGGTCACTACCACTAGACCACAAGTGCTATCACAAACAATATCACACTGTAGCACTTTGTAACCGCTCTACGAAGTTCGCGCAAACTGCGCAGTGTGAACGTTTCCATTACGTTAACGTTTAGCGCAATAAGCCCCCAGTGCATTGATACTCAAAACAGGCGTTGTTTCAATTTGATTATGTAACATTGATTCGATCTGATTCATGATTTCATTGAGAATTATGAATTATGATTATAGTTGAGAATTTATGAATGAAACTTATTTTTATTTTTTTTAGCTATAATTGTTTCTTTGGTTTTGATTGGACGACCGATGTGGCGCAGCGGGCGCAGATCCGCCTGCGACGCGGAGGTTGCGGGTTAGATTCCCGCCGGGTCAATGTTTGTACGATCTACAAATATTTGTTCCGGGTGTTCTGGGTATTTTCTATGTATAATAAAAAATATCTATCTATTGTATTGTATTAAGTATATATCAGTCATCTAGTACCCATTACACAGCTCTGTTTAACAGCAGCTTACCTTGAGGCTAGATGATGCTGTGTGGATTGTCCAGCATTATTTATTTATTTAGTAAGGGGATTTCCAAACTGAGCCGCTATATTCAAGTTCTTTGGCTTGGCTTATCAAGCAGTACCTAAGTAGTCTCAATGGGCCACTCGGCTTGATGTAATCGATCGTAAACTGACAGGATGCATTTTTAGTCACCCACTGAATGATGTACCCATAGCACTAGTTTATTATATCAGCTGATAGACGTCCACTGCTGGACATAGAAATAAATAATAAATGAATAAAGAATTACTTTATTGGGGACACAATTTGCATGGTAATTTTTCAATACATTTTTTTTTAAAAGTTTTAATAGATTAAACAAAATAAAATGTGTACATGATTACATTACATTACAAAATATACAAAATACATATGAAACAGTTGAGTCATCTAAAGACCATCTATTTTTTTTAAATGTAGTCCTACAAATGGCGGTCTTTTTTTTTTTTTTATACTACTAAAGTGGTAACCAAGCGTACGGCCCACTTGATGGTCAGCAGTTACCGTAGCCTATGTACGCATGCAACATCATAGATATCACTTGCGTGTTACCACCCTGAGACGTTAGATGGTTAGTCTCATGTGCCTGTAATTTCACCGGAAACCATACCCTTCAAACCGGAACACAGCAATGCGAGCATTACTGCTTGGCGGCAGAAATAGGTATGGTGGTAGTCCTTCCCCGGACGAGCTCTATCACAAAGAACTCTACTACTCTTATTCTCTCTCTTATTGCAAATAGCGATTTCTTCCAGACAATCCTTAGTAACTAAACTAAACCTAATAACTAAGCTACTGATCTACTGATAACCAATGGTAAATAAAATAGAATATACTTTATAGTTCACCATAGATAAAGTAATGACAGAAACGGTTTAGCTCTAAGCACAGAACGTATATTAGTTCTACGTACAAAATGGCCACTCCCTATCTCCCACCGGTTTTACTTACCCCAACTCAGACGCGAGTTTGCCGGCACCTTTCGCCGGCACTGAAGCTAAGGGCTAAGGCACGCGTTTATTTATATTTTGTGTAGGTCCAAGCGCGCGCATGCCAGCGCTAGCAAAAGTGTGCAATCTCGCTCTTGCTATAATTGCTAACCATACACTCACACATACAACGCAACGGCACCGTTTACGTACACAAACCGTGCAATGTATTGACTGTGGTGTGTTTCCTGATTTAATGAAACATAGCAAGATAACACCTCTTTTCAAATCAGGTAGTCATTCTGACCCTGGTAACTTTCGGCCTATATCAGTATTGCCTACATTTAGTAAAATTTTTGAAAAACTTATTCTTATTCAGTTACAAAGACATTTTAGTATGAATAACTTACTTGATAGTAAACAATTTGGGTTCACAAGAGGTCGCTCAACAACTGATGCCGGTGTTGAGTTGATATCACACATTTTTGAAGCCTGGGAGGAATCGCAAGATGCCTTAGGCATTTTTTGTGATTTATCTAAGGCATTTGATTGTGTACATCATGAGACACTAATTAGAAAATTACAACACTATGGAGTTAGGGGTGTTGCTCTAGACCTTCTCACTTCATATCTAAGTGATAGAATACAAAGAGTTGACGTAAATGGAAAGCGTTCTCCGGGATCAGTGGTAACAATTGGTGTACCACAAGGATCAATACTTGGGCCATTCTTGTTTTTAATATATATAAATGATCTACCCCGGCTTGTTAGGAACGATCATGAGATTGTACTGTTTGCTGATGACACGTCACTTTTATTTAAATTAAAGCGACAAGAGACTAACTTTGACAAAGTAAACAATGCAATCTTTAAAATTGTAGGGTGGTTTAATGTAAACAACTTATTGTTAAACGAAAATAAAACGAAATGCGTTCGTTTCATACTACCTAATGTAAAACAAAACCAAACTAATATAAAAATAAAAGATGAAAAGCTAGGCCTTGTGGACACCACAGTTTTTCTAGGCATAACCTTAGATAATAAACTGCAATGGGGCCCACACATAGATAAATTGTCGAAGAGACTTAGTTCTGCAGCATACGCAGTCAAAAAGATCCGTCATTTCACCGACGTCGATACAGCCAGACTAGTTTATTTCAGCTACTTTCACAGCATTATGTCTTACGGTATTTTGTTGTGGGGGAGTGCTGCAGATATTAACACCATATTCGTGTTGCAGAAGAGGGCTGTTCGCGCAATTTATAACATGGGTCCCAGAGAATCACTTAGAGATAAGTTCAAAGAAATTAATATTATGACAGTACCCTGTCAATATATTTATGAAAATCTTATGTATGTTCGCAAAAATATTAATCTGTTTAAAAAAAATTGTGATAATCATAATGTTAATACTAGAAATAAAAATAAACTCGCTGTTCCCACAGTTAGGCTCACTAAGGTCAGTAAATCTTTTAAAGGGCAATGTGTACGCTTCTTTAACAAAGTCCCAAGCGACATACAAAATTTATCAATTGTCAAATTTAAAAACTTAATTAAACAAAATCTGTCTCAAAAAGCTTACTATAAAACAACCGATTACCTAGATGATAAAAAAGCTTGGGACGAATGTGCTCCAACTCTACTTGGAATCCATAACAATAGCAAGGGTCATGCCAAAAAAGCGATAGGAACCCAGCCGGTGTTGTTGCCAGTTCTTTTACGGCATGGGCGCGTTGGAACTGGTGTAAATTTTCCTAGCTTGTAAGACGTTTCAAAGTGATCCTTGTGATTCTACTGAATAAATAATTAAAAAGAAAAAAAGAAAAAAAGCATGTGGTGATTGCGACGTGTTTGCTTTTGCATTATATTGAGAGTGTCCGGTGTGTGCTATAGTGATAACAATGGGCGGTCTTATCGCTAAGTAGCGATCTCTACCAAAGAGCCCCAAAGAGCCTCAAAGAGCGCCTTTAATAAGACCGCTTTTAATATAATGCTCTTTACTTACTTGATATTTGCATAGTTAAAAGTCTCTTTCTGCCGTTGTCCCTGTATTAATGATTTTCTTTTACGTTCCGCCGCGAAGTTTTAAACGCATAGTTAAAACACGCACGAAGTCGAGGCGGTTCGCTAGTAATAATATTTAATTATTTTTTGTCATTTACGACAGACTCGCTTACGAACCGACAGCGCCAGTGATCGGTGCTAACAGCCCGGGTCATCGTTCCGAAAATTCATATATCAACGAACTCTAAAATATTACGAAATCTGCAGTAACGTTGTTTATCAATCATTTTGAGGACTTGTTGACTCATTGCAATATTGCATATATATGAGTGCAGTGCCGCAGAACTTAAAAACTTTAAGCTTTGGGTGGCACTGCATCGGTTGTGGTCAGGCGTGGTGCTTAACATCAGGCGGGCGACTTGATCATCATACTACGTATGTTAGAAGATCTAAGCGTACAAATGCCTATACCTATTTCTGCCGCCAAGCAGTAATGCTCGCATTGCTGTGTTCCGGTGTGAAGGGTATGGTTTCCGGTGAAATTACTGGCACATGAGGCTTTTGATCTTAGTCTCAAGGTGGCAACCCGCGAGTGATACCTCTGGTATTGCAAGCGTCCATAGGCTGCGGTAACCGCTTACCATCTTGTGGGCCGTACACTTGGTTGCCACTTCAGTTGTATAAAAAAAAAAAAAAAAAATGCGAAAGATTGCGAGTCGAGAACCCTAAACCGATTTGGATAAAATTTAAAACTACTTATTTATTGACCGGGTCAGGCTAGCACAGGTGCTTCAGTTTTCATTGCACCCGTGGTGACCCGTGCGAAGTTGGGGCAGATCGACTACTTAGTACCTATATAAATTTTAGGTGGTCTTTGTAACGACTCCGGGTAATAAACGCCATGATGTCATAATGTGCTAGGAGCCAGATGGGAAGAGTGTCAAAATGTACAAAATCCTCACGACAAAATGGCCAATTGTCACAATGTACACATGAACAAAAACATTGAAGATAAAATGGCCAATACATTAAATGCCATGGAGATGGATGAATGGAATTTGATGGGATTTTTCCCCCATTAGTTTTGTGACTTAAAAGACTATGCTTTACTGACACGCGCCATTTTGTACGAACGTTAGTCGTGTGCAGCGCTCGCGCACGTGGGACGTTAGAGTGGATATCTTGATTTGGCAGTAATGGTCAGCGGTCGTTCATTTCCGGCTATCACTGTCATGTTATCAGAACACTATGGTAGATAACTTCCCTAACCGTGAGTTATGGGCTACTAATTGCTTTGGTCATTCGGAAGTTTGAGATACAATTTTACTTTTCTGAGAAGTAGAGTTCTTTGTGATGAGCTCGTCTAGGGAATTGTTGAAAATACACAGACTATTAAATATAGCTTCTGAAAGGAAATAAAGAAAAAACTAAAAAAAAATGAATGACGGAAAAACAGTCTATACAAGTTAAGATACGAACAGCTGGTGGCTCACAATTTCTTGCTTTGACAAAAACGAAAGAAAAACTAGGCATAGGTAAAGCTACTTGAAAAACAGTCCTATATCCTACAAATTAAGGTATAAACTTATCATTCTTGCTTAGACAAAGACGAATAACAGTCTTATACCCAACAAATTAAAGTACAAACTCACCCAACAAGCTGGAGACTCGCAGTTCTTGCTTATCCACAGACCCATATCTTCTGTACCAAAGGCAAATAAAAGAAAAACAGTCCTATACCCTACAAGTTACGGTATAAACTTCTCAGTGTTCACAGTTCATGACATACTGCTTACTTGTTGTAAAGGAAAAAAAAGTCCTATAGTCTTCAACTCGAACTCAACACCTTCAGTGATCAGTGGAAGGTATTGGCGTTAGACCGCAAAGTCTGGAAAACTCAAAGGGAGGCCTTTGCCCAGCAGTGGGACAGTGCAGGCTGACAACAACAACAACAACAACAACATACTCTACAAGTTAAGGTACAAACTCACCCAACAAGCTGAGGCTCGCGATCCAGCTTGCCTGCTGGTCGCTGACGGTGAAGGCGTCCTGGTGTCGCGACTCCTGCATGGAGGCGATAGCTGGGGACATGTACCCCTTGCTAAGACCTGCTGCAAACGGGCCGAGGGACACCGCCAGCGCTGCCAGGATCTGCGGGGGAATTACATAAATTTAATAACAAAATGTTTATTTAAAAAAAAGCATATTTTAAAATAAAGGTACCTATAATTTTTTTTAATTTAAAAATAAAGGTTTACAAGATAAATTAGGGTTTTTTTAAAAGATTTACAAGTTATTATCAGGGGTTGTTCTTGTTCAGAGTGAATAATGTAAGGGATTTATTATTATAGGTCAAAAATATTCGTTTGAACGAATCAATTTATTTCGTAACATGATTCTAATTATATTCGCCATATTTTTTTGTTGCTTAACGTAACGACTGCTTAACGTCTCCTCCGAAGCACAGAAGCGCCTAAAAAGTCCGAGAACTGACTTTGTGGATTTTTCATCTAGCCCCAAGCTAAGCAGAGCTTGCAATATGGGTAGGTACTAGATAACTGATAATAGTTATTTTTTATTATAAATAAATAGAAAATACCCAGATCACCCGGAACAAACATTTGTAAATCGTACAAACATTTGTCCCAAGGCGGGAATCGAACCCGCAACCTCCTACGTTGCAGGCGGACCTTACCCGCCGCGCCACATCGGTCGTCAAACCATTGCTTTTGTGATCCAGAGTAATACCCGGTTACTCCAGTTTAAATCCTAATAATTAATTGATGTAGCTTTTACATAACCACAGAATACATAACTCACAGAAACAACCTACAATGTAACATGCTACAGGATTCCTACATGTAGACTCTACATTGTAGACTCTACATTGTAGAGCCTACGCGGGAGCTATAGGGATCTCCCTATAGCTAGGCTAATGTATCTACATGAACAGTGGGGTACGAAACGATCAATGTTTCGAGCACCATGTGTAGTGTGAATGGGTAGATGTAGGAATGGAAAAGTGATCAAGTTTATCGATATCGATAAATAAAAGAAGTAGGTTTATAAGCTCGCTATAATAAAATAGAAAACTGGCCGGATTTAGGTTATTTTGACTGTTAAATAAATTACTTAATAGCAATTAAAAACTAACAGTGCTCCGCAGTTTCATCCGTGGTTTTGCAGTTTTTATGCTATTCCACCACAGAAACAGTAAATTTTCCAATAAAAATTTCCTATGTGCTATAAATATCTATGCAAAATTATATCCAGATCTGTTCAGCTATTCTAGCGTGATTGAGTGAGAATTATCTGTTTCCAAAGACAATGTGCCATCCAACAATTTGGTTCACGTTGCGAAAACCCAATCACTCTCGCTCATGAGTGCCTTACCAGTACATTAGAAGGCTGTCATGGTGTTTAAAAATATAATGTTTACTCCAACGTCAGAAATGTATAAACAACAAAACCATTAGTGGTACAATACTTAAGTAATGTGTTAGAAGTAACACAAATTGTGTAACATTTGACACTAAGCAATAAAAACCAGGTAAATATTGCAATATTTTTATGGTCTCTTCGGTTAAAAATGAAAATTTTATAATTAAAAATTCCAGTCGCGCTGTAAACTACACTCAATTAGGTTTCTACAATTAAAATTCTTGTTTTTACAACCTAATCGGAGTTTATGTTTATGTTATGCTTAGCACTCAGCTTAAAAATTAAAAAATATGCATTTAGTTGCAAAAACCGATTAAGAACTTAATATTATCTTTTTAAAAATACGAGAACAAGTCGATGGTCCTGATGGTGTCCCGTGGAGGGATGAAACACGTGTCGCCATTTTTCTTTTGAGGTTGTATTAACTGTGTGACCTCATTGGTTAAAAGGTTAAGCGGAATAGTACTAGATATTTTTTGTCTGTTTTTATCTTGTTAAGAAAACATTTAAAAAAAAATGTTTTCTCTGTTTCATAAAAGTGACAACATGATTCGGAAAACGGCTCTCAGAAGTGCCGCAGCGAAGCTATTTCCAATTTCAACTTTAATTCAAAAACCTTCACGTTATAAATAAAAAGTACAAGCGTCGAGGTGCTAATCTTTACACTCTTAAGCTATTTTAAAAATTATCATAAATATTATTGCTAGTTATTGTAGGTACTAATTGATAAACTAGCTTTAAAAAGCTTATAGGCTTATATTTTATAACCATTGCACATCGATATCGATAAACAAAGTAGCAACTCTATCGAAAATCGGTCTCTAGTCCCGAACATTTTGTGAGGTCAATGCACGACACAGTAACACATATCTATCCCCTCGCTACAAGCTACTACATCCACTAAATAAGCTAATAACGATCTTATGCTTATTATAATAAGGATGATAGAGGTGTAAATGGTGATATCGACATTATTACCATGGTTTTGTCGCTAAAATGAATAACGTTACGGTCACGTAGCGTGTCAACGGTAATAAGTTATTTACCGATAAATTATGATCTCTTGTTATTGGATATGCCTACTATCTTTAGACCATTTAACTATTGTAAATGTGAATGCATGCATGATTATTCACACAGGTAGTTAGTATGTACTACCTATTGGCACTGTGAGTTGTGGATCCGCCCGTGAAGTCACCCTTTCTTTGGCTATGTCTGAAAACCAGCGCTGTCCCATGTTATTTTCATAATATGGAACAGCTTCATGCTGAGACACGGCCTGTTTGACGCACGCTGCATGGAGAGACTGATTGGTTTCTGGTAGGTAGTTGGTGGCTGCCTATGCCTACTTATAGTTTTATATACTAATTATGTATTTAGTTACCTGCCTCTACCTACCTGTATTTTCATTGTTCCATAGAAAATGTTCTTTCTTCGGTCTGCTCTTTGTACTTGTGTGTGTCAAATAAAAGCATTTCATTCATTTCATTCATTTCACTATATATTTTGTATACTATATTCGTCTAAGCGGTGGGCCATAATTACCACTCAGTGGAGCCCTGAGAAAGCAAATCAGCGTCGTGGCAGACCCAAAAAGAGATGGCAAGATCTTGGCAACTTTAATAAAGCTTGGGTCCTACTGGCACAAAACCGAGATGACTGGAGAGAACAAGGGGAGGCCTTTGCCCAGCAGTGGGACACAACAGGCTAATCGTAAGCATAATATTATACTAAGTATTTTGAAGTCAACATTATCATCATCATCATAATCACACAGTTACACACTGTTTAAACTTTTGCAGTCATCAAAAATTATGTTTTATGCACTTATGTTACGGTTCCAAATGTTTTTTTTTATAATCATAAATCATCATTTTCCTCAAATAGACGTCCACTGCTGGATATGAGTTTCCCTGATCATGAACCTTCACTATTCACCAGCTTGCTGGAAAGTACTAAATGTAAATATACATGTACTTATTAATTAATAATGTTGTGTCTGCAAATAAAAACTTTGTAAGTAGGTGAACACTTGTCATCGGTCCATCGAGCGGGGGCCGTCCTACATTTCGTTTTCCAGTTGGCAGCCGCATCGAGAACTTTTATTTAAACGTGTTCTGTAAATTTTACATATCCCAATAAATTGCGTGGCGGGTGCAAGTCTCGTCTAAGTAGTTTTTTGGGATTAAGTATATTTTATTTTTACTTTTTTTTTACTAACCTGTCTTCTATACGTGTTTCTGCCACCGGTAGACCTCATGATCATGACCCTGGTCTCCGGGCTGATGCTGGTCATCTTATCACCAACCGTCAAGCTAGTCTTCTCACACATTTAATTCACTTTACAGCCAATCGCACGGCGAGACAACAGTCGTTAAAGTTTATCGATAAAGTTACCGATAGTCGATAGAGTTGTGTCACGTCACTTGAGGCATTTTTGTTTATTTGTTTTCTGAAACAAAGAAATCATAAATTAGTATGTTTGTTCATACGTTTACGCTGAAGTTAGACTGGTCACGATTTTGAACCTTATATCAAAGGGATATAGTCACCTACGAAGTCGGCACCTATTGTTGAAATTATTTATTGATCACATAATTATCTATTATTGGAAAAGTTTGATAGTTCTTTGTGACGGAGCTCGTTTGGGGAAGTACTACCTACCTACCTATTCGTCCATTTATTTGTCCATGCTATTACTGCCGCCAAGCAGTCATGCTGATGCTGTTTATATGCAAAGATGTCATGATTATTTGAATGTTTGAAAAATATGAACACCAAAAAGTAGTAATACTTTACAAAGTAGAATTATACTCACATATTTGTGGGATAACTTTTACAACTTACAAAACTGTATTTAACTGTGTAGAATTGTAGCAAAAAAAACGAATGCCTTTGTGCTCTATGGCTCTAGAAACACGTCACACAGTGGAACTATAATATAATACTTCTTCGTGGGACAAAATCTATCAAAACTTTTACTAGCAAAACTTAGCTGTGATAATATTTTAATTGTTGAAACTAATGTTTTTAAAATACAATACTTTTCAAGAAACTAGTAACACTTCACACAGTGACGACCGATGTGGCGCAGCAGGCGCAGGCCTGCGACGCAGAGGTTGCGGGTTCGATTCCCGCCTTGGGTCAAATGTTTGTAGTGTGTTCTGGGTATTTTCTTTATATAATAAAAAATATCTATCTATGGTATTGTATTGTATTAAGTATACAGGGTCATTCATTATCAACCTGACAAACTTAAGGGATAGGTTCCACACATAAAAAATATATATATATGTATGTACCTATAATTTTTTTTTAATGTATATTTTGTCTTAAAAATCCCAAGTAAACAAAAAAGTTTACTTGGGATTTACAAAAAAAGTCAGGTTGATAATGAATAACCTTATATATCAGTCATCTAGTACCCATAACACAGCTCTGTTTATTGTCTGTGGTTTATCAGCAGCTTACCTTGGGGCTAGCTGATGCTATGTGGATTGTGGATTGTCCAGAGAAACTATACTGACATCTTCGTGGGACAAAATCTATCAAAACTTTTACAACTTGCAAAACTATATTGAGCTGTGTAGAATTGTAGCAAAAACAATGTCTTTAAACACAAGTACAGACAAAAACTAGAAACACTTCACACAGTGGAACTCTACTGACATCTTCGTGGGACAAAATCTATCATCGATCTGCACTGAAGAAGCCTGAGATGACACATTGATTACCCATCAAAACAATTGCTTTTATACGGTCCCCTTATTCAGTAAGAAGCTCCACTAAAAACATGAACCATGCGAATTGCGCTGCGAGCAAATGTAAATAGTTTTTTTGCTATTAAAACATAATAAAGAAACAAAGTTTTTTTATAAAATAAATTTTAGCGAACATTGAGAAACTGAACTGAAGGCGTTTCATCAAGATAATTACTATTTTTTTTTCATATAATCAGATTTTTATTAAATTCATATTCAAATTCCTTTGCAATAGATTACTGATATTGCACAATAAAAAATAATGATCTTATTAAGAACTAGCAGCCCGCTCCAGCTTCGCGCAGGTACAAGCACCCGTGCAAAGCCCGTGTTCACTAGTAATAAATATAGCCTATGTTACTCAGGAATAATGTAGCATTATAATTGTGAAAGATTTTTTATAATCGGACCAGTAGCTAGCAGTTCGTAACAAACAAAAATACAAACATATTAATATTTCCTCTTTGGAATATAGATTTATGCAGGCAATAAATCCCGGAAATAAAAATAAGCGTGGAACGCGAAAACCTCAGTCATTACCAGTACGTGACCATCAGGGCCTCGTTGACTGTTGACGTACTATTTAGTATATATACGTACTATACGTAACCATCAAACTATAGTTTTAAGCACAAAACACGCAGAGAGCGGGCGGGTGTATTTTGTCTAATTTGTATGAACAACCAGGATGACTACACACACTACACGCGTCAGGCGTGGGTCGGGTCGTGTCAGTGTGTTGTCAGCCTTGTCCGTCCATACAAATTAAACAAAATACACCCGCGACAGACGCAGTTTGTTTTTGCTCAATAACAAATTCCATTATATAGGTATATAATATTTATAAGTAATAAGTATTTGCAACATGTAGGTATTTAAAATATTAAAAAATTTATTTATTTATTGTTTTGATTCTACAAAGTTTATATTGTTGACACCATCGCATTTCATTCAATCTAGTTTCTGTCCATCCGAAGGTTGCTTGGAAGAAATCGCTCCCAGCGATAAAGCCGCCCATTGTACCTCGCTTTACTGAATTTTTTTAAATATTTTCTTGTGTGTTGTACACTAAAGAGTTTTCTATTCTATTCTATTCCATCGTTGTCAAATAACAGAATAAGAAAACACGGTCTAAAATACAATTTAGTTGCGTTTCGTTTACGATCTATCAAAAGTGAGTTAACAGAATCGCCGCCTGTACCTACTCAAGGTGCTTTATGCTCTTTTTATAAACAAATTATCGCTGCCAAGGTCGTTACAATAATCCTACACTTTTCTTAGCGCGTTTCGCGGCGTTTCGGAATAAAGGGACGGTGTAGGTAGAACAATGCATTGACATCATTGGGGAAAGAATGGATTTAAACAGTTTTCCGACGAAGAAATGTCTTGGGGCGTGGGTTTTATCTTATGTGGGTAATTATATTACTTTGAGCTCGTGTGAATGTAGGTTTATTATAGAAGCTTGTACATAGTGAGGGTCTTATTTATTCATATTAACGTACTCTAAGGTGACTGGCTAACAGAGGTTTAAAGTCTAGAGCACCTGGGGGACTTACTCTTGAAAGCAATCGGTATTTGACAAGTATTGGAACATGACATTTCATTGACAACCTACGCCAAATCCAAACTGTTTTTTTTTTTTACAACCAAAGTGGCAACCAATCATACGGCCCACAAGATTGTAAGCGGTTACCGCAGCTTATGGACGCTTGCAATACCAGAGGTATCACTCGCAGGTTGCCACCTTGAGGCTAAGATAGCCTCATGTGCCAGTAATTTCACCGGTAACCATACCCTTCACATCGGAACACAGCAATGCGAGCATTACTGCTTGGCGGCAGAAATAGGTATGGTGGTAGTCCTTCCCCGGACGAGCTCTATCACAGAGAACTCTACTATATACTCTTGCAATGTATTATCTACCATATTCACTGCAAATAAATATCTTTATCTAACGTAAAAAACGTAAAGGTAATATCAGACGGGTCACTCGAATGAATGTTCACTCGCTTACTTTTTTTTTGCAAAATTGTTTAATTTTGTGTTCAAACGTTTCATTTCGAGTGAAAGGTGCCGAATGAAAGCAGAAAATGAACGAAAAATAACCCGTCTGATATCACCTTAACTTCGTTTGCTAGTTTTTTTGGTAGCAAGTTGTAACTCAAAGTTTTGCGTAATACAACTGTTATCGTCAGGCGTGGCGCAGTCGAACGACTCGAACGACTTGGCCGTCTTTATTATGCTAACAAGAAAAAAGCTATAACAATAATTTAATTAGGTCAATGTTAACTGAAAATATATTTGCGTTCCACAAGGTTCCATCCGGTTTGCTAGATATACAAACCAAAAGGCGCTTATTTTTAGATGTTTCTTCTTAACGTACTTATTATTATATACCTGCGTACACAGATAAATAAGGTCATTCATTATCAACCTGACAAACTTAAGGGGTAGGTTCCACACATAAAAAAAAATACTTGTACTTTTTTCTAGACGTTTTTTTTTTATTTAACAAAAATTACATAATTCTGCTTAATAATTAGTTATCCTTGTTAGAAATCGAAAAAACAGCGCACGGCATGTGTCAGTGACCCGCGCGTCAATGAACCGCGGGTCAATAACCCGCGCTTCCTTGACCTGCGCGTGTCCTTGACCCGCTACGGGGCGCGCACAATCGAATATTTCATTATTACGTCGCTTAACTCGATTCCCAACAATGATAAATAATAATTGAGCGGAAAAACGTAATCGATTTTTTTTTGTTTACTTGGGATTTTTAAGACAAAATATACATAAAAACAAATAATTGTGGGTACATATATTTTATTTTATGTGTGGAACCTATCCCTTAAGTTTGTCAGGTTGATAATGAATGACCCTGGTTATTGTACCACCGTAAGAGCACTGGTGGTCTAGTGGTAGTGACCCCGCCTGATCCTAAGATAGTGGGTTCGAATCCGGTCGTGAACCAATAGATTTCTCTATTCGAAAAAAATATTTATCGTGAGGAAACCGGCATGCCCAAGAACTAAAAACTCTAAAGAAATGTGCCATCCACTAATACGCATCGGGTCCGAATGGTGGATTAAGACACAATACTCTCGCCCGAGAGTAGGCCAGTGTACCAGCAGTGGGAACATTAGAAGGCTGTTATGGCATTATAAGCATTGCCCTGAGGTAAGCTTGATACACTTGTAAGCGTGTGATACAAAATCAACATATTATGAGAGGCGCAAAGTAATTTCGCGGGCACAAAGATTTAGCGCTACATTGACCGTTGTTTGGCAAATCACTAGCATTAGAATAACCTAGCATTGGAAATAGAAATACGGACGTTGGCACATTGTATTTAGACATCTAGAGCAGTTGCTACAGTGCTACACAATTCAGCGGGTTCATCAGCAGTTCCCAGAACTTCGGTAACTGCTCGAGGGGCCCAAATCTCTGAAACTGCTTGGAGGGGCCCGAACCTCTTGGATTTTATCGTTTTATAGTGACGAAAAGCGATACAGGTTCTCATGTTGAATAGTTTTTTGTAGATTGATTTGCAGTATCGTTGCTGTTCCACTTCGTTCGTTCGTTCGTATGAGTCAGTGGCCAACTCTGATGACATAGTTTCTAGGCCACCCGAAGGCCTCTGTCATGGCCTAACAACTTTGAAAAAGCCGGGACCGACTGCTTAACGTGCCCTCCGAAGGACGGGAGCGCTCAGTTGAAATTGCCACTGGCAGTCACCCATCCAAATGATGACCCCGCGGAACAGTGCTTAACTTCGTTGATCTGTTAAGAACAACTTGGCTAGTTACGTCACGAGCGCTGTTCCACTGATAAACTGACACTTGAAAACTCATATCTAAAAAGGATAGAAATAGTGAAAGAAAAAAATATTTATTTTACAACACCGTTTTTTTTTTTTTCTTTTTATACCACCAAGGTGGCAAACAAGCATACGGCCCATCTGATGTTAAGCGGTTACCGTAGCCTATGAACGCTTGCAATACCAGAGGCATCACTCGCGCTTTGCCGACCCTTTAAAAATGTTAAAACGCCCTTTTTGAAGAACCTCATGCTGTCAATAGTGCTAATACACTGTCATTAGCAAGAAGAAGTAAATAAATATTTTGGAAATATCTATTTAAACTATTATCTACTAGATACCTAATGTAGCCACCAAGAAAAAAAAACAGAAAGCAGGAAGTACACGTACAAACCAGTGTAAAGTTGAAAGTAAGGACAGTCCGTAAGTAAGAGTAGTAGAGTTCTCTGTGATAGACCTCGTCTGGGGAAGGACTACCACCATACCTATTTCTGCCGCCAAGCAGTAATGCTCGCATTGCTGTGTTCCGGTGTGAAGGGTATGGTTTCCGGTGAAATTACTGGCACATGAGGCTTTCGATCTTAGCCTCAAGGTGGCAACCCGTGAGTGATACCTCTGGTATTGCAAGCGTCCAAAGGCTGCGGTAATCGCTTACCATCTTGTGGGCCGTACGCTTGGTTGCTACTTCAGTTGTATAAAAAAAAAAAAGTCCCCACTCAATGGACCGATGAAGTCAGTAGATAGTGAAAGCTCTAAATCGTTGACGTCTATTGGCTGTCAAAATGGTGATGATGATAATAATACAGCAGTAATACGATGATGCTGACTTCAAACTTGAAGCCAGGTCTTCAAATTGTGTTACACTATAAAGCAAAGAAAGAATAGAATACACTTTATTGTACATCACACAGAAAACAAGAAAAATAAAAGCTTAAAAACTAAAAATTGCGGAAGTACAATGGGCGGCCTTATCGCTGACAGCGATCTCTTCCAGGCAACCTTAGAATGGACAGAGACAACGAGTACGTTAAGGGGCGGTGACGTTTATAAAGATAATAATGATAGTTTTATTAATATTATATATTTTTAAAATACTTAAATAAATATAAATTTAAATATGAAAGATAGAAAGTTATTTCTGAAAAACCCGGTTGATCTACATTTTTTTTTAATTTAGCCAAATTTGGAGGAACGAACCGCGTGGTCACCCATATTTTTTTTGTTTCCTTCCAATTCCAAAGCATTAAAGTTTTAGGATCAACGGCGTTATCTGTTCTTGTTCTTTGTTTACTTTGTTCGCGTGGAACTTGGAAATCGTACTTTTTCCTGGATATAAAAATAGAGCCTATGTCTTATTTCCGGTTATTATCTATTTATGTTTTAAATTTCAGCCAAATCGGTTCAGTAGTTGTTAAATAATAGAGGAAAAAACATTCATCCAAACAGCCAAACTTTCGTATTTATAATAATATTAGTGTGATTAGTGTGATATGGTGTGATTGTTACTAAATAAATAAATACAAAACTAAATGAAATGTTTTATTTTAGCGATAGTGAAACTAAATCATTTTATTGTAATACATAGTTTAAATACTACTAAAACTACTGCTTTCTACATAATCGTTGTACATAAACAAATAGATAGAGCTACTTCTGATCATAATTCTATTTATTTGCCACTTAAGACACTCCCGGAGCGAACGTTGATCCGTTTAAGGATCACGCCTTGAGTTTTTTTGATTAACTGCTTTAAAAAACGCTTTATTATTATTTAAAAATAACGCAAAAAATTTAGTCATCTTTATCATCATAATCGTCTTTTTTCAACGTTTGCGATCAGAACACATAGTTTTTATAATATTTGCCCAGTCTGCCCGCGACCACGGCAACACAATCGAAACGTCGGGAGAAATAAAAAAAGTAATAACGCGATAAAATCCCGCAAAGATAATAAAAACTATCATCATAATCAGCCGATTGATATCTACTGCTGGACACAGGCCTCCCCCCAAAGAGCACCATGACACTTGCCATGCTTTCATTAAAGCATGGCAAACTCATTATCTTAGGTAATAAAATAATACAAAAAAAAAGATTTACTTACGCACAAATACTGAAACAGAAAAAAATTTGGGGGTACTTTTTTCACAGTCCTATTCACCTTTGTGCCATACATTTTTAAGCAGATAACTAATAAATAATACACATACATTTTAAGAGGTCATTAAGTTTTCAAAATTGTATGGAGCAACGTCGAAAACGTCATCAATTATGCTTATATTAGTTATGTAGCGTTTCAATATCCGAGCGGTGTCTTATTTGTGTATTTAATTGAAAAATAATAATATATCTCAAAAGTATTTTGATGTTCGCTCCGGGAAACAGTAAGTAAATGCAGTGAAAGTGTGGTCTAGTAGTTTCTTTATCAAAGTGCTTGGATTATCGCTTCCTATGTTTATCTGTGCATTTCAATTGAACTTCTTACTGCAACGTCGGTGCTTAGACACGGCGCATGTAACATGCGTATGTAAATACTACTAATAATTTAAACGCGAAAGTCTGTGTGAACGTTTCTTACCGTGTATCTCCGATTGTGATAAAATTTGAAATTAAGATTGTTTAAGTTCTGAATAGGGTAACTCCCATTTGTTCTATAGGACTGTGAAGTCATAGAACTGTTGGTCCCAGTAGTTCTATGGTAGAACTGTTAATACAAAAACTGTCAACACAATAATACCTTGTCAATTAAACTGTTAATACTTTTTTATCCTAATAGTTCTACGATAGAACTATTAATACAAATACTGTCCTATTTGTTCTATAGAACTAAAAATACCTTGTCAATAGAACGGTTCATACTTTTAGTATCCTAGTAGTTACCTACATTTTATTTATTTACTAAACAATGTTATGAAAAATTTGAGTTTGAATTTGAAAATGAAAAATTACGTAACAAGAAGAAAAATAAAACTTCTGTCGGTCCGTCACTAACAGAGAAACAGAACCATCGCAGTGTTATGAACTAAGACGGAATCTCAAAGCCAAAGCTTTAACATTACACTCGCGCGACTCAACACGGGCTATGCGCATTTCACTCGCCCCGTGTTTTCGCATATCTGCATCTGCAATGCAGATAATAACAGTCGTTTGTCTCCACTATTTGTAGCAATAAATAAATAAATAATTCTGGACAATTCACACAGCATCATCTAGCCCCAAGGTAAGCTGCTGTTAAACAAAGCTGTATTATGGGTACTAGATGACTGGTATATACATAATACAATACAATACATAGATAGATATTTTTTATTATATATAGAAAATACCCAGAGCACCCGGAACAAATATTTGTAGATCGTACAAACATTTGACCCGAGGCAATATTATATGCATTTAATAAAATTTGGGTTACCTTATTATTAAGACCTTAATTATATTTTAGTGTAACGAGTGGTAGTGTTCTTTGTGATGGACATATTTGGAAGGGTTACTGTCAAAATCCCTTTTGAAGATCCCCTTTAAGGGGGACTTTGGGAATTTACTTTAGTTGGTAGTAAAGTAGGTAAATTAGTGAAGTAATATAGTAAAGTATACATACGGTAAAGGTAAACACCGTGAGGAAACCGGCATGTCCAAGAACTAAAAATTCGAAAGACATGTGCCATCCACCAATCCGCATTGGGTCCGCGTGGTGGATTAAGACCCAATCACTCTCGCCTGAGAGTAGGCCAGTGTCCCAGCAGTGGGAACATTAGAAGGCTGTCATGATGATGATGATGAATAAAGTAAAGTAAATGCCTATTTCTGCCGCAAAGCAGTAATGCTCGCGTTGCTGTGTTCCGGTTAGATGAATATGGTTTTCTGTGGACGGAGGTTCTACCGCTGGCCATTGTCGACTGGCGGTCACCCATCCAAATAGTGATACCGCGGAATGGTGCTCTCGGAACAACTTAGCCAGCTAACGCATCATCTCAAAATACGAAAGTCTTCATGTGAATAAGCTTTCTATTCCCCCAACATGTTGCTGACGCCTAAAAAAGACAGGTGTGACAACGTGGCAAGTAATTAGCTTTAACATCTTTATATCCAGCGAATAAGGTTCAAAATAGGGAGGTTTTGAGATGAACTAGCAAGATATCGTGTTGCAAAAATAAGTTTATCAGAAGATATTTAATTTCATTTCTGTGTCCTCAATTTTATAATGAGTTTTTATATTTTATCAGTTAGCTGGTATTATTATGTTTTATTTTTAGTACCATGTCAATATTAGCATGGATCTCTTTGTGTAAAGGAAAGTGTCTACCAAAGCGTAAGAAGATTGTGTGCTATCAAACAGACAAAACAGCTCAACAGAGAAAAAATTCAAATTATAGAATTCAATTTCACATTAGGTAAACAAATAATTATAATTATAGAGACATCCACCAATCCGCACTTTTTTATACAACTAAAGTGGACCTTAGGGTACGGCCCACTTAATGGTTAGCGGTTACCGCAGCCTATGTACGCTTGCAATACCAGAGGTATCTCTCGCAGGTACCAGCCTGAGACGTTAAAGAAAGTCTCATGTGCCTGTAATTTCACCGGAAACAATACCCTTCGGACCGGAACACACAATGCGAGCATTACTGTTTGACGGTAGAAATAGTATGCATTGGGTCCGCGTGGTGGATTATGACCCAATCACTCTCGCTTGAGGGTAGGCCAGTGTCACAGCAGAGGGAACTTAAGAAGGCTGTTATGATGATGATTTTCTACATTGGTTAAGTGTTAGTCTTTTTATTTCTTTTTCGTTGGCTTTTGCTGCTTTTTTAAATATATAAATAATGCTGGACAATCCACACAGCATCATCTAGCACCAAGCTAAGCAGAGCTTGTGTTATGGGTACTAGATGACTGATATACTTAATACAATACAATACATAGATAGATATTTTTTATTATACATAGAAAATACCCAGAACACCCGGAACAAATGTTTGCATATCGTACAATGCGGGAATCGAACCCGCAATCTACAGCGTCGCAGGCGGACTTTCACCCACCGCGCCAAATCGGTCTTCAAATCTAATTTTATATTTTATGCCCATTTAAGATAACTCTAGCTATAGAAAGCTATACCATAAAATTACACATCGTATAAATCAATCATGGTTTTTACGCGCGAGAACCATAAAATTCACCATCAATCTGAAATTCCCTTGCCACCATTCCCTCGGCACGGTGTTGGGGGAATTACACATTACCATGCCGCGGCGATGATCGACAGTAATGAGGGTTCGATTAAAAAATCGTAAACTTACACCTCACGACACGATCTCATTTATATTTTATACGAAAGTTTGTGTGATTTGTGACTCAACTTCGTATAGGCTAGACGGATTTAGATGAAACTTAAAATAGGTAATAAATATCTATGTAAAAACCTGAGCGACGATTATGTAATTCATCTTGGTTTCAATCAAAAACTGACATTATTTTGTATTAATATGACAGATTGCAATCGGATTATCCGAGTTGCGTAATTGACTTAGATTGTTTTCTGCTGAATTATTACGTAACTCAGTTGCAATGCATTTTTAATCAGCAACTTCTCATTATGCTGTCATATTTATACAAAATACTTACGTCAGTTCTATTTGAAACCCAGTAAAATTGATTGCGACCGAATTACAATATCGGCCTTTCATGTACCACACAAGCGAATCCTCGGGGGGCAGGCTAGCATGGCAGTCACTTAAAATTATTGATTTTAGTAAAAAGTAAGTTGTATGAGTCAGTGGCCAACTCTGATGATAAAGTTTTAGGCCGCCCGAAGACCTTTGTCATGGCCTAACATGAAATTGCGACTGGCGGCCACCCATCCAAATGGTGACTACGCGGAACAGTGCTTAACTTCGTTTATCTGGTATGAACAACTTAGCCAGCTACGTCACGATTGATTTTAGTGGTCGCGCTGAATGTTGCCTCACATCAGGTGAAGTGTTGGTCAAACGCTTGACTAAAATCAATAAATAAAAAAACAGATGAAAGTCATAAATACCTCGGGCTAGAAGTAGATCACTAATATAGTTAAAAAGTTGCGTATAATTAAATAACTTAATGAATAAGTTTAATTATTTGTGCTCGATTAACACAAATTTAGTTTTACATATTCTCACAATAAATCATTCTAAATCGCTGCTATAAATTTTGTGTGCATCGATTTGTAAATTGACACACATTTATTGATAAATGACACTTAAAAGTCATGTAAAAGGTGTTTTATTGACTAATTTATATTTATTTTATTTTATTTAGCAACACCAACTAGTTTACAAATTAAATGTTATCTTTGCTAGATACAAAAAAATTACATGACAATTTCTTTTTAGGTAAAATATTTACTAGTCACTAATAATAATGAGTAGAAAGTTACTTATCGGTTATTGTGTTGAACTATTAGTATTAGGACACGTACCATATCTATTCTAAGTTTCACTCATATCCGTTCAGCCGTTACCAAGTTGTTAGAAATTTCGCATTTATAAAATTGTATGTTCATTTCTAAGTAATTAGGTAGTTGAGTAATACTTATTAACAAATTAATGTTAAAATATGTACATAATTACATTACAGTAAAAATATACAAAATACTACAACAGTTGAGCCATCTAAAGGGCGTCCCACCATCTATAGAAAATAATAATAATTAATAATTTTTAATATTTTTTTAAATATTTTTTAATAATTTTTAGATAGCTCAACTACGATGTTATCTGTGGTTCAACTGCCCAAATAATTAATTGTTGATAAAACTTTATAAATAAAATTCAATCTGATAATAAATTCTCAAAAATTGATTAAAATACCGCCAGTTGTAAAGTCCCTTTAATAAGATGTGCTCTGTCGATACCGGTAATTTCGTTCTAGATAAAATTCTTGATGTGCTTAAACACGTTTAAAAAAATGGTAATATTTTGCAAAACTGATGGATAAAGTTTAAACTGGTGAGCTAGCTAGGGCACACCCCGGACAATGTTATTTGTTTTTTTTTTAATATGTCATAGTATATGACTATGACACTTTTAATAAAATGTATGAAGCAAACGCGTCGCAATCACCACATGCATGGTTTGTGTACGTAAACAGTGCCGGATCACAGAAATAAAATAAAATAATAAATTGTGTAATTTAGCTTGTAAGGTGTTGTAAGGTGACAATGGTGTCAACTAAAATTGTTGCCGTCCTTTTCTAATTACTTAAAATACAAAGGACCGCAATAATTTCAGTTAGCTTAGTATAGAAAATGCTACAACAGAATCGATACTAATAAAGAATTTTCTAAAAGCTCTGCTTAGCTTGGGATAGATGATGCTGTGTGGATTGGCCAGCATTATTTATTTTATTTATTTTCATTCATTCATTCATTGATTCACGTACTACTTATATCCACGTTAACTCTTTATCTTTGTTCATAAGGTTCATAACAGTCCAATTAATTGCATAACAAGCTTCCGCATACTATCTTTTATAGATGCACTATTAACCATCTTTACAACATAATACATTGTGAACCAGGGGTGGGCAAGCTATTTTAATCAGGGTCCAAAAAATCTATGATATATTTTGAGGGCCGTAATCGGCCGCGAAACGATTATATTGCTTAAAATGCAAATAGCACTGTACGTAATAATATATCATAGATTTCCTTGAAAATACTAAAAAACAAGGTAAAAAATGGGATATTATGGATATTATGACTAGGGATATTAGAGGGCCGAATTGGATCGCTTCGCGGCCCTTACTTGGCTCGCGGGCCGTAGCTTGCCCAACCCTGTTTTAAACGTTTACGTGAAGTAGTCGTTAAACTGAATTAAGGTTATTTACGTTACATTTTAGTTCCGTAAACCTCCCTTTATGGTGTTAATGAGTGATGAATATTGCTCACTTAAATTTATATGTTAAAGAGGTCGACTGATTTTTATATTGCCTATTTTTATAAAAACTTTTTTTAATGCTTGCACCTCACTTGGCTTATTTGCTCAAAAATCAAAATCAAAATCAAAAATTATTTATTTCAGTAGAATCAATCAATCACAAGGATCACTTTGAAACGTCTTACAAGCTAGGAAAATTTACACCAGTTCCAACGCGCCCATGCCGTAAAAGAACTGGCAACAACACCGGCTGGGTTCCTATCGCTTTTTTGGCATGACCCTTGCTATTGTTATAGATGCCAAGTAGAGTTAAAATGTGCCAAATATTTGCGTTATTTCGTCAATACAAAGTCAGCTCTGTGAAAGTAATAAACAAAGATAAGATTGTATTGATGAGATAACGCAAACATTTGAGCAAATATGCCAAGTGAAGTGTCAGCATAATAGGTATTATGTGCGCATATGGCCATTGCTCTTAAACGGTGAAGTAAAACGTCGTAAAGAAACGGGCGTTTTTTTTGTTCCCATTTGAGCACCACGTCAAAACATTGTTTGGTGCTCAAATGGGAATATCTTTGGTGCTCAATGCATAGGTGCTCAAACGGGAAAACTCCGTATTGTCTACTAACTACAAATTCAAGAGACATGTGATAATTATTTAGGCCTTTTGTAAATTAAGTTCAGGAGTTAGCGATAGCTTGCGCATAAATTTGGAAATTTGCTTCGAAGGCACAGAAGTAGATCAATTCGAAGAGCACTTTAATCAGTCGGGTTAGTTTCAAAATCCCCTTTGAAAATTCCCTTTAAAGGGGATTTTGTGACCGACTCACAAAATCCCCTGCTTTTTCAAAACTGACTTACTTGCTTCATCATCATCATGACAGCCTTCTAATGTTCCCACAGCTGGGACACTGGCCTACTCTCGTGCGAGAGTGATTGGGTCTTAATCCACCACGCAGACCCAATGCGGATTGGTGGATGGCACGTCTTTCGAATTTTTAGTTCTTGGACATGCCGGTTTCCTCACGATGTTTTCCTTCACCGTATGAGAGCACTGGTGTTTGGGACTCCCTAATTCCCTATCCAGGTGGATTTTCAGGTTGGAAGAAATAAAAATATAAATTGGTTGGCGAGTTCTTTCGATACATAGAGATATATATATATTTTTTTACATAGTGTTGCCGCTTCCAAAGCAACTGGCATTGCGCACATAAATTTTACAAACAGAAAAATCAATTGGTGCACGACCGGGTTTGAACCTACAACCTTAGGACCTTACTTACTTACTTACTAGGAATTATCCCACTAGCAAGGATTATAATTGTAACACAATACTGCGGTTACGGTGACGAGCCGATGCCCTCAAGATATTCGCGGTGACCACGACTTGCACTTCTGGTTCGGTTATATGATACTGTGCCATAATATGGGAAACCCGGTCATTTGATACTCATTAGTAAAAGCTGTAGCCATGTTGGTCTAGTTGAATGGGCTTCGATTTCCGGTTTAGTTAGCAGGGGTTCTAATCTCAGCCGTGCACCAATGAATTTATCTATATAAAAAAAAATTATGTATCTATATAAAAAAAAGAGTAGTAGAGTTCTCTGTGATAGAGCTCGTCTGGGGAAGGACTACCACCATACCTATTTCCGCCGCCAAGCAGTAATGCTCGCATTGCTGTGTTCCGGTGTGAAGGGTATGGTTTCCGGTGAAATTACTGGCACATGAGGCTTTCGATCTCAGCCTCAAGGTGGCAACTCGCGAGTGATACCTCTGGTATTGCAAGCGTCCATAATCTGCGGTAACCGCTTACCATCTTGTGGGCTGTACGCTTGGTTGTCACTTCAGTTGTATAAAAAAATGTTTTAGTAGCGTTATAAGTCACAAAAACCGATGCAGAGCAGGAGTAAATATCTCTATCAGTCCTTCTGTTAATGACGGGAGGATAGATTGTATATTAGTTTTGAAATAGTTTTACCTCTCCTCTCGATACAGGGTGAGAGATCGCACTTTTTGAAAATATAATACCTACCTGGAGACTACAGCATGAGGTTCTTCAAAAAGGGCGTTTTAAAATGTTTAAAGGGTCGGCAAAGCGCGAGTGATGACTCTGGTATTGCAAGCGTTCATAGACTACGGTAACCGCTTAACATCAGGTGGGCCGTATGCTTGTTTGCCACCTTGGTGGTATAAAAAAAAAAGAAGTGCGAGCTGTCACCCAATTGCAAAAAAAAAAAAAAAAAAAGGGACGAAACTAGGTGACAGAAGGGAATAATCCAAGTATCTATTCCCGCAAGTCAAACGTTTAGGATATATTAAAATTTTTCATTTTTTCTTGGGTGAAAAATGAAAACGCGATTTGAAAAAAAAACCTCTGTAGAAAAAACATATGCAAATAGTTTTTTTTTTTTTTTTGTTGGTTAGTAGTTGGTTAGTAGTTGTTTTGCGCATGTTTAGAACTGGATCTCAGGAACCCTATGGTATTTTAAGATGATTGTCACTTTGATGGGTAGGTTAGACCTATTTGATCGGTAACGGTAAGACAGTTTTTTCATGAATGGTATAGTTTTTGTAAAACAAGCAAATAACTGTGTTTTTCTATCCGGAACGCGCAGGCATCAGAAGCGCCACGGTTAAGCGCATTCCAATTTCAACTTTAATTCAACATTGTTACGTTCGAAATAAAAAAACCAAAGCGTCAAAGTGCTAATCTATGTTAAGGTCCATTCTTAAACGGTGAAGGAAAACATCGTGGTGAAACCCGCTTAGTTAAATCTCTACTGATTGACCAATATTAGTTCAAAGATTACTTATTCTCATTCAAGACAATACAGTTACTTAAATGAGAACGCTTAATATTTGGAAATTATTACAAATCGTCATTCTAGTTCTTCTTCTTCTTCGTTACACTCTTGACAGAGCGGTCGTGGTCATCACTTCAGGGGGAGCTGTGGCTCGCTTCACAATTCGACGCCACTCATCTCGAATCGCAGCTTTCCTGGTACATTCATGCAGCGGGCCACTTAATGCAGTCTTTATCTGCATTCTAGTTACGGTATCGTTTCAATGTATGAATGCAGTATATTTCCAGTGGATTATACTGGCTAAGCTGAAGATGTTGTAAGAGGAGCAGGACTGAACGGAGCTGAACCGAAGCTTTATGATGAAGAGGGTTCATCAAAAAAAGCTAGGAACCCAGCCGAGTTTGTTGCCAGATTCTACTAGGCTGGGGCGCGTGGAACTGGCGTAAGTTCACCTAGCTTTAATAAGTTTCAAAATCATCATTGAGATATTATTGACTACTAAAGTGTCATTTGGGCCGAATCGGTCAAACATTTTTCGGTCGAAACGTCACTATGTCAAAGATATTTTGAATTTGCTTTACCTAAGTTCGTTGTAAAACGCCATTTTTACTCAAATCAGAAACACATAAACTAGAGATTTATCGCCGAAACGAAATAAGAGAAATATTTGAAAACGAAAAGGTATTGTTTTGGATTCAGTTTTATAGCGTCACACACCTGACTGCTTTTATTGTTTATTATTACTATACTAGCGATCTGCCTGGCTTCGCACGAGTGCTTGAGCTATGCGAATAAACCTATCGTAATTCGGTTGCAATCGATTTTACTTGGTTTCAAGCAAAAACTCGAGAGCGCTCGTCACGTAGCTGGCTAAGTCAAATAACAAAGTTAAGCACTGTTCCGCGTACCTATACTCATCATTGGATGGATTTGATGGATTTGATTGGATGGGTGACCGCCAGTGGCAACCTCAACTGTGTGCTTCGGGGGGCAAGTTAAGCAGTCGGTCCCGGCTTTTTCAAAGTTGTTAAGCCATGACAAAGGCCTTCGGGCAGCCTAAGAACTCTGTCAACAGAGTTGGCCACTGACCCATAGGAAAAATTTTTAATTTTAATCAAAAACTGACGTATTTTTTATAAATACCTTTTATTGACAGTTCGCTAATTGAAATCGGATTGCAACTGAGTTGCGTAATAATCACCCAGCAAATCATGCCGTTCCGTAGCGGGAATCGAACTCCCTTCTAACCATGGACTCGCCCACCACGCCACCAGGTCACTGTGTTTGTTCCAGTTCCGTTTGCCTAAAAACTATAACCTTGGCCATTTGCCTAGATAAAAGTAGGCTAAGTGATTAAAATAAATATATTAGCGGACATTCTTCTTTGACGACCAATGTGGCGCGGTGGGCGAAGGTCAGCCTGCGACGCAGAGGTTGCGGGTTCGATTCCCGCCTTGGGACAATTGTTTGTAGGATGTGCAAATATTTGTTCCGGGTGTTCTGGGTGTTTTCTATGTATAATAAAAAATATCTATCTATGTATTGTATTGTATTAAATATATATCAGTCATCTAGTACCCATAATACAGCTCTGTTAAACAGCAGCTTACCTTAGGCTAGATGATGCTGTGTGGATTGTCCAGCATTATTTATTTTTATTTATTATATTCTTACAGAGTGGAATCTAGCCCCGAAATAAGCAGAGCTTTGTGATACAGAACTGTTATTAGTACCACGTACAGAACGGCCACTCACCCTCCAAGGTTTGTCTTACCTCACCCCGATCGCGAGTTCGTAGGAACTTTCGTAGGCGTTGCAGCTAAGGGCTATTACGAAGCAGTACGAAGCGCTTATTTTGTTTTGTATGAGCGGAGTGCAATTTTTCACAGCGCGCGCGAGCGAAAGCCTGCTATCTCGCTCTTGCGATAACTTGACATGATTTCGCACTATCTCTATCACTCTCGCGTTCTACAGGTTCCCAGACAATGGTATAATCTTCTAATTATCCAGCTCATAATTAATATTCCGGTAAAGCAAACAACATTAATTAATAAAGTATTTTCTTTTGTTTCGAATGTCAAATAATTATAAAGTAACAAACAAAACCAACGTGATGAAAATAGAGTTGTGACTAATTGAACTACATAAGTATCGATATCGTAACGATGTTGTGGACTTCGTAAAATATTTTTTTTAAATAGATTATTTACCAGTAAATAATACAAAGATCCATCAATAATGTTTATTTAATTTAAAATTATAATAATATTTTCTCAAACAACACAATTACACAGAAATTGTGTTGTTTGAGAATTCCAATAGGTAAAATACAATGATCACGCGACTTTTGCTGCAACTTTCCTCAAATTACAACATGTAAAAATATAAAATAGCATAAAATTTGTTAGTTGTGAAAAAAGCTAAAAATAAAATCTATTCTTTTTACTTTTCAGTAAATTCAATTCCAAAGTGCTAACAAAATAAAACTTAAATTAATTATACTTATACTTAATTATACTTAGATATAAAATATTTATTATTATCTTATTCCTTATGTGCAAAAATGTTCTATATTTTGTACTTACGGAATAAGCAAATATAACTTTTAACATGTAGAGACGTCAGCATAAATTACAGAAACCAGTTTTTTAAGTTTTTAAGATAAGCGACTATATTATAAGTTAGTTTTGTCCGAACAAAAGTCGCGTCTTACGCTTCTACTTTCTTGCTAGGAAATATCCGTCAAGGATTCTCACGTACTCACGTACCAACTCACTTGATCATTCACTTCGCGTTTTCGTGAATGGAACTTGTCTTGTCACCTTTTATATTTAGGGCTCCTTACCTGGAGAAAATACGAAACTCTAGGGTCTGTTTTCATGGAGATAAGGGCTTTTTAAGTCCTTTACTTTTTAGACACAAAAAAAACTTTTTTTCTTGTTTCACTTGACTATAAAATAGTACGTATATTAAGCTGTAACATGTGAGAAACTTAATCATTTATCAAATTACGTAAATTTTAAGAAAACTCGTTTTTTTTCAAAAACTTTTTATTGCAACACTCTTGGTTTATAATTCTTCTGTGAAATATGGAATAATTTCTAGGAGTAATTTTTTTTTCTAAACTTGGACATTTATTTTATAACAATCATAACTTGAGCCCTGAGAGAGAATCGGCGTCGTCGCAGACCCAAAAAGAGATGGCGAGATCAAATTGTCAAAAGTCTTTTTTTTGGTAATTTCTTATTACAGGTACATTTAATCAAAACAAAAATAAATTTTAAAATTAATATAAATGTCTCATATAGAATGTAAATATGTAATAATAGAATGTGAATATGTCATAAAGAATGTCTTATAGCCCTTGGAAGTTTTATGTTTTAAGTTTTTTTTTGTTGCTTTGTTGTTTCCTTATATCTAATGTCAAAACCTTTTTTTAAAGTGTTTAAACAAATCATAAAATTTATCAACGGGATCTGTTGCCCGATTCAAAATATTCGTTAGGTCAACTGATCCCGCGAGATAAGTTCGAGCGGGATGAGTTGACTAAAAAGCCATATAAACGACACACGACCGTGTATGAAAAGGTCGTTGGAAGTTAAAAGTAAGCTGTCAAATCATCGATAAGAAAGTAAGTTCGTCAGTGGCCAACTCTGGTGACAGAGTTTATAGGCCGTCTGAAGGCCTCTGTCATGGTATAACCATTTTGAAAAAGCCGGGACCAACTGCCTCCTAAGCACGGGAGTGAAAGTAGAAATTGTTCCCGGCGGCCATCCATCCTAATGGTGAGTACGCGGAACAGTGCTTAACTTCATTGATTTGTAAACAACAACTTTGCCAGCTACGTCACGAGCGCTCCTCAAATCATCGATAAACCTTGGTTCTCTGCTACAGCCCTATTTTCTGGTTCACAACTTCACAGAATGATTTAATGATGGTTGCCGCCCGTTTCCATGAACAACGAAAATAACTGGCTTCTACAGAGAAAGGAACCTAAAATGTACCTTTGTATAAGTTTGCTTTTAGTAACTTTATTGTAATATTGTTTGTGTACTGGTGGTCTAGTGGTAGTGACCTCGCCTTCCAATCCTAAGGTCGTGGGTTCGAATCCGGTCGTGCACTAACGGATTTTTCTGTGCGCAATGCCAGTGCTCATACGGTGAATGAAAACATCGTGAGGAAACCGGCATGTCCAAGAACTAAAAATTCGAAAGACATGTGCCATCCACCAATCCGCTTTGGGTCCGCGTGGTGGATTAAGACCCAATCACTCTCGCTTGAGAGTAGGCCAGTGTCCCAGCAGTGGGAACATTAGAAGGCTGTCATGATGATGATGAGCTTTATTGTTAAAAAATGATAAAAGCTACTATGAGTTATTCATTATATTTAATCCAGTAAAATGTACTATTACTACTCTAAAGATCAACTGAATTCACCGAACGATAAAATTATGTTTTTTTTATATAAAATAAACATAATTTTTTAAGTTTTTATAATTTTATTGAGGTTTAATAGCTTTTCTATTTTAAAGTTACCTAATCTATATGATTTATTAATGATCAATAATTTGGTAAGTATTATAATTAGTAAATGTGATTGTTTGTTACTCGCGAAAACTAATCAGATTTTCCACTTAATAAAGGTCCTTGTTGACACTAGCAATAATTGAACAATTTTATTGTAATATCCTAAATGGACAGTAATTCAAAAGTGAAATTACTCTTCAATTTCAGTCACCTACCATATACGCCGAACAGTACTTAACTTCGTTAATCTGTTAGTAATAAACTAGTCACTACTGTTATTAATAACCTGCGTCACGAGCGCTTTATAATAACTTATATACAGGGTCATTCATTATAAACCTGACAAACTTAAGGAATAGGTTCCACACATAAAAAAATATATATGTACCTATAATTTTTTTTTATGTATAATTTATCTTAAAAATCCCAAGTAAACAAAAAAAAATCGATTACGTTTTCCGCTCAATTATTATTTAGCATTGGGATTCGAGTTAAGCGACGTAATAATGAAATATTCGAGTGTGCGCGCCCCGTAGCGGGTCAAGGACGCTCGGGTTATTTACTCGCGGTTCATTGACGCGCGGGTCACTGACACGTGCCGAGCGCTGCCATTTCGATTTCTAACAAGGATAACTAATTATTAAGCAGAATTACGATTTTTTTTTTAAATATAAAAAAAAATCGATTATAAAAAAAAAAAACAGTAAATGTATTTTTTTATGTGTGGAACCTGCCCCTTAAGTTCGTCAGGTTGATAATGATTGACCCTATATAATACTTTCTTTTTAACAAACGAAATTAAACTAGGATTAGGTAGATAGCAAGGACTTTTGAAGATAGATACGCTTGACTTTCTAACACTAATACCTCATATTATTTAAATTGCTATGTTGTGTTGACACATTGAAATTGTATTGAAGAATTGTAAGTACATAGTTACCTATAGAGCACCGGTGGTCTTGTAGTAGTGACCCCGCCTTCCAATCCTAAGGTCGTGGGTTCAAACCCGGTCGTGCACCAATGGATTTTTCTGTTCGAAAAATTTATGTGCGCAATGCCAGTGCTCATACGGTGAAGGAAAACATCGTGAGGAAACCGGCATGTCCAAGAACTAAAAATTCGAAAGACATGTGCCATCCGCCAATCCGCATTGGGTCCGCGTGGTGGATTAAGACCCAATCACTCTCGCCTGAGAGTAGGCCAGTGTCCCAGCAGTGGGAACATTAGAAGGCTGTCATGATGATGATGAGTTACCTATAACTAGCTACTACCTGCAACGCCCTAACAGGGTTCATGTACTCACTTGCAGCTACATTATTTTAGACCTAAGCTAAATGTACATTGTGCAGAATAAATGAATATTACATTGTGCAGACTAAATGAATATGAATATGAATATAAAAAAACTTAATAATTTTAAATTTTACAGATTCGTATCGTAACGTCAATTCGTTCTAAACACTTCCGGTAAATTTTACAAGTTCAATACACTCAGATAAGATAAACAATGTTGACATTACATAACTATGTTAGTGTTAGAAATGATGACAAACGAGATATAACCATGCGCTTGTCATCATCATCATGACAGCCTTCTAATGTTTTTACTGCTGGGACACTGGCCTACTCTCAGGTGAGAGTGATTGGGTCTTAATCCACCACGCGGACCCAATGCGTATTGGTGGGTGGCACATGTCTTTCGAATTTTTAGTAGGACATGCCGGTTTCCTCACGATGTTTTCCTTTACCGTATGAAAAGCACTAAATTTTTCGAACAGAAGCATCCATTGGTGCACGACCGGGTTTGAAACCACGACCTTAGGATCGGAAGGCGGGGTCACTACCACTAGGCCACCGGTGCTCTTATCCATGCGCGTGCATATCATGTTTATCATCATCAATACTTCGGCACTAGCGACTTTTTCAAGTTTATACAAACCAACGTTACTACCAGATGATCCACCAATCGGCATTGGGTCTGCGTGGTGGAAGCGAGTCGAGTGATTGGGTCTTACCCAATCACTCGACTCGCTTGATAGTATGCCATTGTCCCAGTGGAAACGTTAGAATGCTATCATGATGATGTGAAGATTCTTCGGCCATCTTGCTAATACAACATGAACAAATATTTGCAGATAGTACAAATATTTGTCCTGAGGCGGGAATCGAATCCGCAACCTCCGTATCGGTCGTCAAAGAAGAAAAATTATAATAAATATGAATGGGTATGAAGTTTTTTAAAATACATCGATTTTTGGGACTTTGTAGAGAGTTCTTTGAGCTCGTCCGGGGAAGGACTACCACCATACCTATTTCTGCCGCCACGCAGTAATGCTCGCATTGCTGTGTTCCGGTTCAAAGGGTATGGTTTCTGGTGAACTGTAACTTCACCGGAAACCATACTCTGCACATGAGACTTTCCATCTAATGTCTCAGGGTGGTAACACAATATCTATGATGTTGCAAGTGTACATAGGCTACGATAACCGCTTACCATCAAGTGAGCCGTACGCTTTTTTGCCACTATAATGGTATTTAAATAATAAATGTGCAAGTGGGAAGTGTGAAGGCTTATTTATATAAAATACCTGTTGGAAGTGTTGAGCGGTTGTGACCCTAACCGTATAGTAAGTATGTTATTTGCAGTAAAATCCTAATGACTATTTTATGCTTAGGTTAAGCTAAATCAGTTACTGTAAATTAATTGTTTTCCATTCTAAAAACATTCTCAAAAAGGTCCCGCTATGTTGAATTTTAGAAATAAATTAGAAAATAAAATAACGGTTTTTTTTTGTTTTTGAATCGTCATCTTCTAGTGATGGACATAAGCCAAAAGGTGCCATTGTTTTCGTTATCGTTACTTCTAACGACTTTATAAAACCTTTCTTATAGCACCGGCAAACTTTATAGGTACCTGATTATATTTTGCCAGCAAAAATCAAAAATTATTTATTCAGTAGAATCACAAGGATCACTTTGAAACGTCTTACAAGCTAGGAAAATTTACACCAGTTCCAACGCGCCCATGCCGTAAAAGAACTGGCAACAACACCGGCTGGGTTCCTATCGCTTTTTTGGCATGACCCTTGCTATTGTTATGGATTCCAAGTAGAGTTGGAGCACATTCCCACACAGCTTTGAATTAATTATAAAAGCATACACATGTATACCTTGTAGATCTTTAAAGATTTTGTCTAATATATTGCATTTTATTTAGTGATACGTTGACCGGTCTATACTTTATGCGTTAATAACACAAAATGATTAAACTTTTCAACGGAAATAGTTATTTAGACTATTTCCGTTGAAAAGTTTCATCATGATTTAAATTGTCAGGTTAAAATGGGTCCCATTTTTTACGCAATCCAAGAAACCTTTTGGATTTTCAATATTTGTTCGGAAACTAGCCATTGCCTGACTTCGCATGGGCAATGAAAACTAACGCACACGTGCGAAGCCGGGGCGGGTCGCTAGTAATCATATATAGCCTATAGTTTGAGCTTCTTAACGGTTAAAGAATGTTTAAAATCAGTCCAGTTGTTTATGAGCCTATACAATGCAAAAAAAAAAATCTTTCCTCTTTATAATATTAGTATAGATATATATTACTGGGTGATTTACAAAAACCTCAGGTTTTTTTTTTATACAACTGAAGTGGCAACCAAGCGTACGGCCCACAAGATGGTAAGCAGTTACCGCAGCCTATGGACGCTTGCAATACCAGAGGTATCACTCGCGGGTTGCCACCTTGAGGCTAAGATCGAAAGCCTCATGTGCCAGTAATTTCACCGGAAACCATACCCTTCACCGGAACACAGCAATGCGAGCATTACTGCTTGGCGGCAGAAAATAGGTATGGTGGTAGTCCTTCCCCGGACGAGCTCTATCACATAGAACTCTACTACTCTTAAAAGGTTAAGGTCTTAAGGTTGTCAGAATACTAGTGCTGCTCCGCTACCTTCTGCGTACGCGGTGCAGCTTTTGCTGAGACAGGACCTTTTGACCCTTAAGCGCAATTTTCATTATAATATATACCTATATGTACTATCTATATTTATCTATAGTGTGTTTTTTTTATGTATTAGGTATGTTTCTTTAAATATGATCTTGGGGGTCAATTTTTTTTTTTTTTTTTATACAACTGAAGTGGCAACCAAGCGTACGGCCCACAAGATGGTAAGCAGTTACCGTAGCCTATGGACGCTTGCAATACCAGAGGTATCACCTTGAGGCTAAGATCGAAAGCCTCATGTGCCAGTAATTTCACCGGAAACCATACCCTTCACACCGGAACACAGCAATGCGAGCATTACTGCTTTGCGGCAGAAATAGGTATGGTCCTTCCCCAGACGAGCTCTATCACAGAGAACTCTACTACTCTTATTTTTTCTTTTCTAGGTTGAAGAGTGCAGTGCTCTCAGAACTGGAAAATTGTTCGCAATTAGTTCGAGTGTTTCTGCAGCTATATCATGATCAAGCGTGGCGCTTAACATCATGACATCACGAACAGTGACTGTTTCGTAAATTACAGACAAATCAAAAATATAAAGTTTACATCTTAACTAATAATAACAATACCAAAATGGAAAGCTTTTGTTCATTATTTTATAATAATCTACTACCATTTAAGCGTTTTGGCACATTCGACAATTCATTCCAATAAATTACTCCCAAACTACAGAACACTCGTTACTTACTCGCCGCTCGCCACCTTTCTCCGATTTAATAACGATACCATCGATTGCAATTGCAGTAACGAGAAATCAGTTAACACTTTCTTCGAACGCGCGCGAAGAATAGGTCGCGACTTTTGGTCTCTTGGAAAGGTTTTCGTATTAAACTATCGTGAACTATATCATACATTTTACAAACGGGTATTTTCACGTGAAAACACCCGTTTGTAAAATGTAATTTAAGAGTAGTAGAGTTATTTGTGATAGAGCTCGTCCGGGGAAGGACTACCACCATACCTATTTCTGCCGCCAAGCAGTAATGCTCGCATTGCTGTGTTCCGGTGTGAAGGGTATGGTTTCCGGTGAAATTACTGGCGCATGAGGCTTTCGATCTTAGCCTCAAGGTGGCAACCCGCGAGTGATACCTCTGGTATTGCAAGCGTCCATAGGCTGCGGTAAGCGTTTACCATCTTGTGTGGGCCGTACGCATGGTTGCCACTTCAGTTGTATATAAAAAAAAAAGTTTTAAAAATCACATACGCCTTCACTTTCACTACTTATCAACACCTTTTGAACAATCAATCAGCATTGAGAGACGATTGCGAATAACGTTCGTTTAAATTAGCGTTTTATATTAAATAACAATAATAAATAATAAATATTGCTGGACAATCCACACAGCATCATCTAGCACCAAGGTAAGCTGCTGTTAAACAGAGCTGTATTATGGGTACTAGATCACTGATATATATTTAATACAATACAATACATAGATAGATATTTTTTATTATACATAGAAAACACCCAGAACACCCGGAACAAATATTTGCAGATCCTACAAACATTTGTCCCAAGGCGGGAATCGAACCCGCAACCTTCGCGTCGCAGGCGGACTTCCGCCCACCGCGCCACATTGGTCGTCGATATTGATTGAACACTGACTCATACGAACGAACGAACGATTGACTGACGACGATTGGCGGGCGGTTAAGTGCTTGGTTGATTTGATTCCCGTTGCAATATCTGCTCGTTCGTTCGTTCGTATGAATCAGTGGCCACTCTGGTGACAGAGTTTCTAGGCCGCCCGAAGGCCTCTGTCGTGGCCTAACTTTGATAAAGCCGGGACCGACTGCTTAACGTGCCCTCCGAAGCACGGGATCTAATATCACTATCTGCTAATATCTACTTATTCCGGGCCTGGTGCCTTATTCTGGAATCCAATGACAATTCCGATCCAATCCCAATTTCTATTTCATCATGATCATGACAGCCTTTTAATGTTCCCACTTCTGGGACACTGGCCTACTCTCAGGTGAGAGTGATTGGGTCTTAATCCACCACGCGGACCCAATGCGGATTGGTGGATGGCACATGTCTTTCGAATTTAGTTCTTGGACATGCCGGTTTCCTCACGATGTTTTCATTCACCGTATGAGAGCACTGGCATTTCAATTTCTATTTACTGCTGTAAAATTTTTATGCTCGTGAAAACAAGGTTGAATTTGGCACTAGGTTTGCTGTCAAAAGTACGAAATGTCATATTCCAATACTTGTCCAATACCGATCGCGTTCAAGAGTAAGGCTCCTGGGTGTAAAGGCCCATTTACACGGTTCAATAATTGCATGCAAGAATTCCTTTGTTAAATTGATTTCGGAGCAAAATGATTTACCATGCAAAAATTTATTGTGAAATAGATCTTGTACGCAATTATTAAACCGTGTAAATGGTTTTATAAATACTACTTAGCTTTTTTTTTATACAACTGAAGTGGCAACCAAGCGTACGGCCCACTAGATGGTAAGCGGTTACTGCAGCCTATGCACGCTTGCAATACCAGAGGTATCACTCGCGGGATGCCACCTTGAGGCTAAGATCGAAAGCCTCATGTGCCAGTCATTTCACCGGAACCATACCCTTCATACCGGAACACAGCAATGCGAGCATTACTGCTTGGCGGCAGAAATAGGTATGGTGGTAGTCCTTCCCCGGACGAGCTCTATCACAAAGAACTCTACTTAGCTGGCCTATTATTAAAATGTATATCCGAATTTTCAGAGCTGATGCCGTTTTTGCAAAAGCGATATAATTATATTGTGAGTTTTCGTTGTTCAGTATAACTCTTGAATGCTATAAATTTAGTTGTAACCAACATAAACTTGAACTACTACTTCACTTCTTTTCTACTACTTCGATATTTGCGACGATAATCGTTTGTCGTTCAAGAGATTCAGACTTGGCACAAATGTTTGTGTGCCAAAATGAAATCCGCCGCTGTTATATTTAGAAAATAACATTTCAATAAAGCTAAAAGCTTTCGATAATTAAGAGCAGTTATGAAATGTAAAAGCAGACAGTATTGCAGTTTCACTAACAAGAATTCTCAGTTACAATTAGCACTTTGCAAATTACTCGTCTCATTCCCACATTGTTGAGCTTGGGCAGTGTTTTCGTATTTTGTATTTGTACAAAGAAGATTCACCTACACTCCTAATACATACTTAGAATTTTCTTAAAAATCCTATTTATGCCAAAAAAAACTAGGTAGAATCAGTCACTTAAGCAATTTCTACACGGTTTGAAACTATTACTAAATTATGCGTAGATAGATAGATAACGCTTTATTGATCATCATCATCATCATGACAGCCTTCTAATGTTCCCACTGCTGGGGCACTGGCCTACTCTCAGGCGAGAGTGATTGGGTCTTAATCCACCACGCGGACCCAATGCGGATTGGTGGATGGCACATGTCTTTCCAATTTTTAGTTCTTGGATATGCCGGTTTCCTCACGATGTTTTCCTTCACCGTATGAGAGCACTGGCATTGCGCACATAAATTTTTCGAACAGAAAAATCCATTAGTGCACGACCGGGTTTGAACCCTAGGAAGTTTGAACCCTAGGAGGAACCTTAGGATCGGAAGGCGGGGTCACTACCACTAGACCACCGGTGCTCATTTATTGATCACCACACAGATATAATACAAAGCAACAAACTTAGATTAAGAGGTAATACAATTGGCGGCCTTATCGCTGAAAGCGATCTCTGCCAGGCAACCTATGCACGGAGCGGACTAAAATGTAATTGAGAAATAAAATTTAAAGCGTAGTTTGGTACGAGTATGATACCACTAACGTCAGTTTAAAACCATCAAAAATCAAAATCAAAATCAAAATCAAAAATTATTTATTCAGTAGAATCACAAGGATCACTTTGAAACGTCTTACAAGCTAGGAAAATTTACACCAGTTCCAACGCGCCCATGCCGTAAAAGAACTGGCAACAACACCGGCTGGGTTCCTATCGTTTTTTTGGCATGACCCTTGCTATTGTTATGGATTCCAAGTAGAGTTGGAGCACATTCGTCCCAAGCTTTTTTATCATCTAGGTAATCGGTTGTTTTATAGTAAGCTTTTTGAGACAGATTTTGTTTAATTAAGTTTTTAAATTTGACAATTGATAAATTTTGTATGTCGCTTGGGACTTTGTTAAAGAAGCGTACACATTGCCCTTTAAAAGATTTACTGACCTTAGTGAGCCTAACTGTGGGAACAGCGAGTTTATTTTTATTTCTAGTATTAACATTATGATTATCACAATTTTTTTTAAACAGATTAATATTTTTGCGAACATACATAAGATTTTCATAAATATATTGACAGGGCACTGTCATAATATTAATTTCTTTGAACTTATCTCTAAGTGATTCTCTGGGACCCATGTTATAAATTGCGCGAACAGCCCTCTTCTGCAACACGAATATGGTGTTAATATCTGCAGCACTCCCCCACAACAAAATACCGTAAGACATAATGCTGTGAAAGTAGCTGAAATAAACTAGTCTGGCTGTATCGACGTCGGTGAAATGACGGATCTTTTTGACTGCGTATGCTGCAGAACTAAGTCTCTTCGACAATTTATCTATGTGTGGGCCCCATTGCAGTTTATTATCTAAGGTTATGCCTAGAAAAACTGTGGTGTCCACAAGGCCTAGCTTTTCATCTTTTATTTTTATATTAGTTTGGTTTTGTTTTACATTAGGTAGTATGAAACGAACGCATTTCGTTTTATTTTCGTTTAACAATAAGTTGTTTACATTAAACCACCCTACAATTTTAGAGATTGCATTGTTTACTTTGTCAAAGTTAGTCTCTTGTCGCTTTAATTTAAATAAAAGTGACGTGTCATCAGCAAACAGTACAATCTCATGATCGTTCCTAACAAGCCGGGGTAGATCATTTATATATATTAAAAACAAGAATGGCCCAAGTATTGATCCTTGTGGTACACCAATTGTTACCACTGATCCCGGAGAACGCTTTCCATTTACGTCAACTCTTTGTATTCTATCACTTAGATATGAAGTGAGAAGGTCTAGAGCAACACCCCTAACTCCATAGTGTTGTAATTTTCTAATTAGTGTCTCATGATGTACACAATCAAATGCCTTAGATAAATCACAAAAAATGCCTAAGGCATCTTGCGATTCCTCCCAGGCTTCAAAAATGTGTGATATCAACTCAACACCGGCATCAGTTGTTGAGCGACCTCTTGTGAACCCAAATTGTTTACTATCAAGTAAGTTATTCATACTAAAATGTCTTTGTAACTGAATAAGAATAAGTTTTTCAAAAATTTTACTAAATGTAGGCAATACTGATATAGGCCGAAAGTTACCAGGGTCAGAATGACTACCTGATTTGAAAAGAGGTGTTATCTTGCTATGTTTCATTAAATCAGGAAACACACCACAGTCAATACATTGGTTAAATATAAAAGCTAGGTCAGGTGCAATGATTTCAATGAATGATTTGACAACGCTAACAGAAATGCCCCAGAGATCAGTGGTTTTTTTTACATTTATCAGTTTAAATGCTTTGATAATATCATTATTATTTACATAGTCGAAATGTAATTGTATGTTGCATTGTGGTACATTATTTTTTAACAATGACTCTGCAATTATGTGAGAAGAGTTTAAAGATTTTGTAGTAGAAACTGGAATATCAGTAAAGAATTTTTCGAATGCTTTGGCTACTTCATCATCATGCTTAATATTACTATTATTAATATTTAAATTAAAAACATTATTCTGAGTCCTGACTCTTCCAGTCTCATTATTTATAATTTTCCACGTAGCTTTAATTTTATCTTGACTGTTTTTAATTTTTGAACATAAATATAGTGATTTTGCAACTTGACAAACGCTTTTAAAAATTTTTGAATAATTTCTAACTTTTACTTTAAACTCTTCACTAAAGTTGTATTGTTTTTCGCTGTAAAGTTCATACAAGGTTTTCCTGCTTTTATGAATACCAGCTGTTGCCCACTCACAAAATTTTGAACTGCCTGATACCGTAACCGTCTTGGATGTGAAAATCGAATTGAATACTTTATTAAATTCATTAAAAAATAGACTATACGAGTCATTTGGATTATGATAGTTATATGATAAATCAGGCAATCTAGAAATAAGGTTAAATTTTACTTTATCCAATCGATCAATGGTCACAGGAATAAAAGTTATTTTTCTATTTACATTTTTTTTGTTTCTTGCTTCTACATGAATAAGTTGACCAAGATGGTCCGATTTAATATTACTTATTATACTTTTTCTTAATACTTTTACATTAGAAAACATATTATCTATACATTTAGCCGAAGTAGCAGTTATTCTTGTGGGCTCCATAAATAATGGTTCAAGGTCAAATGATTTAAATAGACTAGTTATTCTGGTACTTAAAGAGTATGTTTCAAGCAAGTTTACATTAAAGTCACCGCAAACAATAGTTTGTTTATTTGATTTTGATACTAATTTAAACATTACATCTTCCATTACTTTCTCAAAAACATCAAATGAGGCGGTTGGTGGGCTATAAGTGCTTATAACAATGAACTGCTCCAACTCCACACAGGCTATCTCAATGTGTCGTTCTACAGAGTGGGTGACAATGTCTTTGCGTTCTCTAAATTTAATTTCTTTATTAAGTAGTATTAATGATCCACCTCTCATAAAGTTAACTCTGCAGAAGGAACTACCAACTTGGTGATTACTGAAATTGAACATAAGCTCATGGCTTTTCAGCCAATGTTCAGTAATGCAAATAATGTCAATATTATTTGAGTTCAGGTACAATTCCAGTTCTAACTCTTTGTTACAAATTCCCTGAATATTCTGATGCACCAAGCTAGTAATATTTACATTCTTTAATTTATTTTGACTTTTTTTATAACAACTATTATTTGACTGTTGAATGCTAGAGAATCCCTCTATTGTCTTACAAACTAATTTAAATGACTTGGAATAATGTCCAGAGTCTGTCTCATGTCATGGGAGTGCCCAATAAAAGCACTTTGTGTAGCCAAGTTTTTGGCTGTTATACTAAAATAATAAGATAGCGAAACAGCTACCTGTCGTTTATAATAATTGGAAAGGTAATACCTACCTTTTGTCAAATAATAATTTTTACTAACAATGTTGTTAGAGTCAATTAAATGAATTAAATTACTATTGCATGACATAGTATGCAAATACAGGTTCAGCTTATGTCTAAGCTCATTTTCCACTTGTGGCAAGCTGTTGCTGTAGGGGAATGTAAACATTACAATTTTATTTACTTTCAATGATATCAGAGTTTCATAGTACTTTACCAAATCAGTTTTGTTTATATTACCCCTATTTCCAAGAAAAATTATTATATTTGAATTAGAGTTGAAGTTATATTTAGTAACTAGTTGCATGATTTCATGCATATTTGAGTCAGGCAAACAATGGTTAATGACTGAATGTTCCATTCTAGTATTGAGCATGTGGCCCATGTCTTTCCCAATTTCATCGCTGAACATCACAGTTTGGGGTGTATGTTTGCATGAACTGACACACAGCTGGGAAGTTGATAAGGCAGGACACACTAGCTCCGGACTCTCAGGGCGCTGACAATCACATGTATGGTTGCCCACAAAGGAGTCAAAGCGCTGTTGGTTATTATGTGACAGTGTGAGTAGCTCGTCCATGGCCAATGAGTACTCCCGAATCACCTCCTGTGACTTCTTATAGCGAATAGTAATGGATCTCAAGGATTCCTCGACGCTGGCAAGTTCTGACTGAAGTAGCTGTATGTCAGATTCATACTTAACTCTATTGCTTTCTAGCTGTAAGGTACACAATTGTAATTTATCAAACATTTTAATTTTTTCATTTTTACTCCTAATTTTATTAACTACACCTTTTTGATTTTTTAACATTCTTTTGGTTTTTGTTATGTATTTATTTATTTTGACATATTTTTTTAGTTTATTTCTGCTAAGATTATTTCTGGTGCATGCTGTGACAGTTCCCACTGAGTCATCTTTTGTCAAGTCTATTGTTACAGTCGGAGAGGCACAACATGCATCAGAAATTTGGCCAGGTTCCCTACGAGCTGTTACTAATTCATTATACAAACTTTGGGTTTTTAATGTAGCAGAGCATTGAGCGGCCTCTTCTAGTGATGTGATTTGGTGGTGGGCATCACACAGCTCCTTCTCTAGGGTGGACGTTCTCTTCAGAGCCTGCTCATACTCTATGCTACACTGGTCGAACCCTTGTATTATAATTTGAAACCTATCCCGTTCTTCTAAAGCACAAGTATATTCTAAATGCAATACTGCTAACTCATTTTTTAACTTTTTATTGTTATCTAGTGAATCTAACAATATTTTTTCATTTTCTTCTCTTTCCAACATCAACTGGTCGCTCAATTCCTTAGCAGCCTTTAGTTCTTGTAAAGCCTGGTGGAGTTTGCACTCCTCCTGGCGAGATAAGGCTTTCCGAGTCATCATGGTGAATAATTCTTCAAATAGGCGAAGAAGAACTGTGCGACTTTACTAAGGAAATGTTAAACCAAGTTGAGGTTATAAGTTTGAAATTATTGTACTTACGTGCATACTTAGGTATTTACTTGGTTGGAAATAGTATTCCGGCATCAAATAACTTGCACAATAAGACAAATAAGCACCAAACCAGAGAAAACAATGGTTACGTTTAAATTTCCTAACCGAAAAAACACTGGTATTTTGTGGGCCAATTCACATCAATAACACAATATTTACTAAATATTAATATATGTACACGTTTATTAGGTTATAATAGAGCGATGAAATTGAAAAGGGGCACGTAATTATGCGTAAAAATAAATTTTATCCTAAATAAAATAACGGAACAAATCGCAACAGCTGTTGCTCGTAGGGTTGCCACAAGCAAAAAAATCGTTTAAAACCGTGTAGAAAATGCCGTATATTTTAGTTGTGTTAAAGTTCGTTAAAAACACTTTTTCATCGATTGGGAAATAAATAAATAGTTATTAAAAAAGATCTTAATTATAATTCTTTAATAGTTTTTTTTTCATTTCAAATGAATAATGCTTTAAATCACGATTTAAGATCGAATAATTGATTTATAACATTCAAGACAAGTATTCAACCGTATAGTATTTGTAATGCAAATTTGGTAATAAAGTTTACTTTCTACATGATTTTACGTTAGATATTAGTGAGTAAAGACGGAGGCAAAAGCTAATCAATCAGCACTAGTAATAAATTAATGATTTAGTGCTTATAAAGTAATCTTATCTTAGGTTGCTTGGAAGAAATCGCTCATAGCTATAAAGCCGTCCATTGTACTTAGCTCTAATTAAGTAATATCTGTGTAACCTTTTAATTATTTCTTGTGTGTTGTGCAATAAAGAGTTATCTATCTATCTATCTATTTAGTAAGGATATAGAGGGTTCCACTAACCTTGATATAAGCGACCCCGATACAAGCATTGATTATTGCACAAAGATTGACATTGTTCGAGAACAATGTAGCGCCTTTTGCATTTCATCATTAAAATCATCAATCAGTCCAAGGTCAATATCCTTTGCCACTGATAATTTTATACAATGCAAGTTTTTTTTTTATTACTAAAGTGGCAAAAAGGCTTGTTGCCTATGTACGCTTGCAACATCATAGATTCCTTGCGTGTTACCCTGAGACGTTAGATGGAAAGTCTCATGTGCCTGTAATTTCACCGGAAACCTTACCCTTCGAACCGGAACACAGCAATGCGAGCATTAGCAGAAGACGACCGATGTGGCGCAGCGGGCGCAGGTCCGCCTGCGCCGCAGAGGTTGCGGGTTCGATTCCCGCCTCGGGACAAATGTTTGTACGATCTACAAATATTTGTTCCGGGTGTTCTGGGTATTTTCTATTTATAATAAAAAATATCTATCTATGTATTTTATTGTATTAAGTATATATTATATCAGTCATCTAGTACCCATCACACAGCTCTGCTTACCTTGGGGCTAGATGATGCTGTGTGGATTGTCCAGCATTATTTTATTTATTTAATCACGGATCGTGTTAATCGATGACACGGCAAAAAAAACACTTTTTTCTTTCGATTTCAATTCGAATGACGGGTCCCGACTCCCGTGACCTCTCCTCCCACCGCAACCCCCGCTCGTGACGTAGCTGGCTAAGTTGTTCTTAACAGATCAACGAAGTTAAGCACTGTTCCGCGTAGCCATCATTTGGATGGGTGACCGCCAGTGGCAATTTCAACTGAGCGCTCCCGTGCTTCGGAGGGCACGCTAAGCAGTCGGTCCGGGCTTTTTCAAAGTTGTTAGGCCATGACAGAGGCCTTCAGGCGGCCTAGAAACTCTGTCACCAGAGTTGGCCACTGACTCATACGAACTTACTTACTTACCGTAACCCCCATTACAAATGACGACCGATGTGGCGCAGCGGGCGCAGGTCCGCCTGCGACGCAGAGATTGCGGGTTCGATTCCCGCCTCGGAACAAATGTTTGTACGATCCACAAATATTTGTTCCGGGTGTTCTGGGTATTTCTATATATAATAAAAAAATATCTATCTATGTATTGTATTGTATTAAATATATATCAGTCATCTAGTACCCATAATACAGCTCTGTTTAACAGCAGCTTACCTTGGGGCTAGATGATGCTGTGTGGATTGTCCAGCAAAAAAAAAAAAAAAAAAAATATCCTGTGTATATCTGTGTATTATCTATATCTGTGTATTATCTATATCTGTGTATTATCTATATCTGTGTATTATCTATATCTGTGTATTATCTATATCTGTGGGAGCAGAGAAACATCTGAGTTTTTAGGTTGACCTAAACTTTTCCAAACCTGAGTAGTATGTTTTTAATTCCAATACAAATGTTCAAATCCTTTTATAACAATTTGTTTATTTTCTAAATTTCTGTAAGTATTATGTTACTCGTTACTTGCTGCGGACAGATTCAGATGAGAGCGGTGCCCGTATACCTACGCGGTGTCGTTTCACTGTGTTTTATTTGGAATATAATTCACAACATGTTTATATTGTCAGATCAGAATAAGGATGTTAGTTTTGGGTAAAAAAAGCGATATTTTATTTAAAAACTTTATGTAACTGCTAAAAGATTAAGTAGGTATAAGGTCTCACAACGGATCTCGGCCGTAGTGAAATTAGCCGTTTCGATGCGCAATGGAGCTTTTTCAAACTAAATTGTCTTTGCGCATCACAAACGGCTAACTTCACGGAAGCCTAGATCCGCTGTGCGAACTATACTCGTATGAGTCAGTGGCCAACTAAGTGGCAGAGTTTTTTGACCGCCCGAAGGCCTCTGTCATGGCCTAACAACTTTAAAAAAGGTTAAAAATAAGTTTCCTCTATTAAACAATCTTCTAGAAGCAAGGCGATATCGAGTACAATCACAGATTATCGCTAAAATCTGAATAAACCTATAAACGAAGTTATTAAAATAGTCGGGTCGAATGCGTTCACCGTTACGCGATTACTGGCCGATCTCTGGCCTCTTAGGATTTGCATGCATCCATTGTTACACGATTTACTAGTTTATGCTCACGGCTTTGCTCGTATATCTTTGTGATACTTTTATGCACCTTATGGGGTAAAAGTATCCTATTTTATTCTAATCGTTCGTTTGTTCGTATGAGTCAGCGGCCAACTCTGGTGACAGAGTTTCTAGGCCGCCCGCCTCTGTCATGGCCTTATTTTATTTTATGCTAATTATTTCTAGTTATTCAATATAGAATATCTAATTAATATCTAAACTATTTAATAAGACAGGAACATGTCCTATGTACGTTTATTTCAATGTACCTACAGATGTACGGGTACATTTACTTATTAAATTATTATTAATTATAATGCATAGTTATTAAACTATGCATGATAACATTTTATAACATATTTTTCACATTATTAAATAATAAAATACATTTGTCTATCATAAATAATTATAACTGTGTAATAAAACATCTAGGTCATGATCGTTCTGTCAAGAAATATAAAATTACTGCATCGTATAATAAATTCCCTATTAACTTTTAAATTAAGAGAACTCTACTTCTCTCTCTGTGATAGAGCTCGTCCGGAGAAGGACTACCACCATACCTATTTCTGCCGCCAAGCAGTAATGCTCGCATTGCTGTGTTCCAGTGTGAAGGGTATGGTTTCCGGTGAAATTACTGGCACATGGGGCTTTCGATCTTAGCCTCAAGGTGCCAACCCGCGAGTTATACCTCTGCTATTGCAAGCGTCCATAGGCTGCGGTAACCGCTTACCATCTAGCGGGCCGTACGGTTGGTTGCCACTTCAGTTGTATAAAAAAAAAGTTTAAACAGTTTACAGCCAAAGTTGAGAATGTTCTGTCATTGGATGTGTAGTATGTGTAGTGTAGTTGTAACGATGCGTTACATGTTGTTGTTGTCAGCCTGCACTGTCCCACTGCTGGGCAAAGGCCTCCCTTTGAGTTTTCCAGACTTTGCGGTCTAACGCCAATACCTTCCACTGATCACTGAAGGTGTTGAGTTCGTCTCGCCATCGCTTGCGTGGTCTACCGCGACGCCGCCTCACTGTCTCAGGGCTCCACTCAGTGGCAGTCTTGGCCCACAGTTCTCGGCATGCGGCAGACGTGCCCTGCCCAGTCCCACTTAAGCTTTGCAGCTTTTTCAGCTACGTCGGTGACTTGAGTTTTGGAGCGAGTAACAGAGTTCCTGATTCGGTTAATTAATTTAACCCCAAGGATACTTCGCTCCATCGCCCTCTGGCACACCTTGAGTTTGGACTTCTGGATGTTACATATTTTAGTAAATAGGTATAGTTTTTTTTATATATTTTACATCTGGCAAATTTTATTTATTTGTCAGTAAAATAAAGTTAGGACGCTCGGGGTGAGGGGTAGCGGGGAGACTCGACCTAAAAGTAAGTAAGTAAACATAAAAGTAGGTATTTGGTTCATTTTCTGTATGACTGCAGATAAAATGCTGAAAGGTAGTGGGAAATGGTGGTGTGTTTAGGGCTAGTGAGTGATATTTGTGTGACAGGGTTATAAATCAGTCTACCATGAACATATTTTATCAGTGGACCACTTTAGAATTTAGTCGAGTGTTTCAAATCGTATCGCAGTCAACAATGGAAACGTACACAGTGTCAAGTGTCAGAACAAGGCATGCTTTCTTCTGAGCACAGACGTTATTTCATACAGTATCATATAATAACACTTTATCCACACCTATTATGAACCTTATTAATATATACATACAGCTGACAAAGAGTAATCAGTATTAGACACCTCAGATTTTAGACCCACTTAAGTAGTTTTGTTTGAATATTTTTAAAATGGATTATGTTCTAGAAGCTATATTTTTGTACAAACAGTTCTCTTTTCAAACTGGTAGTCAGTTTGAAAAGAGAACTCTTTTGAATCATTCTATTTCAATTCTTATGTCAAAGGCATAGAAGTCACTTTGCGACGGTTCTCGTAATGAACAATCTAACATATTTTTGATATCATCATGACAGCCTTCTAATTTTCCCACTGGTGGGACACTAGCATACTTTCGGGCGAGAGTGATTGGGTCTTAAATTCCTTAATCCACCACGCGGACCCAATGCGGATTGGTGGATGGCACATGTCTTTCGAATTTTTAGTTCTTGGACATAGAGCATAACACCACTACGCCACCAGTTGCAGAAACTACCATAAAACAATATAATCCCAGACGTAGCGTAGCTGGCTAAGTTGTTCTCAACAGATCAACGAAGTTAAGCACTGTTCCGCGTAATCTTCATTTGAATGGGTGACCGCCAGTGGCATTTCAACTGTGCGCTCCCGTGCTTCGGAAGGCACGGGCTTTTTCAAAGTTGTTAGCCTTTGGGCGGCCTAGAAACTCTGTCCACCCAGAGTTGAGCTGACTCATACAAACTTACTTACTTTAATCCCAGAATAACTCAGATCTGTTTCACTCGAGAAATTAGGACAAGTAAATACCAAAGTCCAGTACAAATTAGTCCAGGAAATATAATAATGGTAATTTATTTGCAGCGCACTTAAGGCGGGGTTCCAACGCTGCGTACGTGAGCCACGCTATGCACGTTACACACGTTTTTACTGACTTTGTATTAAAATGTCAGGGAAAACGTGTGTAACGTGCGTAGAGTGGCCCACGTGCGCAGCGGTGGAACCACGCCCTTACTGTTGAGTTATTTGTAATAGTACGCGTCTGCACTGCACTTAGCTTTGCTTTTTTGAAAAAAGACGGTAAAAATAAGAGTAGTAGAGTTCTCTGTGATAAAGCTCGCCCGGGGAAGGACTACCACCATACTTATTTCTGCCGCCAAGCAGTAATGCTCGCATTGCTGTGTTCCGGTGTGAAGGGTGTGGTTTCCGGTGAAATTACTGGCACATGAGGCTTTCGATCTTAGCCTCAAGGTGGCAACCCGCGAGTGATACCTCTGGTATAGCAAGCGTCCATAGGCTGCGGTAACCGCTTACCATCTTGTGGGCCGTACGCTTGGTTGCCACTTCAGTTGTATAAAAAAAAAAAAAAAAAGTCGGTCATAGTATTGATAATTGCTAACTTAACCATACACTACTCTAGTAACGATCCTCACTTAACCATAAGTTACTGCATGTTAGCTCACGGTGCGGTGTGCCATTATGCAGTGTCTATGATGTATTTAAGAAGAATGAAAATTAAGAGTAGTAGAGTTCTTTGTGATAGAGCTCGTCCGGGAAGGACTACCACCATACCTATTTCTGCCGCCAAGCAGTAATGCTCGCATTGCTGTGTTCCGGTTCGAAGGGTATGGTTTCCGGTGAAATTACAGGCACATGAGACTTACCACCTAACGTCTCAGGGTGGTAACACGCAAGTGATATCTATGATGTTGCATGCGTACATAGGCTACGGTAACCGCTGACCATCAAGTAGGCCGTACGCTTGGTTACCATTTTAGTAGTAAAATAAAAAAAAAATGAGTGAGTGCATGTACCTCGCGTGCCGAAGAGACGGGCTAAGTAAGGGCTGAGTAACCTCTTTACTCGCCGCGAAACTCAGTCTGCTCCCAACCGGGGGCGGTGTGGTGGTGTGCCAGTGTCTAGAATCGGTTTGCCGCGTGCTTATCGATGCTTTTAAATTATTCATTCATTCATTCATTCATTCGACAGAGGTTGCGGGTTCGATTCCCGCCTCGGAACAAATGTTTGTACGATCTACAAATATTTGTTCCGGGTGTTCTAGGTATTTTCTATATATAATAAAAAATATCTATCTATGTATTGTATTGTATTAAATATATATCAGTCATCTAGTACCCATAATACAGCTCTGTTTAACAGCAGCTTACTTTGGGGCTAGATGATGCTGTGTGGATTGTCCAGCATTATTTATTTATTTATTTATTTATTTATTCATTAACGCGCGGCTTATGTACATCACTAAAATACATTTGTGTGTAGAATAACCTACCTACGCAAAATGTACACGCTCTGATTCCATACAAATCGACGAACTCTTAGACTCTGTGTCTATGATACTGGCAAACCGTTTAACTCAGACGTCTACATACGAAATTACAAAAGTAAGCGGGGGTTGCGCGGGCAAAAATCTGGACGTTCCAAAAACTGCAGACCGCTTTTATGTAAAAGTATACGATTTTATGAGGTTTTTGAAACGTATTTTTTGGATCTATTAAGATAAAGTTACCATTTTGCTAGTCTTCGTACTTTTTCTCTTGTTTTCTAGGCTTAAAAAAAAAATTATATAACCAAATTCGTTGAAGTACTTTTGCCGCTGACAGTACACAAGTCAGCTATTTAAATGATTGTCTAATTGTTTAAAACAATATGCAATAAATGCATATAACGCATGACTCATCATTTACATTCACAAGATGTGAATGCAATGTCAATTACCTCGTCTTTAAATCTAGGTCAAGGACATGTCAAGTTCGTGCGATTTTATAATTTTTTGGACAACATTACATCAATGCAGAAGGGCGATTCTCGTGCCATAGATAAATGGTCACATGTGATATATATCGTCAAAACTGTCAAAAATGTATAGACATTTTGACAGTTTTATACATATATTGTATTTATGTACACGCACAGAGTGCTTAGCACGAAAAACTCGTTTGACAATAATAAACGTAAACGTATCGTCCAGCTGTCAATTTGTTAGTTTGAATTTTGGCCGTTCATTTAACGCACTAAAGAGGCGCTGTTAAAAATCCCATACGAATTGACAGCTGGACGATACGTTTACATTAACGATTGTCAAATGAGTTTTTCGTGCTAAGCACTCAGATAAATGGTTACATGTGATATATATCGTCAAAACTGTCAAAATTTCTATACATTTTTGTCAGTTTCAGTATCTATGGCACGAGAATCGCCCTCCAGACTGCCTGACTGACGCGACTGCGGAATGCGGGTTTTCTGCGGGGAACGTGCTGTACGTGCCACACCCGTTCCCGTGCAACTACGGCGTCAACCGGGAGTTGGTGCCACGACCGGTTTCGAACTCACGACCGTGATGACGTAGTAAAGCGAATGACCCAATAACTTTTAATCGGAAGGTTCAATAATCCAACAGTGGGATATAAATTAGATATAATTAATATAGAATGCAGAATGCTGACAATGGGAACATTAGATACAAAATGTTCTATATGTAGGTATAGAAGCCATTTATGGATATAGAATCTAATTATACCCATAAATGGCAAAAACTAACAAAAACAAGGTTACCATTCTTTTTATTAGAGGCCGTATGCAGATGTTGAAGATCTGTGTTCCGTATTAAGACTATTATATCTGAGGTCAGTAGCATACCTGAAACAAAAAATATAATATTAAATAAATCATATAAAATATGCATATAAAAATGAATTACTGTGCGTTAGTCCCGCTAAAACTCGAGAACGGCTGGACCGATTTGGCTAATTTTGGTCTTGAAATGTTTGTAAAAGTTCAGAGACGGTTCAAACGGTGAGAAATTAGGGAAAAATTGCGAAAAAATTAAAGCGAGTGAAACCACGCGGGTCAGCTAGTAATATAATAAAAAACAACGTAATAAATGACCAATAAAATGAATTTGACCAACAAACGGTGAAGAAAAACCCCGTAAGAAAACCGGCATGTCCTAGAACGCAATATTTGATTCACATGGCATGTGCCACTACTAATCTACATTGGGTACCTACACGTAGAGGATTGGGAACAATCATTCTCGCTTGAGAGTAGGCCAGTGTCCCAACAGTAGGAACCTTAGAGCTGCTCATGATGACCTTAAGTAACCTTAAGTTCCTACGTAACGAAGGTCAATACAACAAAATGTTGGTTTAACTTCACATAACGTCGGTCATAAATTACAAGTTTATGTTCATCATGACAGCCTTCTAATGTTCCCACTGTTGGGACACTGGCCTACTCTCAGGCGAGAGTGATTAGGTCTTAATCCACCACGCGGACCCAATGCGGATTGGTGGATGGCACATGTCTTTCGAATTTTTAGTTCTTGGACATGCCGGTTTCCTCACGATGTTTTCCTTCACCGTATGAGAGCACTGGCATTGCGCACATAAATTTTTCGAAACAGAAAAATCCATAGGAGCACGACCGGGCTTGAACCCACGACCTTAGGATTGGAAGGCGGGGTCACTACCACTAGACCACCAGTGCACCACAAGTTTATGTTATTTATGGCTAATAACAAGGTCGCTTAGTGTTTATAGCAATCGTTAGCCTTGGCCGTTTCATCAGAGCATTTGTTAATATGGACGCTAATTTTCAATTGGGTACTATTAGAGGGGGTTATTTGAAGACTATCAGTACGTAGTACTAATATCTATTCTGTGCTATCAGGTTAATATTACAAAAGATATATTTGTCCAAGAGCACAATTATTCGGAGTCAACGATCACACTCCCTGACAAGGATCATATCTCTTTACGGACTCCCTGACATGTTCGTTCTTCCGTTGTTGTTTCCAGGTAACACGACCAAGCATTCGTATTGCGCGCCGCACTGTATTTACAGCACCGCCATCTAGCGACACAAGTACTCCTTAGTACACATACAACCACAGAATTCTTAATAAATTGCATCTGAGGGAACTCTGTTCCCCTCGCTAAACAGGCTCACTAGAGTCCTAGTGAGCCTGTTTAGCGAGGTCACAGCGACTCTTATATCTTGAAATCTTGGAAAAAAAAAAAAAACTCCCCTCTTCGGACTCTATCAATAATGGTCTCGTTTATATATCATCTGTTGAGCAGCATTAGTAAAGTTTTCAGTAACAAAAGGTCTGCAAACTATGTATAATGGCCTGTCCAATGTCACTTCTTGCTATCTAGGCTTCTAGTAACGTTCATTTACAGGGGACCCGGCACTGGAGTTCTTCAAAAAAACTACTTCTTCTTCTTCTTTTCTTTTATGGCCTCTGTGGCTAGTTTGCCACAATTTTGCCAGTGTCAAGTGATTAGTTTGATTGTCGCTTAGCAACGTAAACAAACGAAATTTGGAAAGAAACGATGACTTTTCTTTCAAAATTCTCTTGGAAAGTCTTTGACTATATTACCAACCAACATCACACCTCCATTTCAATTACTTACACTTGTGCTAAGTAAACAAGTTAAATTGGATAAACTGCCACCAAATTTACGCAATAAAACTTAAAATAACACGAGAAAAATAATTAAAATGGGAAGACCCATGTCGTTTTGACAAGCTAGCCAAAGACAATCTCGAAAAAAACTAAGAAAAAACAATGCTTTTTTTGACGTATTGTAATTTTTGACGATTCGTGATTCGTGTGAAAACAGTCATGATAATGAACCATTGCTGCAAAAATCACGAGGATTTTTTTTATACCACCTATGTGGTAACCAAGCGTCACCGTATATTACCTAGTAGTCCAACTATATCGATGATTTGTATAGAATAAAATACGAATTACTGATAACCTAGGTATTCATAAACTTTGCTAGAAAGTACGACGTAATCTGTTTTCAACGAAATGAGTTTTGTTTTGACAGTGGAAACTATTAACTCATCTCGTTCAACCTTCTTAGAAATCCACGGCCTTTAGTATAGATAACAATTTTCCTTATTTACAACTAGCGATCCGTCCCGGTTTCGCACGGGTTAAACTAAACGTATAACCATCTTTTTGAATAACTCTATCTATTCGTTGAGTACTTTAAAAAATCTTAAGTTTTTTGAAAATTAATAAGTACATATTTTAGATAAAACCTGAAAAACTCATTAAAAAAAAAATTGGTAAATCTGTTTTATCGAGGTAGAACAGCAAATGGCATATTATTGACCGAGCGAGCGAAGCGAGCCAAGCGTCTCAGTTTCAAGATTGGCCAAAAATGCTTTTGGCTGTCAGTCAGTTTGACGGCTGTTCTCGCCTACAGGTCGCAATTTATCAACCAATCTGGTTGAAATTTGGTATACAGGTTCTATGACTTTATATGGGGATTTTTGATAGGGGGCGTACTTTCACCAAAAAGGAACAAAAGGGGGCTGCTGGATATCTCCGCCTAATGTGATTTGATTTCGATGGTTCTTATTTTATTTGAAATGTAAGTACTAACTTTAAGTTCGTCTCATATTTGGTGGAGATCTGATGAGGATCTTCAGCGTGATGAGCAAAATAGTTCCTCAAAATGCAGTATGTTGCTCACTTTCAGGCTCACTTTAGGTAAGCCAGTGTGGCCAAGCTGGTCTGAATTGGCTGATCTTTCAGACGTGTCACTTTGCTCATGCGACGTGAGTCGCTGAGCAAATTGTAGTGATGAATATTCTTGTAGTAATACATGCCAGGCTCACTTTACAAGTTTGTGCTTGCGAGGTATACTGTTAGGAGAACTGCTAGTGCTATACCTACATAGCACCTTGCTCGCTTTGTTTTGGCAGTGGTGACGTCTCAAGGCGTTCTATCTTTCTAGAACTACACGGCCTATCGTATTGATAACAATTTTCTTTATTTACAAAAAAAAAAAAAGTTTATTGGTACTAAAACAGTGGTTTGATAGGGTACATGTAGGTAGGTGGATGTTATTACCGGTTGACTTATATCTAACACATGAATACAGTACCCAGATGAGCTCTGTCCCCCGCACTAGGTCTCTATTGAGCCTGTTCAGTGGGGTCACAGTGACTCGCTCTGACACTCCATCATTATTATTACATAATGTACTTATTTTCGGCACGTGTACGTATTTTAACTTACTTTATGTACTATAGGAGATACTAGAAATATTAATATTACAAAGCTTATGCAAGCTAAAATTATTTCAGAGTTAATGAGGGATTTTAGTATTTTTAGTAGAGTTATTACCGAGCATAGGAGTTTGCTTTTCAACCTCGTTATAACCGATTGTGACGTTACGTAATGTCAAATTCTCATAAAAGCTGAAGTTTTATTGATCCTTTAGCGACAGTCTCTGCTCGGCACGTGTTTCGAGCTGACAAATGGTTTTTTTTTCAAAACATAATATGCCATAAATATATATATATATATATATTGTAGTGATTGTTATAAATTAAAATATAATATGTAAATTTATGTAATTAGCGACACGTCCGTTCCGTCTTTTAGTTGGCAAACAAACAAATATCTAGTTAGTTAAGATGTGTTCAGTAGGAGAAATATGACCTGGCATTTTATGACAATAGAGTTGTCGTAGACTTCAAATCTAATCTGTAATTGACTGATGATGATGACAAAGAACCGTGACTCGGCTCGATTGCGTACCAAAAACTCGCAATAAGAGTAGAGGAAAATAGTAAGAATAAACAAATCTGTTCAAATAGTTTCTCTAAAAACATAATTATCAGATATCAGAACCCCTGTTCTGATATCCTGGTCTCTGGACCTTACTCTTGAACGCGATCGGTATTGGACAAGTATTGGAATATGACATTTTGTACTTTTGACAGCAAACTTAGCGCCAAATTCAACCTTGTTTTCAAGAGTACACAAATTTGACAGCAGTAAATAGAAATTGGGATTGGATCGGGATTGTCATTAATTCAAGAGTAAGTCGCCAGATCAGCTCCCCAATTGCGTATCTCGGTTTCAATCCAATTTCAATCAGCAAACTGTCAGTCAGTTTTTGATTGAAATCAAGTGAAATCGATTGCAACTGAATTACGCAATCATGGAGCAGGTTTCTGCTCGCCAGTGCTAGGTAAAGTTACGAACTCTACTCACAGAAATTATATGACTCTACGACTATACTTTTTGTGGGAAAAGCACTTGCAACAATATTCGTGATTTCAAGATGAAACTCAAAATGAAACTAACGCATTGATCCAATGCGTTTTAAACTCGGTGATACTCGTATGTTGGTGGAGCGGTAGAGGAGGGAGAGGCATATTTCCGCGATGAGATTGCTTTTTTGCTGTGGCAACCCGTGAGTGATACCTCTGGTAATGCAAGCGTCCATAAGCGGTAACCACTTACCATCTTGTGGGCCGTACGCTTGCCACTTTAGTTATATAAAAAAAAATGTGGCTTACATTACTTTGTGTGGAGTATAGTTCTCACAACGGATCTCGGCCGTCGTGAAATTAGCCGTTTCGTTTTTTTTTTTTTTATACCACTAAAGTGGCAACCAAGCGTACGGCCCACTGGATGGTCAGCGGTTACCGTAACCTATGTACGCATGCAACATCATAGATATCACTTGCGTGTTACCACCCTGAGACGTTAGATGGAAAGTCTCATGTGCCTGTAATTTCACCGGAAACCATACCCTTCGAACCGGAACACAGCAATGCGAGCACTGCTGCTTGGCGGCAGAAATAGGTATGGTGGTAGTCGCAATGGAGCTTTTTCAAACTAAATTGTCTTCGCGCATCACAAACGGCTAACTTCACGGAAGCCTAGATCCGCTGTGCGAACTATACCTAACTAATACTCTATTATTATGATACTATAAGAACTTTTATGCTCTAAGTTGTAAATATTAATATTCCATGCCTAACATTTAGCTACTTGTAAAGGTGTGGCGTATCGAATGGAAAGCTTTACACAGAGCAACGCTATTAGAATAATAGATACGTATATTTATATTCTGTGGTTACATGACCTAAGAACCTACATAGCCTCTTTTTGATTTAAAACGAAACCTTTGAATTAAAGTTGCAATTAGAAGGGCACGCGGTCTATTTTGCTTGTTACAGAAAAAAAATGCGAAAAATTTACCTCGTAATTTTATAGCTCATCAAGTGACGAGTTGAAGTTAAGCGTCACGCCTGACCATAACAGTTGAGTAAGAGCTTTTGCTAGACATCGTCGCATTGTGAATTAATGTCTTAATTTCTTTGGTTCAGAAAACTAGAAAGAAAGAAAAATAGATTTCGCATTGATAGGGATAAGAATTAGGAATCGCTCGAAATAATGAACAGTGTGTTGTCTGCACGTTATTGCGATTTATTAAAAAAGTAGAGTAGTAGAGTTCTCTGTGATAGAGCTCGTCCGGGGAAGGACTACCACCATACCTATTTCTGCCGCCAAGCAGTAATGCTCGCATTGCTGTGTTCCGATGTGAAGGGTATGGTTTCCGGTGAAATTACTGGCACATGAGGCTTTCGATCTTAGCCTCAAGATGGCAACCCGCGAGTGATACCACTGGTATTGCAAGCGTTCATAGGCTGCCGTAACCGCTTACTATCTTGTGGGCCGTACGCTTGGTTGCCTGCCACTTCTGTTGTATAAAAAAAAAAAGTACAGAACCAATTTAAAAAAAAATATATGGGACCTTTAAAGTATAAGTTCAAACAAAAAAATAATTATCAAAATCAATTCATAATTACCGTATAAATCGTGTAACAAACTTACAAAAAAAAATCGACTATGTTTTTTTCTGTTTTTTTTTAGACTAAACAAACTCACCTGCGTTATTTTTGTTTTTAGTGTGTTAACCATCACACTAAGGGAATACTAAAGATTATAATATCACAAAAAGTCTTTCGCTTCGAGCGGGATTTGAACCCGCAACCAGCGCTTGATACATACCGCGCGAGACATATCGCGCTTGAACGAAATAATCATTACGTTGTCTTCGGCTCGAAGCGCCGTTAACTCCACCTACAGGGTAAACGTTGCAGTTATCCAAGCCTGTTCAATGACTAAAGTTAATTTAGTTCAATCGGTGGTTGCAAATCCCGCTTGAGGCGAAATAATTTTTGGGATATCATAATCTTTTCAACACACTTGCTTATAAAGTGGCTCTATGGTCATCGCAATTAGGCACAGAATGACACCCATAATCAAACTATGACTTTTTCATTGCTATAACTCACTAGTGAGTTATAGTTTTTTTTTTTTTATATTATTATGATTTTTTTTTGTTATTTTATTCACAAGTGTGTTGAAAAACGTCGCATGATACACGTGTGTATTGATGATTACCGTCCTCGGCTATCTTATGACCCTCGCCTACCGCTCGGGTCTCAATGGCGCCTCAGCGGTAATCACCAATGTTACACACTAGTACCATAATGTACTATTAAACTCACCTACGTTTTATAAATGTGTAAACTTGTGCTAACCCTGTAATTCCTATGCATGTGCAACTTATATCCGGTGTAGGAGTGGTCTACATACAGACATACAGTCGAACATGCACTCACATGCATGATATGTTGAGTAATTACGAGCACATGTGGTATTCATTACTCATTGTTTTGATATACTATCTTTCTTGCTATTCAGAGGTATTTTAGCTCTCACAAATCATGGTAAATATCCCGTTTTTAGTGAAAATTAAACAGTAATTGAGTTCTTTGTGAAGTTCTTCTCGTCCGGGGAAGGATTATCACCATACCTATTTTTGCCGCCAAGCAGCAATGCTCGCATTGCTGTGTTCCGGTTCGAAGGGTATGGTTTCCGGTGAAATTACAGGCACATGAGACTTTCCATCTAACGTCTCAGGGTGGTAACACGTAAGTGATATCTTTGATGTTGCATGCGTACATAGGCTACGGTAACCGCTGACCATTAAGTGGGCCATAAGCTTGGTTGCCACTTTAGTGGTATAAAAAAATATATATATAGCTATATAATTATCATTGATTTACCAAATCTGTTACAATAATCTTATTTTAATACCAAAATCTTATTACCATTTTTCTCACGTTTTCACAAGAATTATCCCAGAGCCATAAAAGCTAAAGTGTTTTTAAGAACCAATAGAATCACTCTATTAAGGCTGTCAGAGCGAGGATAGGTAAATGAAGTGATTCTATTGGTTCCTAACAAACACATCCCTGTAGCGAGGGATGTGTTCCTCCTCCATCCTCGCACATCTCTGGTGAAAACGCATCGCATTAGCCGCTGCACTCTCACATAATTTTACGGCAGCAACAGAAAACCAGTGCTATGGCATGAGTTGTTCTGCCATAGCACATGCTGAGTGGTGGCCATTTTTGTTACTCTATATTTTTAGTAATAGCTGATGTAATGTTTTTAGTTGGTAACGAAATAAACGTTTTTATTATTATTATTATTAAACGCAGCCTAAAACAGCGAAACAAACATGACTCATGACTGACTTGAGGCTTTCGATCTTAGCCTCAAGGTGGCAACCCGCGAGTGATACCTCCGGTATTGCAAGCGTCCATAGGCTGCGGTAACCGCTTACCATCTTGTGGGCCGTACGCTTGGTTGCCACTTGTATAAACAAAAAACAAACTCAAGGATTGCACAAATTGTAAAACCATTCTCGATGGTATTGCATCAAAATACCATCAGTTTTATGGTATTTGTATTCTATTTCAGTTGGTTTGCTATCAGCTATTGCGCAACTGAATGTATGCCAAGCGTAGTTAATTCTGAACTCTATAATTAACCGCCAGATGAACCGGTGATTCATTATTATTTATTATTATTATTATTTATTTGATAATTAGAACGGCACAAAAACACCAATTACACTAATTATTAAAAACATCATACAATGTCAAATTATCAATACTACAATATATAAGTTAACCTTTATTACTGTGTCCTATCTATTTGTGGTACTTTTTAACCTTTTTGCTATTATGGTTATTTTTTTGCGTAAACAATCCAATATTTTAATCGACGACCGATGTGGCGCAGCGGGCACAGGTCCGCCTGCGATGCGGAGGTCGCGGGTTCGATTCTCGCCTCGGGTCAAATGTTTTACGATCTGCAAATATTTGTTCTGGGTATTTTCTATGTATAATAAAAAATATCCAGTCACCAGTAACAAGCTCTGCTTAGCTTGGGGCTAGATGATGCTGTGTGGATTGTTCACCATAATTTATTTATTTATTTATCTAAGGCTAAGATAAGAGGTACAACTTCACCAGTTACTCGTAAAATAAAAATAAACTCTACTGTAGAGCTCTTTTTTTTCCTTTGCCTATGCTTTCTCCATTGCTGGGCAAAGCCCCACTCTCCTCACACAAACAAATATTATAATAACACTTTATAACATAACTTCTTTCGATCCATGCCTTTTTTGCAGAATGCTATCCAAAGCAAAGCAAATATTATAGCGAAGCTGTCAGACAAACACTAGGACATAACCTAGAAAACGTAGTTTCTAGCCTGTTAAATTTCACTTTATCGTTGTGAGATTACAAAATGGCGGCTGCAATGCAAGTAGCCATGCCGTCTGGCGATAAAATAAAGGTTCAGATACAAGAGTAGAGTACTATGGATGATGAGACACGGCGCAAGTGACATAGGTATAGTTCTCACAGCGGATCTCGGCCGTCGTGAAATTAGCCGTTGCGATGCGCAATGGAGCTTTTTCAAACTAAATTGTCTTTGCGCATCACAAACGGCTAATTTCACGGAAACCTAGATCCGTTGTGCGAACTATACCTAATGTTCTTTAAGGTCCTGTTACAAACGTACAATTTAAAACTGCGGGCTTAAGCCCGATTTACCGAAGCAGATTCGTGCAGAGTGCTTTTTTTTTATAACAAATGGGTCAGCGTTTGGCTACATCTCGCCTGATGGTAGACGCCTGAAACGTAGATGAGGCCTTTCTTCTTTGCTTATTACGAAAAACTCGTTTAACAATCGTAAATGTATCGTCCAGCTGTTAAATGTATGGAATTTGGTAGTTCATTTAACGCACTAAAGAGGCGCTGCTAAAAATCATAGGTATACAAATGGACAACTGGACGACACGTTTACATCTTTTTTTTTCCTTTTTTTTTGTGACAAGACAATCAAGGCGCGCACCACGCCTGACTATTACAGATGCAGTGCCACCCAAAGCTTAAAGTTTTCAAGTGTTTGCGTGGCACTGCACTGCGCTTATCACCCCGAGACATTGTTGTTAAGTCTCTTTCGCCCAGTAATTTCACTTGCTACAGTGCCCTTCAAATCTAAACACAGTAATGCTTGCACACTACTGCTTGGAGGTAGAGTATCTGACACTGCGGTGGTACCCACCAAGACGAACTCTTGCTGAAGAGTCCTACCACCAGGTCTATCTATGCTTGTCATATTTTTGTGTTAAGCACTGTGTTGTATTGAATTACTGTCATTGCACTCTTGAACAGTTACTCCGTCAGTAATGCGTAGTGTGACGCATGTCACTTGTACCATATCTAAGTACATTGTACCATTACTGACGATAGACAAGTCGGTGGCTTGCCAACGATTTTTTTAGACTCAATGTTATACCTAGTACCAGCCTAGGGTTAGTTACTATAAACCTCTTTTACTATCTAATCTAGTAACTCTATTAACTTAATCACCTGTATCAAGTATTGTTTAGTGTATTAAGTGTCATTTTAAAATAATTTCCTAAGTATATTTTATGATTAATGTAATTGGTGTGAACCGTATTAATTATTAATTAAATAAATAAATCTTAATACTACACAAATATCGAAATACCAATTGAATGTTTGGATGTTTGATAAGTATTCAATAACTCAAATATCACTAAACCGATTTGGCTGAAATTAAAAACATAGATAGATAATGACCGAGGACATAATGCTACTTTTTGTCCGGGAAAAAAGTACGGTACCCTAGTTTTGATATCGTATGTAGTACCTAAACACAAGCTCTGGAGGCTTATTCGCTATGACCAATCGCGGGCTGGTTACGATATCTGCGTGGAATCGTTGTCGACGAGCCACGTTTTAGGGCTCGTCTGACTGTTTTTCAAAATCAACCTATCGATAGCAAAACTATCTCTATTGAAACTACACAGATACGGAAAACAATTTTACAATTTCACATCATGGCCGGTATAGAACACGTTACTAAGTTACACGTTATTGGTAAGGAATCTCCTATGTCATAGCGAATAAGCCCCCTGCTTAGCTTTTACTAGATGATGCTGTGTGGATTGTCCAGCATTATTTATTTACTTATTTTAATCTACTACGATGTACGAAAAAAACAGACCAATCCGACACGGGTACAGGCCCCTCAGTACTACTCATAGACTTAAGAGCCCTATCCTTGACAATCCTTGAATTTTATTGTAGCCCGTGAAGTTTCGAACACTATTGTGGCTCGTGTGTTGAAGATATTTTAACGAAAATAAAAACAAATAAAAGCTTTATCCCTTAAAATTTAAGCCAACAGAGCATAAAATTAATTAACTCAAGACATAACGGATTAAAAAATAATTAGTAACACACGTTTCGTAAAATGAGCATTTCCAGTCAACTTTCGATCATTTTTTCTATGAAATAACAAAGTTTAACATTTTTCCAAAAATGCAAAACACCTTCTTAATTAAAGTTTAAGTTTTTACTAAATAAATACAACAAATAAGTCAAAGAAGTCTAATAGCATTGACTTTTTTTAATACGAATTTTTTAAAATCACACCTTAGCGCACTTATAATCGTATCGATCGAAGCAGCGACTCTCAAACCGCGCTGAGCGCTTATGGAGGTAGGACGTATAGCTCCTCGTCGCGCGCGCTATTACTTATACTATATAAAGATACATTCACGCGAACTTCATGAATTATATCGCTAAATCTTGGAAAGGCCTCTTAACACAGCCTATAATTTAATACTATGCTAGAACTGTTACAAGTAATGTTGTGGGCTTTTTGTGATAACATAGACACGTTAAGTGGTTTATTTATTTATGGATATAGATAAGACTATTTCGATAAAGTTTGCGAAATTAATTGATTTGTTATTAGCACTGTCAATTGCCACCCACAGTTGGGCGTGGGGTTTGTGAATGCGGGCATTAGTGTATGAATATATTAAAACCAATAGATAATGTTATTTTGTAATTCGACTGACTCTAGATAATCGAGTTACAGGGTATTTGAAGTTTGGGCTAAGTTTGTGCCGAGTTTCTTGGGATAAAAAGTAAGTAAGTTCGTATGAGTCAGTGGCCAACTCTGGTGACAGAGTTTCTAGGCCGCCCGAAGGCCTCTGTCATGGCCTAACAACTTTGAAAAAGCCCTACTGCTTAACGTGCCCTCCGAAGCACGGGAGCGCTCAGTTGAAATTGCCACTGGTGGTCACCCATCCAAATGTTGACCCCGCGGAACAGTGCTTAACTTCGTTAATTTGTTCCTAGGATGAATCTTATAAATACTTGTTTGCATAAAAATCTATTCATTATCATCATCATCAAAATCGAAATTATATTTAAAGGGTTTTATTAATGGTATATATTTGTTTTTTAACTAAGGGAATATTAAATGTTATACTTAATTATCTTACTAACAACATAAATTCAAAAATAATTTAACAAAACAACAGCAGTTTTATTTCCTAATTAATATTATTGAAATCATCAACCATGCTTACATTTTTTAATTAAGTTATTGACATCTGCTTATACCAGCAGTATTTGTTTATCGACAAAAACAAACAAAACTCTTAAAATAATGTTGCTATTCTTAATTAAATCATAAAAATCTCTCATTAACATACAAACCGTAATTACTTAATGAACTTAGCTAATGTTTACATTCGAGCGGCTCACTCATTAATATTTATTGAGGGGTTAATTATTTACTAATTAAAGTAAAAGTTATAGTAATTAGCGTACGGCCCACTTGATGGTCAGCGGTTACCGTAGCCTATGTACGCATGCACCATCATAGATATCACTTGCGTGTTACCACCCTGAGACCTTAGATGGTAAGTCTCATGTGCCTGTAATATCACCGGAAACCATACCCTTCGAACCGGAACACAGCAATGCGAGCATTACTGCTTGGCGGCAGAAATAGGTATGGTGGTAGTCCTTCCCCGGACGAGCTCTATCACAAAGAACTCTACTACTCTTGTTTAAAATAAATAACAACTTTTTTTTTTTGTGTTTTAAAATTAATAACAACTTTATGGGTAACGAGTTCGTAGAATTAGTAGAATATACGGGTTTTTGTTAAACTAAACTATAAAAAAAACAAAAAATAAAAAAAGCCTTTATTTCTACTACATAATTTATACAATCATACAATTAAAAACTTTAACACGGCTTATATTTAATACAATCACTAGATAATTATTATTTAGTTTAATTTGTAGTAGTCGCCTGAGCGGCGCGGCGTAGGCCTCTATGTAACTAAACTGCAACAGTAACTAAACTATGTCACTCTTATAGTAATTAATATATAGAAAAAGCCAAAACACTTCAAACAACAGTTTTGGCAGATTGCGGTGATTCGACGCGATGTATTACGATTTTTTATTAAAGTACTGAACCGATTTCAATAAAATTTATATGACACCTATTCTGAAGTATTCTCTCTCTATATAGGAAACAAAAAAGTAATCAAATCTATTCATAATTGGTGTAGAAATAGCGTAACAAAAACATAGATAGATAGATAGAAAATACTTTATTGAACACCACATTATAACAAATTTGACAAGAACAATCTTAATTACTAACAGGTATTACAATGGGCGGCCTTATCGCTAAATAGCGATCTCTACCAGACAACCTTTGGATGGATAGGATTGAATCGTAGTTGACAAGGGTTTTTAGCGATGTTCTATATTTAATTATATAACATACATTCAAATAAAAAAAATTCCGATTTCAAAAAAAGAGATTATCATTAGTTTTTGAAATCGGTGAAAAATCGAAAGCATTTAGTTTTAGTTTACCAGTGAAAAGGTAGTACCACTGTTTCGTTTGACTCAATATCGAGAGCCTTCATCAGGGGTGAGTGACAGGAAGTTTCATTCTCCGTGATCATAATAACGGATAATCGTAGGTAAGTAACTTTTTACCTCTAAGAAAGTCTCTAATTTTTTAATTAAAAATGAGCTTGTCATGTTGCAATCTGCGGGAAAAAACAATGTTAATTATACAAAGTGAGGCGTAAACTATTGTTTATGTATACAATACAAGGTTTAGAAAGTACTTACTTTTTAAGAGTAGTAGAGTTCTCTATGATAAAGCTCGTCCGGGGAAGGACTACCACCATACCTATTTCTGCCGCCAAGCAGTAATGCTCGCATTGCTGTGTTTCGGTGTGAAGGGTATGGTTTCCGGTGAAATTACTGGCACATTAGGCTTTAGATCTTAGCCTCAAGGTGGCAACCCGCGAGTGATACCTCTGGTATTGCAAGCGTCCATAGGCTGCGATAACCGCTAACCATCTTGTGGGCTGTACGCTTGGTTGCCACTTCAGTGCGGTATAAAAAAAAAAACTTAATCTAATTACTTAGATGTATTTTAACTAATGACGACCTCGGGGGCTCGTTCTCTGTACTATTTTTTTCAATGATCCTTCATCATCATAAAGCGAAAGTTGTTAGGCCATGACTGAGGCCTTCGCGGCCTTGTAGCTCTGTCACTAGAGTTGGCCACAGACTCATACGAACTTACTTATAAAGCTCCAGTGTGGTGCCAATCGAACTAAGTGAGGCTTATGCTGAGAAAAGATCCTGATGATGTCCCGTGGAGGGACGAAACACGTGTCGATATATTTCTTTTGAGGTTAACTGTGTTAACTGTGTGACCTCATTAGTTAAAAGGTTAATCGGAGTATTACTAGAGATTTTTCGTCTGTTTTTTATCTTGTAATGGATTTCCGCAAAGTAACGCCTGAATCAATGAATTATCTGAGAAAAGATCATGCAGTGCCATGTCACTTCAGTTGGGCTAGCTCTAACTGCTCTAAGGTCCGATGGAGGTCGACTTAGCCGCTGAGCTGTGGGCTTTACTGATTATAAGTCCCATTCGCAGTATCCTGTTATTTCTTAGTTTTATACCCATTTGCAGGGACTTGTTGATTTTAGCGAGAGGCGTCAGACAAAGCTCTGTCTATGACATGACAGACTTCTAATCTCTCCACTGCTGGGACACTGGCCTACTCTCGGAGTGAGAGTGATACCTTGCCTATCATATTGAGTATATTATTTTAAGAAAAGGTAAAAAAATTACTCATTTACAGGAATTTTACTATACCAAGCACAACAAAACTGTCTTTTATGAAACAACTGCAAAAATATCATATTTCAATCTAGCAATAAAAAGGTTGTAACACAATATTTTACTACAAATATTAAGATTGGTATCAATTCTCCATATTTTAGTCCTAATGACGTCTTCTATCTTCAAATTGGGACCACCCTGGATGGTTGTAAAGTAGGACATCTAAATTAGCCCATATTTTAATACGATTCTGTACAAAAATAACCTTTATACCCTGAGTATACGGTTGAGTTTAAGAGTATTGAACATCTTTATGTTAAGTCACTGGTACCTGTAGTTTTGACAGCCAGAGTTTGGACAACCCTATTATTATTTCTGAGTTGATCTAAACTGAGCTTTAAGCTGTTGAAATAAGGCTGAGTTTTAACTGAAATCGTTGTCTCGGTATTAAATATAATGTTTTTAAAAGTTTTAAGGTGTGTGGTCCTAGTTTTTGATTGGTAATAATGATGGACTTCCACCTATTTCGAGAGATGATAAAGCTGTTTTGTTTTTGTGATTTTCGTAACACATTAAAATGTAATCTGTTTCTTTTACTGTCTGTGTTTTTATGAGTTTTGGAAAAAATATAAGTTTCGCCTACTGGTTACTACGTCTCTATTATGTTAGTTTAAATAATATTTAAGCACCGAAGCCGTATTCAAACTATACATTTATTACTTACTATAATACTTAAGTCATTTATAGGTTTCACAATAGTAGTAGAACGGTTTTATTGTTGAGAAAGAAGGTAATCTTTTTTTATGAAAACTTTCATAGAGAAAGTCCTTGGATTGTTTGCTTTTAAGAAAACACATAATAAACATAATAACTAAATTCACATTAGTTTATTCTTCGAAAGTTAATTATCTTTTCTTATCAAGAACAAACACATTCTTCACATGCCGTGTTTATGTTAATTAAAATAACACGCATTTACTGAAATATCTCAGAATTAATTCAGAATCACGCCCCCTACCGGACCAAGCTAAAACTTAATTTTCATAGTCAAACACCGTGAAGTCGGGAAAGTGGTCATTAAGGCGTTATTATTAATAGCGTAAACAAAGTAGTGAACTATTACCTAACGGAAATTAATAAAAAAAAATGTTTTAATACTTAATACGTCATAATGTTAATTTATTAAAATTTTATTTTGTTATGAAGGTAATTTATGTATTAATACCATAATAATAGTAATTTAAATAAAAAGTTATATAATATTATATTATGATCTAAGATCAAGCAAAAGATATGAGGACCCAATGCGGATTGGTTTTCAAATTATTATTTTATTATAATAAAAAATTATATGACTTTATATTTGATATCATCATATACGAAATAAATAATAAATAATGCTGGACAATCCACACAGCATCATCTAGCCCCAAGGTAAGCTGCTATTAAACAGAGCTGTGTAATGGGTACTAGACGACTGATATATACCTAATACAATACATAGATATTTTTTATTATATACTATAGAAAATACCCAGAACACCCGGAACAAATATTTGTAGATCGTACAAACATTTGACCCGAGGCAGGAATCGAAGACTTTATATTTGATATCATCATCATCTATGAAAATAATAAAATGGCCACAGCATATTTGTAAAACTCATCAGTCATCATCACCGAAGTGAAAAGAGTTATTTAACTAAATTACCTATTGTAATTGCCTAAGAAAGTAAAAGCTTCAAATTCCAAAACCGTAAACGATTAATTTGAAGTACCTAAGTAAAAAAAAAAACACTTTCGCTCATCTCAAAGCAAGTCTGGACCGGTTAAGGCCCGCATCGTAATTCCGACTGATATCTTCATTGCTTCGCCTTAACACGATCATGCGGTTGTCAGTCAACGATTTCAGGGTTGTCAATCGAGATCGGTGCAAGGTGCAACCTTGTCGAAATAAGATGGTATGGTGTTTGCTGAGGAGTTTGGGTTACAGGACATGCTCAATGTAGGTATGGACATTTCTTATTGCGCAGAATAGTACTGTTATTCCAGAAATTAATCGAATCCAGCATTATTTTTCATTTTTTTAATGTTAGCAAGTGACAAGACAATCAAGGCGCCCATCTGATATTAAGCACCACGCCTGACTATTACAAATGCAGTGCCACCCAAAGCTTAAAGTTTTTAAGTGTTTGCGTGGCACTGCTCTGCGCTTATCACTGTTGTTATGTCGAGACATTGTTGTTGTCTCTTTCGCCCAGTAATTTCACTTGATACAGTGCCCTTCAAACCTAAGCACAGTGCAGCTTGCACACTACTGCTTGGAGGTAGAATATCTGACACTGCGGTGGTACCCACCAAGACGGACTCTTGCTGAAGAGTCCTACCACCAGGTAAAAGGTTTGTCTGGTCCCCATGGTACACCTTCGCTTTGAATATAAAATATTACGTCCGCCCATCGATAAGGTTTATCGACGGTGTCCGCCGCTATTAACTATTAAAGGACATTGACCAAAAGTTGTACTGTGGTTGTACCAACAAATCTCATGCATCAAGATCAAAATATTATAGTAATTATTTTCATATTTTTTTACGACATTTACGTGTCGTGGATTTGATTTTTAAACAGGGAATTTAATTTAAAGTAAAAAAAGTGTTGAAATTGTTTTATTCCCTGTTCCGTTTCACGTAAAACCTTAAATTTTGAAAGTGTCATGTCCAATATAACTTGTTTACTTAGCACAAGTATTGGTAATTGAAATGGAGGGGTAATGTTGGTTGGTAAAAATTGAGTCAAAGACTTTCCAGGAGAATTTTGAAAGAAAAGTCATCGTTTCATTCCAAATTTCGTTTGTTTACGTTGCTAAGCACTTGACACTGGCAAAATTGTGGCAAACTAGCCACAGAGGCCATAAAACAAAAGAAAAAAAAATACTGTGGCAAATTTTAATGTAAAGTATTTATTCTATATCGAAAATGGGTATTTTCACGTACCGGTACCAAAGAAACTGTATTAAAAATTCTTTCGATATAAGTAATAAGTTTGACAAGGTCCTCCACAGTAACAACATGATTGAAGCTTTGAGGCCGTGACGAATTTAAACACTTTTTTCGGAAATGTAACGGTATTTTGAAATCTGAGTCGATTTTGAGTGAGTTCTTGGTAAAAGTTTGTTAGGATTGTTGACAAAAAGGCATGTAAACATGACACACTCACAGTCACATAGGTAGTTACATTTTTTTTATTTTTCTTACCTTTTTTACATAAGTACCTACTTATATTCTTGGCATGAGCCTCACCTAGTTCGATTGGCACCACACTGAAGCTTTATGATGAAGAGGGATCATCAAACAAAAAACTAGGAACCAAGCCGAGTTTGTTGCCAGATTCTACTAAGCTGGGGCGCGTGGAACTGCCGTAAATTCACCTAGCTATAAGACGTTTCAAAATGATCCTTGTGATATGATTGAATAAAATATATTTTTTACTTTACTTTACATAGCCCTGGATAAAACCCACACTAGGGGCTGAGGGGCGGTCGTGACGTTGAAGTTGTTCCTAACAGATTGTTATGCACTGTTCCGCGTTGTCAACATTTGTATGGGTGACCGCCACTGGCAGTTTCGAGGCTAGTTAAGCATTCGGTCCCGGCTTTTTCAAAGTTACTCTACTACTCTACTCTAGCGGACTTTGACTCCAGCGCTCGACGGAGCAACACGTCTGCCGGAGAAGAAGTCGATGATCCTGATGATGTCCCGTGGAGGAATTAAACACGTGTCGATATTTTTCTGTGTTAACTGTGTGACCTCATTGGTTAAAAAATTACGCGGAGTAGTACTAGAGATTTTTCGTCTGTTTATTAAGCACAAATGTTTCAAAAATAGCTGACTAACCAGCTGATTCACATCTTTCCTACATCTTAATCGTTAACTTGAACGTAAAAGTTTACGTCTTTGTTAATTATTTGCTATTTTAAAAGCTATTCAGAGCAATAAACACTAATTATTGAGATAAAGACTTGCGTAGTTGTTACGTCAGTACGTTAATTGCGAACGATAGGGCGACTACATGAAAGTTACGAAAAGTGTTAAAATCCCCTTTATATTGTAACGCTTGAGATTTAACCGGGGATAATATAAGTTAAAACACAGGTGTTAAGTGCAAGTAAATTTATCTTTATTACACAGAGATAAGGTAATACAAGAAGGTGGGCGCCAGACCAGATATCACTGGTCACTTAAATTAAAAGTAAGTAGGATAATAGTTTTACAAAAGAGCATAACGGTCAAAGGGGTTCGAATAGCCTATAATCAGAGTTATCTATCGCAGTCAGCTTAAGAAATGAATTTATTTAAGTTTAATGAAGGTTTGCACGTTCCGGAAGGGAAATGTGTGTGTTAGTAAAACGACACAAAGGTACCAGGAGAAGCGACAGGCTTCCGGCGCGGGAGGACTCTGAAGCAGGGATCCTCCTACACCGCGTTCAGCTGCAGCAGCCTGCCGCAGACCGACCCGAGCTGGAGTCCGGGACCGGCTTCTTGCGCACGAAAGTGAAGTAGTTTAGAAACTAAACTTTACCCATATAATAAAAAAAAAACCCACAAGGCGTGGGCTTTTTGGGCGTGACGACGACGCAAGGCGAAAGCCTTAACAAGGCGGCAAGACCCGAGCTGGGCCCCACGTAATCCGTTGGCTGGAAGAGAAGAAATGAAGTTAGCCTTAAGACGGACACGTGGCGCCGGCGCGTGCGCCCAAAATATAGTAATTAACGTTCGAAAGCTTACCCGTGACTTGCTTGTAAGCGGCCTGTAGCCAGCCGATAGAAGCAGTAAGAAATTGCAAGCCGTGCGGGAGTAATGGCCACGTGGAGTCACGCGCTGGCCAGATACAGGGACCCTGTGCAGAATAAAGGAATCCACTTTAGCCGCCAGCGCAGGCATAGAGAGAAAGCTTGTGAGGCTTCCCTGACGATCAGACTTACCAGCTCGGAGTTAAATTTCACTAAACTTGTGACTTGTGTTCACGGACGCAAAACAATCAAAAGACAGGAGCCATGAAAACTCTGAGCGACTCCACTGAACTAGAGTGGCCCGCTACCAAAACCGAATCTCCCCAGGAATAAACAACGACAAGCTATTATATTTTATATTTGCATCACGCAGGCAAAGCCAGACGTGATGAATACACTTACATATTTAAAGAATTGACCAAGTATTTTAAGACACCTGAAACATTATAAAAGCAATTGAATTTATGATTTATTAATCCCAAAATTCCCCAATAACCAATAATCTAAATTAATATTGCAGCTGGAAATACTGCTTACTTTTTAATTTGTGGAGAGCCTAAGGTCAGTCACACTGACTTGAGTGTTTAGAAATGTCACTGTCAAAAGACAGTGACTGAACAGTAACTGAGGGTTACAATACCCCCTTCGCCACGAAGCTTTTACACCGGAAAAGCGGCGGCTGCCCCAGCCGTAATCACCAAACAAGCTGGAACAACAATGAACGAAAGAGACAAAAAAAAGAAATAAAGAACTATCTAAAAGGGTGTCGGAAAACCAAACCTTAAAAGAAACTGCAAAAACAGTAAGAAGTTAAATAAGGAAGGTGTTGGAAATCCAACCCACAGTAAAGTTAAAGTATGCAATTAATATCTAATAGAAGGGTAGGTGAGGTGCGTTTTGATTCGCTTGGGGACTAGTTCCCTAGGATTGAAGATCCCATGCAGTACTCATACATTCCCACTCAGACACACTATACCTTTCATCCATCCACAAACACTTACCTCATCCCTCATCTAACTAATCACACCTACATACATCCACAAACAAAACACAGTAAACCAACTTTCCATAATTGAGAATTACTATGTTTGAAAAACTTTCAGATTTATAGAGTTGCCTAGTTGTAGACTAAGTCAACTCGATTACATAGTGTCTCGGTGAATATAAAGTGTTGGCTTTAAGATTATAGTCACTACCCGCTATAGTATACATTCCCGAGATCTAAGAGTGTCTACGGTGAACATAAAGTGTTGGCTTTATCATAGTCACTACCCGCTATGGTTTAAATTCCCGAGACCTACGGAAAAACCACAAAAAAGAAAAATTCACCAAGCGAGAGAAAAGGAACTTGGCCTACTTACCACTAAGAAAAAAAACTAACAACTAACTACAACTAACTAAGCTAAGGCATTCCACGCACAGTCCGGCAAAGGAGAGGTGTGTTGTTTATGAAAACAATCACACGACCCTTTTGAAGGTAGCGGGGCTGTGCAACCATCTAAAAAATAATACAGTGACAAAAGTAATCTGAATCCAAAAAAAGTCTTTCTCCCAGGACAAAAAAAAAACGAGCCAACCTACGGTCCGGGGTTAAAGTTTCCTGCTGTGAGCATAAGACTACTCAAGCAGCAGCAAATAGTCGTCGGATCACCAACTGCCAAGGGGCAGGAGTGAAAAGATAGCTGTACCTAAGGCACAGCAAAATCAACATCTGCTAAGGTAGATAGCAGAAGTGAAAAGGTGGGAAGTGTACCATCCCACAAGAAACCTAACTAGGTTAGTTAGAAGACTGGATGTCTTTTCCAGTTCATCTTTCCCTAACATGTAAGAATTTAATGTGATAAACATAGTGAATGAAATTAAATAAAGTTCAGTAAGTAACCACTATGAGTATTAATTTCAGTAAACTAATTATTCCCTATACCTATAAGTGGACAATCTACCAAACAACAAAACCTAACCAAAAAGAAAAGTTAATTTATAAGAAATAGGTTAAGAATGTGAAGGCAGCTATGTATGATTTTATAGGAAACCATCCACTGCTAGGTTAGTATCCAAAGGCACCCTATTCAAAAGCAAGAACAGGATCAAAGTATAAAAAAATTTAAGTTTTGGAAAAAAAGTTACCCGAGTAAAAACCAACAATTCACAAAAGTCTAGTTTGTCCTGAAAACAAAAGTCAAAGTCCCACCGTAACAAATAAGACTAAGGTAGCTGCTGGTAAAGCTACCTTAGAACCAAGAAACCCTTCAATAAGAAAAAAAAAAAATACTTGGTGCACTATAATTCAATAAAATCAAGTGTTCACCAAAAAAAATTCCTAAGTAAGTACTAACCTTGAAAAATCTTCACAATACAGGAACAAAATCTTAGTTGTTACCAAGGAAGCAAGAGGCCAAATGTTATTAGAGTTAGTTTGTAACTGTTTATGAATAAGGTTGAAAGTTGTAAATGATTTTAATGTGTGTGTGTTATTTATGTAAATTCTATTAATTTAGAACACAGATAAAAAGTTCTAAATATGCAAGTAATTACTTGTTAAGTTTTTAATAATAATCAATGGTTTTAAGTCTTTTTAAAGTTTTGGCAATAAAGTTTTAAAGCTGAATGCTAAGATTTACAAATGGAACTGAAGAACATGTTTACATAATAATTTTGTAACAATATTTTTAACTTACACCAAAAATACACAATTTCATACACAGATTATGGTAAAACAATGATACAGTATACAGTAAATACACAGTAATAACAATGGGTGGCAATAAAACACAACAAATATATTCTATAAAATGGATTCTTCTCTTGGTTAGTACCTAATAAGTTTATAAGTTTATTTACTGACTGCTAATAAATCTGATAATCCAGTTGGGCTGCCACTGTAACGCTTGAGATTTAACCGGGGATAATATAAGTTAAAACACAGGTGTTAAGTGCAAGTAAATTTATCTTTATTACACAGAGATAAGGTAATACAAGAAGGTGGGCGCCAGACCAGATATCACTGGTCACTTAAATTAAAAGTAAGTAGGATAATAGTTTTACAAAAGAGCATAACGGTCAAAGGGGTTCGAATAGCCTATAATCAGAGTTATCTATCGCAGTCAGCTTAAGAAATGAATTTATTTAAGTTTAATGAAGGTTTGCACGTTCCGGAAGGGAAATGTGTGTGTTAGTAAAACGACACAAAGGTACCAGGAGAAGCGACAGGCTTCCGGCGCGGGAGGACTCTGAAGCAGGGATCCTCCTACACCGCGTTCAGCTGCAGCAGCCTGCCGCAGACCGACCCGAGCTGGAGTCCGGGACCGGCTTCTTGCGCACGAAAGTGAAGTAGTTTAGAAACTAAACTTTACCCATATAATAAAAAAAAAACCCACAAGGCGTGGGCTTTTTGGGCGTGACGACGACGCAAGGCGAAAGCCTTAACAAGGCGGCAAGACCCGAGCTGGGCCCCACGTAATCCGTTGGCTGGAAGAGAAGAAATGAAGTTAGCCTTAAGACGGACACGTGGCGCCGGCGCGTGCGCCCAAAATATAGTAATTAACGTTCGAAAGCTTACCCGTGACTTGCTTGTAAGCGGCCTGTAGCCAGCCGATAGAAGCAGTAAGAAATTGCAAGCCGTGCGGGAGTAATGGCCACGTGGAGTCACGCGCTGGCCAGATACAGGGACCCTGTGCAGAATAAAGGAATCCACTTTAGCCGCCAGCGCAGGCATAGAGAGAAAGCTTGTGAGGCTTCCCTGACGATCAGACTTACCAGCTCGGAGTTAAATTTCACTAAACTTGTGACTTGTGTTCACGGACGCAAAACAATCAAAAGACAGGAGCCATGAAAACTCTGAGCGACTCCACTGAACTAGAGTGGCCCGCTACCAAAACCGAATCTCCCCAGGAATAAACAACGACAAGCTATTATATTTTATATTTGCATCACGCAGGCAAAGCCAGACGTGATGAATACACTTACATATTTAAAGAATTGACCAAGTATTTTAAGACACCTGAAACATTATAAAAGCAATTGAATTTATGATTTATTAATCCCAAAATTCCCCAATAACCAATAATCTAAATTAATATTGCAGCTGGAAATACTGCTTACTTTTTAATTTGTGGAGAGCCTAAGGTCAGTCACACTGACTTGAGTGTTTAGAAATGTCACTGTCAAAAGACAGTGACTGAACAGTAACTGAGGGTTACAATATAGCTTTAAGCCCCAAAGGGGATTTTGACACTAAAATTCCCAAAACTCCCTTAGACCTCCCTCACCCAGTATGAATTTAGCATTAGTTTTTTTCTTGAAGCTAAGATCAAAAGCCTCATGTGCCAGTAATTTCACCGGAAACCATACCCTTCACACCGGAACACAGCAATGGGTGCATTACTGCTTGGCGGCAGAAATAGGTATGGTGGTAGTCATAGTGGGGCTAACCCTCAAAATCAAAGTTAAAGTCAACGTCAAAGTTACAGTCAAGAGTATATTCAATAAAATCATAAGGCTCACTTTGAAACGCTAACAAGCTAAGCCTAGCGCAAGTGCCCGGATGAAAAGCGAGAGGTCGCGTGTTCTGTACCCGTCGCGAGATAAATGTTATATGCAAATATTTTTTCCGAGACTGGCTGTTTCCCTAAATTATGTGTTATAGCCCCCACTTGGGACTAATCGGTAAAAAGCTGTTGTGTAACATGTAAACTCAATAGAAATGAATGTCAATGTCATCTGTCAGACAGCTAGATAAATGAAATGTCACTTGTATTTTTTCGTTCCTTCTTCTGCTTGCTTCTCACGCCACGCTACGCTATTTCTGTGCATCTCAATAAACTCCCACTGAAACTGAAATCGTGCTGCTTTTTCTTCAATATCCTTCAAAACCCTTGTCCCCATTTTTATGGGGACATATTATGCTTTCATGTTTTGTTACATAAAATAGCTACTGTTTACGTTTCAACTTCGATGTGCCTTTACCGTTTTACAACTAAACGCAGCTCGTTTTGATTGGAAGAAATTGTACCGAATGTTCGAATTTGGGCTCCTAGGAGACGACAAGCGTCCTAAAACGTTCGTAAAAGACGACTCAACTAATTATTATCTGTGTATAGAATACTCATTTTTTACTTTAGTTGTTAATATAGAGCTCAGGGTTTGGTCGAATCCACCCTTAAATAATTAATGTAGAAACTTATTTTAAACTAAATGTTATCTTTTTATTTTTACCTGTGTGTATAATGGGTTTCAAAAGTGTTTGTTTTGTGTGCTAATGTGGTAAAAAAACTGTTAAATTTGTAAGCTGACTTTTTTTTTTATACAACTGAAGTGGCAACTAAGCATACGGCCCACAAGATGGTAAGCGGTTACCGCAGCTTATGGACACTTGCAATACCAGAGGTATCACTCGCGGGTTGACACCTTGAGGCTAAGATCGAAAGCCTCATGTGCCAGTAATTTCACCGGAAACCATACCCTTCACACCGGAACACAGCAATGCGAGCATTACTGTTTGGCAGCAGAAATAGGTATGGTGGTAGTCCTTCCCCGGACGAGCTCTATCACGAAGAGCTCTACTGTCTTCCACAAAACATTACGATTGTTTAGGCGAGTAGCTCTTACTTTGTTATTTCGCTATAAGTATTCTAAACGTGAAAACCTATTATTGGCTTCCTGTTTTCTCGTAATATATAAAGATGTATCCGCTGTTGGTTTGACTAAGAAAAAAAAAACTAATTCGAGCATACGAGTACAATTCATACGAGTAGGTCAAACATTGTTAATTTTGATTCAGAACCATTTTCTACCCGTGATTTTGCTTGTGTTTTCTTTAAAAACTTTGACATCTTATTTCTTTACCATTCGATTAAATAGACTTGTTACCTCCGCTATTTACAACTCACAAGTACCGGTCCCCGTCATTTTAGGAATCCAAGTCTTCAGATTACGACATGTTTTTTATCGGAATTAGATAATTGTGACCACTTAACTGTTTAGAATGCACTTCTATGAGTCAGTGATCTTTAGTCGTCATCACCATCATCATGACAGCCTTCTTATGTTCCCACTGCTGGGATACTGGCCTACTCTTTAGCGAGAGTGATTGGGTCTTAATCCACCACACGGGTCCAATGCAGATTAGTAGATGGCACATGTCTTTCGAATTTTTAGTTCTTGGACATGCCGGTTTCCTCGCAATGTGTCCCTTCACCGTATGAGAGCACTGGCATCGCGCACATAAATATTCGTAGCGAAAAACCCTTTGGTGTACGACCGGATTCGAATCCACGACCTTATGATCGGAAGGCGGGGTCACAATTACTTAACAACAATGTCTCGCGGTGATAAGCGCAGTGCAGTGCCACGCTTAAAAACTTGAAGCTTTGGGTGGCACTGCATCTGTTATAGTCAGGCGTGGTGCTTAACATCAGGCGGGCGCCTTGATTGTCTTGTCAGTCAAAGTTGTCACTTGCTGACTTAAGAAAAAAACTCAATACCACCTAGACCACCTTTAGTAGAGTCAAAATTACTAGCAAGAGTAGAGTTCTTTATTTGTGACTAGCGGCTCGTCCCGGCTTCGCACGGGTGGACATAAATTACTTACCTATAGCCTATGTTATTCAGGAATAATGTAGCATTCTAATAGTGAAAGATTTTTTTAAATCGGACCAGTAGTTTTTGAGTTTATTCGGTACAAACAAAAATACAATTATTACAAATGTTTTTCTCTATAAAATACTAGCCGATCCGCCCCAGCTTCGCGCGGGTGCAATAAAACCGCACCCGTGCAAAACCGGGGTGGGTCGCTAGTAATAAAATATACCCTATGTTACTCAGGGATAATGTAGCATTCTAATGGTGAAAGATTTTTTGAAATCGGACCAGTAGTTTTTGAGTTATTCGTAACATACAAAAATACAATAATACAAATCTTCTCTCTTTATAATATTAGTATAGACTAGCTGATTTGCCCCAGTTTCGGGTGCAATGAAAACCTAAGCACCCATGCGATTGCGTAATCACCCAGCTGGTATTGCAAGCGTCCGTAAGCTACGGTAACAGCTTACCATCTTCCCGCAGGATCGGAAGGCGGGGTCACTATCACTTTTATACCATCAATAGGTAGTAATGACACCGCTGCCGCCTCTCTACTCTCGGCGATCAATCATGTTTTGACAGTAAACTGATTACTTTGAATAATGATCTCTAATGATTAGAGCTAACGAGTTTTTCAAATGATTCAATAGGTCTAGCCAATAGGCGTGATGACAGTATAGTTCGCACGGCGGATCTAGGTTTCCGTGAAGTTAGCCATTTGTGCCATTTGTTGTGTGATGCGCAAAGACAATTTTGTTCGAATAAGCTCCATTGCGCATCGAAACGGCTAACTTTACTACAGCCGAGATCCGCCGTGCGAACTATAACCAAGAATCACAAAAATCACATCTTCACTTTATGAAAATGAATTCAAGGAATATAAAAACTATATTTATTTTTACATCAGATGCGCGATTCTTATTAAAATACAAGTAAAAAATATATTTATTCAATAATATCACAAGGATCATTTTGAAACGTAATATATTAAATAAAATTAAACTACAAAATATAGCAATCCGCCATAAAAAGTTGAACACCTATCAGAGCATCTTGGTTCTCTGATGGTGGCCACCAAGAGTACGGCCCACAAGGTGGTAAGCGGTTACGGCAGCCTAAGGACGCTTGCAATACCAGAGGTATCACTCACAAGATGCCACCCTGAGACGTAGATCGAAAGTCTCATGTGCATGTAATTTCACCGGAAACCATACCCTTCGGACCGGAACACAGCAATGCAAACATTACTGCTCGACGGCAGAAATAGGTATGGTGGTAGTCCTTCCCCGGACGAACTCTATCACAAAGAACTCTACTACTCTTTTACTTTACACTTTGTCCCGCAGCGGGGATCGAACACGCAACCTCTAGCTTCTCAACCGGCCATTTACCATTACCATTACCACTGTTACCACTGAGGTAGTCATGGCCCGTCTACCATTTTGAAACTGCAATTGTAATGCTAATAGTGCGTTTGCGCAAGGTTTTGCATACCCTTCTTTTGTTTGAGCAGTCAGTATATTTGTTCTGTGTATGTGAGTTGTGACAGCTGGTAAACAAAAGAGTAGAGTTACAGTGTTGATGACCTATAAGGTGAAGTGGGCGAGAAGCGCGGGTTCGGTTCCCGTGAGTAAACCGACATGTCCAAGAACCAAAATTCAAAAGACATATATGTGGCATCCGCCAATCTGCATTGGGTCGGCGGTGGACTAAGTCAGTGGCCAACTCTGGTGACAGAGTTTCTAGGCAGCTCGAAGGCTTTGAAAACTTTGAAAAAGCCGGGACCGATTGCTTAACGTGCCCTCCTAAGCACGGGAGCGCTCAGTTGAAATTTCCACAAGCGGTCACCCATCCAAATGATGACTACGCGGAACAGTGCCTAACTTCGTTGATCTGTTAAGAACGACTTAACCAGCTACGTCACGAGCGCTCCTACCTAATCAACCCGGCGGTGGACTAAAACCCAATCACTCTCGCTCGAGAGTGTCTTAGCAGTGGGAACATCAAAAAGCTGTCATGATGATGATGAAGCTTGTAAGTCTGTATTTTGACGGAGGGCCTCCATGGAGTGAACTTCGAAAATTCGAAGTATGGAAGCGCTCAGTTGATATTATTGGCGCTCACTCATCCAAATGACATCACTCATGGACAGTGCTCCGTGACAGACATAGGTCGTGGGTTCAAACCCGGTCGTGCACCAATGGATTTTCGATGATGATTTTTTAGTTACATACACTGTACAAACTCATACGAACAACACAATAAAATACGATACGTCACGCAACTTGTTGTTTAGATGGGAAAACCGCTTAATTTTCTCGCTAGGGCCTCGTGTAAGTTGTTACTATCAATCTTTGTCATGATAAAGATTTAGATAATCCTCTTTGAAGTTCAATAATAAAGATAAGAAACTACTTCATGATAAGATAAGATTCACTATCAGGTTATCACCTTATCAGCATTGTTATGCAGATGATCTGACAAACAAACTCACCCAACGACCATAATTATAATATAATTTTAAAATTCAGTTTATAATGGCATTTTTTTCCTTCTATTCCATTATACTACTACTTCCTACTATTCCATTAAAGGAATTAATGTACTTATTTTTAATCTATAATAATTAATTGATATAACTGTCTGTCGTATTAGGTTTTTAGCCTGTACAGATAGAGTTGATAATGATGATGTACCTAAATAAATAAATAAATATTTTTTTGCAAAAATATGTTACTTTTTATATTGGTGTATAGTCACATCCTGACCAAGGAATTTATAAACTATAAAAAAAGTTCTTGTTGGTACAAATAGTTTTTCAAAATCAGTCATCATCTATTTATAAGCTTTGCCAAAATGTCATCTCAAATGAGAGCTCGCCCACAAAGTCCAAAGTACAAACTCTAATCTTAACTATACACTAAAATAAGAACAAATCTCTGGGAAACAACATTTGGTGCTTTTTTTTAATGGCAGTCTGTCTTTTTAGACAATATTCCCAGTGTCAAGTATAGTTCGCACAGCGGATCTAGGCTTCCGTGAAGTTAGCCGTTTCGATGCGCAATGGAGCTTATTCGAACTAAATTGTCTTTGCGCAGCACAAACGGCTAACTTCACGGAAGCCTAGATCCGCTGTGCGAACTATAATGTCGACGTATGCAAAAATAAACGAATCAAGTTCTAATATTGAATTTGAAGATTTTTTTTAAAGAATGATGGCGTTCTTTCAAAATTTTCTAGAAAAATCTTCGACCAAATGACATACCAACATCACCCTTCCATTGATTCGTGCTTCGGAGGGCGCGTTAAGCAGTCCCGGCTTTTTCAAAGTTGTTAGGCCATGACAGAGGCCTTCGGGCGGCCTAGAAACTTTGTCACCAGAGTTGGCCACTGACTCATACGAAGGAACGAACGAACCCTTCCATTTCAATTGTCTTGTATAGTTCTAGGACTGACTCATACGAACGAACGAACTCTTCCATTTCAATCGTCTTGTATAGTTCTAGGATTTAGTTTAGACAATTTAGTTTGAAAAAGCTCCATTTGCGCATCGAAACGGCTAATTTCACGACGGCCGAGATCCGCCGTGAGAACTATACAAAGACTACGAGTCGTATTGGTTAAACTGCCACCAAATTTGCACAATAAAACTCAAAATAACACGAGAAAAACAATTAAAATGAGAGGACCATGTCGTACCGGCAAAATGTCCGAAGAAACTCCCTGCCTCTGGTGAAATTCTCGGAAACTAATCACCTATATCAAAGATGAAAGGTATATTTCTGACATATACGTCACTCTGTTTTAAATAGATACCTTTATGTGGAGCAAGAGGCCATCTTGCCAATGATTCCTCCTATTTTAATTGTCTCGTGTCATTTTAAGTTTGGCAGTTTATCCATGGCTTAGTAGGTGATTGAAATGGAAGGGTGAGAATGAGTATGAGCTTTTTTTTATTGCATTTTTTATATGAAAATGAATGAATGAAAATGGATGAGGTTGGATTGCAATTTGGTCGAAAACTCCTAGATTTTTTTTTAAAGATTCCGCCATTTCTTTCAATATGTTGTTGGTCAATCAATTCTTCTTCTTCGTCTAAATTAATTCAAAATCAAAACTGATTTGTTTTTTGTGTACGTTGAAATTACTTGACACTGGCGAAGTTGTCAGACTGCCATAGGTAAAAGAAAAAAAATGTAGAGCAAAGAATGGCCTCGTGACTTCTCTAAAAAAAAGTCTGTCTCTTTTTGCCCACACCAGACAGAAGTGTTAAGTGATGTAGACGCTGCTATAGTCACTATATCAACTTCTAAAGTTAGTCTAACTAATCCAGGAAAGACTGGTCAAAAGTCAATACATGCAGAGTTTACTACACACGCATTGTTTGAACAACTGAGAGGTATTACGTTGAATCTGTTGAATAGGTTAAAGTTTTGAAGTTATGTCAAAGGAGAACAATGGTAAAATATGATCAGACTTACTACAAAGTGTATACATAATTTAAGTAAAATAGTATTGCCCATACTGCACATAGTAGGTAACATTTTTGATACCTACATAGTGTCATTTGAAAATTCGACGTTTTTTAATCTGGTTGTCAAAATGTGCAGTACTAAGGGTGAGTTGCACCATCTAACGTTAACGTCAAATTGTTCGACGACGATTGAACAATTTGACGTTAACGTTAGATGGTGAAACTCACCCTAAGTATTTATGTTTAGAAAAGTTTTCTACACACCACAAGTAATACCTCTGGTATTGAAAGCGTCCATAGGCTGCGGTAACCACTTACCATCTTGTGGGCCGTACGCTTAGTTGCCACTTCAGTTGTATAAAAAAAAAGAAGGCCTCTGTTATGGCTTAACAACTTTGAAAAAGCCGGGACCGACTGCTTAACGTGCCCTCCGAAGCACGGGAGCGCTCAGTTGAAATTTCCACAAGCGGTCACCCATCCAAATGATGACTCCGCGGAACAGTGCTTAACTTCGTTGATCTGTTAAGAACAACTTAGCCAGCTACGTCACGAGCGCTCCAAAACGATACATTAATGATTCCTCTTAGAAAGCTGTTTTTTTGCTAATATTTATTAAATTTGTATAATAATATGCTTATCATAAGCAAATGTTATGTAACTTAATAAAAAAAAAATATTACGATCCAAGATTTTTAAACTGTTTCTATATCTAAGCATAAAAAATGACAGTAAAATTATCATTTAATCGCAATATAACAAAGGATTGTTCAGATATAACACAATTCACACAAAATCATTCAGTACAATAATTTTAGTGGCTATTGTGGGATGAGTCTTGCGGTTTTCCTCAATGCAAAAGTGTCTTGAGTTCTGTGGTGTCTTGCTTCTATATCGTGAGATATGTAAATAGTACTTTGAACGGAAACATAAGGGTATTTTAAAAATAGAACAGATACTATGACATACTAAACAGCTTAATTCCCAAGCTTCTAACAACTCGACTCGAACTTCGAAACTTCGGTTCGAAGGGTATGGTTTCCGGTGAAATTACAGGCACATGAGACTTACCATCTAACGTCTCAGGGTGGTAACACGCAAGTGATATCTATGATGTTGCATGCGTACATAGGCTACGGTAACCGCTGACCATCAAGTGGGCCGTACGCTTGGTTACCACTTTAGTAGTATAAAAAAAAAAAAAAAAAAAAAACTGAAGAATCCAGGGGAAACTTCATTTAGGAACATTTCGAGTTGGCGTCACCTAGCTTTATGACGTTTCAAAATGGTTCTTGTGAATGAAAAGATTTTGATGTTGAATTTTGGAGTGTTAGAGAGGCATTTATAAACGAAGTAGCTGTTGCCCACTACTTCGTTTGTGTGGAAGTCGGAAACCGTACTTTTTCTGGATAAAAAGTAACCTATGTCCTTATTCCCTGTCATTATAAGATATGGTAAGTGCGAAGGGTATGGTTTCCGGTGAAATTACTGGCACATGAGGCTTTCGATCTTAGCCTCAAAGTGGCAACCCGCGAGTGATACCTCTGGTATTGCAAGCGTCCATAGGCTGCGGTAACCGTTTACCATCTTGTGGGCCGTACGCTTGGTTACCACTTCAGTTGTATAAAAAAAAAAGTGTGATTTTCAAAGATTGATTTCTATGATTGTGAAGCAGGGTCAAAGCTTGTAAGAAATAATAACATTACTATACTAGCATGGCAAAGTCGCAAGAAGTTCTGCTATTAAACATGTAAGATCCGGTTATCACATCTGTAACTAAGGATCATCTGTTAGTACCAGTAAGAAGCTTAGTGTAATGAAATTGTAGCTTCAATTTTATGACAAGTATAAAATGACCATTTTGTAGTTACTTGCTTTGAGAATAATAATAAGTAATGTTAGTAACTACTAGGGTTTTATTAGTTACGAATAATAAGCGTGATTATATAAATGGCTTGGATATTTTACTACTAAAAACTATCGTATAAAATGAGGAAAAATTGCAAAATTTTTAAAAAATAAGAATTCTCCCATTTTTTTCAGAATGAAAGTATTGGCTTTCAAAAACATCTGCCTTCTGATTTATAGTTATCAATGATAGTATTCTTTAAGTTTCTTTATTAGCTACATTGAACGATCATGTAGTGAAAAACTGCATTTTTAAGGCTACAGAGAAGATAACGACCTTTAACTACGTGGATGACAAATGTCTTAACGACAAGGACATTAAGAATCTAGGTCTGTGAGAAGACGATGCCCAACAGCGGAACATTGGCAAATTAAGATTAAGAAAGAGTAAAATACGGATAAAGATAATATTTTAATAAAAACTACTAATCACTAAACTAAATTAAAAGTATTAAGTACCTTCTGAAAAATCATTGTATATAACTACTTTTAGTAGGTAACTACAGTAAAAAAAAACTACTTCCTATTTATAATGATAAAAAAACCTTTAATTACCAAACTAGAAATAATTTATGATAAAAGAGTAAACTAAGCAGCTTTTATCAACTCAGTAGTAACAGTAAGGTAATGAAACAACTTAATAAATCTCATCGGCTTTGAGTCTGTTATTTATGAGAGAGATAAGAATAGCCTAACTGTATTATGAGAATTCCCATAAACCATTTTCTTCCGAATAAGAATATTTAACCAGACAAATGGTTCACGTATTTACGCATAGAATAGATAAGTTATTGCAATGATATTTTTCATTCAGAAACTAAAAACTAAACTGGCTTTTAAACGCGTGTTACTGCATTCGGAGATGTTTTATTACTCTAAAGCCGGTCTTGATAAAACCAAGAGAAGAACTGACTCAAGTAACGTGAACTACAGACCAGAAGGCATTTTATAAACTTAAACCAGAGAGGAAATTATAACATTAACTTCACTATGACCAGAAGTTCAAGTACAGCATACGATAAACATTGACTATCCGACAGTAAAATCTACATTTCCAGCTAAACCTCGTAAAAACTTTACGACGTAACATCAACAGTTTACAACTAGCACTCTAATTAAAACTTTGATAATGAAAAAGAAGAAAGCGCTGAATTCGATAGAAAATAAAAAGACCTCCGGCTAACAATGCTCTCATTGTAACTTACCATAAGAGTCTGCATCTGCATACCACAAACAATGCACTTAAACACGTGTCACTTGAATTTCAAAGCAAAATCAACTGTGTATAATAAAAAACACCGGTCAAAAAACGCACCCTTGTGTGACACCCGAATTTGATTTATCGAATTAGTTCGTACGCGCACGAGTTGCGAGCGCGTGCCTTTCAATAGCAGTCCACTCACAACACTGATCAGCTAGTGACTGAATATCATGCGCCGGCGTCGAATGTTTACTATACCCCTTGAGCGAGATTATCAAACACTCTTGTTGAATTTGCAACTCTATTCCTTGCTGAGAAAAGCTAAATTTGCTGAAGCTGTAAGCTGTGTCTGTGTTAGTAAGTCGGACACATGTATTTGTCATTTGTATGAATGAAAAATAGCGCTAAAGCTTTGGTGCACGCACATTTGTTTCGTTTATCATAACCTTAATTAACTATGTGTAGTCCTGCGTTTAAATGGTCTCGTATAACATGTGATTCACTGTTTACATTGGTCTCTCAATTCTGAAGCGGTAATTCTTAGATAACTAGTTAGTTCTTGGAATATCTAGCGGTAATTTGATTTTTAATAATAACTATATTTAAATTAAGCGTCTTGGTTTTGTTACGGATGTCTGACTTTGGGCACTTCTCCAAATGTTTTAACTAACTAATTATTTATTTTGAGTCTAATTTCCTATAACTTAGGTGATGTTGTGATGGCAAAAACACATTAGTTTAAATAAGCTTAGTCAAATTGCCACTAAACTCTATTTTTATAGATTCACACGCAGCTTTTCTGCTTTACGATGATAACCATATTTAAAAACTCAATCGCAAGAGTTCCCGCATATTGTTCGGTAGATAGATATAAAGGTTAGTGTTTGTCCTATAAAAAATAAGATTTATCTAAAGTGCTATCCAAAATAACGTTTACATTATTTTTGGGTCATTCTGCTAATTCAATGAAAATAATTCGTACCATAGACCCATCCATAACTATGATTTCCATAATAACTGCACCAATATAACGCAAAATTATAGCAGCTACCTATATAATTGACTTGAATGATAATACCATGCTTAGCGTAACTGTTTTTAACATTTCGGTGTCTTTGATACCTTGTAAATATAATAGCTCTATAAGTAATATGATTTCTTACGGTCATTGGACACCTAGCTCTTTATTACGTTAATAAGCACTTGTGTAGTTATAGATTATGCTGCGTATTAATATGCTTAGTAACTGGATCTATTGCTTTGACTTTACGATTGCGATTAGCCTGCTGAATCTCACCGGTGTCTCTGGGAAAAGCTTCTTTTTGATCTCTCCAGTCACCTCATTTCCATTTATTGCTTTGAATAATATTTTATGAATAGATTGCCCCGTGACTTTGACCACGCTGTTTTTGCCATACTTCTTGTTTTCGTTGCCTTTTCTAGATGCTGAATTTCGGGATTTTTTTTTAGTACACCCCTAGTACCCTTACACATTAAAAAGAACACTCGTTAGATCTGTTTGGCTGTGCGTTGATGTTCAATCAGTTAGTCAGTCCGTCAGTAACTTACGATTTTATATAGGTATAATAATTTATTCACTAAACTATTAATTATCCGTATTTATATGATCATTCGAATAATTAATAATATAGATTTTTACAATATTTATCTACATTTTACATCCACTTTTACTTAGAAATTTGTTAATGCACGACCGAGCTGATGACTGACTGTCAAGATCTATTACAAGGAAGTAGAGTTCAAATTCCAATAACAAACCTTTGATCATTCAAAGAATGCAATGCCTCTGTATTTGATCCTCAGTATCTGTATTCGATTTTGACTCTTTAGCTATAGGAATTAGGTCGAATTTTCAATGTATGGTCGCAAATTTAGGGGATTTTAATGGTATGCAGTAGAAACTTATCAATTTCTATTGTGTTTGAATAAATGTGTTGGAATTCGGAAGGAATTGCAATGGAGTACATTTTGTTTAAGCTGTAGGAAGTGTTTTTTAAACATTTACGTATATTTTGGCTTTATTATGGTCAACAAATGATTGAGTTATGATTTTTACTTCCGATAAGAACTTACAAGTAACCTACTGGTAAGTTAGTATGAGTTAGTGGCCAACTCTGGTGAAAGAGTTAAAAGGCCGCCTGAAGGGGTCTAAAGATCTAACAAATTTCAAAAAAAAATTTTTTTCTTCTATCACTCAAAATTTTTTTTTAAACAGCCAACCAGCTGACAAGTTAAAGAGTGTATAGAATCTTGTTCTGGCACGTGCCAGACTAAATGCCGTTAGGTATAAAGGTGTATGCACACAAGCACCGACATTCTTCTAATAGCGTCAAATACAACCAGTGTATCATCTAAGTAATGTGAAAAGCAGCCTTATAAAGTAAATCGAAGACCAATCAGGTTCTATAAGAAAATTGTAGCCATAGTTGGTAAAACTGGTGGAATCGAAAAAAACTTCTTCCTGCAATTTGTAAACATAGCTAACAAAGGAACACGTCCACTAAACTAAAACAACTTTTTGGCGGAATCGGAGAATATGAGATAACCAATTTTTTAAGTCTAGGAGCTACAAATTCAGCAGTCCTGTATAAAAAAAATATGTGGTTCTCGTTTTTAAAACTATTATTTTATTATTTATTTTGGTTTTGTTTTAATTAAACTCTTTGCAGCCCGCTGTTAGCACTATAATGAGTAACATACCATCTCTATCTGAAAACAGATTTTTTGAAAAGTAGTAAAAATTCATTTACTCGTATAGCTTGTACGACGTTTCCAAAACTCTTTTGACTATCAAATTACCGTCAAAATATTTTTAGCCGCGTCGCTCGTTGCGGTTGTTGCGGTTGTCAAAGAAAGCACATAATCACGTACTGACGTGATAGACGTAGCCCTTTACCTTACCATAGCTGATAGATTAGATAATTACGCAAACTCTTTACATTGACCTACAGTTTTTAGTTATGTAATTATGTATACGGATGTTGCGTAAATGTTAAGGCAGATAATCACCCCGGCGACAGCTATATGTCGCCTCAACTCGTGTATTCTTCTTGTACCCTTCGTCCCTTCCCTTTGTAGCGTCCAATGGATTTTTTTATTTAACTTACTAGAAAGTTAAATCGAGCGGTTCAGTATGTCGTAGATTTGAAACTAAAAAAATTTAAATTTGAAATAATTTAAAAATTATGAGAATTTGGCTATTTACCGGAACGTGGCATAACAATTTGTAGCTAAATAGTGTGTACTTTTTATCAGTTTTATATTTAATGCATGTTAGTCTGTACGGTTTATGCCTCTAATGGGCTTTATAGGCCGTAGAAAAAGTACTACTTATCTATTGCCTTTAATAGAAAAATATTATATTATTTATTATAAATAATGACGAAACAATCAGTAAATAGCTGTTCATATACTTATTTTAAAACGGTTTTTGGTTTATTTTTTGTAAACCGTTGTTAGATTGCTCATACTAGCTCGGCAGTCATGACCATCTCGACGAGCGGTTCCTCAGCCGTAGTCCTTTTTAGCACGTTAATGTTTGGTCGTTTGGGCGAGGCGGCGGCGAGGTGAAGTAGATTCCATTTGTCTGCGTCAACCTGCAACGGATGTAACTAACGGTGATTTTGAGATGAAGCTGACTTGTTTTTTTGTTATTTTTAACTGTACCTAACTATTTTTCTAAAATGGGATTGTGAAATGGTATTACCAGCCATACCTGGTTCTGCCGCCGGCGTATGGTAGCCGGTGAAATTACAGGCACATTTTGTTTGTAATGGCTATACTCAAAAATTACTAAACCGTTTTTGAAAATTCTTTTACTTACCGTATATTATAAAGCTACTTATCAGCAATTTATTAACATAAACAGCAATAATAGTATATTTTCTAAAAAATTAGGGATCCTTATGAAAATTAAAATCATGTAACCCAAGGTAAATCAAATAAAATTAAATGAAAACTTAAATGAAATGAAATAAATTTATTTGTATATCCTTAATATGTTTCACGATTCAATTCAAACTTTAGCTTACTATACACTATCTGTTATTGCCCGTACGAAGCCGGGGCGGATCGCTAATGTATAGGTAGGTAGGTATAAATACCTACAGTTGACAACCACTTGACCTCAAGCAACCCGACCGACAAAGAAAGCAGTTATGCGTTTAACACTAGCATCTTGAACTTTCGAGTGGTCGTGGAGTGTTCCGTCGTAAATATTATATTGGCCGTTGACACGAATCGCGTATTAGCTTGGAGTTCCGTAGAACGGGCTATAAAACGGTAAGACTTCGATGGTTAAGTGAAAGAAAGAAAGAAAACTATTTATTCATCATCATCATCATCATGACAGCCTTCTAATGTTCCCACTGTTGGGACACTGGCCTACTCTCAGGCGAGAGTGATTAGGTCTTAATCCACCACGCGGACCCAATGCGGATTGGTGGATGGCACATGTCTTTCGAATTTTTAGTTCTTGGACATGCCGGTTTCCTCACGATGTTTTCCTTCACCGTATGAGAGCACTGGCATTGCGCACATAAATTTTTCGAACAGATTGGAAGGCGGGGTCACTACCACTAGACCACCGGTGCTCTACAACTACAACTATTTATTCAACCACCTCAAATTAACAGAAAATAAGAAACAATTATGGATACCAAATTCCTACATATAGCTACTATTTATCCTATCATACAAAAAACTAAACAAATAATATACAGTTACATTAAAAATAAATAATATCTAAGTATACTAGAATATAATCTCGTTCGTTCGTGTGAGTCAGTGGTCAACACTGGTGACAGAGTTTCTAGGCTGCCCGAAGGCCTCTGTCATGGCCTAACAACTTTGATAATGCCGGGACCAACTGCTTAACGTGCCCTCCGAAGCACGGGAGCGCTCAGTTGAAATTGCCACTGGCGGTCACCCATCCAAATGATGACCCCGCAGAACAGTATATAAGTGAAAATAAGTGGCCGGTTGAGGGGAGGTTGCGGGTTCGATACCCATGCTTCTGTGGAACAAACGCCTGCATAACGTATGTGACTGAGTGTGTTATTATGTTAAAATTAGTGGGGATAGGATAGGTACTTCGAACCAACCCTCCCCTTAATACTCTGACAATTGAGCTATTGAGTCGTGCGCATCTGCTCTGACTGGCCCCACACCTGACCATCAAGTCACAAGCTTTCAACTCCACTGCACAGTTATTTGTTATTCTCCTTAGCCCAGCAATTTCACTTGCTACAGTGCCCTTCAAAGCTAAACACAGTTTAGCTTGCACACTACTGCTTGGAGGAAGAATATCTGGCACTGCGGTGCTACCCACCAAGACGGACTCTTGCCGTAGACTATCAGGGAGTGTTCAAAAAATGGTAACATTAGAAGACATGTGGTAGCGACCCTTTTGATCTAAGGTCGTGGGTTCGAAACTGGTCGTGCAATGGGTATTTCCAATCAAAATGTGTGCGCAACGCCAGTGCTCTTAAACGGTGAAGGATAAAATCGTGAAACCTATCCATGAATAAAATTATTTACTATAAGTAAGTAAGTAAGATCGTATGAGTCAGTGGCCAAGTTTGACAGAGATTTTAGGTCACTCGAAGGCCTCTGTCATGGCCTAACAACTATGAAAAAGCCGGGATCGACTGCTTAACGTGCCCTCCGAAGCACGGGACGCTAATTTATAGTAAATGGTGCATTCGATTTGAACTACCTTTTCTCATATTATAATATGAAAGTAGTTCAGTGAAGAGTAGTAGAGTTCTTTGTGATAGAGCTCGTCCGGGGAAGGACTACCAACATACCTATTTCTGCCGCCAAGCAGCAATGCTCGTATTGCTGTGTTGCATGCGTGCATAGGCTGCGGTAACCGCTTACCATCGAGTGGGCCGTACGCTTAGTTGCTACTTTAGTGGTACCTATTAAAAAAAAAGTAACACAATAGTATGAACAGTGGGATCATTAGAAGAGTGATGAAGATGATTACTTACTTGACGACCAATGTGGCGCGGTGGGCGAAGGTCCGCCTGCGACGCGGAGGTTGCGGGTTCGATTCCCGCCTTGGGACAAATGTTTGTAGGATCTGCAAATATTTGTTCCGGGTGTTCTGGGTGTTTTCTATGTATAATAAAAAATATCTATCTATATCTAATATGTATTGTATTGTATTAAATATATATCAATCATCTATAGTACCAATAATACAGCTCTGTTTAACAGCAGCTTATCTTGGGCTTGATGATGCTGTGTGGATTGTCCAGCATTATTATTATTATTATTATTATACTAATGATAATGATTACTATAACGTTATTATTGTACGGAGCCCTATAAAAAGTATCAGTAACTCAACATTGTCTTTAGATAGGTACAAACACAGTGTATTAGGTCACACTAGGACATTCAAGGCATTAGTATGATTAATGATCCTTCTTTCTGTTACTAAGTGTATGAGTCAGTGGCCAACTCTGGAAGAAAATAGGCCGCCTGACCCTCCGTCATGGCCTTTTAAAAAGACGGGACCGACAACTTAACGTGCCCTCTGAAGCACGGAAAACCATAAAAGTATTGCCACTGGCAGTCTCCCATTCAAATACATCCGACATTTCAAAGGCCATGTCGGAAGTATTTGGACCGACAGCTTAACGTGCCCTCTGAAGCACGGAAAAGCACAAATGAAATTGCCACGCGGCAGTCTTCCATTAGTGACTACGCGTATCAGTGCCCCATTCAAACGAGGACCTTACCTTACCTTTATATAAAATATATATAATAATAAATAAATGCTACACAAATCCACACAGCATCATCTAGCTCCAAGCTAAGCAGAGCTTGTGTTATGGATACCAGATGATATACCTAATATAATACAATACATAGATATATATTTTTATTATACGTAAAAAATACCCCAGAACACCCGGAACAAATATTTTCAGATCGTACAAACATTCGGAAATCGAACCGCGCCACATCGGTCGTCAACTTCTTAACTATGTCACTTCACTTCTTTTTTTATGGCGTCTGCTTCTTCTTCTTCTTTTGTTTTATGGCCTCTGTGGCTAGTTTGCCACAATTTTGCCAGTGTCAAGTGTATTAGTTTGATTGTCGCTTAGCAACGTAAACAAACGAAATTTGGAAAGAAACGACGACTTTTCTTTCAAAATTCTTGGCTTGGCTTAGTTGTCACAATTCTGCTAGTCATTATTATGTCAGTACACCGTCTTCTTCTTCTTCTTTTAAGGACTCTGTGGCTTATTTGCCAGAATGTTGCCAGTGTCAAGTGTATTAGATTAATTGTCGCTTAGTAACGTAAACAAACGAAATTTGGTAAGAAACGATGACTTTTCTTTCAAAATTCCCTTGGAAAGTCTTTGACTAAATTACCAACCAACATTACCCTTCCATTTCAATTACTTACACTTGTGCTAAGTAAACAGGTTAAATTGGATAAACTGCCACCAAATTTACGCAATAAAACTTAAAATAACACGAGAAAAATAATTAAAATGGGAGTACCCATGTCGTTTTGACAAGATAGCCAAAGACAATCCAGTACACCGTCAGTTACACCAGTAATTTTACCCAGAATTTATGACACACATCAGACAATCCAGTGTCATGACAAATTCTATTTAATATTCAACGTGGCATCTCAAAGTATAATGGGTTCTATCGCCAAAATCTTTACACATGTTCACTGAGGACTTGTTTCTATAATTCCTTGAATACCCCATGTGGATGGTGTCATAGCTTCATGGAAAACCATATGTCATGGAAGGAGTATGTAACCTGTGAGCATCATATCAGCCGATAGACGTCCTCCGCTGGACATGGACCTAAACCATCCACAGAACTCCTGCGACCGCTTTAATATCATCGGCAACGAGTGGGGCCTACACTTCGTTTTCCAGTTCGTGGTCGCCATTGGAGAACCTTTATTCCCCAGCGGTTATCGGTTCTGTGAGCTATATGGCCTGCCCATTGCCACTTCAACTTACTAAGAGCTATGTCAGTCATATATGTTATTGAAGGAGTATGTAAAAATCTGTCATCATCATCATATTAGCCAATCGACGTCCACAGCTGGATATAGGCCTGCAAAGAGTACTATGACGACTGATCGAGCCTTCACCATCTACAGACTTCCTTCAACAAGCACGAATAATTTTTTTCTATAAGTTTTATTTACTTTCGTACCCATTCTTCTAAGCATTAATTTTATTAGTCTGATGGGAGAAATAAAAACCAAAGTAAAAAAAAATATATTATAAAATCACAAGGATCACATTGGTGAATTTACATCAGTTCCGACGAGCCCATGATTTGGCAACGACGCCGACTGGGATCCTATCGCTTCTTAGGTATGATACATGCTATTGTTATAGATGCCAAATAGAATTGGGTTGGAGCATAATTCAAGCCTTTTTGTCATTATGATCAGTTATTTTATTTCAGTTTTTGTTTGATAAAGTTTTTTTTGCAACAAAACCCGGAAGAAATTAACAGGAAAACGATTTTCAAACTGTGCATAAAGCCAATTACTGGACCTAATTCACAGTTTCTAATAACGCGTAAAGCTCAATTTAAAGTCGTAAAAACATTCACACCGCACTAATGAATTAAAGGCTTCGTTCATGAGTGAGTACAGAGTCGAGATGCCGTTTGTCAGGGGCCCCAGCTAAGACGGGCCCCCCAGGCCTGAGACTACTCTAGACACAGACGAAAGATAATAGTGACAAATATGACAATATTTTTATGTTTATTGTGTGGCGCAAAATAAATATTTATCTATTCTATTCTATTCTAAATATAGTAGTTTAACTTATGTCGGTGACAACGAAGATAAAGCTCAACCACGAAAACTTTCATGAATATTTTTTTTTACGACACGCTTTTGTAAAGAAAAGTCGACCCTCTGGCTTGCGGGGCTTCCCGCACCAGCAAGACGGTTGTTAGGAGCCCCCGCGCAGACTAGGTTTAACTCTTGCTCTTGCGACCAAATGTAAACTAGATCAGATAGATCCTTAACATAATTAGGGAAAATTAAATAAAAAAAAATTAAAATGGTTGAATCAGAGCAGGCCATCCCTGTTCGCTGAAACTGGTTTTTGGAAATGTTTGTACGGGGTTAACTGTTAATCGAGTCAACTTATATAAACGTGTTTGACATTTGACCGGGAGCCCCAGTCCCGGGCCCCATGAAGTCACCAGGGCCCTTTCTGCCCAGTCCGACCCTGAGTGAGTGAATGGAAATACCGCTCAACTGGTGCGTATCATAGCTTTATTGCGATTGTGATTGTTCGTTGAATTGTTTATTGTTTCGTGGAATTTGAAAAGGAAACTAAACTTTTTTTAATGAAAATTTGATTGTGCTCAATTTGAATTCCAGTGCTCAAACGGTGAAGGAAAACATCAGGATTTTTTTATTTTTATGTCAGCAAGTGACAAGACAATCAAGGCGCCCACTTGATCTTAAGCACCACGCCTGACTATTACAGATGCAGTGCCACCCGAAACTTAAAGTTTTTAAGTGTTTGCGTGGCACTACACTGCGCTTATCACCCCGAGACCTGTTAAGTCTCTTTCGCCCAGTAATTTCACTTGCTACAGTGCCCTTCAAACCTAAACACAGTGCAGCTTGCACACTACTGTTTGGAGGTAGAATATCTGACACTGCGGTGGTACCCACCAAGACGGACTCTTGCCTAAGAGCCCTACCACCTGGTGAAATTAAAATGATTGATAAAATTAAAAACTTTAGTTGTTGTACCACCAATCCGCGTGGTGGATTAAGACCCAATCACTCTCGCCCGAGAGTAGGCCGGTGTCTCAGCTGTGGGAACATTAGAAGGCTGTCATGGTGATGAATTGTTGCGGCCATATGGCCATATGGCCGATAACTAAAAATCTAAGAAGTCATGTGCCATCCACCAATCTGCATTGCTTTCGCGAAGTGGATGGGATGACGCAATCACTCTCACTCTAGATAGGCATAGCATTAGTGAGAGACTCGTGTCGCAGCTAACTGCTGCTACTACTACTCGTAGGCTACACTGAAAACCAGCGCAAACATTATGTCTGCAGCACATGCTGAGTGGCTGCCTTTTTTTCGTCACAATAGTTAAGTTTAAATTTGTATTGTTATTTTTATTTTTATGTTAATTGTGTGGCGTTAAATAAATATTTTTATATATCTATTTCATTAAAAAAAATATTGCTAGTGCGCAAATCAGTGCTAAGTGAAAGAAAGTGAAGTGAAGAACAGTAAAGAAAAACATTTTTTTTTTTTTTTTTATACTACTAAAGTGGTAACCAAGCGTACGGCCCACTTGATGGTCAGCGGTTACCGTAGCCTATGTACGCATGCAACATCATAGATATCACTTGCGTGTTACCACCCTGAGACGTTAGATGGTAAGTCTCATGTGCCTGTAATTTCACCGGAAACCATACCCTTCGAACCGGAACACAGCAATGCGAGCATTACTGCTTGGCGGCAGAAATAGGTATGGTGGTAGTTCTTCCCCGGACGAGCTCTATCACAAAGAACTCTACTACTCTTCATCTACTAAACATCGCGAGAAAGCCGGCACATCTAAAAACTAACAAACTAAAGACATTGAGTAGTTATTTATATACTAATATGAGTAGAAGAGTTCTTTGTGATAGAGTTCGTCCGGGGAAGGACTACCACCATACCTATTTCTGCCGGCAAGCAGTAATGCTCGCATTGCTGTGTTCCGGTTCGAAGGGTATGGTTTCCGATGAAATTACAGGCACATGAGACTTTCCATCTAACGTCTGAGGGTGGTAACACGCAAGTGATATCTATAAAATAAAACACCTTGGTTGGTTGTCACAGACAAGAAGAAGGTTTATTGCCAAGTGTTGCCACACCAGTGTTGCAGTATTAATATTTTGTTACACACTAAACTTTAACACGTCCGCTTAACAAAATCATAAGTACATACTAGCAACTAGCAAGACTTTACTACTAACCACACTCTATATTAAATATATATATATCTATAGCTAACTTACAGGTAAAATGCCAAGCTTTTTCATGAAGTAATAATGTTTGACTGACCCTAGACTTTTAGTCAACATATCTGCTGGCATTTCAGTTGTTTCTAAATAAGCTATCTTAATATTGTTATTGCTAATAGCCTCTCTCACAAAATGATATCGTATATCTATGTGTTTAGATCTACGATGGAAAACTGGATTCATAATCAGTTTTTGAGCACTTTGACTATCGTTATACAAAACAATTGGTTCTGATTTTCCTATAATTTCACATAATATTCTTTTTAAATAAATTGCTTCTTTACTTGCTTCTGACATTGAAATATACTCAGCTTCTGTGCTGGATAATGCAACATTTCTTTGTTTCCTACATTCAAAAGAAACTACTGTATTTGACAATTTAAAACAATATCCTGTGTATGATTTTCTATCTATGGAGTTAGAACCCCAGTCTGCATCTACAAAACCTTCAATAGAAGAGTTATCCTTACAGAATACAAGACCATAATTTTTTGTATTCTTTAAATATTTGAGTATCCTTTTTGCATGTTTCCAGTGTGTCTCATCATATGAGTTATTAAATTGACTAAGAAACCCTACACTGTATGCAATATCTGGCCTAGTCAATACCGCCAGGTACATCAAACTACCTATAAGCTGTTGATACGGATAGCTATCACAAACATTCTGAGATTTCTCTAATTTTAAGTTTGTCTCCATAGGAGTTTCAGCAGTTTTACATAGTGACATGTTAAATCTTTTCAGCAAATTATCTACATATTGTTCCTGATCAATAGTTATTTTGTTATGATTTATTTTTACTCTCATGCCCAAACATTGCTTTACTTCACCTAAATTCTTTATCTTGAACTTAGTATTCAAATCTTTAACTAATTGACCTGTAGCAATTTTACAATTAGAAAAAACAAAGAAATCATCTACAAATAATGCTATGATAATTTTAACATTTGCTTCAAACTTAATAAATAAACATGGTTCATACTTAGATTTTATATAACCTAAATTCACTAAATGATCATTCACTCTTTGATATCAGGCCCTAGAGGACTGTTTTAACCCATAAATGGCACGCTTTAATTTTAATACTTTGTCATCATCACTTTTACATTCATAAGTGGCAGGTTTTTTCATATAAACTGATTCATTTAAAAAACCATTCAAAAAGGCAGTGGTGACATCAAGGTGACTTATTTCTAAATCTAGTTTTACTGCTAATGCAAACAATAGTCTCAATGTTGAATATCTGAGCACAGGAGAAAAGGTTTCATGAAAGTCAACACCGGCTTTCTGTGTGAAGCCCTTTGCTACTAATCTAGCCCGATACCGCACATTATTTGAACTGTCATATTTCTTTTTAAACACCCACCTGCACTGAACCACTGTACTGTCTTGAGGATAGTCAACTAGTTCCCACGCATCATTTTCTTCAAATGAGTCCAACTCCTCTTTCATGCTTGCTCGCCAGAAATGGCTCTCAGGTCCATTTAAAGCTTCTTTAAGCGTTATATCTCCACCGTTGGTTTCTTGACATTCTGCAAGACATAAATGATTGTAGCCAAACCTTTCAGGTTGTTTTCGTGTTCGCTTTTGTGGTGTTTCTTGTTGGGGTAAATCAACTAGTGTGATATCTGATATAGTGTCACAAAAACTATCATCTGAGTTACTTACCGAAGAAGCTTCAGACATAACATAAGTATTATCTTGTATTTTCTCTTCTTCTGCATCAGAACTTTCATCTGGACTGAGTACGTCCGCTGAAACCTTGCATTCAACTGGTATGTCTACTGTTCTTTCTGACGGAGCCTCCATGACAACTATATCTCTACTAGTAGTTACAGAGTTATTTTCTGGATTGTAAACCCTATAACCCTTCACAGTCTCAGAGTAGCCAACAAGAATCAATTTTTTCGCTTTCTTGTCCCACTTTTGACGTTTTTCTTTAGGAATGTGCACCATAACTGTACTTCCAAAAATACGTAGATGGCTCAAATCTGGCTTCTGGCCTGTCCATACTTCAAATGGTGTCTTGTTGTCTAGACCCGTAACAACAGATCTATTTCTCAAGTAAACTGCAGTATTGACTGCCTCAGCCCAAAATTTCTTATTTAGGCTGGCATCAAAAATTAAACATCTGGCCTTTTCTACTACTGACCTGTTCATTCTTTCACATAAGCCGTTTTGTTCTGGCGTGTATGCATTTGTCTTTTGATGTATTTGGCCCTGCTTCTTGAGAAACTCTTCAAATTCTTGACTACAGAACTCACCTCCGTTATCTGTCCTTAGAATTTTTATTTTTCTGGCTTTCTGTTTTTCAACCATGTACTGAAACTCTTTATAAAACTTGAACACTTCATTCTTATACTTCATGAAATAAACAAATGCCATTTTGCTGTAATCATCCACAAACAAAACATAATATCTGGTTCCTCCAAAAGAAAGATTTTCCATTGGACCACACACATCTGCATGAATCACCTCCAACACACCTTCTGTTTTTGTTGTACTCTGCTGAAAAGCTAGTCTGGCTTGCTTGCCTTCACAACAAACACTGCATGTTGATTTATTCATGTTTGCTTTTTCTGGGTATGAAATTCCACTTACAGCTCCATTTTTCATGATATTCAAGCTCCTACTGTTGATATGTCCCAACCGTCGATGCCAAGTCTCACTCGATGCTATTGCCGTTGCTGCTATAGACTGTTCTGTATTCACTGTGTATAATCTGTATACACCATCAATCAGTTCTGCTTGTCCTACGAGTTCATTCTGTTTATTGTAGATATAACAAGCTTTTTCTTTGAAAATAACTCTGTTGCCATTCTCAATCAACTGGCTCACGGATAGCAAGTTTGTGGTTAGATTGGGTATACACAATACATCTGAAACTGTGATGTCATACTCCACATTGTTTGCAACTGTAACAATGTTTACATCACCAGAACACAGCACTGGAACACTCGTCTGGTTTGCGATTACGATTTCTTTCGTTTCTTGTTGATGGCGCGGATTCACGATGTAATCTTGTTTCGCCGTCATGTGTTTGCTTGCCCCACTGTCAATATACCAACTGTGGTGGTTGAATTTTCCACTCAAAAAAATAGCACTGAAAGCATTTGATTGTTTTCTTTTGCTAGATTCAGCACTAGGACACTGATTTTTATAATGCCCGGTTTGCTTGCATCTGTAGCATTTTACAGTTTTGACAGGCTTTTCGGAATCTGAAGATTTTCCATTGCCTTTTGGATTAGCATTTTTATGACGTTGATTACCTTTTGCGTAAAACGCATTTTCCAATTCTGTACCATTTTTTTCTGTACTCCACGTCATATCCATCAACTTTGATTTTATTACGTCGGCGCTTACTTCTATCCCAGAATGTTCTATCGCCATTATCATTGGTGCGAACTTTTCAGTTAATCCTGCTAACATTAATGCTCCAATCCATTCGTCAGATATCTTGAATCCTGTACCTTGTAGCCGCTGCCCTGTTTCCACAATCTGGGTTACATACTGGGTCATAGATTCACAATTTTCAAGTCGAATATTGATGAGACTTCGTAACAAACTGATTTTTCTCGTACAACCGGAGTCATCGAATAATTTCTTTAACGTATCCCACAGTTCATACGTCGTCTCTGCGTTTTTTATGTGGACGTAAAGCGATGGATCTATAGTAAGAATTAGTTTCGCTTTAGCCTTAGCGTCTTCAGTCTTTTCAGCTGTGGTAGATGTTCCCGACAACTTTTTTTCAATGGCGTCCGCCATTCCTTCGAGGACTAAAATATTTTTCGACGCAAAACACCAATCTTCATAATTTTCACGACCTTTTAATTTTGGAACGTTCGCAATATAGTTCGACGTCATTTTTTATCAATCATTTTACTCGCAAATTACTAGACAATTTATTATTTGGCGTCATGGGCCGCATAACCTATAAAATAAAACACCTTGGTTGGTTGTCACAGACAAGAAGAAGGTTTATTGCCAAGTGTTGCCACACCAGTGTTGCAGTATTAATATTTTGTTACACACTAAACTTTAACAATATCTATGGTGTTGGTACATAGGCTACGGTAACCGCTTACCATCAAGTGGTTGCCACATTAGTGGTATAAAATAATACAATCACTCGCTCTCGGGAACATTAGAATTGAGATGATAATACTCGTACATCGCTGTTTTCTTGGAAAATGGGTTTCATGTATTAGTCATTTTCTTACAATTGTTATCAAGATTACTAATTAGGGAGTAATTCTGGTGTAATGAGTTCTGAGTTTTGTCTTTTGAAGTTTCGGGACAATAGAGATGGTGGGCGATTAACTTTATTTTTGTTATAACAATAAAAATGTTGTTTTGGTATTTTGGTAATAGGTTTTTGGTGTTTTTTTTTTTACAACTGAAGTGGCAACCAAGCGTACGGCCCACAAGATGGTAAGCGGTTACCGCAGCCTATGGACGCTCGCAATACCAGAGGTATCACTCGCGGATTGCCACCTTGAGGCTAAGATCGAAAGCCTCATGTGCCAGTAATTTCACCGGAAAGCATACCCTTCACACCGGAACACAGCAATGCGAGCATTACTGCTTGGCGGCAGAAATAGGTATGGCGGTAGTCCTTCCCCGGACGAGCTCTATCACAGAGAACTTTACTACTCTGGTGTATTGTTCTTGTCTTTGGTTTTGGTCAAGCGTGGCTCTTAACATGAGGCGAACACCGCTAAAATTAACTGATTCGATTGATTGATTTTATTTTCTTTTATTTATTTAACAAACAGTAACATTACCTGAACATTTTATTAGGAAACAGTAAACAATATATTATGTATAAGGTAACCTATGTTATCCGCATATTATTCAACAGTGTTAGATGTAATAATAAATAATAATAAATAAATAAATAATGCTGCACAATCCACTCAGCATCATCTAGCCCCAAGGTAAGCTGCTGTTAAACAGAGCTGTGTTATGGGTACTAGATGACTGATATATATTTAATACAATGCAATACATAGATAGATATACATATATTTTATTATATATAGAAAATACCCAGAACACCCGTAACAAATATTTGTAGATCGTACAAACATTTGTCCCGAGGCGGGAATCGACCCCGCAACCTCTGCGTCGCAGGCGGACCTGCGCCCGCTACGCTACATCGGTCGTCATATAATGATGGTAACATGTGGGTGGATATCTGCCTTAAAATTGGAAATACCAATTCAAGACGCTAATGTAATACATAATAGAGTCGTCTTACTTCCAAGTGATTCATTTAGTGATTTATTAGAGAAAGACTTCAAAGTGATTCACTTATTAGTGAATTTGTCATACGGAAGCTGGGTTTTTACAGGAGTACGTTTATTCCAATGTGACCAGATAATTCTTATCTTACTACTGTTACACCCAATCACTCTCGCTTGAGAGTAGGCCAGTGTCCCGGCCAGGAACATTAAAAGGCTGTCATGATGATTTTTTTATACCATTAAAGTGGTGACCAAGCATACGGCCCACTGGATGGTAAGCGGTTACCGTAGCCTATGTACGCATGCAACATCTTAGATATTACTTGCGTGTTACCATAATGAGACGTTAGATGGAAAGTCTCATGAGTCAGTAATTTCACCGGAAACCATACTCATAAGAGTAGTAGAGTTCTCTGTGATAGAGCTCGTCCGGGGAAGGACTACCACCATACCTATTTCTGCCGCCAAGCAGTATTGCTCGCATTGCTGTGTTCCGGTTTGAAGGGTATGGTTTCCGGTGTAATTACTGGCTCATGAGACTTTCGACCTTAGCCTCAAGGTGGCATCCCGCGAGTGATACATCTGGTATTGCAAGCGTCCATAGGCTGCGGTAACCGCTTACCATCTTGTGGGCCGTACGCTTGGTTGCCACTTCAGCTGTATTAAAAAAAAAAAAAATACCCTTCAAACCGGAACTCGGCAATGCGAGCATTACTGCTTGGCGGCAGAAATAGGTATGGTGATAATCCTTCCCCGCACGAGCTCTATCACAAAGAACTCTACTACTCTTAAATGATGACACACCAGTTAAACTGGTAAAAAGATGTGAAACTTTATTTTAGTGTGACATCTTCTGTAACTACCATATTTTTATGCGAATAAATAAATGAAATGAAATGATGGTGTAGATTCAGGCGTTACTTTGCGGAAATCCATTACAAGATAAAAAACAGACACGTCAACACGATTTTTCGTCGTTATATCTGCCGGAGAACAAGTCGATGGTCCTGAAGATGTCCCGTGGAGGGATGAAACACGTGTCGATATTTTTCTTTTGAGGTTAACTGTGGTAACTGTGTGACCTCATTAGTTAAAAGGTTAAGCGGAATAGTACTAGAGATTTTTCTATTTTTGTTTTTATAGTGTTAACCATCACACTAGGGGAACACTAAAGATTATAATATCCCAAAAATTATTTTGCCTCAAGCGGGATTTGAACCCGCAACCACCGCTTGATACGCGGGCGCTCTACCAATTGAGCTATCGAGACATATCTCGCTTGGACGAAATAATCATTGGGATGTCTTCGGCTCGAAGCGCCGATAGCTCCACCTACAGGGGAAACGTTGCAGTTATCCAAGCCTGTTCAATGACTAAAGTTAATTTAGTTCATTGACGAGAGGTATCGCATTGCTTATTCAATTGGCTATTTTTGTTTTTATAGTGTTAACCATCACACTAGGGGTTCAAATCCTGCTTGAGGCAAAATAATTTTTGGGATATTATAATCTTTAGAGATTTTTCGTCGGTTTTTTATCTATATTTTTTATATATATATGATGGTGATGATGACTCTAGCCCATATTAAATAAATAAATAATAAATAAATAATGCTGGACAATCCACACAGCATCATCTAGCTAGCCCAAGGTAAGACAGAGCTGTATTATGGGTACTAGATGACTGATATATATTTATTACAATACAATACATAGATAGATATTTTTTATTATACATAGAAAACACCCAGAACACCCAGAACAAATATTTGCAGATCCTACAAACATTTGTCCCAAGGCGGGAATCGAACCCGCAACCTCCGCGTCGCAGGCGGACCTTCGTCGATATTGTCCTAAAACTGGGCATAAGTCTATCCCCAAAGATTTCCACTCTTCTCTATCTTTTTCACACCATCTCCTATCGAAAGTGTCCCGTCCAAAATAAAATGCAAATGTAAATCTCTCAGGTCATAAATACAAAAACTAAAATCATATAAACTAATGGCAAAAATGTGCGTCGGCCGGGAATCGAACCCGGATCAACTGCTTGGAAGGCAACTATGCTGACCATTACACCACCGACGCAGCTGAACGGTAGCGTGAAAATAATTTACATAAAATATCAAACTACGCGGCATCAATGCTACGGAATGGGCGCTTTGGAACTGGTGTAAATTTTCTATTAAACTTCAATTTTTATGTTAGTATTCAGCTAAAAACAATTTTATCAAAATTGTATTGTTTCATTTTGTAAGTCAAAAGTTTTGGCTAATTTTAAACCCTCTTTCAAGACAGGTGTTGCACAAATAATATAATATTTTTACTGTCACATTGTCAACCTTATTCTAATAACTTTAAAGTTCTCGATACACCCAACAGAGTATATCAATTCAAATCAATGATATTACAACCTTCGTAGAAGGAGATAAGGTAGATATTTGAAATATTTTTTAGAAACCAGTGGTTCCGTATCGCTGGTTCGCGTGAGAATAGGGTTCCTTATGCAATTTAAGAACGGATGTAAGGTATTTTCTTTAAGACATTTTTGTATGTTTATGCGTGCGATCTTACATGCACCGATGATTTTGATAATTATAAGCACAACATTCACACACTGGTGCACTGCTGGTCTAGCGGTAGTGACCCCGCCCTTCGATCCTACGGTCATGGGTTCGAAAGCAGCACCAACGATTTGCAAGTTGTCTAAATCAAAAATTATTTATTCAGTAGAATCACAAGGATAACTATGAAACGTCTTACAAGCTAGGAAAATTTACACCAGTTCCAATGCGCCCATGCCGTAAAAGAACTGGCAACAACACCGGCTGGGTTACTATCGCTTTTTTGGCATGACCCTTGCTATTGTTATGGATTCCAAGTAGAGTTGGAGCACATTCGTCCCAAGCTTTTTTATCATCTAGGTAATCGGTTGTTTTATAGTAAGAAGAGACATCGTAAAGAAAGTTCAAAAAGTAAACACAGAGTCATGTCCATGTCATTCATGTTGCTGAAATGAAAATGCAAGTGGATGTGCGGTTGACGAGCGATGTGGCGCAGCGGGCGCAGGTCCTCCTGCGACGCGGAGGTTGCGGTTTCCATTCCCGCCTCGGGTCAAATGTTTGTACGATCTACAAATATTTGTTCCGGGTGTTCTGGGTAATAAAAATTTCTATCCATGTATTGTATTGTATTAAATATATATCAGTCATCTAGTACCCATAATACAGCTCTGTTTAACAGCAGCTTACCTTGGGGCTAGATGATGCTGTGTGGATTGTCCAGCATTATTATTATTATTATTATTATTAATTAGTGTAATTGGTTCGCGCCGTTCTGATAAAAGTAAAAAATAAATTGAAATTAAATTTATTAAAAACGACAGCCCAAAGAATGTTCCTACAGCTGGGACTCCGGCCTACCTTCCAGCATTATTTATTTATTATTTATTTATTTAGGTACCAGGCTTGATAGATTCCGTAACGATAACGTACGAGGAAGCCTGGGAGTTCGTGACATCGCCGACAAGCTGCAAGAGAGTATGCTGAGATGGTATGGGCATGTCAAGAGGCGACCACCTGACTACGTTGGCAACAAGGCACTGGAACTGTCCGTTCCCGGAAGAAGATCTAGAGGGAGACCCAAGACCCAAGACGAAGATGTCGAGGATAGAGCAAAGTGGAAGAAGAATTGTAGGAAGGCTGACCCCACCACCATGTGGGATAAATAGTCAGGAAGAGAGAGAGAGAGAGAGAGACATGACATTCTTCTTCTTCTATATAAAAATGAATCGCTGTTCGTTAGGCTCGCTAAAACTCTAAAAATTTTGGTCTTAAAATGTTTGTAGAAGTCCAGGGAAGGTTTAAACGGTGAGAAATTATGGAAAAGTTGGGAAAAAAATAACGCGAGTGAAACCGCGTCGGGTCAGCTAGTTTGCACTAAAAACGATATATTTACATGATTTGTTAGTTCTAATGATTCCCGATATTTCGGCTCAAGTTACATGCACCATGAAGAACTGAGATGACATTGTGCCATCTAAAGGTCCACACAGGACCCGTGGCTAATGACCAAATAACTCTCGCTGAAGCGTGTAAGCCAGTGAAGATCAAACTTCCCCAGACGAGCTCTATCGCAGAAATATTCACCATCACTTACCATCAGGTGAGGTGGTGGTTAAAAGCTTGACTATAATCAATAAAAAAAAAAAAAAATTAACAACACAATAGCGCAAACTAACTTGTACTATTGTTTTGTTTAATAAAATAACAGCTAGTATAATATTTTAGTTACACTCAGTTTTGAGTGTAACTAAATATTCTTTGTACTTAGATATTATTCTATGAGAAAAAGTTGTCGAACACATGTTAAAAACCAATTTCTGAGGACCATCGAATAAAACAAAGGGATTTTATAGAGGGATGCAACCCTAATTGCACCCTTCTAAATTTTCTAAAGTAAGCAATTTTTAGACCTTCTTTTAAAAAAAATCATAAAACAACAGTTATTATGCTCCTTTACCATAATAAATCAAATACCTTTAAAGAACAATGGTGCTCACACACTACTGCTATAATATATATTTTTTTTTATATTATATATAATAGTACATTATGGTACTAGTGTGTAACATTGGTGATTACCGCTGAGGCGCCATTGAAACCCAAGCCGTAGGCGAGGGTCTTAAGATAGCCGAGGACGGTAATCATCAATACACACGTGTATCATACGACGTTTTTCGACACACTTGTGAATAAAATAACAAAAAAAACTCATAATAAAATAATTTAAAAAAATCTATAACTCACTAGTAAGTTATAGCTAGCTAGCTAGTTATAGTTATGGGTGTCATCCTGTGCCTAATTGCGATGACCATAGAGCCACTTTATAATGCAAGTGTGTTGAAAAACATATTTATCAAAATGTTAGAAAATATTTTCATGTTAGATAATGTTAGTAAATATTTCTAAACGAAACTTTTAGCTAACAAATTATAACAAAATAAAACATTTTGGTAACATTTCTCTAGTTTAGCGTTTCGTGCATGTTTTGGTTTTCAAATGTTGTAAACATTTTCTATCAATGTGTCCGAATGTCCGAATAACCTTATAGGTATAACAGTGTTATTCTTGTTTTTTTATTATTGTTAATATTGTTTAAATTGTGTTTTCCTCTTAAATTATTTTTTCTATCATTTTTTTGGTGTATATTTTTTGTACCGCTGGCTGTTGGAAAATCTTAATAAAAAAAAAATGCGGAAGCACTCAAAACATTGTACAATTTCAAACATTCGTTAGTAAATGTGCAGTGGTGGGAGCACCATAGAACTTTGTAATGGTCAGGCGTGGCGCTTAACACCAGGCGAAGGACTTGACCGCCTGTCTGACATAAAAGCTAAGTAGGTAGATAAGTATGTCATCAAAGTGTGTTTATGGCACACGCCCTATTCTTTATAGGTCAAGAAAAACTTATAAAGCGTTTTTTGGTTTTTATAGCATCATTTTGGACCCGTAGTGCTACATTCAAACTTACAACTAGATCGGTGCTACTGCGAAAGCTAGGCTAATGGCCCATTAAATTTTGCCCATTTGGTGTAAATGGGCTTTAAGGCTATACACCTGCTACATACCTAGTGGTAGGACTCTTCAGCAAGAGTCCATCTTGGTGGGTAGCACCGCAGTGTCACATATTCTACCTCCAAGCAATAGTGTGCAAGCTGCATTGGGTATAGGTTTGAAGGCACTGCAGCAAGTGAAATTACTGGGTGAAAGAGAATTAACTGGGTGATTAGCTCAGTAACTTACCTATGTATGACGTCACTACTGTCAAACTACTATCACGCCGTAACTTTGACGCGTTTTTGACGTGAATTTTAAAATTCAAATTAAAATCGCATTTTTTTCTACTCAACCATTAATTTCTAGAATACCTATAATGTTATTGAATGAATTAATGAATGAATAGTTTATTGTGCAAAAAATATAGGTACCTAATAACTACAATCATAAATCATATTTTTTGCATAAAGTCGATACTTCTGAACACAAGTTTTTTAAAATCAGTCAATGTTAGCGATATCGACGGCTACGCACGAATAAACGCCTTTCACAGTAGAACCCTCAACTACACATCAGGGTTCAGTTTATCTCTGCGCCTGCGGAACCCTAAACCTTATCACCCGGCGGGTCATCAAAGCTATCTTCAGAATGTCGCGATAAACTGACAATGTTAGAAGCTTTGGGACAGCATTATTTAAACTATGAACGGCTATGATAAGGGTTGATACAGACGAAGCAAAGTATACCTTAGCTTTACAAGGTGTGCTAGAAAGAGCCTATTTTTAACCGAATGGAAAGATATATAATGAGTTCAGACGTGCGACGCGATTAAGAAATGAAATAAAATGAAAGGGATATTGTTATACTTAAAACGAAGTCTCATACTCATTTTGTCCAAAAACCTAAGTTAAACTACAGATTTAACCGTTGTTAGTGGAATCAAGTCCCAGGCAACTTCAGTCTGATAAATAAATAAATAAATAAATAAATAATGCTGGACAATCCACACAGCATCTTAAGTACTCTTTTTTATGTACGGATTGAGTTAAAGAAATAAAAACACTTTTCAACACACTTGCTTATAAAGTCTATAAGGTCATCGCAATTAGGCACAGAATGACACCCATAATCAAACTATGACTTTTCATTGCTTTATCTCACTAGTGAGTTATAGATTTTTTTTTTGTTATTTTTCTACACACTTGCTTATAAAGTGGCTCTATGGTCATCGCAATTAGTCACAGATTGACACCCATAATCAAACTATGACTTTTTCCATTGCTATAACTCACTAGTGAGTTATAGTTTTTTTTTTGTTATTTTATTATGAGTTTTTTTTGTTATTTTATTAACAAGTGTGTCGTAAAACGTCGTATGATACACGTGTGTATTGATGATTACCGTCCTCGGCTATCTTAAGACCCTCGCCTACGGCGCCGGCGCCTCAGCTCAATGGCGCCTCAGCGGTAATCACCAATGTTACACACTAGTACCATAATGTACTATTATATTTTGTATGTACCTTCTAACAAGAGGCTTCAGCAAAAGAACCACCAGATAATGAAGAAGATATTCTTCTTCTTCGTTTATGGACTCTGTGTAGAAGAGTTTGATTGTCGCATGGCAACGTAAACAAACAAAATTTGGAAAGAAATGGCGGCGTTTCTTTCTAAAAACCCTAGGAAAGCCTTTGACTAAATTACAAACCAACATTACCCTTCCATTTCAATTATTTACACATGCGCTAAACAAACAAGTTATATTGGAAAACTGCCACCAAATTTACGCAATAAAACTCAAAATAACACGAGAAAAATAATTAAATTGGGAGGACCCATGTTTTTCTGACAAGGTAGCCAAAGACAATCCGAAGAAAATATATTTTCAAGAACACTGTATTCGAAATTTGCAACCAGTATCCTGACATCTTGCTTTTCCCGTCGCCCAGGTTACCCGCTCACGCATGCGTATTGCACGCCGCGCGCCGTATTCGTGCCAGATCACCATCTATCGTTCCATAACAATACAAAGTATGCAAAATTCATATGAAATAGTTGAGCCATCTAGCGACCGTTAGAAACGATCTTTAGATAGCTCAACATATATTATATTAAGTGATATTTTGAATTGTATTTGTCATTTTATTTACTACAGTGTCCTTCAAACCTAAACACGGGCTCTTTAGTCGACTGGCCCCGCTCGAACTGGCCCTTCGAGTCCAGTTGACCTAATGCATGTTTTGAATTGGTCGACTAGCCCCGCTTACAGAATTTGTTATTAGTATAGAAGAAAAGTGTTTCAACTTTTGTCGATATTATCATGGATTATATAATTAATCGTCATAGCAGTTCGTTTTAAACGCATAATATGTAGATTTCAAACAAAATAGAAGAGTACTTGATTATTGTAACAACTGTGATTATTAAGTATCTATTTTAATTTAGTATAAGTGTATAATGTTGATTTTGAATATTTCTAAGTAAGCATTATTTATTCAAAAGACTCGTTTACCAATATTTTAAATTTTACTTTATTATATATTGTTAATTTTTAATAGTTCTCAGTAAGCAGGCATATATCAAAAGGCTGATTTTTAAATATTTTAATTTTATGTTGTTAGTTAGAATACTTCTGTTAAAGCATTAATCAACCGACTGTGACTTTTAAGAACTTTAATTTTACATTGTTGTATATTGTTGATTTTGACTAGTTCTAAGTAAATCAAAATAACCCAATATACATAAGTATCATATAACCATGGTGTTTCATTTTTGTTTATCTCAAGTAAGTTTTGTACACATCTGTACACGGGTTTGGAATTAGACTATAGATTTTTTATTTAAATTAGTAATGGGCCCAGTCGACTAAAGAAAAGTAATAAATGAAATGCATTAGGTCAACTGGCCCCGTAGGGCCAGTTTTTTCCGGGGCCAGTCGACTAAAGAGCCTAAACACGGTAATGCTTGCACACTACTGCTTGAGGGCAGAAAATGTGACCAACCAAGACGGACTCTTGCCTAAGAACCCTCCACCAAAAAACAATTATAGATACCTGACACAAGACACCCTGTACAAGAATAGAAAGAATGTAAGACATAAGACTTCACTGGATTAGTGATTATCAAGCGAAAGCAGATAAATAACTTGATCCCTTAAAATGTATTTGGGATATGATTCGGGTTACTGGGGCATTAGATAACAGTTAAGTGATTTGTTTTCTGGTTTTTAGACAACGGGAATCGAAACTACGACCCTTGCGGTCATAAATAATATAACTAACAGTAATTTATTAGATTTTCCCATGACTTTATTTTGTACCTATCACAATAAATGTAACTAATAAATAATTAAAGCTCTTTTTTTTGTCAACTCGCCTGTTTTAAGGTTTTTCTTGTTAAATTCATGACGCAAAATTTAAAAGTGCCTTTAAGTGAAAGAAATGTGATTTAAGAAAACTATGTTGATTTAACAAAATTATACAGACAGACAGACACAAAGTGTTTTGATAGTGAGTTCCAAAGGCGGAACACTAAAATGCATCGATTCGGTATTTCGCAAACATTTTTTGCAAAACTTTATATCTTTGAACATAACTACACCTTTTTATGGTATTGCCTATCAACATAAACCGTGTTTAACTGTGAAAAGATATGCAATGGGCGGTCTTTTAGATGTTTATTACTTCGTTGCAGTTTTCGTTCAACTATTAAATTCAACAGATGTTTAAAATACTGTTTTAAAATGTCGTAAGCACATTTGCGAAACAAACAGAATATTGCATTTTTACATTAAGCTTGCACGTGCGCAGAGGTACTGTGCAGGTGCGTTTTATGAGCGGCACTATTGCGTTTGTATCGCGTTTTGCTACCAATCCTCGGTCCGAACGCTAAATCCAACAGTTTGTACCACTTCACAGAACAGATAATTGAAGTAAAACACAGGTAATTAAAACAATCCATGGTTCAACTGTCAGAGTTTTTTTCTGCTTTTGTCCAACAAGTACATAGGTAAGTGAACATCTGATAAGTTCAACTGGCTGTACCACGGAAAAGTAAAAAGTAAAATTGCTATGAATCCAACTGTTTTAATTTTAATTAGTAATGACCATGAGCGTTGCACTGTCATCCTTCTTCTTGTGTGAAATGCCCTTTTTAAAAACACTCAAATGTATTCGTGTACGGAGGCTATAGAAGTGCGGACTCACACAGAACGCGGGCGCGGGCCCGCGGCAATTATGCCGCGGGTGTTTTTGTTGTATTTGTAGTGACGTCAAGAATGACAAGACAACACACTGAACGCGGGCGTGGGTCGGGTGAGGATTGTCTTTGGCTATCTTGTCAAAACGACATGGGTCTTCCCATTTTAATTATTTTTCTCGTGTTATTTTAAGTTTTATTGCGTAAATTTGGTGGCAGTTTATCCAATTTAACTTGTTTACTTAACACAAGTGTAAGTAATTGAAATGGAGGGGTGATGTTGGTTGGTAATTTAGTCAAAGACGTTCCGAGAGAATTTTGAAAGAAAAGTCATCGTTTCTTTCCAAATTTCGTTTGTTTACGTTGCTAAGCGACAATCAAACTAATCACTTGACACTGGCAAAATTGTGGCAAACTAGCCACAGAGGCCATAAAAGAAAAGAAGAAGAAGTGGGTCGGGTGAAGCGCGGCAGCCGCTCCCGCGTTCAGTGTGTTGTCATCCTTGTCGTCCATTCAAATTAAAACAAAAAACACCCGCGGCGGATCTGCCGACCCGCACCCGCTCTCTGTGTGTGTTGCGCTTAAATAAAATAGCGGTATCTATAGATATCATAGATAAAATTAAATTAAAGTTATAAGACTGTCTGATGTATTTACGTCTATATCGGGAGAAAAAAAAAACGTGTTAGAGTATAGTCCTTCAAAAATATCCCTATAAATTTACATTTTACTACGCAGGTGGTCTTAATTTGCACACATAATACCTACCTCACACCTATCTTGCAATTTACATGCAAATTTAATACAATAATGCAGCCATTAAGGCGAATTAGTGATGGATGGTGAGGCCGTGTAATTTTAAAGAAAGCAAAACAGTGTTGGGATTGCCCAAATAGTATCGATAAAATTTTAATGCTACTGCAAAACTGATTTTTGGTAAATCAATTTTGTGTTTTTTTTTTAATAAAATACAAAATTAAGGTAGGTAGGTACTAGAGTGTACATAACTTCTTACAAAGTTCAGAATGTGAGCAAAAGTTATGTGATAAAAGATAGTGATAGTGTCACGAACATTCTAATTATGTTGAAGGTAATGGATATAGTAATAATTGTAGAACTAGTCTCGATACCTAGTTGAAATATTACCCCACGCGTGGTTAACACAGGGATCATTATTAAAAGTTAATCTAAATATACTTTAATTGTGTGACACGAATAATAGAAAAAAGCCTTTATTATAATTGTTCAGATGTCACTTTTTGTTTTAAAAAATGAATCTCAATAGTTTTTTTTTTCAATAGCAAAGTCATTGTGACATGAGTTAAATTCAATAAAATCAAAAGGATCACTTAAAATATCGATAAGTTTATACAATGGACATCACTAAATTAAGACGTCAATCCCCATTTTTGACACGCGAAACAAAATGTGTGGTCTTCCGTCAGACGAATCTGGCAAATTAAAATGACTTTCACGTTTAAATTTAAATAAATCCAGCTTAAATTACTTAACTATTTCAAATTAGTGACAGCACGTTAAGTTTTATGTTGATCAGCTTTTTCACTTAAACAATGCTTAAGTGTACGAAATGGGCAATAAATTTGATTTTATTAAGGTGTTTAATAACGGCGTGAAAGTTATGAGTAATGAAAATTGATATAAAATATAGGCATGTGTTTGTAAACAAATCTTTGCTAACTTTGTATTATTCACCATCATGTACTTGTTTGTTAGATTTTAGATTAAGTTATTGATGATTAGAAGTAAGAGACCCTGGGTCCGTGGGGTACCGGGGCTCACCGCGTTTTCAAAATTATTTCCGGGCGTCTGGTCGAAGCGACGCGTGATCCAAAGGCTGGTTCATATCTGGCTCAACGTATCAGCATTGCCATTCAACGTGGCAATGCAGCCAGCATGTTGGGAACGCTTCCTACTGGTAGTGATTTGGATCAGTTGAGCTATATATAGGTCGTTTGTAACGGTCTTTAGATGGCTCAACTGTTTCATATGTATTTTGTATATTTTGTAATGTAATATAATTATGTACATATTAAATTAATTATTTTACAGTTAAAATATACTTATTTAGAGTAACATGATATAAACCTAAAATTAAAAGAATACATTTGGACACTCTTGTTTTATTTAGTTGCGTAATAACTTAGTTAACTTAGAATACAGTAGTTGTTTTACGCAAATAAACATAATTAAATTAACATAGGTAATTTTACATTTTAAGCTTAAAAAATGACTAAATAATGGCTGAATAAACTTTTTTAAAGCATTTTCTGTAAAGGAGTTGTTTCTCGATGTATGGAGCCGGGCATAGGTCCTTTGTAGGGGTCTAGATATTTAGATATTCAATAAAGAAACCATTTTAAGCTGTTTATTTAATTTATTTTAGCTTCTTTTACAATCTTAAGTTTATCTTTGTGAAGGAGTGCAACACAATGCAAAACAACATGGCGGGTTTAACGAACAACTGGGTTATTAGGTAGGTACTGTCGAAGTCAAGATGCGTCACGATCATTGGCTAATAGCTGTCATGGCGGACCTCCAGTGTTCCCGTTTTAGGAAACTCAACACAACAAACATTTTTCATATAGAACTTTGTTTGTCTACATAAAAATAAAATTGTATTATAATGTTAGTTTTATATTTTTTTCCAATTTCTCTATGGTGTTACTAAGACCTAGGCCACTATGAAATTGGTTCTTTGTGAGCGAGATGCTCTAAAATAAAATAACATTACTTTTAAAATACTAATAAAAACAAAATACATTGATATACTTTTGATAGCTAGCAACGTTAGCTGTCAAACTAAAAATATATTTTTGTATAAGTACTTCTATGTATAAAGTGCGTATTTTCATTTGCCGTCGGGAGACGTTAGATATCACACTATTTTTAGAAGTTACATCTGTTTTTAATTTTAAATTTCCTTTGACTAGTGTGGCCGGAGCCATGCAGTCTGGCTAATTCCTACAAAAACATGCCACCTACGGAGACTCGAAAAACAAATACTGACTCAACGGGGCGCAAGAAAACGGAAACAAGAATTAAGAGAAGTCAATCACACATCCTTTAAAATAATAAATGAAATAAAATAAAAATTATTTATTTCAGACCAACCGATTATCCATATTTTTGGAATGAATTGTGGAGATACAGGACGTTACTGTTATTGTGTCGTTTTTTATTATTTTTACAAATTGCAAAACCAATTTCGTTAAAATTTCTAGGAGACCACCTCGTAAGTAGGCCATTTTGACCACACATCACAGAGCGTTTTTTGTTTCTTAGGTGCTTAGTATATTTAATAATATGTGTATTATGATGTTGTATGTCTATGTCTATCTATGTACATAAGATTAAGTTAATTTTATGTATGAGTATTGTGTTTCGATCGTTCTGTGTGTTTGTGTGTGTCAAATAAATGTATTTCATTTCATTTTCATTTCAAGTATAATCTATCAGACATAAAATAATCATTAAAATCAATTCATAATTGGCGGAGAAATCACGTAACAAACAAACAAAAGATACTTAGATTAAACATACATAGATTAAACATACTTAGATTAAACATACTTAGATTAAACATACTTAGATTAAACATACTTAGATTAAACATACTTAGATTAAACATACTTAGATTAAACATACTTAGATTAAACATACATAGATTAAACATACTTAGATTAAACATACTTGATTGAATTGATATGCTCCTTCTTTTCTTGAATTCGGATAACAATATTAAGAGTACGGTGTCTGTGATACGGACGGTGACAAAATACGCATAATAAATAAATAAAGATATTTTTAAAAAGATATTTATTTTCAAAGATGAAGGTACAATCTTTGTAACATATATTGCTCGCGAAGTAGGTACTACATAATAATAGTAATAGAATAGAATAGAAATAGTAATAGAAATACTTAGTAATAAATAAATTGTTATGTTGCCACTCTCTCAAACTGTGAAACACCTAATTCGTAGTAACCAAACTAGCAAAACATTCTGGTATTCCCAGTCGTCTATTGGTTCTTAGAATTTATTTCGGCGCACACGCACCTTCTGCTAATAGATATTGATCAGCTAGGCAATTGGAAATGAACGAAAAGAGAATTATAATTAGGATTGCTAGTAAATGTACTTATCAAAGTTTTAATAAAATATTCTTTATTAACAAAATAAAATATGTACCTACATAATTACATTACATTACAAAATATACAAAATACTTAAGAAACAGTTGAGCCATCTAACAGTTTAATTGTATTTTTAACCTTTTTCTCTTCAAACTATATCCCACACACATCCTCAAATACAAAAAAAAACTATTAAAACAAACACATGAAACTCTTGACCTGTATTTGGCAGTCTGTACGTGCTTAGTTACATGGCCGTACGCACGTATCCCCAAATATTTCCACTTAGTTGAACCACAGTTCATCCGATTTTATCAAACATGGTTCAACCATCCGATTTTATCTCAGAATTAATTTAAAGCAGCAAAAACTATTAGATGCAACCCTGAAAAGGTATTCTCTAGGCATCCACCAATGCGGTTTTTCATCAAGTGTAGGCCAGTGTCCCAGCAGTGGGAATATACAAGACTGTCAAGATCTGGTTACTAGAGAGTATAACTCTGATATCGACAATCGATAATCGATAAACGATAATCATGGCATTATTGGGGCAGACGTAACTGGTTAGTTACGTTAGCACAATTGAAATTGATACAACTAGATTTTTTCTGTCTAAACAAGTGTGTAACAAAGGTTTTAGTGAAGTTAGTTTTATGAAAATGATATCATAAATATAAAACAATTTTGCCTTATCCAGAAAAAAACATGGAAAGAGCATAAAATTAATCTTAAAGATAACAATTAGTGTGCTAGATAACGAGATTTAGTACTTTATTACGCAATTGTGAATTTTAAAACAAGTTAATGCCAAAGAGTGGAACTCGTTGCCAGCGTCAGTCTTGAACTTTACATTAGATTTTTGGAATGGGTAGAACGGAGCAATATGTCTTGGGTAGAACGGGTAAAAATAATATTGGGTAGAAAAATTGTAGGTTAAACGGGTAAGCACTCACAAAACAAGAGTGAACAGGTATATTCTAGCCAAGCGTGCGCATCGACATCTAACATCAGGTGGGATAGCGGACAAACGCTTGACTTTTTTATTTAAAAAAAAATACATAATGATAGGAAAAATAACGCGAATGAAACCGCGCTGATAAGCTAGTTACGTACTAATACCTGTTCGGTTGTAAATAGTATAAAAATACTTTTCCAAACGAATTCTGTGAATAAGCAAACATGGCCTACTTTCCGTTCTAGGCCACAAGCACAACTGCATTGAATAAAATAATAAACTTTTTTTCCAAAGCTGAATAAACTCGTAACATTTTATCTAGAGATTCTGCAAACAGCGAATACAGTATTTTTAGGCTCGTTTCTGTTAGCCCTAATGTGCTAATTCTAATTCTAATTCTATTCTAATTCTAAGAGTAGTAGAGTTCTTTGTGATAAAGAACTTAAAAACAGTAGATAATAAAAACAATGAAACAAAGATATTATAAAAAATAAATAAATATTCAAGTTCAAGTATTTATTGGTGTTACCAACTTGAACTCATATCACAAAGCTCATTTTGAAACGTCTTAGAGCTCATACAGTTCCATGACAACGTGGTACGTCTGCGTCTGCGCGTACGTCTAAGTGTAGTACATCGTCATGACATCCTTCTAATGTACTGTTAGGACACTGACCTACTCTCAAGCAAGAGATTTAACTAGTTGTATTGTAAGGGATAAATTGTATTTTTTTTATATCATTAAAGTGGTAACCAAGCGTACTTGGTGGTGTAGCCCACTTGATGGTCAGCGGTTACCGTAGCCTATGTAAGCATGCAATATCATAGATATCACTTGTTACCACCCTGAGACATTAGATAGAAAGTCTCATGTGCCTGTAATTTCACCGGAAACCATACATTAAAACCGGAACACAGCAATGCGAGCATTACTGCTTGGCGGCAGGAATAGATATGGTGGTAGTCCTTCGAACGAGCTCTCTCACAAAGAACTCTACTACTCTTACCTTAATTTGAAAATGACTCAGAAACTGCAGTGCCTTTGCAGGTTGCATGTACTTACTGAAGCTAATATTTAGATCTAAGCTGTATAAATGATAAATACATTCTAAAAAGATTCTAAAAGAGTGATTATGGGTCATAATCTACCACGTGGACCCAATGCGGATTGGTGGATCGCACATGCCTTTCGAATTTTTAGTTCTTGGACAAGCCGATTTCCTCCCGATGTCTTCACCGTTGAGAGCACTGGCATTGCGCACATAAATTTTTCGAATAGTCCATCGGTGCACGACCCGATCGAAGGCGGGGTCACTACCACTAGACCACTCGTGTACATGGTGTACTTTAAACGTAGACTAAAACTGTTGGACTATTTTTGTATTTTTAATATTACCATCTTACATTTATAACAGTTTTACAATAATAATATTCTTATTCTTATTCTTAGAAACAACAGGAACAAACCCATTTTTACCTGCGTCAGATATAGAACTGTTTGTTTTTTGCAAAAAGCAAACATTTGCTTTGCTAAATGGACTCTTTTTGCGTCTAACAAACAGAGGGGAGCGCTTTTTGCTACACAATCTAAATATTATATAATAAAATCGTTGCGATACCTACTGACTGACAGTCAACGCACAGTTAAAACGGTTATCACCCCCTTTATTCATTAATCAAAATCAAAAACAAACTGGCATTTATAACTGCTTATTAAATCGTCTTTCCTTGTCATCTTCTTATGTCAATCAACAAAGAGGAACAAAGTCGAAGGAAAGCATCGTGAGGAAACTGGTAGGTATGTCAAAGAACTGAATATTCGAAAGACATAATGCCATCCACCATTCCGCATTGGGTCCGCGTGGTGGATTAAGACCGGCACACTCTAGCTTGAGAGCAGTGTCCCAGCAGCGGCAACATTAGAAGGCTGTAATGATGAATGATCTATCAAATCAATGAAACAGCACAACATCGTATTTTTGAAAAATTACATTTTTGACCCAAAAAGAATCAAGACGAAAAAGCACAAGCCTCATCATGACAGCCTTCTAATGTTCCCACTGCTGGGACACTGGCCTACTCTCAGGCGAGAGTGATTGGGTCTTAATCCACCACGCGGACCCAATGCGGATTGGTGGATGACACATGTCTTTTCGAATTTGTAGTTCTTGGACATGCCGGTTTCCTCACGATGTTTTCCTTCACCGTATGAGAGCACTGGCATTGCGCACATAAATTTTTCGAGCAGAAAAATCCATTGGTGCACGACCGGGTTTGAACCCACGACCTTAGGATTGGAAGGCGGGGTCACTACCACTAGACCACCGGTGCTCTAAGCACAAGCCTAATAAGTCAAAAAAATAATGAAATGCCTCTGCTTAAAGGTTTTTCCAGATATGAGAGAACTCTAGGTAACCACGCGGTATCGATTCATTGTTTCAAAAACTAGACATTTGATTAATAAACATCATTTTTTTTACAATTTAGTTTATTTTTTATTTAGCTGTGTGGATTGTCCAGCATTATTTATTTATTTATTAAACACTCCAAAATCTATGATTGAGTATAATATAATATAATGACAGCCTTCTAATGTTTACACTGCTAAGATATGCCGTATGATGCCGTATGAGACCACCAGCATTGCGCACAGAAAAATCCTTTGGTGCACGACCGGATTCAAACCCAGGACCTTAGGATCGGCGAGGTCACTACCACTAGACCACCAGTGCTCATGCCTGTCATGCTTGAGTGTATGTTGCAAAATAATAATATATCGCTTTGGCTTATTAATAATAATTATATTATTATATTTTAATAATAATAATGCGGTACGTGCATATTTGATTAGGTATTTTACACATGCCCCAGATAAGGTTACGACAAAAACCAGACGACAGACAAACATACAAAAACTTTCACAGTATAGGGGAGCAATTTGTCAGACCCCTTGTGTCAACAAACAAAATTTATTATGACAGTGCGTATTAAAATGAGACTCTGTCTGTCTGTCTGTCTGTCTCTCTGTCTGCTACACAGTGATTACAAACTTTATTTCTTATTCTAGCAAGATTTGAAAGAAGTAGCAATTTGTGTTTATGCCTCGTATATTATGAAGATAAGTTATTATTGGTCAAATTCAGTTCTTCAATTCGCCTGAACAATTTGGTTTTGGAGCAAAATTACAAACAAACAGAATAGATATTAGGACTACGTAATGCTAATAAAATGTGTTGGAACTAATTCCTACAAAACCTATGTAACATTTTATTATGTACTTAAATAACATACATTCAACAGTACATTCTGTAATACATGTTAGACAAGAAGCTAATAATAAAAATGTACAAATAAAATGGTTGTAATGAAAATAATAATTATTGCGACAAAAATTATATAAAGTGTTGGGAACGCTTCCGTCTGGTAGTGATTTGGATCAGTTGAGCTATCTATAGGTCGTTTGTAACGGTCTTTAGATGGCTCAACTGTTTCATATGTATTTTGTATATTTTGTAATATAATGTAATTACGTACATATTTTATTTTGTTTAATAATTTTTTTTTTCTGAATAAAGTGTTATTTCTAAGTCAAGTCAAGCCATTTTTTAATTATTAGTTATTAAAAATATCTACATACTTTCTAAAATAAAATAATAAATGTCACTGCTTTCTTTCATGGTTATTTGTGTATGTATACCCTTAGCACACCCTTAGTCAGGTTTCTTCATCTAATTTTACCCTATAGGTAGGTAAATTAACTAACCTACTCAGAAATTGTTGACACCGTCCCATCTCATTCTTGTTAGATTCTGTCCATCCTAAGGTTTTTTGGAAGAAATCGCTCATAGCGATAAAGCCGCCCATTGTACTTCGCTCTAATTAAGTAATATCTGTGTAACCTTTTAATTATTTCTTGTGTGTTGTGCAATAAAGAGTTATCTATCTATCTATCTATGTCAGTCTTGTACAAATCAAAATATTATCGCAGACAAACACCCAGACAAAACGAAACCAACCCAAATCTATATAACGGCAATAAAATGACACCAAAATAGTCCAACAAAATTATAGGCTACTGCATCATAAATACCTCAACCGAAACTCAACCGTAACCCAACAGATTTAAGGTTGACTTATATTAATTTTAGGGGTCCGTGTTCGAATTTCACGGCACACTTTCGATTTGCATCCGGTTGGATTGAGAGCATTTGTTAAATCGCGAACCATTTCAGTAATAGGTCAGTGTGGTGAATGGTAAAATTATCTGGGGATAATGTCGATGGATAATTTTAGCAGGTGAGGTGTCAAAGTTAGCTAGCTCACTCGGAAGTCGAGGCAGGGTGTCGCGGTCTCTTTGTAGAGTCACACTTCTAGAGTCATGCTTCCTTCACACACACTTTCCAATTCATTCAACGTAATCGTCATAAGAAGATGAAAACTCTCACTAATACAAGTGCATATGTCTTTTGTCTATTATTTTAATAAAACTTTTTTAGTTGACTGTACTAAAATTCACCCAAAGTAAAAGTGGTGTGAGTTGCAGAACGAAGAGTACCTATAGCTTTTTTAAGATTCGTCAACTCACACCAGTTGGGACAAGATTCATGGTGTGAGTTGACGAACGACTCAATTAAATAGGAGAAGTTTTTTTTTATACAATTGAAGTGGCAACGGCCCACAAGATGGTAAGCGGTTACCGCAGCCTATGGACGCTTGCAATACCAGAGGTATCACTCCCGGGTTGCCACCTTGAGGCTAAGATCGAAAGCCTCATGTGCCAGTAATTTCACCGAAAACCATACCCTTCACACCGGAACACAGCAATGCGAGCATTACTGCTTGGCGGCAGAAATAGGTATGGTGGTAGTCCTTCCCCGGACGAGCTCTATCACAGAGAACTCTACTACTCATAAATACTCCCATAATTGAGACAACACCGACAATATTGTTCAGAATCATACTATAAGCCAGATTAATGTTATAACATTAGTAAACGATTTGACCGTCTTATCGCATCAATGGTGTAATGTTGACGTAATAAAATTCTCTAGATACGTCATTCCTCCGAATAAGAATAAGAACAAGATTTCGTTTTTTGATAATAGTCCTGAAGATATTCACCTTATGTTATTCTCCAATGAGTTTTTTCTTTCGATAAAAACATATCGATCGATATAGATATTCCTGAAGATATTCACCGTGTGTTACTGTCGGAGGTCACACCACACCGGTGTCGATATGGGTCAAACCGGGCCGGAAGTGATATGCGCTACCCGACTGCTAGACGGCAGTAACGGGTTATGTTATGTAATAGCCGTGTTGGCTTAGTGGTGGCCTAGACTTCTGGATCTTGCGGATTCGAATCTCGGCCATGTACCAATATATTTTTTGTTCGAAAATGTATGTTTCATGGACATGTTGGTTTTTTACGATGTTTCTTTCACTGATGGAGCACTGGCATTGCGTAATATTTTTAGTTTAAAAATCAATGCACACGACTGGTTTTAAACTCACGACTCCAGGATCAAAATCGGAGCCACTACAATCAAAACCAAAATCAAAATCTAAAATTATTTATTTCAGTAGAATCACAAGGATCACTTTGAAACGTCTTACAAGCTAGGAAAATTTACACCAGTTCCAACGCGCCCATGCCGCAAAAGAACTGGCAGCAACACCGGCTATCCTATCGCTTTTTTGGCATGACCCTTGCTATTGTTATGGATGCCAAGTAGAGTTGAAGCACATTCGTCCCAAGCTTTTTTATCATCTAGGTATAATAGTTATAGTGGCTATACCATCAGTGCATAAACCATAATACATAAATCCACAAAAAACGTAATCGCCTAATTTGAACAATCCCCAAAATAAGTAGCCCCATCTGTTACGCAAAACAAACTAAAAGGTCAAAGCTCTCGATTGCTATAGGCGAATAACAAAATAACAATTAGCAAAGCACCCTTCATACTACCGCATAGAAACAGTTGCAAATAAAAATCAATTCTAATACTATTGTTGGCCTACCCTAATAAAAGTGGCTATGAGTTATTAAGAATTGAGGACATTATCCCATCATAACGAATAACCTTTTTTTTTACTAACTATTAAAATATTGTTTTCCATGACTTTGCATTTATTTGCATTAAAATGATTTTATCACACTCTCTTAATCGTGTTTTTATAATACTTATAAGTAAGCAAGTTCGTATGAGTTTTTTTTTTATATACAACTGAAGTGGCAACCAAGCGTACGGCCCACAAGATGGTAAGCGGTTACCGCAGCCTTTTGACGCTTGCAATACCAGAGATATCACTCGCGGGTTGCCACCTTGAGGCATTGATCGAAAGCCTCATGTGCCAGTAATTTCACCGGAAACCATACCCTTCACACCGGAACACAGCAGTGCGAGCATCACTGCTTGGCGGCAGAAATAGGTATGATGGTAGTACTTCCCCGGACGTATTCTATCACAAAGAACTCTATCTTACTCGTAAAGTTAGACTTACTTTACAATACTTTTATAGATCCTATAGGTAGGTAGTACTTTGCCATCAAAATGTGAAGCAATAAACGATTATGATTATGAATATTATAGAACGGGTACCTATGGAAAAGTTTGGTCACCCTACTCCCATACAAGAGATAGCCCCAATTATTTTACAATAGCTATATAAATGTGCACCTGGCTGTCGCGTGCTTACTATTCTACTTCTAAAAGCTACCCCCTCCCCGTTCAGAAGCTACCCCCATCCCCCCTCCCCGTCCAACAGCATCTAACCGAACCTAACCTAAAAACTATAATTTTAGTGTGCACAGAAAACCTATTTATAATATGAGATAACTTAGCTAATGCTACATTTCGCCCTAAAATACTGTGGTTTGTTTGAATTGCTGGTTTTATTGTGCATGTAGATGGGGTCAAAGGCAACGGATTTTGGACGGCGGGAAACACCACCTCCTCTTGCTGTTCCGGCTTGCTTGCTTGATAAACAATTTTTTTGTGCTATACAGAAAAAATAAAAAACAGACGAAAAATCTCTAGTACTATTCCGCTATTATATTAGAGATTTTTCGTCTGTTTTTTATTTGGTAATGGATTTCCGCAAAGTAACGCCTGAATCTATCAATTATCTATACAGAAAACCTATTTACCTTGCCAAAAGGATCACAAGAACAGCAGATGGATCACATAACTCTGTTAATGACCAATCAGAGTCATTAATCAACCCGCTGAAAAACTATAATTTTAGTGCTGTTACTTCCAAAAATCCTTTATTTTTTTACTTTTTTTGGTGCAAATTACGCACATTTTTACTAAGTTTAGAAAAATCTCAAAAACCCCAAAATACTTACGTTATTGTCATAACCAGGCGAACCTACAGAAGACCTCTTTAATAATTTCCTCGTAAGAGTTATCTTATTTTATTTATTTTTATTTTATTTATTAGGCAACGCCAACAGTACACATAGCAAAGTACCCATAATACAGCTCTGTTTAACAGCAGCTTACCTTCGGGCTATATGATGCTTGTCCAGCATTATTTATTTTTATTTATTTTATATGACTCCCTAAAGCAAGCAACATGCCATGCTCTGTACCGATTAAAAATATATGGTGACTCCCTAAGCGCTGGTTCTGTGTTACGACAACATTCGTAATGCTTTCTCAGTGTCTTGTTACAGTAATTAGTCATTACATCTCCCTTTGTACGCCAAATGTTTATTTATTACGAAAACAACGGCTGGATTCTGAAAAGTATGGTTTACGAGATTTATTTAACTGGGTTTAAAATTAAAAGAGCAGAAATAAAACAGGTGCATTATAAATTAAAAAGTAGGTAACTGTTTTATTGTTTGAATATTCTCATAACAATTTTATTTAACTTATTTATATCACACTGGTGGTTTGGCTGTGACTCCGCCTTCTAAACCTCAAGTCGTGGGTTCGTAACTAATGGGATTTTTCCTTGACAAAATGTATGTCAGCAATGCCAGGGTTCCCAAAATGGCCATCACAGAGGCCTTGAGACGGTCTATTAACTCCTTCACCAGAGTTGACCACTGACTCATACGAACTTACTCAGTCAGCTCAGGACTTATTGTACTCTCAATGTCTTTGATATATTTTTTATTTTTTTTAACCTTTCCAAACCAAAGAATGCGCTGTGTGAAAAGCATTTTTAGTCTTATTAGCTGAAGCATCTACGTACAAATCTTTTTTTTTTATACAACTGACGTGGCAACCAAGCGTACGGCCCACAAGATGGTAAGCGGTTATCACTCGCGGGTTGCCTTGAGGCTAAGATCGAAAGCCTCATTTGCCAGTAATTTCACCGGTAACCATACCCTTCACACCGGAACTCAGCAATGCGAGCATAACTGCTTGGCGGCAGAAATAGGTATGGTTGTAGTCCTTCCCCGGACGAGCTCTATCACAGAGAACTCTACTCCTCTTTTATTATTAGCTACTGTATTTATAAAGCCAGGTAACAAATTATCCTGTCATCCATATCGGTTGGTCCATACATCTCATACAAGCAATTTCATACACCACGCGAGAAGGCAATCATTTCATACATTTTAAAGCTGTCATCGCTCGTTTGTAAGCTGTTCGGGCCACAGTGTAAGATGTACAGTACCGTAGTGTAACAGTAGTTACCTAATATATTTTGCTAGAGATTGAATGTTTGAAATTTAAAAAAAATATTGGGGGACATTTTTTAAACAGCGCCATCTATCTAGCCCCAAACTAAGCAAAGCTATGGGAACCGGTTAACAGATTATATACACATTTTTTTTGTAAGTTAATAGGTGTTTGTGATGCGCAAAGACAATTTAGTTAGAAAAAGCTTCATTACGCATCGAAACGGCTAACTTCACGGAAGCCTAGATCCACCGAGAGAACTATACCTACATATCTACATAGGTACTTACAAATTACAATACTTAAAAGAAGAGAAGTAATCAAAGTTCATTGTGATAAAGCTCGTCCGGGTAGAACTACCACCATATTACTTTTGCTGCGAGGCAGTAATGCTTGCATTGCTGTGTTCTGGTTGAAGGGTATGGTTTCCGGTGAATTTACATGTATTGAGACTTCAGATCTACGATTCAGGGTGGCAACGCGCATGTAATATCTCTGATGTTGCAAGCGTACATAAGCTACGGTAACCGCTTAACATCAAGTAGGACGTAAGCTTGATTAACAATAAAAATAAGAATAAGAATATTTTTATTGTAAAACTGTTATAAATGTAAGATGGTAAAATTAAAAATACAAAAATAGTCCAACAGTTTGCCCTTTTCGGACGTACCTACAATATGCATAGATTAATAACTAAATAGTCCCTACCAATAACAAAATAGTAGATTAGTAGTTTAAATAAATGTAACACCCAACCGCGGAACAAAATATGCAGAATATTTTGTCCTGCTGGCACTGACTTTACCTCCTGTCGTTAATGAAGTAGTGTAGTTGTCTGTGGCGCCTGATGCAGTGCAATAGCACCGCCCATCGACGCGTGAATCGAACACATTCTATATTGCGGCCATCTTTGATTACATAAAGGCAGTATGCACTTAAGGCTCTGAAGCATTTGCAACTCGTACCCGGTTGAGAAGCGTGAGATAGAGTTCAATTCCCGTTGATGACCAAATGTTTGCATGATCTGCAAATCTTTGTAAGAGTAGTAGAGTTCTTGTGATAGAGCTCGTCCGGGGAAGGACTACCACCATACCTATTTCTGCCGCCAAGCAGTAATGCTCGCATTGTTGTGTTCCGGTTCGAAAGGTATGGTTTCCGGTGAAATTACAGGCACATGAGACTTTCCATCTAACGTCTCAGGGTGGTAACACGCAAGTGATATCTATGATGTTGCATGCGTACATAGGCTACGGTAACCGCTGACCATCAAGTGCCACTACGTACGCTTGGTTGCCACTCTAGTGGTATAAAAAAAATTGTTCCGGCGGGTTGATCATAACATAGATTTTGCATAACTCTGTAACGACCAATCTCTATTGATCTCGAATCTCAAACTGTCCAATAAGACATAAGACAGTTTAATTACAACTCTATTGACTTATAGAAATCATTGGACTTTTTATTCCGAAAAAAAGTATAGATCGCACAGCGGATCTAGGCTTCCGTGAAGTTAGCCGTTTGTGATGCGCAAAGACAATTTAGTTTGAAAAAGCTCCATTGCGCATCGAAACGGCTAATTTCACGACGGCCGAGATCCGTTGTGAGAACTATACCTACCTACTTACCAAGGTACGGTCACAGAATAAATATTAGTACTACGTACGGTTCCACATGAACGCAAATAAAACAAGACCTATGTTAGGTAATTGATATATTCAGGCGTTACATTGCGGAAATCTATTTTATGATAAAAGCAACACATATTTTTCTTTTGAGGTTTAACTGTGTTATTGTGTTACCTCATTTAGTTAAGCTGAATACTAGAGATTTTTCATCTGTGTTTTTTATCTTAAAACCAAATTTTCAAAGCTTAAAACAAGACTTTATTATGCGAACCATACATAACATAACCTACATGGAGCGCTCGTGACGTAGGTAGCTGTCTAAGGAAGTTAAGCCAGTGCTTAACTGTCATCATTTGGATGGGTGACCGCCAGTGGCAATTTCAACTGAGCGCTCCCGTGCTTCGGAGGGCACGTTAAGCAGTCGGTCCCGGTTTTTTCAAAGTTGTTAGGCCATGACAAAAGCCTTCGGGCGGCCTAGAAACTCTGTCACTAGAGTTGGCCGCTGACTCATACGAACGAACGAACGATGCGAACCATACAACAAAAACACAAATCACATAATTGCATTGCATTCCATTTATCAAGCTTTTACATCTATATTCATCATGACATGTGCCATTCTGAAACATACTCTTCCCACATCCGATAAAGTATATTTTCCCATGGCTAAGTTATTATCATGTCAAAGTTGCAAACTAGGACCACGCCTTGCAGTTAATACGTACTAACCGCTTTACTATTCTGTGGCATCGCTCATATTTTCTGGTTTAAATCACCTTTGATCATTGAGTATGTTTGCATAGATAAGATATTGCAAGCAATGTTTTTAGTAAGTTTTTTTATACCCCTTACGTGGCAAGCATACTATTACGGCTCAAATGATAGTAAGCTTAGAATAATAACACGTGTTATTATTCTAAGATAGTAAGTGGTTACCGTAGCCTATGGACGTTGTCAATCAGCTGTGACCTGTCATTTTGATATCTGTCCAAAAACAGCAAATAAACTAAAGTTAAGTTCTTTATTAACAATGTGTGGCCTAACAAGGCCTTTTTAAGGCCACAAGTCCTGAATTAACCTCATCAATGACCTTGCACATTAATTGCTTATAATGAAGTTTTAAAATCAGGGAACGATGGGTTTTGGATTGGTGCGGGGACTAATCTACCAGAAGGTCTACTCATGAAGGCGACTAACGATAGCGTAGCAATTGCCCGTCCAAATGGTGACTACGCAACTGTTGGCTTGGTCCGGAAATCCCCTTAATAAAACCCCTGCGAAGGGGATTTCCGAACGTTTCGGGCGCAAATCCCCTTACAATAGAATTTAGCTGCGGCAGGGGATTTGTGGACAAAAACGAACGAACAGTAACGAGAGCTCTGAAGCAATTTTTTTTTTATACAACTGAAGTGGCAACCAAGCGTACGGCCCACAAGATGGTAAGCGGTTACCGCAGCCTATGGACGCTTGCAATACCAGAGGTATCTCTCGCGGGTTGCCACCTTGAGGCTAAGATCGAAAACCTCATGTGCCAGTAATTACACCGGAAACCATACCCTTCACACCGGAACACAGCAATGCGAGCATTACTGCTTGGCGGCAGAAATAGGTATGGTGGTAGTGCTTCCCCGGACGAGCTCTATCTCAGAGAACACTACTACTGCAAGCTTCTTACTTTGTGTTGAAGTAAACTCTTATTTTGTAGGGAGTACCCATCCACATATTTATTACACCAACGTTCAATATCTTTATTTATTGGGCCAATACCCTGGCTCGGCTAGATCAGATAATATTGATTAATACTTGTGCTAAGTCTTAGATTTATGCGAATTAAACATGATTTACTGCGATTTATATGTGTTTAATTAAACATGATTTAACTTACGATTAAATGGGATTTAACTAGGGGTCTTATTCATAATCACACTCCTCTGTACAAATCTTTCAAATCTGCCATAGTAGGTATATTATTGTTAAAAGAATGACAGGAGAGTTTATTCGGTCATTTTGCCGGTACGACATTTTTAATTGTTTTTTTCGTGTTATTTTGAGTTTTATTGTGTAAACAAAGATTCCTGTGTAAATTTGGTTGCAGTTTAACGAATACGACTCCTAGTCTTGGCACAAGTGTATAGTTCGCACGGCGGTTCTAGGCTTCCGTGAAGTAACCGTTTGTGATGCGCAAAAACAATTTAGTTTGAAAAAGCTCCATTGCGCATCGAAACGGCTAATTTCACGACGGCCGAGATCCGTTGTGAGAACTATACTTATGTGATTGAAATAGAATGGAAGGGTGATGTTGGTCAAAGATTCTCCAAGAAAATTTTGTTAGAAAGCCATCATTTCTTTTAAAATTTTGTTCGTTAAATTCAAAATTCGAACTTGATTCGTTGTCAAAAAAGTCACGTCACGTCAAGTCTAGTACTTCCTTAGCTAGCCGCTAAAAATAACGGTTTATTTTATGAATATAAATATTACCAAAGTATTAATTAAAATTCACTTTTTTTTAAATAAGCATATGACCGATGACGTAGAAAATGTGCGCAATGACAGTGCTCTTTACACAGTGAAGGAAAACAATGTAAGAAAACCCATCCACCCAATCACTCTCACTCGAGAGTAGGCCGGTGTCCCAGCAGTGGGACCATTCTGCCATAAAATAGAGTAGGTAGGTTAGGTACCTAGATCATCCTACAAACCTCTAAAACAGAAACACCGTGATGGCTCGCCAAACGACTTTGCTTATAATTCAATAGGCGCTTGCGGAGCGGACATAACCTATTTGTCATGGATTTGTATACAACATTGTAGGTAGTACCTACTATTACTATAATAATGACATAGATAAACCTATAGTACTGTGGTAAGGGATATTGGGATAGAATTATGTTACAGCCTGTGTACACGGCGACAGAATAAAAATAAGAATATTTTTATTGACATTGGAACGCGATAGCACGTTTCCGACCGCGTGTCTGTTAGATTGCGTGTATTTTCAATATAAATGTTATTAAAACTAGACATTTATTTAATTCTGTTAAAACTTAGTGTAGATTTTTTTTATAAATGATTGTTTTATCGTAAGCCATTTTAGTTAATACATAAAATAAGGAGGAAAAGAGAATTACAAAAAACTTTGCTCTCAAAACTACGATGCCACTACTACGATGGGTTTTTTTTTTTTTTTTCTTAAATACAATTTAGCAATGTATTTAATAATATTACGATCTAGCCTTATGTTTAGGCTAATGAGTAATTTAATGTTGACCTAGTTTTATAGAATAATATTATTTGCTAAGAATGTGTCCACTGGCACTTTTCTTAATGTCTCTATTTGTTAAGGGGAAGTCACTATGTTCATATGTTCTTTATAAGTAGGTTTACACTTTCAACTACGATGGGTGACCGTGGTATTTCTAACAGCGGAAAACAAATGAATTTTCACTGTTTCTTATCAAACAATGGGCGACTTGTTGTGGACGGTACAATGCAAACAAACAAACATTCTGTCTAAAATAACTTACATTTCAGTTTTAGTGTCAGTGAGATGTGGAAGTTTATGTATTTTATCGTGGTTTTTAAAGGTATTTTTCTTTTATACAACGTTTTTTACGCGACTTCGTTCGCGTGAATAATTTGATGTGATTTTGAATCGTAAATTTTTCCGGGATAAAAAGTAAAGTAAAGTAAAGTAAAAAATATATTTATTCAATAATATCACAAGGAATCATTTTGAAACGTCTTAAAGCTAGGTGAACTACGCCAGTTCCACGCGCCCCAGCCTAGAAGAATCTGGCAACAAACTCGGCTGGGTTCCTAGCTTTTTTTTGATGATCCCTCTTCAGTATAGTCATAAGTACTTTTCCAGACGCTAATAATGTCCCACCAAAAATATTTTCTTTTAAAATATTGCCAAGACAAGACCCTAAGACTACACTGTCAAAATGTTATCAGATCATGTATAGCCAAGCTTCTAACTCTACACGCCCTCAATCTACAATCATTATTCGTCCCATTTCTCTGTTTGTTTTGTTTCAAGTTCTTTAATTAACATGAGCATGTTATAGTTCGCACAGCGGATCTAGGCTTCCATGAAGTTAGCCGTTTGTGATGCGCAAAGACAATTTTAGTTTGAAAAAGCTCCATTGCGCATCGAAACTATATAGAATAGAACTATACTATAACATAACTAAACACAGTCTAGCTAGCACATTACAACTCAAGATCGAAGTGAGTGTAGCGCCTTTACAAGTTTTTTTATACCACTTTAGTGGCAACCAAGCGTACGGCCCACTTGATGGTCAGCGGTTACCGTAGCCTATGTACGCATGCAACATCATAGATATCACTTGCGTGTTACCACCCTGAGACGTTAGATGGAAAGTCTCCTAATGCATAAAGTATAGGTATAATGCATGAACATGGACTTTACATAAAATTATGAATTATAAGCACTTTATGAAGCGCTCATTTTTAATGGGAAACGTCCCATTTCTCTACCATGTAGCGAAATAGCGTAGCCACTAAATATCTGACTATACGATGCGATGTCCAAACACTAAAAATTCGAAAGACATGTGCCATCAACCAATCCGCATTGGGTCCGCTTGGATTAAGACTCTATTACTCCCGCTTGAGAGTAGGCCAGTGTCCCAGCAGTGGGAACATTGGAAGGCTGTTTGGTGATGATACAATGCGATGTAGAATTTGTGAAGATAGGGCTTGCAAAGTATAGTTCTCATCCATCCAAATGGCTTGGTTTGGAAATACCCTTACTCCTGCGAAGGGGATTTCCGAACTTTTTGTTCGCCAAACAATTACCTACCTAAACTATTGTAAGTATCCCAACTTGTACTTACTCTATTTTTCTAATTTCAGGTTTTGGGTTAGTGTTTTGTCAGTTTATAGAATGCCACGATGACCCAGGCTACGAACCTGATGAAGGGTCTCTGTCTGAAATGCAGTTTACTTGGTTAGGGGCACTACAGTATATTCATGGTAAAGTACATTATTTACAATAAATATCCCAATGCTTTCAGGGTGGTGGTGGGGCTGCCCCGGTTCTGTAGCGCGTCAGGGATGTTTGCGGCCGCGCGAGTAGACTGCTTCTACGAAGTATTGCGTAAGCGCTGCACATCCCTGGTGCGCAGGGTTCGGGCCAGCTCCAACAGCATTCTGAGGATGTTTGCTGCTAGGTTTGATGGATTATTCCCATCTGTCACCTAGTTTTGTCACCTCAAGGTGACAGATCGCACTTTTATTTTTTTGAAAAGTGCGAACTGTCACCCTGTTAGTAACGAGATGAGATAAACTTCTGTCACACGTCACTAACAGGGAGAAACTGGCAAAATTGTGGCAAACTAGCCACAGAGGCCATAAAACAAAACAAAAAAAGAAGAAGAAGACCTGTTTATTCTTGCATCTCCTCCAATCGACACTATTTAAACCATTGCTGTATGGTGCATTTAGTGACGGTCAAATCTAAGTAAGCAAATTACTAAAGTGTGCCTAACCATTATTGAAATTGTGATCTTGTGTTGGTTGAATTAATAAATAAATTATTATTTTTATTATACATATTACAATAATAATAATAATGCTGGACAATCCACACAGCATCATCTAGCCCAAGGTAAGCTGCTGTTAAACAGAGCTGTATTATGGGTACTAGATGACTGATAAATATTTAATACAATACAATACATAAATAGATTATTTTTATTATACATAGAAAACACCCAGAACACCCGGAACAAATATTTGCAGGTCCTACAAACATTTGTCCCAAGGCGGGAATCGAACCCGCAACCTCCGCGTCGCAGGCGGACCTTCGCCCACCGCGCCACATTGGTCGTCAAATTAATTTTATATTAAAAAAATATATACGTAGTATATCGATTTACTCGAGATTTTTTACACACATAAAATCGCGAATAAATCGATAAAGTTTATGTGGTTAATTATTAGTTATCCTTGTTTTTTTTTTTTTTTTTTTTATACCACTAAAGTGGCAACCAAGCGTACGGTTCACTTGATGGTCAGCGGTTACCGTAGCCTATGTACGCATGCAACATCATAGATATCACTTGCGTGTTACCACCCTGAGACGTTAGATGGAAAGTCTCATGTGCCTGTAATTTCACCGGAAACCATACCCTTCGAACCGGAACACAGCAATGCGAGCATTACTGCTTGGCGGCAGAAATAGGTATGGTGGTAGTCCTTCCCCGGACGAGCTCTATCACAAAGAACTCTACTACTCTTAAAACTACTACTTGTTGTTGTTGTCCTTGTGTTAATGACCCCCCAGCCCTCTCCCTACCCTAGCCACTACGGGACGCGCGCGCTCGAATATTTTATTATTACGCCGCCCGTCTCAAATTACTTCCATTCAACAATGTTAACTAATAATTGACTGAATAAACTTAATCGATTTAAGTACCAAATGTCTTTGAAGAGTTTGTTGCCTCCTGTCCAGCAGATTTTTACAAGAAGGGCATCAATAAACTGCCAATGCGTTGGCAAAGATGCGTCGATTGCATGGATGTGTACTTTGAATAATAGAAATAAAAAAGATTAAAAAAATAAGTACTTTCACTTATTCCATACAAAACGGCAATTTCATAGGTAAAGACTAATATTAACAACCCTGTATTATTTTATTGACCCCGCCTTCCAATCCTAAGGTCGTGGGTTCAAACCCGGTCGTGCACCAATGGATTTTTCTGTTCGAAAAATTTATGTGCGCAATGCCAGTGCTCTCATACGGTGAAGGAAAACATCGTGAGGAAACCGGCATGTCCAAGAACTAAAAATTCGAAAGACATGTGCCATCCACCAATCTGCATTGGGTCCGCGTGGTGGATTAAGACCCAATCACTCTCGCTCGAGAGTAGGCCAGTGTCCCAGCAGTGGGAACATTAGAAGGCTGTCATGATGATGATGATGATTGTTTTATTGGTTTTCAGTAAAGAATGGAACTCCTCATTACTTCCGAGTGCCAAGGGTTGTACTCATCAATCGTCAGTTCGTGTTGTCTACCGCTGTGGATGCCGCGCAGGTTCCAAAGGGATACGCTTTGTATGTACCTACAAAGAGAGCGCTTAAAGACTGACTATCAGTTCAATATTAAAATGAAATGAAATGTTTATTTGCGAGAAATATTTTTACAAGGTCTTGTAGTATGTTTTTAAGGTTCAAATATTTCACCAAACACATTGGCATGCAAATCTTAAGACATAATGTTAGGTGCCTAAATTAAACTATTGTCATTACAATTTATTATACAATCAAATTAAATTAAATTATAGCTAATTAAACAAGATAGATTCAGGCTTTACTTTGCGGAAATCCATTACAAGATAAAAACAGACGAAAAATCTCTAGTACTATTCCTATTAACCTTTTAATTTAACTAATGAGGTCACACAGTTAACACAGTTAGCCTCAAAAGAAAAATATCGACACGTGTTTCATCCCTCCACGGGACATCATTAGGACCATCGACTTGTTCTCCGGTAAGATAATTGATAGATTCAGGCGTTACTTTGCGGAAATCCATTACAAGATAAAAAACAGACGAAAAATCTCTAGTACTATTCCGCTTAACCTTTGGCTCCAGCGTTCGACGGAGCAACACGTCTGCGGGAGATCAAGTCGATGGTCCAGATGATGTCACGTGGAGGGATAAAACACGTGTTGTTATTTTTCATTTGAGTGTTCTCTTTTCAAAACCGAAGTGTCAGTGTTGAGGTTAGCTGTGTTAACTGTGTGACCTCATTAGTTAAAAGGTTTATTGGCCGTAGCATTTTTTACGAAACACGGCAGATTATAGTCATTTTATTTTAAGAAATACAAGGAACATAATTATCGAGTTCTTAGCTCTGGTATAAACGAACTTTTCGAAGCCCTTGTATAAATAATTAAAGTATAAAGTTCACCAAACCAAATGAATTAGTATCGGTTTCGGCACAAGTTTATTTCAGGCAATCGGATCTTGAACTGATCTCAGCATGCGGTGGTTACTCAACTGGCCATCTATGCTGTGCTCTTCAGCAAACGTCAGATTGAGTTAAAATTTTGCATTGAACCGATTGACCAAAAACTAACTAACTACTAACAACTCGTTCGCATTACTTGGAAGAAGGCCATTTTCGCCAAATTTGACAAATTGTATATTGAATTCGTAGGTGACTGGCGGTGATGTACATGTATGGTCAGTAACTTAAAACTTAGTTTTTTTCGTTTCTGTTATTGGCTATACCATAATTCAATGTTTTAAAGTAAAAAAATAATAAAATACATTAAAATTAAGATAAAATAACTTAAATAGTAACGAAATAACGATCAACTACAGAGATACGAGGTATGAGACAAGTTTCATTCGAATTGTAGTCAAACACAATCCTTACCGTTTTCACAACAAAACCCCACCATAGTAGCCGGATTGCCGATTGTCAATCAATTATGATTTTTTTTATACGAAATTATTCGAAAGGTGGTACTAATCAGCACAAATATTAAAGCTAAATATGTAAACTATTCTTTAGAATGAAGGGAGATACCGTACTTAGCATCAGTAGCTTTTAGGAAGTGTTTGAGTATGAAGTAGCCAATAACTAATGCCAGCCAATAACTCATTCATTTACCCCTACTAGAGATTTTTCGTCTGTTTTTTTATAAGACCACAATTATTCGGAGCCAACGATATAATATTCTGACATCCTCGTTATTCGTTGCCCAGGGATACGCCACCACGCATGCGTATTTTGAAATTAGAATTCGTTTTAGTACTTTATGTATAAATCATAAAAAACTTGTCAATAACTACATTGTCGCGTTCCACCACAATCTACCTAAACATTTTTTAAGTTTTTGTTTTTTTGCTAAAAAAAATAATTATTTTACCATCAACCCAGTTATTTTGCTAGCTAATTTGATCTAAAGTCATGTAAGCCTGTAATTTCACCAGAAACCCTGAACAGGAACACTGCAAGCATCACTGCTTGGCGGCAGAAATAGGGTATCCCAGAGTTTCATTTGCCAGAATAAACCAGTAACAGAAACACTTTGAAATCATGCTATTGAAGTCTACTGTATTTGTTATTCAGAGGCAACGTAGCGTTCGGCGAGTACGAGCGTGATGAGGAGGAATGTGGGATAACTCCTGAGATGCTGGCAGCTGGGGTTATGTGTGAAGCTGCAGTGCTACTGGTTCCACTATCAGGTACCTGACCATTATTATAAAGCTGTGTTGGCTCAGTGAGATGGACTCTGACTTCTGATTCGGATGTCACGGGTTTCGGGATTCGGGATCGTGCACCAATGATTTTTTTCTTCCATTCCTCGTTGATCTGTTATGAACAACTTAGCCAAATACGTCACGTAGCTAGAGTGAGTTAAAGTTCTTAATATCATCTGCAGTAGTCATCTTTTAAACTTTAAAGGGCAATGTGTACGCTTCTTTAACAAAGTCCCAAGCGACAGCGAGAACACCAGTGGTCTAGTGGTAGTGACCCCGCCTTCCGATCCTAAGGTCGTGGGTTCAAACCCGGTCGTGCACCAATGGATTTTTCTGTTTGAAATATTTATATGCGCCATGCCAGTGCTCTCATACGGTGAAGGAAAACATCGTGAGGAAACCGTCATGTCTGAGAACTAAAAATTCAAAAGACATGTGCCATCCACCAATCCGCATTGGGTCCGCGTGGTGGATTAAGACCCAATCACTCTGGCCTGAGAGTAGGCCAGTGTCCCAGCAATGGGAACATTAGAAAGCTGTCATGATGAAGCGACATACATAATTTATCAATTGGCAATTTTAAAAACTTTATTATACAAAAACTGTCTCATAAAGCTTATTATAAAATAACCGATTATTTAGATGATTAAAAAGCTTGGGACGAATGTGCTCCAACTCTACTCGGCATCCATAACAATAGCAAGGGTCATGCAAAAAAACCGATAGGAACCCAGCCGGTGTTGTTGCCAGTTCTTTTACGGCATGGGCGCGTTGGAACTGGCGTACATTTTCCTAGCTTGTAAGACGTTTCCAAGTGATCCTTGTGATTTTACTGAATAAAGCAAGTTTGATTTGATTTGTTGAGCTTATTCTGATGACTGACTAAGACTGCTTGATTACTGAAATTGATGACACGTTTTCCAACTACCCTATTGGTTTATATTACCGCTCCGCTCGTGACGTAGCTGACTATGTTGTTAGCACTATTCCGCGTAGTCATCATTTGGATGGGTGACCGCCAGTGGCAATTTAAACTGAGCGCTCCCGTGATTCGGAGCACGTTAAGCAGTCGGTCCCAGCTTTTTCAAAGTTGTTAGGCCATGACAGAGGCCTTCGGGCGGCCCAGGCCAAACTCTGTCACCAGAGTTGGCCGCTGACTCATACGAACTTACCGCTCCGCTCAGCATCAGTAACTGTTTTATGTCGACGACCGATGTGGCGCAGCGGGCGCAGGTCCGCCTGCGACGCGGAGGTTGCGGGTTCGAGATCCGCCTCGGGTCAAATGTTTGTACGATCTACAAATATTTGTTCCGGGTGTTCTGGGTATTTTCTATTTATAATAAAAATTATATATCCATGTATTGTATTGTATTAAGTATATATCAGTCATCTAGTACCCATAATACAGCTCTGTTTAACAGCAGCTTACCTTGGGGCTAGATGATGCTGTGTGGATTGTCCAGCATTATTTATTATTTATTATTATTATTATTTATGTGTCAGATGTACTGCTACACCCGGAGTACAAGCATTTCGGCGTGATGGACAGTATAGCGCTGCTCAAGTTGATCACACCGATCAGATCTAGTGAGTCCTCAGACCATTAGAAGGTTTTTTATTTTTTTTATACAACTGAAGTGGCAACCAAGCGTACGGCCCACAATGGTAAGCTGTTACCGCAGCCTATAGACGCTTGCAATATAGGCATCACTCGCGGGTTGCCACCTTGAAGCTAAGATCGAAAGCCTCATGTGTCAGTAATTTCACCGGAAACCATACCCTTCACACCGGAACACAGCAATGCGAGCATAACTGCTTGGCGGCAGAAATAGGTATGGTGGTAGTCCTTCCCCGGACGAGCTCTGTCACAGAGAACTCTACTACTCTTAAGAAAAACATATATCTTCAAAGAAAGGCACTGCTTACAGGCTATCCTCAGACTCTCCCTCATTATGATGGATGGCCACGCCAGAAACGGTTTTTTTTTATATCAGCAAGTCACAAGACAATTTTAGCGCCCACCTGACTATTACAGATGCAGTGCCACCCAAAGCTTAAAGTTATTAAGTGTTTGCGAGCACTGCACTGCGCTTATCACCCCGAACATTGTTGTTAAGTCTCTTTCGCCCAGTAATTTCACTTGCTACAGTGCCCTTCAACCCTGAACACAGTGCAGCTTGCACACTACTGCTTGGAGGTAGAATATCTGACACTGCGGTGGTATCCACCAAGACGGACTCTTACTAAAGAGTCCTACCACCAGTTAAATATACACACCTAACAGTCACATACATCCTAGTGTGGGTCCAGGTGGCCCCAAACTAGGATTCCCTGAGTCGTGGGTATCAGAAATCACAATTGCCTATTAAGGTACCACGACAACTAGACCAATAATAAGGTACCACGACAACTAGACCAATAATTGCAGATCATGTATACATATGCCCCGCAGTAGGAATCGAATATTCATTTTTGAACACACAAGATGTTTGGCACCACGCCTGACCATAACAAACTGCAGTATTACACATGTCTCTACATAAAAGTTCATCGCAGCTTTTAAAATGATCGGTTATTTCAGATTATATGCTTCCAGCGTGTCTGCCGTTCAAGAACTTTATATTCGAAAGTTCTGGAGTTAACACCGAAGAGATCATTTGGCACGTCGACTTTATCAGTGGTAAGAAATAAACTATAGCATATAGATTAAATTTAGTACAAGGTGATGTGATAGTGCAAGGCGGCGAACGTGGAAGACCCAGAATGAGATGGCGGGACAAACTTGACTCACATTATAAGCTGTCACGGCGTTAGATCGCGAAGAGTGGAAGAAAGGAAGAGAGGCCATTACCCTGCAGTGGGACTGTGATGGCTAAATAATAATAATAGTATAGATTAAATTTAAACATACCCTAACAATGGTGCGGTAAAAACTCAGCAGCTTTCACTACTTCAGATTGCAAACAAGCAACCGGCCCAATTGACCAACTGTTTACCGCAGCCTATGGACGCTTGCAATACCAGAGGTGTCACTCGTGCATTACTACGAGTACCCTTATACTGATCAAAAGTCTCTAAATGTTCCTGTAATTTCACCAGCAAGCCATTTACCCTTTGAACCAGAACACAACAATGTGAGCATACTGCTTGGCGGCAGACTTTTCAGGACGAGCTTACTACAAAGTACCATTAAAGAATACTATGTAGGACATAGAACTCTATCTCTCTCTCTCTCTCTCATAGAAAATGTCATGGGAGTTATTAATGGGTTTTCTTGTATATTTTAGAAGTACCGCGAGATTATTTTGAGGAGGAGAAAGAAGTGTCTCGGATCAATGTTTTGCCTAAAGAACTGTGTTTTCTGTATGAGACAAGCAATATGACCATTTCGTCTGATATTGTAGATATTGAACAGGTAAATAGTGACTATGAGCACCGGTGGTCTAGTGGTAGTGACCCCGCCTTCCGATCCTAGATCGTGGGTTCAAACCCGGTCGTGCAATGGATTTTTTCTGTTCGAAAAATTTATGTGCGCAATGCCAGTGCTCTCATACGGTGAAGGAAAACATCGTGAGGAAACCGGCATGTCCAAGAACTAAAAATTCGAAAGACATTTGCCTTCCACCAATCCGCATTGGGTCCGCGTGGTGGATTAAGACCCAATCACTCTCGTCTGAGAGTAGGCCAGTGTCCCAGCAGTGGGAACATTGGAAGGCTGTCATGATGATATAGTGACATAATATCGCATAACACAGAGTTTTTTAGAGATTTTGAATACCATGGACCATTATCTGAAAACAATTATCAAAAAGGAGTACTTTGAGATTTGAAAAAAAGCCGATTTGAAAAGTAAATTAAGCCCTTGCATTTTATTTCATAACTCAGTAGATCAATGATGTTTTTTTGTGTAATCTGTCAATTACAAATCAATAATGCAGTATTTTTAAAAACTGTAATAAATAATTAATAGAATGCAAGTAAAACGACTCTGAAAGGAGGTACAGACGGACAACCATGGCGAAATAAGGATGTCAGTTTTCACAACCGTAAAACCATAGAGGCCAGATGGCTAATATTTGACTTGTTTCAGAACACCACCACTTTACCACAAAAGAAGATAATGTGCACCAGCGGATGTGACTTCCACTCTGGCGCTCCTAGCTTCATCCACGAGCATACCGGCCACTGGTCTATTGTGGCTATAGCTCAAGGTGAGAGCCACAACTACTGCCACCACCAGCTGGTGACAGAGTTAATAAGCCGTCCGAAAAGCTCTGACATGGTCTACAAATTAAGGTTTGCTTGTTGAACTTGGTCAGCAGAAGATCAGTGATAGATCAGTGATGGACTGATGAGAATGGGGTTATTTATTTCGGTATTGACACTAGCCTACTCCTATACAAAAGAGTATACTGAATGATGTGCCCTCTGAAGCACAAAAGCGCACGACTGCTGGCCCCGGTTATTAAGAATAATTTGGCCGTGGTAAAGGTTTCGCATAGTATCTAAACCCCGTCAGTTAGTAGCTTTAGGTACTTACGTAAACTGTGTGGTCCGACGGCTTTAAAACTTGAGAATGTAAAAACAGTAACTGGACACAGGAGAAAAACTTACCGAAGAATTCCTCAGCCTAGAGCTGGTCCTGATACTGGTACCGGATTATGTAGTTTCAGGATTTGGAACAGAGTTATCCATAGGTTTTTTAATTTTATTGTTGTGTTATGTTGCGTGCATGTCTATGTATTTTCCAGGTGGTTTCCCTTGCCCAGATCCTCTACGGTCGAGAAGACCCCCTTCCCCCCCGCGACATATCCTGCTGTACCCCTACGTGCCATGGATCACGGCCGCCATCAGTGGCAAAGCTGTAGGCTCTTTCGCTAAAGATGACCCTTTTGGTAAGCTACTTATGCACAGCCTTCTACTCCCAGCTACTGCCTACTCTCGAGCAAGATAGGTTGGGTCTTAATCCACCACGTGGACACAGACGTCATCACCATGATAGCCTTGTAATGTTCCCACTGCTGGAACTCGGGCCTACTCTCAAGCGAGAGTGATCGGGGTCTTAATCCACCACGCGGACCCAATGCGGATTGGTGGATGGCACATGTCTTTCGAATTTTTAGTTCTTGGTTACACCGGTTTCCTCACGATGTTTCCTTCACCGTATGAGAGCACTGGCACTGGTGGACCCAGTGCGGATGGTAAACGGTACGCGTCATTTGAATTTTTATTCTTGGATATTCCGGTTTCTCACGCTGTTTTCCTTCACAGTTACAGTTTGAAGTGCGTACTTTTAAATTTTATATTTAGCTGGCAGATTAATAAGGTATTTAACCATTCCTTTTCAGGGTTTATAATGCCTCGCTCGTTTGGTGTTAATGACGATTACCCTAAGAAAGGATGGGTCGGCCATTGGTGGTTGGGTGGGATGCGCTGCTTCGACCGTAGTGAAGCAACCCAAGACATGTTCAAGTTCTACCATGAGATATTTATCATAGACCCCCCGAAGAACAGTTATCTTACTTACTTTCTTGAGGTGAGCTGCTGCGATGATGTGTCATGTGAGCGGGTGATGTGAGGTCAGGTGAGGTGATGACATGTGATGAGAGATGATGGCATGTGATGTGAGGTGATGTTTATTTACTTAACATCCCCCGAAGAACAATCAATCAATCATTTATTATTTGCTTCAAATAGGGTTACAAGGTTTTTATACTAAGCGTACGGTCAGCGGTTACCGTAGCATATGTACGCATGCAACATCATAGATATCACTTGCGTGTTACCACCCTGAGACGTTAGATGGAAAGTCTCATGTGCCTGTAATTTCACCGGAAACCATACCCTTCGAACCGGAACACAGCAATGCGAGCATTGCTGCTTGGCGACAGAAATAGGTAACATGCATGCAGCTTGAACAGCTTTCTATAGCTTTCTTTGTATAAAATATGTGGTGTAGGTATATAAGTAGTTTATTTACTAAAAACCCCAAAGAATAGTTTCATTACTTTCTTAAAGTGTGATGTGAGTTGAAGCGGAGCGAGGCGAACTGAGCTAATATTGAGTGTACCCAATAATGCGATGTGGCAGTGCTAATTCGCATGATAAGAGGGTGTTAGCCACCTGTTAGCCATAGTTAACCTGGGGGGGGGGCTTACTCTTGAATGGTCGGTAATAGACAAGTATTGGTATATGACATTTCGTACTTTTGACAGCAAACCTAGTGCCAAATTCAACCTTGTTTTCATGAGTAAAAAAATTTGACATCAGTAAATTGAAATTGGTATTGGATCGGAATTGTCATTGGATTCAACGCGATCGGTATTTTACAATTATTGGAATATGAAATTTCGTACTTTTGACAGCAAACCATGCGCCAAATTCAACCTTCTTTTCAAGAGTAAGAAAAATTTGACAGCAGTAAATTGAAATTGGGATTGGATCGGAATTGTCATTGGTTTCAAGAGTAAGGCCCCCCGATTGTGTAACTCGGTTTCAATCCGATTTTAATCAGCAAACTGTCAATAAGCTGTCACATTCATACAAAATACGTCAGTTTTTGATTGAAATCAAGTGAAATCGACATTGTGCAACCGAATTACGCGATCGGCTGGTGGTAAGACTCGTCAGCAAACGTTTGTGTAACACTGCAACTGTCACACAAACTTTTGCTAACCTAAAAAGAAAAGTTAAACTGTAAAAGCCGCCATTGCTTCACAGATCCATGCAGCATACGAGTCTGTTATCGTGTGCGTTAAAGTGGGAATGCCTTACCGTCTCGGAGGGCCTAAAGTCTGGGACCTCGACACCACAACAATAAAGGTACCATTTAACCAATAAAGTTAAGTCGAAACAGTTTTCGGTGCCTCTTTACCAATAAACCGGTACGTGGAAACACCTTTTTTTAAAATCACACTATCACACTGTTTATTACAATAATAAAAATACGAAAGTTTGCGTGTTTGTATGTGTGTTTGTTTCTCTATAAATAACTCGACAACCACTGAAACGATTTGGCTGTTTGTAACATACATAGATAAGATAGATAATTCAATCTATGACCAGAAATAGTGCATAAGCTTTTTTTTATCCCAGTAAAAAGTACGGTTTCCGAGTTCAGGAGTTAAGTTGCAAGCAACAGCTTGAAGAGTAGTAGAGTTCTCTGTGATAGAGCTCGTCCGGGGAAGGACTACCACCATACCTATTTTTGCCGCAAAGCAGTAATGCTCGCATTGCTGTGTTCCGGTGTGAAGGGTATGGTTTCCGGTGAAATTACTGGCACATGAGGCTTTCGATCTTAGCCTCAAGGTGGCAACCCGCAAGTGATACCTCTGGTATTGCAAGCGTCCATAGGCTGCGGTAACCGCTTACGCGTACCGCGTACGCCTGGTTGCCACTTCAGTTGTGTAAAAAAAAAAAGCTAGCCGCAGCACCCACAATTATTATTGATACTGGCCCATTAAAAGGCTTTCATGATGATTTCAAAGCGACGCAGGGGAAATAATTCATTTAAATTAACTTTATTCATATACAACCTATAACATTATAACATTACATGACCCATAACAAAAAAAAAATGATTATGATTATGATTATAACATTATACGACCGATGTGGCGAGGCGGGCGAAGGTCCGCCTGCGTCGCAGGAGGTTGTGAGTCCGATTCCCGCCTTGGGACAATTCATGTTTGTACGATCTGAAAATATCTGTTTAATAAAAAAATATAATATCTATGCATTGTTTAACAGTCATCTAGTACCCATAACACAAGCTCTGCTTAGCTTGGGGCTAGATGATGCTGTGTGGATTTTCCAGCATATTTATTTGTGATTATATTCGCAGCTTCGAATCCCGGTGTTCAAGCTCCACGTGGACCAGTTCAAGTTCCACGTGGAGGCGTGGGCTCGCAACTTCACGGTGTCCTCGGAGAGCACTGGGAGCAAGTCGTGTGCTGGCAGTCAGTGTACCAGCGGAGATAAGGGATAAACTACTTCTAAAAGGGGTTAAGTTAGTAAGTTCGTATGAGTCAGTGGCTAACTCTGGTGACGACGGAGTTTTTAAGCCGCCCGAAAACCTCTGTCATGGCCACAGAGTACCTAATATCATGGCCTAGGGATAAAGACTTTTAAAAGAGGGGTTAAGTAAAATCGTATGAGTCAGTGGCCAACTCTGACAGTTTTTAGGCCGCTGTAAAGCCTGTTATGGCCTAACACTTGAAAAAGCCGGGACCGACTGGTTAACGTGCCCTGTGAAGCACGGGAAATATTGTTTATTTGTTTAGTACAACTGTCAAAATTGTCTGTGTGACAAAACTGATGACAAATCTATACAATGAGAGAATGCGTGTGTTTTGGTTAGTGTTGCTATTGTGAAATAAAGATTATTATTTGTTGTGATGTGATGATTAAAACTACCTAATATTAATTACCTACTTACCTACCAGTTATTAAGTTATTTTTATTTTATTTTACATTCTACACGTCAGAAACTCATTCACAGAATAAAAACAATGTACATTGTAGTACTTACCAAAAGCGTTTATTGCGTAAATTTGGTGGCAGTTTATCCAATATAACTTGTTTCCTGAGCACAAGTGTAAGTAATTGAAATGGAGGGGTAATTTTGGTTGGTAATCTAGTCAAAGACTTTCCAAGGGAATTTTGAAAGAAAAGTCATAATTTCTTTCCAAATTTCGTTTGTTTACGTTGCTAAGCGAAAATCAAACTAATACACTTGACTGGCAAAATTATGGCAAATAAGCCACAGAGTCCATAAAAGAAGAAGAAGGAGAAGGATTGGTCACCCTGAGACAAAGCAGAATCGTCTCGTGCGTGCGTGCAAGTTATATTCCTTGCGTGCGTGTCACTTCACCCTTCAAACCTGAACACAGTAGAGTGCTTATCACGAAAAACTTGTTTGACAATCGTAAACGTAATGGTATCGTCCAGCCCCCATACCATGAAATCTTAGAGCGGTTCAAATTAGGACCTAAACTGAATTGTCAAAAAAAATTGTACCATGAAATTAATAATTATTGAAGTTGACAATTCAGTTTAGGTCCTAATTTGAATCGCTCTAAGAGTTCTTGGTTTGACGACCGATGTGGCGCAGCGGGCGCAGGTCCGCCTGCGACGCGGAGGTTGCGGGTTCGATTCCCGCCTCGGGTCAAATGTTTGTACGATCTACAAATATTTGTTCCGGGTGTTCTGGGTATTTTCTATATATAATAAAAAATATCTATCTATGTATTGTATTGTATTAAGTATATATCAGTCATCTAGTACCATAACACAGCTCTGTTTAACAGTAGCTTATCTTGGGGCTAGATGATGCTGTGTGGATTGTCCAGCATTATTTATTTATTTATTATTTATTTATTTATGGTAGGGGGGCAGCTGTCGTTTTAAATACGTTTACATTTACGATTTTCAAACGAGTTTTTCGTGTTAAGCACACGAAAGTATTTAGATAAAATAAAAACATTTTCATTTACCACACCACCAGAGCGGCAGGTGGGGGTAAATGAAAATGTGTCTATTTATTTTAAATTAGAATAAACGAATGCAAACATTGGTGGTATAAGTCGCACAGCGGATCTAGGCTTCCGTGAAGTTAGCCGTTTGTGATGCGCAAAGACAATTTAGTTTGAAAAAGCTCCATTGCGCCGATGCGTTTCGATAAACGGCAAATTTCACTACGGCCGAGATCCGTCGTGAGACCTATACCTACCTACATGGTAGCATCGCAAAAAGCTCTAAATACCATACCATAATATTGTAAGTTATTACAGGATGTCTATCAGTATGTACCGTTACATGCGTTGCAATTCAATATTGCAATGCATTATGCATGCTGTGTAAACCCTGGTGCCAGACCTACTATCAATGGTGCCAGATATTTGCATACTAGGGCAATGTTTGCCAACACCACATAACTAACCATTGGTTTCATTGACAATGTCACAATACACATTGAAGGCAAAATCAAAATATAGGAATCATTGGCGCAACGAGGAATAAAAACTTTTTTTTTTATACAACTGAAGTGACAACCAAGCATACGGCCCACAAGAGTTAAACGGTTACCGCAGCCTATGGACGCATGCAATACCAGAAGTATCACTTGCGGGTTGCCACCTTGAGGCTAAGATCGAAAGCCTCATGTGCCAGTAATTTCACCGGAAACCATACCCTTCACACCGGAACACAGCAATGCGAGCATTACTGCTTGGCGGCAGAAATAGGTACGGTGGTAGTCCTTCCCCGGACGAGCTCTATCACAGAGAACTCTACTACTCTACACTTAACATAAAGACCGACTGACCGCGCACTTAGACGGGTACGCTAATATGGAAGTAGGTGTAATAAGCGAACTGCCAAGGTGTGGAATACTCTGCCGCCTTCTGTTTTTCCTGACAATTACAATCCGGGCCTCTTTAAGGCTAGGTGTCTCATAGACCTAAAGAGTAGTAGAGTTCTTGTGATAGAGCTCGTCCGGGGAAGGACTACCACCATACCTATTTCTGCCGCCAAGCAGTAATGCTCGCATTGCCGTGTTCCGGTTTGAAGGGTATGGTTTCCGGTGAATTTACAGGCACATAGAGACTTTCCATCTAACGTCTCAGGGTGGTAACACGCAAGTGATATTCATGATGTTGCATGCGTACATAGGCTACGGTAACCGCTGACCATCAAGTGGGCCGTACGCTTGGTTGCCATTCTAGTGGTATAAAAAAAAAAAAAAAAAAAACCCTTCGTGCTCCACCGTCGGCCATATCATCGCTTTCCACCAGGCGAGATCGTGGTCAAACGAAGGTCTATTCTTGACAAAATAAAATAAAAATGTACTTCGGTGCGCTTCGTCTTGGTGCACTTCAGCTAAGGTGCTACGAGAAATGGCTTGGTTCTGTTATGTAAAATCACTTTGAATCATTTTAATTGGACAACGCTCGTCTATTGTTCATTTTCATTTAATGTTTATTTACAAATATTCTTAATAAAGAATCGAAAAAGACGTGGCTCAGCAAAGCATCTTTCTTTGATTCATAATTTTTCATCGTTTAGTCAAATCAAAGTCAATACCAAAAATGATTTATTTCAATAAAATCACAAGTTTCATTTTGAAACGTCTTAAAGCTATATAGGTGAATCATCTTGCTGTGTGGATTGTCCAGCATTATTTATTTATTTACTTACTTACTCTTTCACAAGCGTGTGTCGCCGCCTTTATTTGTTACAACTTTATTATGATACGGGTAGGTATCTAGTGCACATTTCTCACATAACTACGTAAATTACATAAATCAAAACCTAACCGAGGTATTTATACGAGTTTCATAGTATTTTGTTCAGTTTTTTGTGATATTCAAAATGAAAACAGTGATCCTGGTGGTGTTGGTTGGGATTTTTTATCCTGTTATAGGTAAGGAATTGTGGTATGAAGGGTTGGAGGGATTTGAGGGTATTTTGCCCAGCGCGCAGCGGTGGGAATAGGTTTATAAAAAAAAATCTTCAAAACAGTAGTAAGTCCTAGAGACATTATTTTCTTAGAGTGTTTTCCTTTTAATTAATTTAGTTTGCAGAAAAAATCAGTGCAGACAGACGCGGAATTCTATTTATTAATGAATTTAACAGAATAGAACAAAATCACACTTGTAAGTTGTAATGACTATGTCAGTACTAATATTATCTGTTCTGTGACTATGTACCAAAAGACACTGTCATTTGGCACGCACGACCAACATTAATAACATTAACATTAGGGCCAAGGCCAATTTTATCATGTTACCATGACGTCACAAGTATATTTCCGTTTATTCGATACCGTACTATAATTTCAACTGTCTTCATAAGTCAGGATGGCCGAGCGGTCTAAGGCGCTGCGTTCAGGTCGCAGTCCACTTCTGTGGGCGTGGGTTCGAATCCCACTTCTGACAAATCTTTTTGCACTCGATTATTTAGCTCACTTTTATTACCTACAGAGGAAACGTCTAATTACATTATTTCATGGTTTTAAGGGTGTTTTTTAGAATCTGCAGATGTGAACGCAGTCAAGGATGAATTTGACTACGAACGAATTGTTGGTGGGACAAAAGCACCGAATGGGTCCGTACCTTACCAGGTATGTCAGTTTAAGTATCCTAGAACTCACTAAGTAGGGATTCCAAGTGTTTCCCATAGGTGCTGGTGGTAACACTCTTCAGCAAGATTCCATCTTAGTGTAGTCTTCTATTAAAAATGAGCGCTTCATAAAGTGTTTATAAATCTACATAATGTTATGTAAAGTCCATGTTCATGCATTATACCTATAATAAAAGAGTAGTAGAGTTCTCTGTAATAGAGCTAGTCCGGGGAAGGATTACCACCATACCTATTTCTGCCGCCAAGCAGTAATGCTCGCATTGCTGTGTTCCGGTGTGAAGGGTATGGTTTCCGGCGAAATTACTGGCACATGAGGCTTTCGATCTTAGCCTCAAGGTGGCAACCCGCGAGTGATACCTCTGGTATTGCAAGCGTCCATAGGCTGCGGTAACCGCTTACCATCTTGTGGGCCGTACGCTTGGTTGCCACTTCAGTTGTAAAAAAAAAAAAACTTGCATGCAAAATATTTTTAATTTGAAAAAGTGGTGTATTTTGTTAAAAATATATTTATTAAAGGCGCTACCAGCCTGCTAGTCTCTTAGATCTTGAGTTGTAATGTGCTAGAGCCTAGGCCCTAGACTGTGTTTAGTTATGTTATTAAACTATGCTACTTAAATAACTTATAAAAACAAAAACAAGTAGTGTGCAAGCTGCACTGTGTTTACGTTTGAAGGGCACTGTAGCAAGTGAAATTACTGGGCGAGAGACTTACGGGGTGACGAGCGCACTGCAGTGTCACGCAGAACTAGAAATCTTTAAGCTTTGGGTGACACTCCATCTGAGTCCAAGTGAAATCCGTATAAAGCGCGTCACACACGGTGAAGTAATTATAAAATATATATTATCTTAGAGCATATTTTAGAATATCGCTCACCATAGAAATCCTATGAACCATCACACACGACGAAGATAATTTATATTTTATCTTCAGTATCTTAAAATACCGAGCGAATACGCAAATATGGAAATATATATTTCGTATCTTAATATGTTATCTTAAGATACGAAATATACACATCTTAATATAAATACATGGTGTTTTGTGTCAGAAGCATCGTCTGAGGAGCTGGCTAACAAATCAAGAAGTAAGGCAGTATCACTCATAGTCAATCACCCTGTATATAGAACTCTAACAAGGAATACGTGTGGCATCAACGCAGACTCGTAAGGAAATGAACAGGTTTTTTTAATATTATCGTATCTTAGCCGTGTGTGATAACCTAAGATAGGTACTATAATATTTTTTATTACGGCATCCTAAGATAAAATATTATAGCATCTTCACCGTGTGTGACGCGCTTTAACAAATAATTTACTACAAACAAGGTAATTTATAAGTATGTGTTCAAGGTGTCTCTGAGAATCTATGGTGTGTGGCACTTCTGCGGTGCTTCGCTGTTGACCCCTCGCGTCATCCTTACTGCGGCTCATTGCGTTGACAGGTATGTCACTTGCCCCCAGGCATCGAATTCGTCCACCAAAGTAAAAGAAAGGGAAACCTTAACAAATATGCCATTTTTGTGAAGAAACAAATTTGTCCACCAAAGTACAAGATAGGAGGAAAAACCTAAACAAATATGCCACTTTTATGAGGAGACAATTCATTTGGTAAAAAAATATCATCGTACACAAAACTACTCTTCGTTAGAGAAAAATCTTGTAAGTATGCATTATTTTCGAATTTCAAACAATTAAAAAAAAACCGTTTCAAGAAGAAGGTATATAGGACAATTAAGACTCATAACTCTCGTTTGAGAGTAGCCGTAGTTGTCTGAGAGCACTGGCTGGCATTGTGCACGTAAATTTTTCGTAGCGTAAAATCCATTGGTGCACGACCGGATTCAAACCCACGACCTTAGGATCGGAAGGCGTGGTCACACTACCTCTAGAACACCAGTAGGTAAGTAAATAAGTAAGTTCTTATGAGTCATTGGCCAAGTCTGGTGACACAGTTTCTAGGCCGCCCGAAGGCCTCTGTCATGCCTAACAACTTTGAAAAAGCCGAGACCGACTGCATAACGTGCTTTCCGAAGCACGGGAGCGCTTAGTTGAAATCGCCACTGGCGGTCACCCACCCAAATGATACGCGGAACATTGCTTAACTTTACCCTCAAAACTATCACGCTATGTGTTCGAAAATTACTTTTTTTGCTACCTAGTTGTGTTGGTAAATATCAATGCATTATGTACCTACCTACTCATCTAACTAAACCTACAAACTTATATATAATCTTATTAATTATGTAGGTAGGTATAATCTCACAACGGATCTCGGCCGTCGTGAAATTAGCCGTTTCGATGAGCAATGGAGCTTTTTGAAACTAAATTGTCTTTGCGCATCACAAACGGCTAACTTCACGGAAGCCTAGATCCGCTGTGCGAACTATACTCGGACGACGACGCGACGCACATAAAATTTTATTGTTGTTTTTTAGCATAGAGTATCTACTCATGTAAGTGACTCATTGTCTTTTTTGAGAATAATTATCTATGAACTGAAAACTATTGCAGATTAAAACCTCAGTACTACCAAGCAGTTGTAGGCACGAACCAGCTACGAGCCGGCGGCACAGCCTACAAGATCCGCAAAGCAGTCCAACATGAGAACTACAACGGTGACGTCATCGTCAACGATATAGCCGTGCTCTTCACGGAGAAAGAGATAGAGTTCAGCAGCACAGTGGACGCGATAGAGATGAACGATGAACCTGTGGAGAAGGGGGAGGATTTGATACTAACTGGATGGGGGACCACTTCAGTAAGTAATAACTAGTATTACAACCTTATTTAGTTTGTGAACTTAGACCTCGCTAGTATAAAATTTAGATAGGTACCTACCTTCTGCATTTTGAGGAATTATTTTGGTGAAAAACAATATTTTCTCGGTCCTTGAACAATTTACTCAGCAATTTTCTTAGCGGCGTACCTACCTTTTATACGAACGAACCTAACGGCAAAATCCAAAACAGCGCCTGACGGAAAAAAACATTTAGATAAGGTACCTAATTATAGCTGCATATTTACGAACATACGAGTACAACGAAAAATCCTGAGGCGCTTATTGGCTGACTTGACCTATCCTACTACCGCAGGCCCGCGAGCTGAGGCCCGCTTTGATTGATAAATGCCTTTACTTCCAGTACCCCGGCAAGCTGCCCAACGACCTGATGATATTGGAGCTGAAGTCCATCACCTACGAGGAGTGCAAGGCGGCTCACAAGCATGAGGTCTTCCAAACGCAGGTTTGCGCGTTCACTAAGGAAGGCGCTGGTGCCTGTCATGTAAGTTACTCAAGATTCAAGATATTTATTGAGAAGTTAAGAGTAGTAGAGTTCTTTGTGATAGAGCTCGTCCGGGGAAAGACTTCCACCATACCTATTTCTGCCGCCAAGCAGTAATGCTCGCATTGCTGAGTTCCGATTTGAAGGGTATAGTTTCCGATGTTGTTTTTTTTATCAGTAAGTGCAAAGCGCCCACCTGATGTTAAGCACCATGCCTGACTATAACAGATGCAGTGCCACCCAAAGCTTAAAGTTTTTAAGAGTTTGCGTGGCTGCACTGCGCTTATCACCCCGAGACATTGTTGTTAAGTCTCTATCGCCCAGTAATTTCACTTGCTACAGTGCCCTTCAAACCTAACCACAGTAATGCTTGCACACTACTGCTGAAATTACAGGCACATGAGACTTTCCATCTAACGTCTCAGGGTGGTAACACGCAAGTGATATCCCTGATGTTGCAAGCGTACATAGGCTACGGTAACCGCTGACCGTCGAGTGGGCCGTACGCTTGGTTGCCACTTTAGTGGTAGGTATAAAAAAAATGGCATAAATATGTGTTACATCACAGAGTAGATCTTATTAAAGTATTTAGATTGCACTTGCAACTTATAATTATGCTTACCTTACATAAGTGTAAAACGTCGACTAGCCAAAACCAAAATGACGAAGGTCATGTTTTTGGTTTTTTGAGTCTCAATCAAAAAGGTCATGCTAAGTAAGTAAATTCATATGAGTCAGTGGCCAAAATAAGAAAAATATATCATGTTTAAATATACCTACCTATACAGGGTGGTCCAAACATAGACGTCAATAAGAAAAAATTAGATTCATTTGATCCAGGGGTATCCGAAAATACCTCATGTATTAACTATGTTCCCCGATTTTATGTATTTTTCGAGTACTAATGGTTTTTTTTTATTAATAAAGGGATTCTTTTCCAAGATTTTTTTTGTAAAATAAACACAATAAGTTGCACAATCATGCTTAAAATAAACAACTTCCTAGTATTGGTTCAAATTACAAAAGTTTTGATGAATGGTGACAAATTTGTGTTTGAGAGAGTCAAAGTTCAATTTTTAACATTAAATTAAAAATAAAAAAACCCTATTCCATGATTTTTAAGTATTTTTAAAAACTTTGAAGGACTCTAAGCTTTCATAATACCACAAAACATGCATTTTAATAGGGTATTATTTGCTGAAATCGGCCTTCAAAGATAATAAGGTGAAGACTCTTATAGTTAGCAACTTGAATTAACTTGATCCAAGCAAAGATAACATAGATAATGGGACGTCAGTGCAGATCTTATGGGAATAATGGGACGTCAGTGCAGATCTTATGGGAGTAATGGGACGTCAGTGCAGATCTTATGGGAATAATGAGACGTCAGTGCAGATCTTATGGGAATAATGGGACGTCAGTGCAGATCTTATGGGAATAATGGGACGTCAGTGCAGATCTTATAGGAATAATGGGACGTCAGTGCAGATCTTATGGGAATAATGGGGCGTCAGTGCAGATCTTATGGGAATAATGGGACGTCAGTGCAGATCTTATAATTCTAGATGGGGTTCTCCCCATCTAGAATTAGATTTAGAACATAGATAATGATCCAAGTAAATGATTATTGCCTGTTATGTCATTCGTAAGGCTAATTAAGATAGGAAATGCCTCAACATAAGCTGTAAATTGCTTTCCAATAAAAAAAAGATGAATATACTTATTTTATTTTTTGTTCTTGATAATATTTCAGGGTGATTCCGGAGGTCCACTCGTGAGAGAAGGACGGCAAATCGGAATCGTGTCATGGGGCATTCCCTGTGCTAGAGGGAAACCGGATGTTTATACAAAGGTAATAACTAATAACCATTAAGAGCACTGGGTCTAGTGGTAGTGACCCCGCCTTCCGATCCTAAGGTCGTGTGTTCAAACCATGTCGTGAACCAATGGATTTTTCTGTTCGAAAAGTTTATGTGCGCAATGCCAGTGCTCTCATACGGTGAAGGAAAACTTCGTGAGGAAACCGGCATGTCCAAGAACTAAAAATTCGAAAGACATGTGCCATCCACCAATCCGCATTGGGTCCGCGTGGTCCCAATCACTCTCGCCTGAGAGTAGGCCAGTGTCCCAGCAGTGCGAGCATTACTGCTTGGCGGCGGAAATAGGTGGTCCTTCCCCGGACGAGCTCTATCACAAAGAACTCTACTACTCTTAAAAACACACCTAATACGGATTACGAACGAACTACGTCTATAAAAACATTAATTAATTTAATTTTACAGGTGGAAGCGTTTATGCGCTGGATTGAGAAGACGCTGTATGATGATGATGAAGATCACTTGAAGTTCCTCAAAGGCAAAAGGAGGAGCAACAGACATCGACACTTTAACCTGAACACTTACTAGAAAAATTATTGAAAATAAACAATGTTTAAAAAAATATGCCGTCTGTTATTTAATTAGTAGTATATTATGTCTTGTGTCATAAAAACATTCTTCTCAATAAATATTTGTAATTAAAACTAAGTAAGTTCGTATAAGTCAGTGGCCAACTCTGGTGACAGAGCTTCTAGGCCACCCGAAGGCCTCTGTTATGGCCTTTATTTACTTGTATTAAATATTATTATTATGTACCTACATACACCTACAGAAAGTCAATTTCAAATTTAGTTGTTTTAATACAAAATCCCATTTAAACACAGATAGAAAATACAAAAGTTGTTTCTTTAATAAATATTCTCGATTTAGTTCCAATTTATATTATAATAAGTAGGTAAATTGGCTGTTTTCTCGTGGTCCCAGGATTCTGTCCCATTAATGGGACTAAATAATATGAAGTTGATACTTTTATTATTATTGTTTCTTATGGTAACCACATACTTTTATATACAGGATGTAATGACACAATAATGGGACTACGTGGAACAGTTCTTCCTTGTGGTCCCATTAATGGGACAAAATGCTGGGACCACGAGAAAACAGCTGGTAGATTAAGCAATAGTGGGAAATAAATAAAACAAAATTTTAAAATTTACAAAAAAATATACTTATTTACATGCATACCACTAATATCACAAAAACCAGTCGTGTATTAAAACAGTTACAATATTTAATAATTTAAGTCGAATAAATGCTTTCTAAGTTTATTTAATAGCTCGTATTTCAGAAGCTTTTCTGATTTTTATTTTAAAGGGTAAGTACCTAGGTATGATAAGTAATTATAGGAATAAAATTATCAAACGCCAACCATTTTTTAAAAGTTGTTAAACATTAGACATTGGCGAACTCCCACAAATATAAATATACATTACTAAATCACCCATAGTAACTATAGAACCACCAATTAACTACCTTCATTTCATTTTAATTATCATCATATTATCAGCCAATAGATGTTGAATGCTGAAAATAAGCTTGTCCTATCACAAACTCACTTATTTATTACCTTCTTTTAAAACTAAAAAGTAAAGGAAACCTGCTCACTTAAAGACCTAATCCACCAGAATTATTGTGTAAGTAAATAATATAAAAACTTTATCCTAGCTTTTCTAACAATTTGTAAAACGACTGGCTCCATAAACACCTACATAATTGTATTATTGTATTATCTACTCATCATTTCACGAATTTAAGTAAACATTTAGCAGTCTTGTACTTAGATGAGACGATAGTTAACAATATATTAGAGTAATTATAATCTTTTATATAAAACCATAATGAAATTAAAATTACATGTCACACTAGTATCTCACAACCGGAGATACTCGAGACCCTAAAAGTAAAACGGCATAACTCACAACATTTCCAAAATGTAAATGGACACAACAAACAACAAAATTCTCACTCTAATCCATAAATAATCAAAAAAGTCCTGCACATCCTCAGTGAAAATATAATCATAATAAAACACTTCTGTATTTTCTTGAATTCTTGCATAATCCCTACCAAAAACTCTACCAAATATTCCAAACGTCAGCAAGCTGTCACTGTCTGTCACTGTCATTTTGACAGTTCTGACGTTGCTGACAGCTTTTGCGGCGTATTTGAACTGCTTATCTAATATTTGCTGGTTTGATAGAATAACTGGGAACACTGAGCTTTCACTTGTGAAATTGGCGCTGATTGATAGCTTTTTAAAAGCAACATTGGTGTTGTTGTTGACAGATCTGAAAAAAAAAAAACAATTATTAACAAAATTATTAAATAACAATTAAACCCTTATAGCGCTCTTGGAGCGCTCGTGACGTAGCTGGCTAAGTTGTTCTTAACAGATCAACGAAGTTAAGCACTGTTCCGCGTAGTCATCATTTGTATGGGCGACCGCCAGTGGCAATTTCAACTGAGCGCTCCCGTGCTTCGGAAGGCACGTTTAGCAGTCAGTCCCGGCTTTTTTAAAGTTGGGCCATGACAGAGGCCTTCGGGCGGCCTAGAAACTTTGTCATTAGAGTTGGCAACTGACTCATACGAACTTTGAACGTGAAATTACAGGCACATGAGACTTTCCATCTAACGTCTTAGGGTGAACACGCAAGTGATATCTATGATGTCACATGCATGCATAGGTTACGGTAACCGCTTACCATCAAATGGGCCGTACGCGTTGCACTTTAGTGATATAAAAAAACCTAACGAAAACAACAGAAATCAGCAGTTGAGTTATTCTTTTGCGAGCCGCAGTGAATTGTTTCACATAATCAATTGTTTTGTCACCGTTTAAAGGCACGGTTACTAACTTACCCATAATTACAGCTTCTCTTATAAAGGCCGGCACAGGCAAAGACGGCACAGCTCTGAACTCCAATGTATTCACTACCTCCGTAGTGACGGACGCCGTCGAACGCGGCGAGACCGTAGCTCACTTCGTCTTGACCTGAAAAAGTCCATTAACCTATCCATTAATACTTAAATCGATCCGCTCCTACTCAATTCTATAGTGCAACACCCTTGCTGGGTATAGTTATTTCGGCGGATCTAGGCTTCCGTGAAGTTAGCAGTTTCGATGCGCAATGGAGCTTTTTCTAATTAAATTGTCTTTGCGCATCACAAACGGCTAACTTCACGGAAGCCTAGTTCCGCCGAGAGAACTATACATACATAACTATGTGATTGGCTGCTCTGATATAATTTAATATAATTAAGTCTACATAAGACCTGTTACATGTAATTACCCTTATAATTATGACGCAATAAAATGATACTGAATAATGAAGTCGATTTATAAAAAAAACGTTTGTGTTGAGAACATGCTAATGCGACACGGTACGTATTAATAACTTGCTGAACAACAATAAATTAATTATCATAATAATATTCAGTAATAAGGTTATAAACTAATTCGAACGAAGACTGTATTTCGACCGATATTTTTATAAGTACAGTAAAAAACATGTAAAACGACATGTTACTTATATATGTTATGATAAATAATAACCAACGTTATAAAAAATAAAGTTTTAATAAAATGTTGGTAGTTACTTGAAACTAGAAATCAAATATAATCTAATTTAAAAAAAATAGATAAAACTAAAATATTATAAATACTAAAGAGTTACAACTATAGTGGTTAGAAATCAAAAACTATAGTGGTTAGAAATCATTGAATTTGTCATTTATGCTGACATTTCGAAGCTATTTAGAAGCTCTTCTTCATGAGCACCGAGCACCTTCGACGGTTGCTCGGCGAAACGTCAGCATAAATGACAAATGCATGTGGTAAATATCCGTTAATAATTTATTATTATAAATACCTTTAGAACTAGTCTTCAATTCAAATTCACAGCAAAAATTGTTGTGGCAGACGGTTTCCTTGTATCCGCTGGTTCCAGCGAACACGTCCAGCGGTCTGATGATGTACTGGCTCAGTTCCTCGCCTGGAGATTTTTGGATGTAGGCAGAATCGATGACAGGAGGAGTTGACCTATTTTCTGTAGGAGACAAAAAAATATTTTCACACTTACACCGTGTTGAATTTTGGAGCAGAAATATTATACTAATTTAAAAAAACCTTAAATAATAAAATAATTAAAAATAATAAGTATCTCGTACAATCAATATAATTAATTATTATTAACACCTACAATTCGTATTTTTCTTTTATTGTGTATTTTTTTAATAAGATTTTTGGTCCAGAAACCATTATTTTAGCAATAAAATATTCATATTTACAATAAAGCTAAGTAGGTATTCATTTTACTTCAAAATTTTGTTACCCAATTTCACAGAAATGTAAATAAATTCCGATTTCTGTTCCCAATTCTAATAGTTCGTCAGTCAACAAGAAAAACTGTATAAAACCAAAATAATTCATTGCGAAGATATAAGTTTATATATCTACGTACCTGCTTAATAATATGTTTTGATATATAATGTATCACCTACAGTAACATTGTACATGTATGGTACAGTAACATTTCGTTTGGTTTGTAAAGAAGGATAACGCGCAAAACACACAGAAAGCGTGCGCGGGTCGGGCTCGAGTCAGGTCGTGTCAGTGTGTTGTCATCCTTGTCCGTCCTACAAATTAAACCGCGCGCTCTAGTGACGTACCTGTGACGTACAATCATGCCATTTTATCATCCTAGAGCGTAGTCTGAAATGCGCTTTACCAAAGCATCGATAATAATTCTAATGTTTTTAAAAACATGTTATTGACTTGGTATTGAGTCACTGAGATTAATGAGCCAGGGTCACTGATAAGTTTAGAAGTTATTAATAGATTAACAATAAATAATTACTATCGATTAACCTACCTACCTTAGTAGATGACAGATTGTAATTCGCATGTTTCGTGGTAAAATATTTTACTACATTGGCACTTACTCGGTAGGTCCTTACATCATAGTAAGTTTTTTATTGGTAATTATTATACTGTATCTTAATAATATTATTCAGTCAGAATTTGTTTTAACTTTGTTATGGTATCAGTATAAAACAAATTAATTTGATCAGATAACTTTCTAAGGAGGTACCCGCTTAAATATCTGTCGTTTTAACAAAATTTACAAAGTTAATTTCTACTTTACAAAACAGTCAAATTCCAGAATAATAAAGCCTTCACAGCAAAGCATTTTTTTTTTGTTTTGTGCGGCTAATATAACACTGCGACCTTGCAGGCCTATTGTGTTCGCCACTTGTTTTGTCGCCCTTTGGGGGCGTTTACAGTTCACCTCCAAGCCCTGCCGATACTAAGAACTGGAGGATTTGCTTGGGGGTGATGTCTCTTAGCTCATCTGGGCTGAGGATGTGCCTACCCAGATGTATGCTACGTTTTTGCATTAGTGATCCACACTCTCCTAGCAGATGCGCAGGCGTTTCGTCCGCCTCATTGCACAGTCTGCAGGTTTGAGTGTTCAGCTTAAACATGTGCTTATTAAGGCGACAATGTCCAGTTAAGGCCCTGACCACAATGCGTAGGTTATTCCTATTTAGCGCTAGGATTTGGTTTATATACCGTTTATCGAAGGCTTTTATTAGGGATTTTGAGTGATTCATGCCAGAAGAATTGTTCCAGAGTCTGGTTGATTCTTCGAAGCATGAGTTTGTGAGGGTTCTTTGTGCTAGGCTTTTTGGTATACCGCAGAAAGGCTCTGGGCCTATTTGAGTACCAGCTGTTAAGATATTATTTATTATCTGTGTAAACTATACATTATTGTCTGTGTCTATCAGGCATCCCTGATATGTGTAATGTTATCTGTGGCTCGCTCTCTGCAAATAAAGATCCAAAATGAAGGACGTGTTTTCATTTATACAAATACAAAATTAATACGCTTCCACTGCGCAATCATCAAAATAAATGGTTGGCGCTTCAGCAAAACAGCCAGAGCAAAATTTGTCAAGAAAAATTCGTATAAACAATTATAAAAGAGCAAGATGTCAACGGGTACAAATGTTCTGCTTCCAAAACTCATAGACGGTGCAAATTTTTCAACATGGAAGTTTCGTGTGAAACTGATTCTCGATGAAAGAGGCCTGGGATCAACAATAGAATCAAAATCAGAAGTAAAAGCAGCGGATGACGCCAAAGCTAAGAGCGTAATTGCACAATGTGTATCGGACAAATATATCGAATTAATAAAACGATGTTCATCGGCAGCAACAATGATGGAGAAGCTCGAGGAGGTATTTGAAAGAAAAAGTGTCTTCAACCAACTATATCTACGGAAGAAATTGCTATCCATGAAATGCACAGCAACTGAAAAATTGCAAGATCATTTCCTGAAATTTGACAACACTATAGATGAACTGGAGTCAACTGGTGCGACGCTGAAGGAGACTGATAAAGTGTGCCATCTACTGCTCACTTTACCCAGTGAATACGACACAGTTATCACAACACTTGAAACTATAGATAAGGAACTCAAAATCGATTTTGTAAAATCAAGATTACTCGATGCTGAACTAAAAATGAAAGGACAAGACAGAGAAACTACAATAGCAGACGTACAAAGCTTCATGACATGCTACAGATGTGGAAAGAAAGGACATAAAGCAGCTCAATGCAGGAGTGGACAAACATCAGTGCGAGGTGTGGAAAACCAGCGAGGCCGGAACACAATGAGAGGACGCGGTCAATTCAGAGGTCGAGGTTCGAGGTATACAAGCTCCTACAGGACACCATGGCAGTCTAACCGGGCAACGCAGGCAGAAGAAGAAGAAGAGAAGGCTCAGGTTTCGTTTACGGTATTTAGTGGTGTAAGTGATTTAGGGAAGAAAGCTGGTGATTTAGTGGAACTAATTGTGGACTCTGGGGCAACGGAACATTTGATCATGGCTGAGTACGAGCCATACATGACAGACATCAAGACGCTACCCAAGGAAATGAAAATTTATGTTGCAAATGGAGAATACTTAACATGTTATAAGAGAGGTAAATTAACATTAGACTATAAAAATAATAATATAAATTCATCAATTGATATTGAAGGCTTAATTGTTTCAAAATTGTCACACAATTTAATATCTGTCAAAAGGTTGTTGGAGAAAGGTTTATATGTTCAATTTTTCAATGATTGCGTATCAGTAAGTAGTTCCAAAACAGAAATCATTGGTAAGTTAAAGGGTAGGTTATATGTTATAGATACAAAACTTAACAGTGAGGTAAGTCTATTATCAGAAGATTTATGGCATCAGAGATTAGGTCATGCTAATAGAAAACAGCTGAGATTGTTGCGGTTACCATGCAGTAAGACACCGTGTGAACCATGCATGAAAGGTAAATCAACCAGGTTACCTTTCCATCCTACTCCTAAACCACGTTCTTATTGTATAGGTGAGTTAATTCATACAGATATCTCTGGACCAGTAACTACACCCACTTCTACAGGTGAAATTTATTACCAAACAATAATTGATGATTTTACTCATTTTTGTGAGGTTTACTTATTAAAAAGAAAAAGCGAAGCAACAGACAAATTAATAGAATACATAAATAGATTAGAAACACAAACAGGTAATAGAGTCAAGAAAATAAGATCAGATAATGGTGGTGAGTTCAAGAACGAGAAAATGTATAGGTTTTGCAAAGAAAAAGGAATATTATTACAATACACAGTGCCGTATAGCCCTCAATCGAACGGTGTGGCTGAAAGAATGAATAAAACAATTTACAACAGAGCAAGAACATTGCTAATAGATACTGGATTACCAAAAGAGCTGTGGGGTGAGGCAGTCATGTGTGCAGTATATCAAATAAATAGATGCCCATCCTCGGCTATTAATTTTCAGACTCCAGCAGAAAAGATGTTTGGAAACAAAAACTTATCAAGACTAAGAGTATTTGGATCAAAAGCTTGGGCTCATATTTTACCAAAACAAGACAAACTGTTAGAAAGAGCAAAAGAAATGAGATTTGTAGGTTATCAAAACAATGGATATCGTTTGTGGGATCCAGAAAGCAACAAGATTGTAGTATCAAGAGATGTTAGATTTGATGAAAACCAGATAAAGTATACAGAGAAGAAACCTAAAGAAGATGATGAACAATACTATGAATACAAAAAAGAAGATGTGAAGAAAGAAGAAAAAGAAGATGTTCAAACCAAAAGAAGAGTACAAGATGAAAAAGAGGACAAAGATATTAATGAAAGCAGAAGAATAAACAATAAAAAAGGTGATAAGAAAATCCAGGAAGAGCAAGAAGAAGAAAGAAAAACTGATATAGAAAGTGAAAGTGAATATGAAGATACAGAAGAAAGACTATCACCAAAACAGAAAACGAAGTCAGGAAGAACTGTGAAAAAGCCAAGCAGATATCAAACAAATGATTTTGAACTATACACAGCATATTGTCTACTGTCAGGAGATCCACAAGATTATGAAGAAGCAATAAGTAAAGGATGGAGTAATGAAATAAATAGAGAACTGAAAGCACATGAGAAAATGGAAACTTGGAGGATAACAGATTTACCAACAGGAAAAAAGGCTATTGAAACAAAATGGATTTTTAGAACAAAACAAGATGGTACAAAGAAAGCACGACTAGTAGCTAAAGGTTTTCAGCAAAGTAATTCAGAAAACAATTACTCTCCCGTAGCAAGAATATCCACAATAAGATTAATGATGAGTCTAGCGGTACAACAAGATCTGCCATTGAAACAATTTGATGTGCCTACTGCATTCCTAAATGGGAACCTAGATGTAGATGTTTATATCAAATGTCCAAGAGGTTTAAATATCAGTGAAGGCAAAGTTCTCAAGTTACAAAAGGCATTGTACGGATTAAAACAAGCACCTAGATGCTGGAATCAAAGGTTTCATGAATTTATAACTAGAGAGGGATTCATACAATCAAGACATGACTCATGTCTGTATGGAAAAGGAAAGATTTGGATATTATTATATATCGATGACATATTACACCTAGGAGAAGACAGTATAATAATAAAGCAGCTAGAGAAAGAATTCAAACTGAAAAATTTAGGAGAAGTGAGTAATTATCTAGGACTAGAAGTTACAAGAAACAAAGATGAAATGAAAATAAAACAAAAAGAAATGATAGTAAAACTACTGGAAAAATATAATATGCAAGACTGTAAAGGAAATAGAACACCAATGGAAACCAACTTCAGTGTAACACCAAAGTCATTAGATGTAGTAGAAGTACCTTATAAAGAACTAGTGGGATCTTTACTCTACATTTCAACAAATACTCGCCCGGATATAACCTATGCAGTATCATACTTAAGCAGATATCTAGACAAGCCAACACTAGAGTTGTGGACAGCAGGAAAAAGAATTCTAAGATATCTTAAGGAAACACAAGATCAGGGGCTGACCTATAGAAAAACTAATGATTATACCAAGCTTTATGCATATTCAGATGCAGACTGGGCAGCTGACAAGGTAGATAGAAAAAGCACGAGTGGTTGTGCCATATTTCAAGGCAAGAATTTAATAACATGGTTTTCTAGAAAACAAACATGTACCGCACTTTCAACAGCTGAAGCAGAGTACATAGCAGGTGCACACGCATTATGTGAACTTGTTCACTTAAAAGGTCTACTCTCTGATTTCTTAAATCATGAATCTGTAAATGCTCATATTTTCATTGATAATCAAAGTACAATTAAATTAATTCAGAACCAAACTAACACAAAAGCTTCAAAACATATTGAAATTAAATATCATTATATAAAAGATGTTGTAAACAAGAAAGTAGTGTCTATATCATATGTACCTACAGATGAAAATATTTCAGATATTTTTACAAAGGCTTTGCCAGCCATCAAGCACTTGTATTTCTGTAACAAGCTTAACATAGCATGAATAACTAATTAGGTAGGTAGTAATAATAAGTACTTACTTGAAACTTTTATAATGTTAATGTCACTTTAATGTAAGGTAGTTTTTATAATAGAAGATATCATAGTTTATTTGATTGAAACAAAGGTCACTGTTGTTAAACGTTGTAATTTAGAATCATAGCGTAGCACAGGTCACAGTATAACAATAAGATAGAATACAGTAATATTATGCCCATAGAAAATACTAATTTTAAAATTGTTCTAGTTAAGTCTAAATTTTATTCAAGATTTTGTTAAAGTTAAATTAATTTCTTTTGTTAGTCAATTCAAAAACTTTATAGATATAAACTTATTTTAATTGAGGGGCTGTGTTAAGATATTATTTATTATCTGTGTAAACTATACATTATTGTCTGTGTCTATCAGGCATCCCTGATATGTGTAATGTTATCTGTGGCTCGCTCTCTGCAAATAAAGATCCAAAATGAAGGACGTGTTTTCATTTATACAAATACAAAATTAATACCAGCAGCCCCAGCGCGAGCCAGCTCGTCGCCACACTCGTTACCTTCGATTCCCGCGTGCCCTGGAACCCATCTTAGAACAACTCTGTTTTTTGAACCGAGCGTATTTAGACGCGACAGGCAGTCCTCCACCAGCCTGGACGTGATGACCTTCGAGTCCAGAGCCAGTAGTGCCGCCTGGCTGTCAGAGTTGATACAGCAGCAAAGCATTGTAGAAGATATAAAACCAGCCAATAAACCAAAAAATAAGTATCAAAAACCTATGTAGATGATAATAACGATTAATTAACCACCTAAATGTTTCTTACTTTATCTATCACTGTTGCAAGATTATCGAGGCATGAGACAAGAGGAAAAGGGTAGGTAGGTACCTACTTACTGTCAGTATGGAGCACATACTCTCATAGCAACCATTCAGCCCAAGGCATTACTGGCGAGCCAGTTGATATAAATCTACCACTCACCATCGCAGTTATTCTCGAGCATGCAAATGGAGCACATACTTTCATAGCAACCACACAGCCCAAGTACTGGTGAACCAGTTGCTGTAGTTTAACATCTACCACTCACCATCACAGTTTTTCTTCAGCTCAGCAACCCCCAGATCCCCAGATCCATTCTTGATGCCAGCTCTGCCTGCGTAGATTCCACTGGGAGACAACAGGTTCACGTTGTTGGTGTAGGACCAAGTGGCAGAGAACTGATTAGCTGGAACAAAAAGACGACTGGTTCTGGAAATTATCATTTTGAAGAGTGATTGGATAACAATAGTAGAGAGTTCTGTTATTCAGAAGCTGATGAAATGGACTAAGCACATAAGATCCAATTTCAACATGTTTCTATTCGATATCATATCTCTAATCATGCTATGCTATCTCTGCGTAAACTAGAAGTCTTTTCTAGTGGTAGATGTAATGTCCGGCTTTCTTGCAAGAATTTCAAGATCAAAACTCCATAGCCCAACCATAAAATTTTTAAAAATTGCATACCGCTTAAATAAGGAATCTCAGAAGACCAAGCTCCAGAAACTACGAAGTTCTTCAGCCCTTTCAGTTCTTCGCTTAGAACTAGATCCTCTTCCATCATCACGCCGAAGGTAACTCCGAAGTCGGTCTCGAAGGTCACCAGGCCAGATGGTGTTGCGCAGCTAGCAATATTGCTTTGAGGTTTCCTGTAACTAAAATTGCTATCGGTAAAAAGCAACAACGACAAAACTGCCCGGTACTTTTAAGTGATACCAGGATTCTAGACACGATAGTTATTCATTATTTCTGGCTTGGATTATAACCATTGTGTCTTGGAGAGCAACAAACGATATTATAATTATGGATTTATAAGCACTTTTTTTTTTTTTAAAGTGGCAACCAAGCGTACGGCTCACAAGATGGTAAGCGGTTACCGCAGCCTATGGACGCTTGCAATACCAGAGGTATCACTCGCGGGTTGCCACCTTGAGGCTAAGATCGAAAGCCTCATGTGCCAGCAATTTCACCGGAAACCATACCCTTCACACCGGAACACAGCAATGCGAGCATTACTGCTTTGCGGCAGAAATAGGTATGGTGGTAGTCCGTCCCCGGGCGAGCTCTATCACACTTTTCCTTGTTTGAAAATAAGCAGAACTAGAAGTTCCAAGACCTGCTTCTAATCAGAGCCAGAAACCATAGGAAAACTAACGTATCGTATTATGAACATCAGGATAGATAGATTGATAGATAAACACTTTATTGTACACAAGGATTACATAATAAATTTAAATGTAGCAAGTAGATATAGTACAGTGGGCGTATCACTTAAAGCGATTTCTTCCAGGCAACCAGGTAGGATAGCAAGAGCTAAGTTATAATGGATCAGGCAGCGAATTAAGTGACTATATAAAAACGTAAGTAGGTTAGGTACGTACGGTTTAGATATTTTATTGATTCGTAATGGTCTTCAATAATAGCCAATCAAATGTATTGATTTCAACAGCCTTTGCTATTGAATCAGACTAGCCTGAATAATGATTACCAGTTACCTAGGATATATACTATGAAGGTAAGAAAAAACTGTGCAAAGGAATATAATCGTAAATCATTGCATTGTTTTTTTTTTTTATAAGTACTACTAAAGTGGTAACCAAGCGTACGGCCCACTTGATGGTCAGTGGTTACCGTAGCCTATGTACGCATGCAACATCATAGATATTACTTGCGTGTTACCACCCTGAGACGTTAGATGGAAAGTCTCATGTGCCTGTAATTTCACCGGAAACCATACCCTTCGAACCGGAACACAGCAATGCGAGCATAACTGCTTGGCGGCAGAAATAGGTATGTTGACATTGTGTTTCTATTATGTTAACAACGGTCACTGGTCTTTTCTTTTAGTGAACAAACTTACATTTTCAACAGTTCTATCTATCTCATACTTTCCTTTCTCTGTCTCTATCTCTTGAAGCATTATATTCTGCTTTTTTATTTCCTCTTCGCTTTTACGATAGGTAGCGCTATTTTACGAGTATATACAGTGGTGGCCATATAATTAAGAACGCTGATATAAAGGGAAGATTTTTTCCAACTAAGATGCAAAACTAATTGTATGCATTTGTTTTTATTTCTCTCGGTATCGTAAAACATTTCCATATTACCACTGTATTCATTGATACACATGATTGGCTAAAAATCAAAAGGCAAACTTTTTACACTACTTTTAAACAAAGTATTCCTTATTACTGGCTGGTCACGTAATTAAGAACGCTAAGTAGTTTATACCTTTATTCAAATTTAAATAGAGAACACTCAGTCGATTTGTTACTGTTTGTATAATTTTGGCGCAATTACGTGCTGTAAAAGATTAAAGGTGATTGCTTCTTTAGAAAATACAATGGGAAAAAATAAAAGTTGTGATAAATCTACAAGGGAAGTAATAATAAAACTTCGCCGGAAGAATTGGTCTTATAAAAAGATAGCCGACCATCTGCAATGTTCAAAAACGATGGTTTTCCACGGTGTAAAGCATTTTGCTACGTATCAAACTACTTCGAATGTTCCACGTGTACCTAAACAGAGAAAAAAAACTCCTCGAGATGACCGAAACATCGTTCGTATGGCAAAATAAAATCCTTTTAAAGGGTCCAATGAGCTTAGAAAAGAATATTTTGGTGAAAACAACTTTTCAGCAATCTCAGCACGCACTATTCGAAGACGTTTGGTAGAAGAAAAATTGCACGGTAGGATAGCAAGAAAGGTACCCATGTTAAAACTTTGCCACAGGCAAGCCCGGCTTGCATTTGCGAGAAAGTATGGAAACTGGACTGTGCAACAGTGGAAAAATGTACTTTTTTCTGACGAGACGAAAATAAACAGAGTATGTTCTGATGGAAAACGATATGTACGACGTCCCCCGAATACAGCATTCGACCCAAAGTACACGAAAATTACATTAAAGCACGGTGGTGGAAATGTGAAAATTAAGGGGTTGCTTTTCTGGACATGGTGTAGGACCTGTAAAGTTGATAGAAGGTAACATGGATCAGTTCCAATACAAAAATATACTGGAAGAAACAATGTTACCATACGCTGAAGACGTTCTACCGGTCATTTGGACATTCCAGCATGACAATGATCCAAAGCACACTGCACGCACCGTAAAGGAATTTCTTACAGCGCAATTAGTTTCTGTCTTAGACTGGCCTGCTAACAGTCCAGATCTAAACCCAATAGAGAATCTGTGGTTTGAAGTAAAGAAAAAGGTTTCAAATACAAAGTGTGGAAATTTAAGAGAGCTGTATGACGTTTTTTTAGAAGAATGGAACTCTATTTCTCTTGCGAAATGTCAAAAATTTATAGAATCAATGCCTCGCCGGTGTAAAGCTGTAATTAAAAGCCGTGGATATGCTATTAACTATTAATTTTAGTTAAATATTTCTTTTTATGTTTCCTGTGCTACATAATATTGTGATTTTTTAAATCTAAGTGTCATACAAAACAATTCCCGAGCAGTTAAATAAATCGTTCTTAATTATTTGTCCACTTTCAGTACTATTTGAATGTGTTACCTTGATAAAATCAATAAAATGTGCAAAAAATAGTTAGCGATTTCATACTTTATTCTTAAGTCAGGTTGCTCTATTAATGTGACTATTATATAACATAAATAGTTGCTTCTCAAAAGGTACACATCTCTGTGTATGATACGATTTAAATAAAAAACTTCTAGAACTTCAAATCGTTCTTAATTATATGACCACAACTGTATAACAATGGTTATGGTTATATGGTTTATTTGATTAATAAATTGTTTTTTTTATTATTTTAATAGTTTATTAAAAGCACCGGTGGTCTAGTGGTAGTGACCCCGCCATCCGATCCGAAGGTCGTGGGTTCGAATCCGGTCGTGCACCAATTGATTTTTCGCTACGAAAAAATTGTGCGCGCAATGCCAGTGCTCTCATACGGTGAAGGAAAACATCGTGAGGAAACCGACATGTCCAAGAACTAAAAATTCAAAAGACATGTGCCATCCACCAATCGTTTTGGGTCCGCGTGGTAGATTAAGACCCAATCACTCTCGCCCGAGAGTAGGCCAGTGTCCCAGCAGTGGGAAATTAGAAGGCTGTCATGATGATGATGAATAGTTTATTATGATAAAGTGATAACGATACCTACCCACATATCTATAATAACGGTAGATTAACTACCTTAAAATGAATCTCGGTTTGCCTTCACATATTGTTATGCCATAATGGGTGCACATTGTGATCCACGATTTATATTTCAACCTCAGACCTCACGTAGGTATAGTTCGCACAGCGGATCTAGGCTTCCGTGAAGTTAGCCGTTTGTGATGCGCAAAGACAATTTAGTTTGAATAAGCTCCATTGCGCATCGAAACGGCTAATTTCACGACGGCCGAGATCCGCCGTGAGAACTATACCTACGTATAGTTCGCACAGCGGATCTAGGCTTCCGTGAAGTTAACCGTTTGTGATGCGCAAAGACAATTTAGTTTGAAAAAGCTCCATTGCGAATCGAAACGGCTAATTTCACTACGGCCGAGATCCGTTGTGAGACCAGCGGATCTAGGCTTCCGTGAAGTTAACCGTTTGTGATGCGCAAAGACAATTTAGTTTGAATAAGCTCCACTGCGCCTCGAAACGGCTAATTTCACGACGGCCAAGATCCGTTGTGAGAACTATACCTTTGTTGAGCATTGAGGTATTGATTAAGATTACTTACTTAGCAATAATAACTCCTCGTCTGTCGAACACAAGGATGCTCCTAACAAGCACTGGTTTATTTTGACAACGTGTTTTTTCCTTTAGATGAGCGATCAGGTATAGGCCAGCCTGCTTCGCTGCTTTGGAAAGGGTTCTCACGTTCTGCAAAAATAATGTTAAATCGTGACAAAATATAGCAAGTAGTGCGGACTCGGCGTGCTGTGGACTAGGCTCGCCGCCGATAAACAACAATGGACAAGTAGGGGGGAGGCCTTTGCCCAACAATGGGATGACCTATAACCATAATAAATATATAATAAAATAATAAATAAATACCTATAAAATTATAACCATCTGTAAAAAAAAAAAAGTTACTCATTATTAAGAATATTATTGTATTAATGAAGATTATAAATGTAAAGATTAAGTATGTACCTAATAATAATTATAATAAAGTTTAGGAAAAAATGTCATAAATTGGTTGTAGGAGGCTAATAAAAAAATAATATATTTTATTAAAACGAGTTTTATTTATTCTATAATGAAGTTGTAGGTACACGCATTGTTGCAATATGCGAAACATTATTTTTTTTATGCAAGTAAGTACCTATACCTACTGAATATTTAAATACTTGTAAAAGGTTTAATACTTATATTAAGTATGCTAATGATCAGTTTTACTGAAGATTTTTAAAGAGGTAGGTACCTTTTCATGCTTTAGGTAAGTACCTATATTTATATTTTAATTTCTGACCCCACTGGCACCGCACTGATTCCTTTACGTGTTATAATCAATAAAACATTTAACTGTCCTACTACCTATTATTTTATTTTACATTTTATACAAAGTAATTCGAGCACAAACTGTATAGATTATTCTCAACGTCTTTGACAAAATATAACTTGTCATCAGTTTAATACTATGCAAAATCGCGATCCTGATTAATTAAATAATTGACTTACAAAACAACGGTGGTTAACTCTCTTACCTTATCATAGTCTTCGGGTTCGGTCGCGTCGCTTGAAAGCACCATGATGTCAACATTCTGAAATATTACGAGCTGTTGAGTAAAAACTAAAAAGGAAAATTATCTCTATTATTTTCTTATTGACACATAGTGTCTGTAGTGTTCTAATTCTTAGGTACCGATTTTAACCAAAGTTATCTGTATCAAATCTGCCGCATGTCGAATGATTTTTGGGCAAAAACTACAAAGGAATGGGCTTCTAACGATGGCAGACCTTGCGGCAGACCAAGACTGAGGTGACGGGATGATCTTGATACTTTTAGGAAGGATTGGTCTACCGTAGCACAAGACCAAGAACGTTGGAAAGAGGAGGCCTTTGCCCAGCAGTGGGACGACGTAGGCCAGCAATAATAATAATCTGTATCAAAGTGAGACTAAGCATCTATAACTAACCCATAAAACTCATGCATGATCGATATCTGTCTGTGTGGATGGACATGGCGATTAATCTCAAATTGTTTTCTGGAGCATTTTACAAAATAATAATAATTTAATTAAACAACACACTGAAGCCTATACCTAATAATTTAGATTAATTACTTTATCTTTGCTAAATATTATCAATATAGATAAGTATTGTCTACGACGAAATATTTTAACATTCTCGCCAAATCTTGTAAACATAGATACTTACAGTAGAACTAGAAAGAAACAGTTCTACTGTAAGTATCTATGTTTATATATATTATACTGTTTCTTTCTAGTTCTACTGTAAGTAAAGAAGTAGAAAGTACAGTATGCTTCTAGTATACGTAGTTGTCCTACAGTTTTGTTTTAGTGCTGGTTAATAAATGGTTTTACTTAAATGAAACGTGATTTTTAACTAATGAAAAACGGAGACGGTAAAGCGTAGTTATAGGTAGGTAAGTATTAGTATATTTTTTTAAAGACCATGCATTACTTCTCGAAGGTTATAGCTGAAAATCAGTGTTTGCTCCTTGAGCAATATTATCGCTGAGCTATAACCTATTTGTCAACTGCAACACACACGTGCTTTTTAGTTTTAAATACCTAGGTACATACATAGGTAGGTGCCTAGCTTGTTTTTACGAGGTCAATGTTTAGGGCAAATACATTCCTACCTGATTTATGTTAGTGTTAAGAAACTGTATGGTTTGCCTTTTTGCACTTTAAAATGTACGTGTGTTTTGAAGATACAAATAAATGATTTATCTATCTATCTATCTATCTACTTTTTACTGTGTAGTACGATTTGAATGAGTATTTTTTAGTTGCTATGGTATACTTCAGATGGTGAAGGAAAACATCGTGAGTAAACCGGCATGCCCAAGAACTAAAAAATTCGAAAGACATGTGCCATCCGCCAATCCGCATTGGGTCCGCGTGGTGGATTAAGACCTAATCACTTTCGCCTGAGAGTAGGCCAGTGTCCCAACAGTGGAAACATTAGAAGGCTGTCATGATGATGATGGTATACATCAAAAGGGTTTACATATTTTTTGATAATATTATGCAAGAAAAATGACCAATTTGATAAAAATACTGGTGCAATATTTATCTGAAATGCAGCAGTATTGCCATGCTTCAATCACGTGCACTGATGTCCTCACTAACCTTCCTGCCGGCTTCATAAACAAGCGATAAAAGCCCATCGAATACGTCACTGTTGGCATCACTCACTGCAGCTTTGTACGTGCCCTGCAATAGAATAAAGGATTTTTAACAAAGACTTATAGCACACAGAAAATGTATTGTTTATTCCAAGATCTAAAGCAGGTAAAATTTGTGCCAGGAACTAATTTTATGAATTTGAAGCCCTTTGAGTAGGTAAACAACGCTTGAGAAAAAATACATTGTAGTGTGGTTTGTCTTAATTTAGCGATGAATACCTACACGACTGAAGTTATTTTGGTATCTGGTTTAAATACCTAAGTGTCAAACAAAGATTTCTATGTCAAACAACTAAGGATAACTTTAGAGGAAATATTTTCTTGGAAAATTGGGAAGTTTGGTACCTAGCCTAGGTATAGGCAGGTACCTACTTCAAGGGCATTTTATTCCCGACTAACAGACAATGCTCAAAAAACTGAAATGAAGCCCACGTATTTGTCTCGTGCAAGACTCTAATTAGGTACCTACCTACTCCTGCTTGACTCCTTGACCTTGTTAAAAAGCTCATGGAATGGAACTATTTAATCAACTACGCTACATAAACAGAAATTTGTAAGAGATCATTTGTAAACTTGCAATGGCGTACGTGACAATCTATCACGTAGTACCATTCTATGATGAGATTAATAGACGAAGGGACATACGAAGGGATCCCTTGCCTTTTCATACGCCCTTGTTGAAAGAGAGAGATGCAACTGTTAGAAAGGGATAAAACAACAACACGCATAGTACGCGTGATCCGGTCACTGTCCTCTTTCTTTCGATTTATTTTTGGATTTGGGATGTTGCATAGAAAAAATTGATTTCATTTAATAATTAAAAAATATATTTTTGTTTAGAGTATGGACATTAATACCTACCTATATCTAAATATGGTTACTTAATTGTATTTAAGTACCTACCTACTTAGGTGCCAATTAGGTGCCTAGGTAAAGTAGGTCCTACCTTAATCTTTTCTTTGTGTTTTTCCACAAAAAAATTGCTTGACCTACCTGATAAGTTTATCAAGTGCATGATATAATTTATCAAAAGTCACGTCATTTTAATCGGCTGCAATATTCGGATTATGGCATGATTTTATCAATTGAATTAAGTAAGATCTACATAAAACTAGTTCGTAGACCTTACCTACCCTCAAGAAGGTATTTAGATACATCTAACATTAATTATAACTAAGTAGGTAGGTACTACACACAATTTTGAGTTATTGTTTTCCTTCTGTACTATTTATTGCACAGAATATCAGAAATAAACAAATCATATACCTACTTACCTTAACAATTTAATACCTAGGTACATAAAAGCCATCTTACTTTAGCTATAACAATTTAATAAAAAGAGCTTTTAAAAAACTTACAGCAAAAGCAAAATTCACGCCGCAACAACACAAAACAGCCAAGCTGAGCTTCATCTTCACTGACTCAAAATCCTAAGAAACAAGGATACGCGTGTTGCCGGCACGGCGGCCGAGAGCCCAATGTTAGGCAATGTTTATTCCACTACTTTTCGAGGGCCAATGTTTTGATGCTGCTGTGGGACGAGACGACAGGTACACTGACTGATTACGACCCTTTACTATGAGATTGCGATGTAATAATTTATATCGTTTAGTGCACATTGCTGTTCTAACAACGTAAACGCAAAGACGTTGTTTGTGAAACAAAAAGCTTAGAGTCAAACAAACCATGGATTATGGTTTTTTATTTTTAATTTAAGTAATGTTGAAAATTCAACTTTGACTCTCTCAAACACAAATTCGTCACTTTTCATCAAAACTTTTGTAACTTGGCACTAATGCTAGGAAGTTGATTATTTTCTGCATGATTGTACAGTACAACTCATTGAGATTATTTTACAAAAAAAATCTTGGAAAAAAACCTCCAAAATGTTTTTTATCAGTTTCAAACGTTGCGCGACCAAGGAAGTCAATATATGATTTCCTTGGTTGCGATGCGACCAAACATTCTAAAAAAAAAACATTACCTATCTAATAATAAATATATGGACGAGATAACGCTAATATTGCCAATTTGCCAAATGCAATCGCAGTCGTAACTAAAGCAGCAATGTACACAGCTAGATATTGAAAATATATTTACAATTTCATCAGAAATGGCATAGTATCAGGTATGGCATAATTATGGACACCCCGGTAAACCTATGGGTTGGTATGTAGATAAATTTTGTAGTGGGGTGGTATTAGTCCTTCATTCTTTTGTCCTGGAAGTGATTCGTGGATCACGAAGCGACCGTCAGTTAATACCTTTCACAATGGAGCGCTCGTGACGTAGCTCGTGACGTCATCTGAGCGCTCCAGTGCTTCGGAGAGCACGTTATGCAGGTGATCCGCGGCTTTTTCAGCCCGAGGATTTTAATCACCGAACACAACGACAAAGTCTCATCAGTCCGATCATTGGACAAACTAACCGGACTACTGATACTAGGCCTACCTACCTACCAGTAAGTCTAATACTTATTCTATAGTTCATAACTTTATTAATTTGGAGCAAGTGGAATAGGTAGGTACTGAAGCTTTAGGATGAAGAGGGACCATAAAAAGCTAGGAACCCAGCCGAGTTTGTTGCCAGATTCTAGGCTAGGGATGGAACTGGGTTAGTGTCAAAATCCCGGAGATTTAGAGAATTTTAATGTCAAAATCCTTATTATTATAGCTTGAAGCTCGGACTGAAGGGGATTTTGACACAAATAAATTCCCAAAATCTCCTTTGAAGGGTAATTCTTATTTACTGCCGTAAATTCACCTAACTTGATCCTTGTGATATGATTGAATAAAGATATTTTTTACTTTACTTACCTACTACCTATCTGTTCTGTGCCAGTGGTCTTCGAGGGTTAAAAGAGGTAGAGTACCTACATGCTGTTTTGCACGTAGGTAGGAGTAGGTACCTTTACCTAAGTATTAAGTACTAGCACAGGTACTTGCCTAGTACGGGCATTTAATCTAAACACCTTTGATAGGTTTGTATACAATGATAGGTACGACCTACTTATTACTTAATGACTCCTACACACTGTGCCGGCGCCGGCGGCCTGGGTTTATAAATTAAGTACATAATTAAATAAATAAATTACTTATAAATATGTTCCAGTGCATCTTTGTTATTAGGTAGTGTAAGGAGTACAGCCCCCCTACCATGAACTCTTAGAGCGATTCAAATTAGGACCTAAACTGAATTGTCATATTTTTTGTACCATGAAATTAATAATTATTGAAGTTGTGGTAGACACTTAAAAAAAAAAAAAAATGCTGGACAATCCACACAGCATCATCTAGCCCCAAGATAAGCTACTGTTTAAACAGAGCTGTGTTATGGTACTAGATGACTGATATATACTTAATACAATAGGTACAATACATAGATAGATATTTTTTATTATATATAGAAAATACCCATAACACCCGGAACAAATATTTGTAGATCGTACAAACATTTGACCCGAGGCGGGAATCGAACCCGCAACCTCCGCGTCGCAGGCGGACCTGCGCCCGCTGCGCCACATCGGTCGTCAAATTCAGTTTAGGTCCTAATTTGAATCGCTCTAAGAGTTCATGGTAGGGGGGGCTGGTATCGCTAGATGGCGGTGTGCTGTGGATAAGGTGCGGCGCGCAATACGCATGCTCGGGCGCGTTACCTGGGCAACGGAGGAACAAAGATGTCAGTGTGATCGTTGACTCCAAATAATTGTGGTCTTGGAAAATATATCTTGTGTAATATTAACCTGATAGTCTTTCTATAAAACCCCCTCTAAAAGTAGGTACTATAAGTATTTACAAAAAAGTTCTCGATGCGAGAAACTCGATAATAGAAACACCAAGACTCTGAACAAATATTTGCAGATCATGTAGGTAAATATTTTGTCCCGCAGTGGGGATCGATCGAACCTCTCTTCTCAATCCGCCGCACCACGGAGGTCATTGAAATCAGTGTGATTGAGATAAACATATTCCACATTTTACCAAACTACCAACCTACATAAGTTGATGTGTTAGATAAAGAGTAAAGTTTGTTATCAAAGAAACACGTTCTAAATGAATGATCATTTCGTGAACATTACGAATACTTACTCGTAAGTCGTACATCAATATAATAAAATTGTCCTTGATCTTGACTTTATGATAACTCACCTTCAATCAGCACTGGAAGTAACATAATATTATCGATAACGATTTTTTTGGTATTATATTAACGATCTAGATAGCGTGGTGGGAGTTTGTTCCGCAGCTAGAATCGAACCCGCAACCTCGCGCTTCTTAACCGGGCACCAATCCACTGAAGTCGTCATAATAGTTACTATTATAGCATGCATCTACCCTATGAGAAAATTGATGTTAGCATGATGTAAGGTCGTGGGTTTGAACCAGGATATGCACCATATTTTTCGTATTAAAAAGTCAAGTCCATTGAACTTTAGGACTGCTATCCACTTTTCTGATACACCTAGAGTAGTAGAGTTCTTTGTGATAGAGCTCGTCCGGGGAAGGGATACCACCATACCTATTTCTGCCGCCAAGCAGTAATGCTCGCATTGCTGTGTTCCAAAGGGTATGGTTTCCGGTGAAATCACAGGCACATGAGACTTTCCATCTAACGTCTCAGGGTGGTAACACGCAAGTGATATCTATGATGTTGCGTGCGTACATAGGCTTCGGTAACCGCTGACCATCAAGTGGGCCGTACGCTTGGTTACCACTTTAGTAGTATAAAAAAATATATATCTTCTTTTCTCATTAGCACAAGTAAAGAATGGAACTCGTTGCCGGGGTCTGTTTTTCTGAACCAATACATATTAGGAGTCTTCAAGGCTAGAGTGAACAGGTCCTACTAGGCAAGCGTGCTCCATCATCGACCACACCATCACTTACCATCAGGTGAGTCTATTTTATCTGAACAGGTGTTAGAAGCACGCAATCAGTCCGTGAAAATGATATGTGACATTATTATCATAATAATATTTTTATCAATGAATGGATAATCATGGATAAGTAGATAGCTACCTAAATCTGTTGATTGCGATTGTAAGTTCGTATGAATCAGTGGCCAACTCTGGTGACGGAGTTGTTAGGTCGCCTGAAGGCCTCCTTCACGGGTTAACAGCTTTGAAAAAGCCGGGACCGTGGCCTCCGAAGCGCGCTCAGTTGAAACAGCCTCTGGCGGTCGCCCATCCAAATGGTAACTACGCGGAACAGTGCTTAACTTCGTTGATCTGGTTATGAACAACTTAGCCAGCTACGTCACGAGCGCTCCATTGTAAAGAATAGTACCTACTTACATCACTGGGTTTTTATTAGAGGTTTTCAAAATCGCCATAGTGGCCCACGCCAAAGTTTTTTTTTTTATTGGTTATAGACAAGCGTTTGACCACCACCTCACCGGTTAAGCGCCACGCCTGACCATAACAGTTGCAGTGATGGCACTGCACTGCGCGTCACCCGTGAAAGTTAATTGGGTCCATTACGAAAAATTATACCCGAAAACATTGCATCGTAAAGCACAAATTAGGCTGACTGAGGTAGCGTTGTGGTAGCGTTAAAGTAAATACACCTTTTTTTTTTATACAACTGAAGTGGCAACCAAGCGTACGGCCCACAAGATGGTAATCGGTTACCGCAGCCTATGAACGCTTGCAATACCAGAGGTATCCCTCGCGGGTTGCCACCTTGAGGCTAAGATCGAAAGCCTCATGTGCCAGTAATTTAACCGGAAACCATACCCTTCACACCGGAACACAGCAATGCGAGCATTACTGCTTGGCGGCAGAAATAAAAACCTGTGCCCTCTTATTCATAAAAATATGACATTTCAGTGGCTTGCTAATTATTGTCTTGTCATTCTTATGTCAGTGATAGAATTGAAAGACGATTGACTTTGGCTTGTCAAAACGACATGGGTCCTCCCATTTTAATTATTTTTCTCGTGTTATTTCAAATTTTATTGCGTAAAGGTGGCAGTTAATCTAATTTAACTTGTTTACTTAGCACAAGTGTAAGTAAATAAATAAATAATAAATAATAAATAATGCTGGACAACTCACACAGCATCATCTAGCCCCAGGTAAGCTGCTGTTAAACAGAGCTGTGTTATGGAGACTAGATGACTGATATATATTTAATACAATACAATACATAGATATATATTTTTTATTATATATAGAAAACACCCAGAACACCCGGAACAAATATTTGTAGATCGTACAAACATTTGACCCGAGGCGGGAATCGAACCCGCAACCTCCGCGTCGCAGGCGGACCTGCGCCCGCTGCGCCACATCGGTCGTCAAGTAATTGAAATGGAGGGGTAATGTTGGTTGGTAATTTAGTCAAAGACTTTCTAAAAGAATTTTGAAAGAAAAGTCACCATTTCTTTCCAAATTTCGTTTTTTTACGTTGCTAAGCGACAATCAAAATAATACACTTGACACTGACGAAATTGTGGCAAATAAGCCACAGAGTCCATACACGAAGAAGAATTGAAAGACAGTATTCAAGCAATTAACTAACTAAGGTTTAAAATACGATTATAAATAAGGCCATAAGAAAACAAAACAGTATGTAACTTTATAACTATAATAACTATTTTATAATAATTTATCAATAATCTTACTCTAATACCAGTAAGATTTCGCGGGTATTCTGTCTTCCGTTATACCCATCTCGTCCATCACATCCATCTCGAAGGTACGCAGTTGTGGCGCGAAAGTCACCTGAAACAGAAAACTATGATAGCCTGGCTGTGCTGGATCGATTCCCGTTGCGGGTCAAACTAATATCATCATCATCATTCATAATTCCAGCCGATAGACGTCCACTGCTGGACATAGGCCTCCCCAAAGAGCGCCATGACGACCGATTTTGAGCCTTCACCATCCACCGACTTTCTTTTACCGCTTTAATGTCATCGGCCCATCGAGTGGGGGCCGTCCTACACTTCGTTTTCCAGTTCGTGGTCGCCATTCGAGAACCTTTATTCTCCAGCGGTTATCGGTTCTTCACTTTTTTACCAACTGAACTGAGAGCGAATCACGAAAAAGCCGTATAACAATTGTAAATAAAATAAATAAATAATGCTGGACAATCCACACAGCATCATCTAGCCCCAAGGTAAGCTGCTGTTAAACAGAGCTGTGTTATGTGTACTAGATGACTGATATATACTTAATACAATACAATACATAGATCAATATTTTTTTATTATACATTAAAAATTCCCCAGAACACCCGGAACAAATATTTGTAGATCGTACAAACATTTGACCCGAGGCAGGAATCGAACCCGCAACCTCCGCGTCGCAGGCGGACCTGTGCGCCACATCGCTCGTCAGAGAAGTAAGAAAGGCAAACAGGAATAATCACCTTGGTTACATCGTCAGCTTTGGTATCCTTGTCAGGGTTCTCTATGTAGAGCTCCTTACTCTTGAAGTCCATGGTCTCCTCCGCCGTCTTCGGGACGGGGATGATGCGGCTGCTGGCTAGAGACACCCTCACCTGAAAGTAATTACCCCTGATGAATAACATAATGTAATCCAATACTTTTTTCATCATCTTCTCGTTCTCGTTCAACTTGTTGTCTCGAAGGGTAAGCAAACACTGATTTTCAAATCAGTGTTTGCTCTTTGAGCATATTATCGCTGAGCCACACCCCGGACACTCTCAATAAATTGTATGAAGCAAACACGACGCTATCATCACACGCATAGTTTGTGTACGTAAACGGTGCTGTTGTATGTGTGAGTGTCATGGTTGTCCCCACCCAACTATAGCAAGAGCGAGAAGCACACTTTCGCTCGCTCTGGCATGCGCGCGCTTGGACCTACACCAAATCAAAATAAACGCGTGCCTTAGCCCTTAGCTTCAGTGCCGGCAAGGAGCCGGCAAACTTTCGACCGGGGTGGGGTAAGTAAAACCGGTGGGAGGCAAGGAGTGGCCATTCTGTATGTAGTACTAATATCTGTGCTGTGGCTGAGCTGTATCCTTTTTGTCATACTGCAACACACACATAGATCTTTTTTTTTTTTTTTCCTTCACTGTATTAATTTAGTTATAGTTCTATGTATTAATTTTGTAAGTGTGTGCTTGAAGTTGCAAATAAATGACTTATCTATCTATCTATCTATCTATCTATCATCATGACAGCCTTCTAATTTTCCCATTGGCCTACTCTCGAGCGTGAATGATTGGGTCTTAATCCACCGCGCGGGCCCAAAGCACTGGCCTAGTAGATGACATGTGTCTTTTGAATTTCTAGTTATATTAGACATGTTTGGTTTCCTCACGATGTTTTCCTTCACTGTATGAGTACATAATTTTATCTCATAGACTTTCGCAGAGGATTTCTGGAATAATTCCGACTTTTGCCTATATCTCCTTTGTTTCTTTTTTGAGAGCCTTAAGAGGACATCTGGACAAAAGTCCTTGAATCATCCAGAATGGCATTTTTGGTCAAAAGTCCAGAACTCCCATTTGCAGGGGATGATCATAGGGGATTTTTAGAATAAGGTACCAAACATACCTTATCACCTTCCTCAGTGAACCTCCACTCAAACTCAGTTGGCTTCAAAGACTCAGGATCCACCAGCTTCACATCAGTCGTGACGAGAAGCGGGGCTTCAGACTGTACTGTTACTCCGGGGAATTTCTTATCTTTACCCACCTGAAATATAATAAAACTGTTTTTGAGCAGCTTTTGATTTGTCTACACCACACTGTTGGAATACAAATGAAATTAAAAATGAAATTACTTTATTTGACATTCATTAAACTCAAAATAAAATTAAGAGTAGTAAAGTTCTTTGTGATAGATCTTATCCGGGGAAGGACTACCACCATACCTATTTCTGCCGCCAAGCAGTAATGCTCGCATTGCTGTGTTCCGGTTCGAAGGGTATGGTTTCCGGTGAAATTACAGGCACATGAGACTTACTATCTAAGGTCTTAGGGTAGTAACACGCAAGTGATATCTATGATGTTGCATGCGTACATAGGCTACGGTAACCGCTGACCATCAAGTGGGCCGTACGCTTGGTTACCACTTTAGTAGTATAAAAAAAAAAAATAGAACACAGCAAAACTGTAAAAAAGTAAATTCTAAAATCCTTAAATAGTATAAAATAAAGTCTGTCTCAAATGAACTAGAAGTCCATCCCAGCTTCGTGCGGGTGCAATGAAACCGCTCCCGTGCAAAGCCGGGGCAGATCGCTAGTAATAAATATAGCCTATGTTACTCAGAGATAATGTATCATTCTAATGGTGAAAGAATTTTTGAAATCGGACCAGTAGTTTTTGAGTTTATTCATAACAAATATACAAATCTTCTCTTTTTATAATATTAGTATAGATGTACACTAAAATCATGTTAATAAACCATGATGATTTTTAATATATACATTTTTATCTTAAATTATCTTAACTTATGATAGTTTCAAAAACTATTATTATGGTTCTTAAATACGAGCCTAAGAACAAATATTTATTTTATTTTATAATTTTTAGGAAAACTAACAGCTAAACAGATACAATAGATAAATTATATAGATAAATGTAACTAGAACTACACATAAGGGAAGATAAGTTTCCGCAGATAGTAAAACAGTAGCTATGAATAAACAGTTACAATAGACAACAGTTAGAAGAAAAAAAAATGAAAATATGAATTAAAATACATATTTAAACTATCTACCACTTACCGTTCTGAGATGTGTGTTGAGCCCTTCCACAATCACCCAGTTACGTTCTTGAATTACTTGGGTAATAATGCCTTGTTTGCCTTTATCTTTGCCCACCATGATCTCTACTCTGTCTCCTCTGAAATATAATATTTTAAAACAATGTTAGTTTTGCATTTTCTGTAAGTACCTGGGGTTCTGTGGCCAATTTTATGCAACTCTGTATGTCTGCACTTTGATGTCTCAAACAAATGTCCTGTTAAATATTATATTACTTTTAAGACCTCTTGTAACTCTTATTTATGCAAATAAATATCTTGAAACTAAAACTAAAATTATTATGTTTTGACTTAAATCTTTGTTCTTGTATATTATGACTAACTTCTAAGTACATAATAAGAAGATAAGAGCCTGTCTAGCCCCTTCGTCTAGTCAAAGTATGAACACCAGAAAATTTGAGGGACAAAATAAGCTAAGATAATCTAAAGAACAAACTTGAAAAAACTCCACTCTCCAACTGGTTCAATGAAGACCTTCTTCCTGTACATTCCCCGGTCATTCTGTTGCCTGAACTGAGCCGTCCACGGTCTGTTGGTGGTGAAACGGAACTTCTTACGGGCTATTTGAGCTTTCGGATACTGCGGGTAGCCCGTTGGATTTTTCCAGTATACCTAAAAATTAATTGTAGTTGTACTTTTACTATTTTAGGTTATATTTATAGAGATATTTCTTTTGGAATTCACCTGTTCATAACTCTTTTTGATGTAAGATTCAGGGAGGTTTGAGTGTTTAACGGTTAAATCGCCAACTTTTTTGGCTAGGTAGCCAAAAATTCGCATTTTTCGTTTCGTAACTATTTATTTGTGCAAGCAAGCTGCATCCAATCCAATCCAACCAAAAATTAGATAGGGATATTACCGTATAATCCAACAAACAAACTCACTAACAAACACAAAAACAAATAATGCAAACAATCCAATCAATCAGTCAGATTCATTGTTTGATTCACGTGACGTTGACAGTGACTTATATATCTTTCAGCATTATAATGTAACGTTCACAAAATAATAATAATAATAATAATAAAAAACGTTTATTTCGTTACCAACTAAAAACATTACATCAGCTATTACTAAAAATATAGAGTAACAAAAATGGCCACCACTCAGCATGTGCTATGACAGAACAAGTCATGCCATAGCGCTGGTTTTCTGAATAGAATAGAAGAAGAAAGAAGATAATGTAACGTTCCGTTTCAGATCATTCAAAATTGGTGGTGATGACGTTTTCAAAGTTTCTTTCGAGATGTATCTCGAACTTAGCAACCATACGATCATAGGGCCATAATTATATTCTAAAGCGTATTCAGCATAGAAGTAAGTTTAAGGGCCAAAAATACTTTTGAAAATTATAATAAGTCGTCCCAACAACAATAAAGTGGAATGGAACGTGACTAGCATAGACAACGATACTAACTTTTACAAATGAACAGACTAAGTTGGCAAGGATTCAATATTTTAAAATATTTTTATCAGTTATTTGTGTCACAAAATATGTTTTACAAAACAAAAACTCAATTTTTTTTTTGTAAAATACTGTTTATCTCAATTTTGAGATTGTTTAGCTTTGTTGAAAAATCCAAAGATAAATTCTTGACCGTAGACAACTGACGTAAATCAGCTGTACATCAGTCGTTGTAGGTGGCAGCACCGCATCACGTGAATTTTCATGGCGTTGAAGGGCTAGACCCGAATTGTCTTGTGATTTCGCCAAATTATTTGTTGTTTTTGATAACTAGTGATAAACAGCAGTAATTTTTAAGTTCTAGGTGAGTTTTGTGATTTCTATGAGGACGTACCGTGGCGTGTCTAGCGGGAAAACGCTTCTGCGCGGGACTAAAAGACGTCAATGTCTGGAGTGACGGATGTATGCGGGGTGGTTTGGGGTGATTTCTGATATAATTCTAGCTCGGCGCCAGAACGTCTGGCCGCCAAACAGGCGCCAATGAACCTTCCTCGATATTGATCCAGTGTAGCGCGCACCCTTGGGCGCGTTCTAGCCAAAACACCCAATTGATTGACCGCCCAACCATTGCAGTCTTGGCTCCGATTTCTGTGTGAATAATCGATTTTTCAGAAAATGCAAACAGATCTAGTGCTTTTTATAATGTAAAAACAGTTCTGTGCGTTTTTTATTACACTAGAATTGAGTTTGAGTTCTTATTAGGTTGTGTGATAACTACTAAACAGTTTTCGATGGTGTTTCAGAGGTGAAAATGTCGGAATACTGGGTGATTAGCGCCCCCGGCGACAAGACCTGTCAGCAGACCTGGGACACTCTCAACAATGCCACCAAGTCCGGCAACCTTAGTGTCAACTATAAATTCCCTATTCCCGACCTGAAGGTATTTATTAGGTTAATAATACAAACACAACCATTGATGAAAACTATAAATCCATGTGTTTAAGACATAAAACCAATAGGTACCATTGTACCATAACATTGTATTTATCCTTTGTTTTTTGCTGTGTTTTCTCTGTTGGATACCCTTTATTAAATAAAATAAATAAATAAAATAAAAAACTGGATTGTTTGGTCCATTGTGACCTACTTAATTATTTTACAGAATGAGCAAAAGTTAGCCTTAGTCATAAACATAAACAGAATTCACACGACTTATGTTTAACCAGCCAATCACCAGACACCTTGGAATTTATCAAAATTTATTAAGTAAATTTAATGCTTAAATTTAATAAGGGGTATGGTTTCCAGTGATATTACAGGCACATGAGACTTTCACTTTGACTTCATCTAACGTCTCAGGAACACGCAAGTGTTATCAATGATGTTGCAAGCGTACATAACCTATGGTAACCGCTTACCATCAAGTGGGATGTATGCTTGGTTGCCATTTTAGTGGTATAAAAAAAAACTTCATTTTAAAATGCTATTGGTTTCAGGTGGGAACTTTGGATCAGTTGGTGGGTCTGTCTGATGACCTTGGTAAGCTCGATACATTTGTCGAGGGTGTCACCAGGAAAGTTGCACAGTATCTCGGGGAGGTAAGGATATATAAGTTAAATAGTTATTTTAGAATGTACAAATAATTAGTATGACCAACATTTATGTACAAATGTGATGGAGTTACTAAACTTACAATAGGTTCTTACTTGTGTTATTGTTCTTACAATTATATAAATCTCAATGTTTTTGTATTATTTATTAGGGTTATATAGGTATTATAAAATATTAGGTAAATTTGGTTCTTTTATTTGAGATTGATTCCTATAAGTTTGAATTAGAAGACTCTGACCTGGCCTAAAGAAAGGCCAGGTCAGGAGTACCCTAAACCGACGAGCGTGTATGAAGAATGTGATGAGAGTAAATGAAGCAAAACAGGTGTGTCAGGATTGTAGCAAGTGGAAATCCGTGGTCTCTGCCTACCCCTACGGGATACAGGCGTGATTTTATGTATGTATGTATGTATGAATTAGAAGAAATTAATTATGATATATTTATTGGTCAGCTACTGTTTTCTCTCACAATTAGGTCTTAAAATAGGTAGGTACAGTAGTTTGATGCCTAATATCTGGACAAAAGTCCAGTAAACCTGTACTGCGAGAGTCTGATGCCTGGAAAAGGTTTGTAAAAACCTGTAATTACAGGACACCAGAGCCCCACTCAACGGATTTGATGGACAGTTAGTTTAAACGTTAAACTTACGTAATTTATTATAGACACTTTTTTTATTGATCCTTATAATTCAAAGTGATCTTTGTGATTTAATCTAATAAAGTTTAATTAGCCTTGATGATGATGTACGAAATATTTCTTCATCAGGTATTAGAAGACCAACGCGATAAACTTCACGAGAACTTGATGGCAAACAACAGTAAGTCACACATTTTAGTTTTTCAGACGAAAAAGTTTTCTTGTGGCACTTGACATATAATTTTAATTCATAAACTTTTACACTTTTTTCTAGATGATTAAAAATGTTTTGTGCCATTATTATAAATATTTTCGAATG